>OX381717.1:61572100-62300039 GCA_947462335.1 Harmothoe impar | reverse complement strand
ATTAAAGCAAATAGAAGAAGTCCCACAAACACAGCAAGAGCTATGTAGATGTAGAAAGGCACACCACCCCTGTCACTCCCGGGTGGTGGACCTTGGGCAAATGCTTCAAATATGAAAAGAGAAAGGAAAACCAGTCACTTAGTTCAGACAATATCTAAAGTTAGTACATCTGATGTGTGGGACAAAACATAGATTTTCCTAAAACGAGCCACAATGTTCATAAATAATATATTTGACTTCCTATATGTTTCATTTTCCCTAATGCTCTCGGATTTTTGCTCTAATTCGATTTTATTGCCCAACATATGGTCATTTTGGAATAAAAGTGTGTACGCCTTTATTCCCCCCCATTGGAAATACGCTGGAAAAGCCCATTATTGGGGGATATTTGATATCTCTCTGGCCTATCAACACCCATTGATGATATCTAATTGACCTCTATTCTCTAAATATTGTAGTTTTACAGTGTTTGGAATATATTTAAGTAATATTAGGAATTATATATATACCCACTTTAATGATATTGGTTTGTAGGCTCAAACACTCATTCAAGTGTCGCAGCCTACATTGCATGATAGACATCTGGATGCTGGTAAGGTGAAAGCATACTGGTTGAAAAGAGCTTGTAAACCATATTGTAAATTCTCGCATCTGAGCCTAACTAACATATAAGTGTATAAGCCTAACTTTGATTAGATAAAATCCTATAAGCTGGATGGGTGGTTTGAAAATTGCTATATTAGCTTAAGGCCTATAGCAGAATAGGCTCATTATAAGCTGCACCAAATATGGGCATGTTTGGTACCAAAGTTAAGCTTGTTCTGACTTGTGTACAAGCCACAGATGAATAAGGGTATGCAATTTGAGACTTACTCTTCATTGTTTCATTTGTCACAAACTTCACTTGAAAGCTTGTTTCATGTTCCCTCCCATCTATGACATTGGAGGCTGTACAGACATAGACCCCAACATGATGCAGCTTGACCTCAGGTATGGTGATGCTGGCTTCTGATTGGTTGATGATGACATCATCTGGTAGTGGTTGTTGGTTCAGAGTCCATCTGAGTACAGGTGTGGGGTTGGCACAGAAGTCACGCCTGATGGTCACATTCCGATCCCCAATGACCGCAGGCACATGGTCTAGTCCATCCTTCCACATGGTAGGATCTGTTTACAAATAGATTCATTTATTTACCAAAAATCCTCTGACCATGGGCCTTTGCCTTTATTTCATGGTTTTTATTCTTCAAAATATGTTTAGTTGCATATAAATGGCCATAAGAATTTGAACAAATGATGACGTCATAGGCCATGTGATACGAGAACATTGTATCCCATGGGGGGCATGAGATACAGGATTTCTAGTACTTAAGCATAGTGATCATTGTATCCGCCATGAAATAAAAGCATATTTCTCTCCAGCATATCTCACCTTTACTAACCCTTAACATGCCACATTATTGTATTCTACACATCTTTACACTGTTTTTCATTGTGGCTAAATATGTTTGCTACTCTATTATAGGTATTTAGACAGACTAGAAAATATTTGAATAATTCCCAAACTATATTAATTCATCGATGAATGACTATTCTATTAATAGTAAATTGTATTGCATGATCTGATGTACACATGGCGAAGGTTTTGGCAGTTTTGTTATCTGTGTTGCAAAATGTAGAAAAAATTACAATTTTCTAGATTTGCGTTATTCCCCTAAATAGGTGCATGTTATATGGCTCTTCAGTTTCATCTATAACAATTTCTTCATTTTTTTTTTTTTTTGGGGGGGGGGGGGGGGGGTGCTACTAATGATCTCCTGTAAGCGTCTGAGAGGTTTGGGTACACATTTATTGGTCAACTTTTCTAAAAGTATTGATTTCTTTTGCATATATCATATCATCATGCATCAAACTTATATATAGTCCCTAGTGCTTAAAAGAAATTTCATGTAGACCGAAAATGACTGAGCCCTCTTTTCTACCTTTAATCTGTAATGATATACAAGCTGTAGATATCTTCGATACATCTCCTTGCATTAGTGCATTGGTAAAGAAAAGTGCTCAAAAACACTCAGAAATATAATGGAGGATCTGTAGACAATAATGCAAAAATATTAAAATCATTTTTGTAAGTATTAACCTTCTCTGTAATTCGATTAAAACAAATATAGTTGTATTCTGGAATTCTATAGTTTATATGATTGCAGCATAAAAACATAGCAAATTGAAACCGATTGAATTCATTTGACCCCTTCAGTGCAAATGATTTTAAACCGCATACTTAAAAATTATGTTAGTTAATCTTGGTTGATATTCCATCATAGCTAGCAGTCAGTCATAGCCACAGCCATTGATTTCCTTCAATAAGCAACTGTGTATGAGTTGGCCCCTATTTCTTTCAAATGTTTTACGAATATCTTAACGATTGGCCTATAATAACTCGACCAACATTTTCAGATGCTTAGAGGAGATTATATGCAACACAATAAACCATCAAAATGAGTAGTTATACATGAAAAACAAAGAGCCACGAATTAAAAAATACTATTTTCTCTATATTTTGCAACATAGTAAAAGATTTTGCCCAACATTTTGTAATCAAAACCTTTGTAATCTGTATATAGGATCAAAGATACATTCGGCAACAAAACGAGAGTGATTTAAAACAGTTTGGAATTCATTCAAATACTTGCTAGTCAGCCTAAACACCTATATATCAGCTTAGGGCATAGTTTTTTGAAGCAGAGAAAAAGCAGTGACGAGATGTTCAGAATAGCACAGTGGGGCAGTTAAAGGATTAATAAAGGTGAGTTAGATCATATCTGACAGGGAAACAAGCCTTCATTATGGATTTAGGTGGTTTCACGTTTTTTCCACAAGTAGCTGTATGTATAGACCCGGGTAAATACCTTTGAGCTTATGTCAAACAATGGTAAATAAGTATTGTCAGGCTATTCCATCAATAAATTTAATGTTGTTTGAGGTGAAATTGCATCTTAAAAATCTACCTTGCTGGGTGACTAATTAAAAGCTACTTACATTGAAGCTGAAGGATGAATATTAACTCCCTCCGGTCCTCCCATGTCCCCCAGCCTTCTTCTTTCCTAGAAATAAACCTGTACGGCCCATCTATGTAAGTCACACTGTCGCAGGTCAGGTCTTGTCTCACATTAAACCTGATGCTGTACATCCTGGCTATCTTCTGGTCATAGGCAAAGTGTCCGTTAATGATGGCAGTTGTGATAAAGTCACTAACTCGCAGTTGGAATGTCTCATTAGAACCCTCATAAATGAACTGTGGCTGACCAATATCTGTACCAGAGATGGTTATGTTGAGAATGAAGTCTTTGTTGAACAGAGCATGAAGTGTTGTCTCTTGTGGTGATCTGGCCTCCACAGTCAGTGGTGCTGGATTCAAATTAATTATACAATACTTTTAGAAGTTATAGCATCTTAGTAAATATATATAAATAGGTTTGACCAATTTTCATTGCATCGGTTATACTTAATTACATCTAAGACTGACCTTGCATGCCTACTGATCACAAATACAGACTGTAAAGTGCATAATTGTCCAAGTGGTAGGTCATCACTCTTAGATATTGCCTATGGTTGGCCGATTATGATATATCAAAATAATGCTTCATGTCTGATATATATCGAACAATATAAGGAGACAATTTCTCTTATGAACAAGGACTGTCTACTTACTTTTCACTGGTACAGTGACTTGCGGTGATAAAGGACTACTACCGTAAGCATTTTTCCCAACACAGGAGTACGGTCCGGCCTGGTCTACACTACTAATGTTAGAAATCATCAGTTTCCCCTGGCTGCCTCCCACTACAGGTGTGCCTGCATTATACCACAGGATGCTACTGATCGGGTAGCCCCATTCTCTCAGATTGCATGCCAGATTTAACGACTGGCCTATTGAAATGAAATTGGGACGGCTAAAGATGATCGCATCTGATGGAGGCCCTAAAAAAGAATCGACAAAAATAAAACTACAGCAAGGGCAGAAATCTTGAGTACACCAAGTGCTATGAGTTCTTGATTTAACATGTATATACATGTCAATCAATATTAGATCTAACGCAGTAGCAGTGAGACACATGGTAAATTGCAAGCTTGACATTCAATCTTAATTCTGCCCTTCAGGGAGTGAGAAGGGCATAATGTATGACAGGCATGTTAAGGGTTCAAAGCAGTAAGGGTCTTTATTCACTGAGTAGTGGTTTTAATCAATCCAATATAACTGAAGTATAGGTTTTGGCTCAAAGAGTATATATTTGACCTTTACATGAGCAGGTTTTATTATCTTAATACTCACATATCACATTTACACTGATATTCGGGGAAGGAGCTGATTTTCCCCACTTGTTTCTGGCTACGCAATAATACCACCCACGGTCTTGACTCATGACGTGGTCTACTTCGTATAGAGCTTGTTCCGCGACACGGGTATCTCGGGTACCAACTTTATACCAGGCAACAACAGCAGCAGGGAGCCCGGGGTCAGAGACGGAGCATGTAAGGGACAGCTCGCCTCTTCTTGGGATGTAGAGTTGAGGTTCAGATACATGAACCCCCGATGGAGGCCCTTATGGTGGAAGAATTTTTTTTTATAGGTCTTTTTCATTGGATGTTCTTATGTACACAAAGATAGAACAAATCAAACTTTATTTAATGATACATATTTCTATTTCATGAAAACCATTTATATCATGTCGATTTTTATTAGCAAGTAGATGAGGCATAAGCAATGTTTAGAACCTTTGTCAGCTAATCAGTTCAAGGTAGAGCAGGCATTTAACCATGCTGAACTGAACAATATTTTACATGACCTAAAGTACAGAACCCTACTGTTATGAACAACATGATAACTTACTGTATACATCCAGTGTGAATGTGGCCATCCGGTCTGCTACACCCTCTCCATATGAAGCTGTACATGTATAGTTACCTATATCATCAACTGATACTGCATTTTTTTGGAAGTTAAAATAAGTTCGAGTATGTCCATTTCTAGTCAAATTATTGAGGTTTTCCTTGTTCTTGTGAGTAATTATTTGATCCCCTTTATACAGGTACATGTCTAGGGGGACTGGGTCTGTGTAGCAGTAGAACGTGATGCGCCCTCCCGGCTCTACAGGGCTGGCAGGTTGTGTGGAAAAGAAAATAGGCCCTACAAAAAGAAGATATTCAAGCCTGTACAAACTAGCAGCTATAACATTGCCAATTTGGCACATTAAAAGGTATGTGTGTAATGCATAGATTATATCATATTTAGAACATAAAGATTTCTTGTAAATTTTGAGGTAGTGACGCTTAAAAAAAAAGTGATACTATAGACATATGCTGACATCAATATACAGATAGCTTTAGTGAGACTCTGTTATATATTATCTATTACTTTTGATTCTACATGTTATGGCAACATAACATCTTATGTTAATGTAACTGATCCCAATAATGGCAATATAAGCTTTACTGTGTTAACATTACATCTAATTGGGAGAAAGTATTTAAAATGAGTCCCCTACTTACGAAATGTTTCTAGATTGTAGAATGCTTTCCGATTACTATCATTTGCCCACCATACTTGACAAGTGTATTTGTCAGAGTCGGAATGCTTCACATGTTGAATGACATGTTCGATTCTCACGCGCTGCTGTCCATTATGAACATAAGGTATCATCATAGTGGAGCTACTAGTGAGCACGTATCCAGGGCCTGTATTATACATGTTCATGTGAGAAGGCAGCCGCTCAGCTGGTGCCCAGCAGATGAGAGTCACCGAACTGCCTAATTGTACGGGTCCGTCTGGTGTACCGTACATCCCTATGGCATCTTGAAGTACAGTAAATCAGTGGGAAGAGTATTAAAGACCACATCCGGAGGTTTTGAATTATATGAGAAAACCAGAATATGCCACTGCAACTGTACTGCTTTAGATAACCCTTTAAAATGTATTACAGATACACATATAATGTGGATACAGGGGTGTTTTAGAAAAAGTGGTAAATCTCCCAAGATATTGATTTGGTAAATGTGTGCTTTCCTCACTTTGCACAAGGGGGCACTACTGTCAGGGGTCAGCTGTGTGGCCGTTGCTAAGGGCAGAGGTACATGTGGGAGGTGGGAGGGTGTGTGTGTGGGGGGGTTAGAGGTGGGTGAGAGTCATCCCCACTCAACTTAACCCAACCATAGGCTGGCCCACCACCCCACCTGTCCATACCACCCCTCCTCCCCACCCCTAGATCTGTTAAAACTCCTTACCACAGGCTTAAACTGAGTAGCATGCTAATTTTTACATTAATCCGGGTTTCATTCCCGTGATAACAAAGGATTCTGTGAGCAAAATTTACCGTGATGTAATGAGATTCTGATATAGCATGGTTCTACTGGACTTGTCCTGGGTGATTTAATTGAATATTCTTATAAAAATACAGGATATATTCTTATAAAAATACAGGATATAGGATCATATTTTACTATCCCTTATCTATATTTTTGTCAGATTTTTGTTCCCATTTTTAAAATGGCGCTTATGTCGTCTTGCATTAGCCATTTTGGATGGTTTCCTTGGCAACATTTACCCCATATTTTCCCAACTGCTGTACCTAAAATCGTCTAATTTTGACATGAGATAGCTGTCTGGGCCTACTATACTTAAGATAAGTATTCATGAGCTAAGGTCAAGGTCACTAGATTTGAAAACCCTAAAATACTGATATTTCTATGTTTCAACTCTTGTCAACATTCAAAAAAATTGCAACTCTCACAATCTCAGGGTTCATATAGTGGGAGGACAGTCTTGGTATACTAGACAGTTGATCAAAATCAGAAATTGTTGCCATGGTAACAGTCAAGGTCCCATGACCGGAAGTGACCTACTTTAGATGACCGGAAGTGACGTCACATGACCTACTTAGGGAGGGATTAGCGATGACCGGAAGTGACAGAAGTGACCCAATTAAAAAAAAAATGTGGTCACGTGACTGGGAGTGACCACCTAGTTAACATGAATGTCTGCAGGATGATCACCTGCTGTTTGCTGTATGAAGTTTTTTGTATACGCTCTCGTTGAACACCACCTTAATCACCTAATGACACTTGATCCTCTTATAGGTGTAACACACCTCCAGATCAAAAACAAGATTTGAATCCAGGGTGGAAGGAAGGAACGACCTTCCAGCTGGAAACAGGATTAGCTAACTCACTCTCTCTTAAGCAGCTTATCTCCAGAGGTGTGTATAAGGGGTGGGGGAAGAAAAAGAATGTCATTCACTCACACTTTCTCTACAACCCTCACCATGAGTAGTATAATATGTATCGGAGTCTGAATGTACACATCAGCCATGTCAGAGGAGGATTTTTTTAAATTTCTTTAGTAGTTAATTAACTGGGGGGAGGAAGAAGAGAAGGGGGGGGTGCATAGGGGGGCACTCTGGGAGGGGGGGGAGGGGGGCACTTCTTTTTGGGTGGGGGGAGGGGGGGAGGGGGCACTTTGGGGGGGAGGGGGCACTTTTGGGAGTGAGCGTCTCTTTGGGGGGGGGGAAGAAGAAAAAAAGAACCTTACTTAATGAGCGTGCGAGACTAAAATTCCACTAGGTGGCGCCACCAGTAGTCCGAGTATGCGCGCGTATGCCATGCATACATTTCGTGAGACACCAGCCACTGCAGGCACTGGCCGTAGCATAAATTTGTCTGCGTTTTCTTGTGGGAATTACATTAAACTGATCAACAACATGTCTGGTGAGAACAAGTATGCAGCGTGGACCGTAAAACAATTGAAGGATGAACTCAGGCCTAGAGGAGCGAGGTTGGCAGGACGGAAAAACGACCTGATTGAGAGGTGAGTGGCTCGCTTTGATCTAGTAATAAAGTCGCCAAAAGACAAAACTCCGGGTATTCTCCGCAAATCTGAGCAACCTAAGGGCCAGATTTAGAGTACTTACAATCATGCTAGGATCTTGCCATTTCATTTCCAAGCAGACCATGAGTGGGTTCACGGCCTGGCGCAAGCAGAGTGAGAAAACATTGAGCCATTCGTGTTTGGGAGGGGGTGGAAATTGGATAAAAATGCGCCAAAAGCAGTCCGTCAAACGGCGCTGTGGTAGATCTACCATGGCGCCGTTTGATTGCCAAAGGGGGTGGGGGGGGGGGGAAGGGGTACCAAACACCAAAGTACTGAGAAATGTCATGCCGTGAGGCAGAGCAGATCAAAATATCATTTGAAAAATCGATTTCTTTTCCCAAGGGGGGGGGGGGAGGTCCAGAGTCCCAGGACTCCCATCCCTCGATCCGCCCCTGCTAAGCCTAAGGGAGTGATCATTTTTTATCAACAGAGGGGGGGGATTGGTTTGGGGGGGGCAAAAAATTTGGACCCCTCTTGGGGGGGGTCAAAAACATTTAACCTGTTTTGGGCCAAAAAGCCAGCGCGTTACTATGCGTCAAAGGGCCCGTGCGCGCGCCGATTTCCGACCCGTAGGGGGGTGTAAAAAATTTCGACCCGTTGACCAGGGGGGTGACAATTTTTTTGTGTGCTCCGCGCAGAAAAATCACCCCCCCCTGTTCTTAAAAAATGATCACTCCCTAAGGGAGGGGGCCTTATTAGGGGGGCGCCCATATCCCATGTCAACTTTAACAAATGGCCATACCGATTTTAGGGGCCCTTGATGTGGGGGGGGGGGGCGTCACCATGTCCCATGTCGATCTCAAGGGAGGATTCATTATTTATGGCAGGGGGGGTGAGCGTTTGGCAAATCGAATACGTCAAAAATTATTGGCCCCCCCCCTTGGAATAGGTTGAAAAAAAAAGGCCTCCCCCCTCGGAATAGGTTGGAAAAAAAAGCCCCACCCCCCCCCCTCACCCTGGATCGTTTTCAACTTTATTACAAAAACAATGTTGGTGTCTACTAATTGTATGCATTTAATCCTGGGCAATTTTTTTCCTACAATTTCCTACCTTGCAACAAATACATCCATTCGTAAGTGATACAGTGAGAAATTTGCGGGGAGTTTGACGACAATTTGAGAAAATTTTGAAAATATTGACATAATTTGTACTACTATGAGGGATAAAGACACCCACGGGTCTTTATCCCTCAATTATATGGCCTTACAGGGCCAGTCTTTATCCCACAAAGCCCATATAGTGCATCTATATGGCTGTACAGTGACCAGTCTTTATCCTACAAAGCCTTTTTATGTGGCTAAAGGCTCATAAAGTGACTAGTCTTTATACCACAAAGACTATATAGTAGCAATAAATGGCGATACAGGGCCCAGTCTTTATCCCACAAAGCATATATAGTGGCTAAATATGGCCGTACAGTGCCCAGTCTTTATCCCACAAAGCCTATATATGTGGCTAAAGGCTCATAATGTGACTAGTCTTTATCCCACAAAGCCTATATATAGTGGCTAAATATGGCCATACAGTGACCAGTCTTTATCCCACAAAGCCTATATAATGGCTATATATAGCCATACAGGGACAGTCTTTATCCCACAAAGCCTATATAGTGGCTATATATGGCCATACAGGGACAGTCTTTATCCCACAAAGCCTATATAGTGGCTATATATGGCCATACAGTGACCAGTCCTTATCCCACAAAGCCTATATATGTGACTAAAGGCTCATTATGTGACTAGTCTTTATCCCACAAAGCCTAAATAGTGGCTAAATATGGCCATACAGTGACCAGTCTTTATCTCACAAAGCCTATATAATGGCTATATATGGCAATACAGGGACAGTCTTTATCCCACAAAGCCTATATAGTTGCTATATATGGCCATACAGGGACAGTCTTTATCCCCCAAAGCCTATATAGTGGCTATAAATGGCCATACAGTGACCAGTCTTTATCCCACAAAGCCTATATATGGCCATACAGGGCCAGTCTTTATCCCACAAAGCCTAAATAGTAGCAATATATATGGCCTTACAGGGCCAGTCTTTATCCCACAAAGCCCATATAGTGCATCTATATGGCTATACAGTGCCCAGTCTTTATCCTACAAAGCCTTTTTATGTGGCTAAAGGCTCATAATGTGACTACCGTAAAACCTCGCGTATAAGCCGCGGCTAGTACCGAATCAGATCGCTAGTGCGGCTTATTGGATCGCCACAGAGTAAGGGTGCGGCTTATACGTGAGTTTTTGCTACTAAAGTACAGTATAAAAGTCGCCATAATCAGCTCGCTGGTGCGGCTTTTAGGATCGGCCCAAATTCGGGGTGTGGCTTATACGCGAGGTTTTGCGGTAGTCTTTATACCACAAAGACTATATAGTAGCAATATATGGCCATACAGGGCCCAGTCTTTATCCCACAAAGCATATATAGTGGCTAAATATGGCCGTACAGTGCCCAGTCTTTATCCCACAAAGCCTATATATGTGGCTAAAGGCTCATAATGTGACTAGTCTTTATCCCACAAAGCCTATATATAGTGGCTAAATATGGCCATACAGTGACCAGTCTTTATCCCACAAAGCCTATATAATGGCTATATATGGCCATACAGGGACAGTCTTTATCCCACAAAGCCTATATATAGTGGCTATATATGGCCATACAGTGACCAGTCTTTATCCCACAAAGCCTATATAATGGCCAAATATGGCCATACAGTGACTAGTCTTTATCCCACAAAGCCTATATAGTGGCTAAATATGGCCATACAGTGACCAGTCTTTATCCCACAAAGCCTATATAATGGCTATATATGGCCTTACAGTGCCCAGTCTTCATCCCACAAAGCCTATATAGTGGCTAAATATGGCCATACAGAGACAGTCTTTATCCTACAATGCCTATATAGTTGCTATGTATGGCCATATAGTGACCAGTCTTTATCCCACAAAGCCTATATAGTGGCTATATATTGCCATACAGGGACAGTCTATATCCACCAAAGCCTATAAAGTTGCTATATATGGCCATACAGTGACCAGTCTTTACCCCACAAAGCCTATATATGGCCTTACAGTGGCCAGTCTTTATCCCACAAAGCCTATATATTTGGCTGTATATGGCCATACAGGGACAATCTTTATCCTTCAAAGCATATATAGTGGCTATATATGGCCATACAGGGACAGTTTATATCCACCAAAGCCTATAGAGTTGCTATATATATGGCCATACAGTGACCAGTCTTTATCCCACAAAGCCTATATAGTGGCTATATTTGGCCTTACAGTGACTAGACTTTATCCCACAAAGGCTATATAGTGGCTATATTTGGCCAAACAGGGCCAGTCTTTATCCCACAAAGCCTTTAGATGTGGCTAAACGCTCATAATGTGACTAGTCTTCTTCCCACAAAGCCTATATAGTGGCTATATGATCACACAGTGACCAGTCTTTATCCCACAAAGCCTATATAATGGCTATATATATGGCCTTACAGTGACCAGTCTTTATCCCACAAAGCCTATATAGAGGCTATATGTGGCCATACAGTGACCCGTCTTTATCCCACAAAGCCTATATAACGGCTATATTTGGCCATACAGGGCCAGTCTTTATCCCACAAAGCCTATATATGTGGCTAAAGGCTCAGAATATGACTAGTCTTTAGGCCACAAAGCCTATATAGTGGCTATATGATCATACAGTGACCAGTCTTTATGTCACAAAGCCTATATATGGCAATACAGTGTCTTTATCCCAAAAAGCTATTATATGTGGCTAAAGGCTCATAATGTGACTAGTCTTTATCTCACAAAGCCTATATAGTGCCTATATATGGCTGTACAGTGACCAGACTTTATCCCACAAAGCCTATATAGTGCCTATATATGGCTGTACAGTGACCAGACTTTATCCCACAAAGCCTTTATAATTATGTGGCTAAAAGCTTTTCAGAGAGATGGTATCGAGGCTAGCGCATGCGTAATGGTGGAAGTAGCACAAGTTTGTCATGATGGTTAGTTTTATGACTTGTTTGATGCTTAGTATCATGACTTGTTGGCACCGGTATTAGTGCTACAGAGGGGTGCTACCCGAGTCCCGGTGACTTACGCAAAGCTGTTGAAGTTTTTGAAACGACTCATGAAATCAGCTGGTTTCCAATCAGAACGGGCCGGCATGCACTCTTTACGCCGGGCGGGAGCGCTGTACATGTATAGACTAGGACTTAGTATCGAAGACATCAGGCAAGCGGGGGATTGGGCCAGTATGGCAGCCCTGCTTTATCTCACCAAACCTTACTCTATGAGGATAGACACCGACCAGATTGTATCACATTGCGTATCTTCATCTTTCTCGGTGTAGATTTATTTTATTTCATTATTACTTACTTTGAGTCTGCCGTGTGTATTTCTACAGGCCCAAGTCCAGCTATTGCCTTGCCTTGTCCCTTATCTCCTGTAAGTTACTAATGTTGAGACTCAATCATATTGAGTAGGTTATTAGTTACACACCAGGGGCGCCATTGTCTCAGCCTCCAGTGTGCCGGTGGCAAGCCTGGTCAGCCATTGATCAGAGCCTGGCCAGACTGGCTGCAGGGGTCAATTATTTTTTCTTTGTTTTTTTTTGTAATAAATAGGCCGTGTGTATTTCTACAGGCCCAAGTCCAGCTATTGCCTTGCCTTGTCCCTTATCTCCTGTAAGTTACTAATACAATATAACAGTAATTTGTTGTGATATTAACATATTGAAAACGGATCAGGGGCCCTGCAGATATGAAGGACAATTTGTAAAAAGTATTTTGCAACATTATGATGAATAACTTGAGGTTATCAATAAATATGATTAGATAAATTTATATGAATATAAATTTACACTTTGATTTTATAAATATATATAAGATAGAAACATATTACATTAAATACCGACATCTGAACTGTACACAAGACACTATAGACAGACGTATGAACTATAGAAAACCGCCTCCTGACGATTTCAACTGTATTTATTAGAAACACGTGGAAAAGCTCATTGTAATATCTTGCAGCTAACCCTGAGAATAGGCCTAAATATTGGTTAGAGTCACCCAGAACAAAAAGTTGGTAAATATATCACAGTTGTTGCAGACCTTTTTATCTCCGCGTATATTTGGTGAAGCGAAAATATCATGACATTTGTATAATCTGCTTGGTAGGATAGGATAGGACTTATTTTTATTCTTATGGAATACGGCAGCCTTATTGTGCACCACCAGGTAGTATGTAGCAGCCATTAGGGTCAGTTTGAACACGGTTAGTGCAGGGCAGGAACATACACGGGATCAGCACAGTGTGAGAAATTAAGGCAAGTATTGTCAGTAGAAGCTGTAGAAGATGATATTGTAAAAAAATTACCAACAACCCGGCGTTGATGTAGATGTACCTCTCATTTGTCAATAAAGCTCAATTCAGAGGATTAGAAATCCTAGAGATATTTCTCAAGAAGATCTGCATACCTTATGCATTATACCTAGGCTAATTACGCGTAGAGACCATCAACTGCTGTTACATTTGCATAAGTTGTCCAAAGTACCTAACAATGTTATCATTGCTGACAACCCACGTACCAGGGCAGAGAATAAAATTCGCTTTAAACTCCCGAGAGCCAAGCTACATGTGGTAAAAAAATCACCACTATGCAGAGGCGCAATCTTATGGAATTCTTTGGAGTTAGTCACTCAACAGCTTGACACACAAGCTAGTTTTAAGTGTGCTATTGAGTTTGAGTTTGAGTTTGAGTAAGTTTTATTGTCATAATCACGTGAGTGGTCTTCCTGTACAGACAATGTGGGTGACCAAACCCTCGGTCGTCGTGATGCATGTATACACTGTGAAACTTATAAATAAAGGCCAACAAAAACTGCCTGTATTCATTCACTGTTGTTATTCATCGGTCTATATTACTTCGGGTATATATTTATAATCCAGCCTATCTTAGGCTTTAACCTTGCTTGGTTCTAACCAGGTCAGTACAAAATTCTTCGTATGAGAATTAATGTGTATTAGTTACATTCAAATCGCTTTTTATCATTTACAGTCTAAGTTGTTACCAGAATAATTATAATTATAAAGTAATTATCAGAAAGGTTTGAATGATTACTACCGTACTTATATCACGGTATATGTTTACCTACCCATCCTGATGTTGGACCGTATGGCTACATGGTAACAGACCCCACCAAACTATCCAAGTTATACATCCAATAATCTACCTACTGGCCTCTTCCTTTACACCTCTTTCTCAAACAAATGCATCGGTTTTAGTCGAGATAAATAACTACTAATCATCTCCTCCTAATAAGGGGTTGATTCATGCAGCAGCGTTACTTGTGACATCAGGGTCGATCTACCAGCCAAGTGATAGCAAGCTAAAACCAACTAGCCTCACACTGGACGGTTGTACCGGACTGAGACCAATCCAGCGCTTCTTGACGAATGGGAGATATCAATCATACTCAGGGTGATAGACTCCAAACTGAAACCAATTCAGAGTATCATTCCTATGACCATATACTTGAGAGTTTGGTTTGTATGCAGGGGCGGGGTGTTGCATCCAGAACTGAGACCAATTCTGTGTACTCAACCTCTGACAGCAACTGAGACCAATTGAGAGTCAGGGCGGGTCTTTTTCGGGGGAGGTAGGGGGGGGGGTAACTGAGACCAATTACTCTCCCGTCCCCTTATACCAGTAGGGGTCTAGGCTTGACATCCTTAACAAGTCTTTTGAAGCTGCTCTTGCTATCTGCTCTCTGTATGGTGTCTGTGAGTCCATCCCATTCCCACACCCCTCTGTACCAGGGGCTCTTCCTAGTACTGGCATATGCATAGTTAGCTGCAGGTAGTTTGACCTTGTTGTCATTCCTGGTTCTTCTCTGTTCCTCATCCACATCGGCACCGAGGATTAGTGATTGTTTGTACATTAATTGAAGTAATTGCAAAAATCTTCTATTTGCCAGATATTCAATTTTGAAATATTTATGGAGTTCAGTTACAGAGGTTTTATAATACATGTCTTGGAACTTGCAAATTCTAAGCGCTCTGTTTTGTATTCTCTGTAGTTTAATTGTCAACTCATTATTAGAACAGTCTATCACAAAGCTAGCATAGTCAGGGTAGGGGATTATCATTTGCTTATACATAATCAATGCCTGTTCTTCTTCAAGGAACTTTCTTAATCTGCCAAGTAGACTTACTTTATGACCCATCCCTCGGATTGTGTTAGCTACATGTTGTTTAAAGTTAAGGTGCTTATCTATACATACACCCAGGTATTGATAGGTGTCCACCTCTTCAAGTTGAGTACCGTTTATGTGTATGACAAGTGGTGGCGGCTTGTAATGGCTACGGTGTCTAGTGATGCACATGGTTTTTGTTTTCTTTTTGTTAATAGTAATACAGTTGCTATTACTCCAATTATACGTGTTAGTTATGTCAACTTGCAATTGTGCTTGTGAGGTTTCAAAATTAGCGTGATTTGACACCAGTACAAGATCATCAGCGTATACAAAAGGTTGGCAATATTTTATATGTCTAGGAAGGTCATTAATAAATATTAAAAAAAGAAGAGGACCAAGGGAACTACCCTGTGGAACGCCATATGTGACTCTAGCTTGGGTTGATCTTACATTATTAAGTAGCGTACTTTGTTTTCTATCAGCTAAGTAGGAGGTCAACCATTTTACAATATTTTGGTGTAGGCCTAGCGCCTTACATTTTTCTATTAGTACTGGGTGGCTGACGGAATCGAAAGCCTTTTTATCATCGACATAACATACAGTGACCTTTTCATTAAGTTCAAGTTTCTCAAAATTATATTTCAAAAAGGCAAATATGGCATCCGCTGTCCCGAGCCCAGGTCGAAAACCGAATTGAGCTTTGGTCAGTAGGTCATTTACCTCTAAATGATGCATAATATGTTTGTGTACCAGTTTCTCCAAGAGCCTCCCTGGCACTGGGAGTAGGTTTATAGGTCTCCAATTACCTATATCTGAGCGGACACCAGACTTTGGAATAGGAATGACGGTACTGGTGGCCCATTCTTTTGGAAAAATTCCAAGACTAACCGAATTTTGAAAGATTGCTTGCATTTGAGAGACCAAGACACTGAGCACATCGTTAAGCACCCGTGAATTGATTCCCTCAATTCCGCTAGACTTGCTGATATTGATACTGCTAATTAGATCTCTAGTTTCTTTGTAGCTGACTATCAACTCTATGTCAGGGGTGGTGACATTGTAGTGGACATTTGGGGCGTTGTCTGGGTTGAACTGGAGTTCATCAGCCATGCTTTCACCAATTTTGGAAAAGAAGTCGTTGAAATATTCCGCTGCTTTGTCATGTGGTATCTTTTCTTTAGTCACATGATGAATGAATTCTGCTCTGATACTTCGGTCCTGGGGGTTAATTAACCTATTAATGGTTTCCCAGAAGTTTTTGTGCCCGCCTTCCGCATTTTCATAAGCTCTTTGAATTTCATCCTTTTTTGCATCCTTGGACATTTTGGTGATAATATTCTTCAGATCATTTGCCTCTTGGTGGTATTCATGGTTATTAGTCATCAGGTACACTTCTGACAGTCGGCGCCTTTCCATTATCAATTCCTTTATCTCAGTCGTCAGCCATGACTTATTAGCCCCTGTGATTTTTATTAGTTTTATTGGACATGTCTCGTCCAAATACTCTCTCACAATGTCTATAATCATAGCCCATTGTTTATTCGGGTCTGTTTCTTGATAAAAAGATCTCCAATTGTTGTATAACAATCTTTCAATTAAGTCATCTTTAATATATTTTCTATAACTTCTTCCCATGAACTCCTCCTCAGTGACCACCTCACGTGGTTTCTTTTGAACCCCAACTACCGGGTAGTGGTCACTCAGTGTTAGTGGATATACTGCCTTATGAACTATATTAATCGCATTTGTCATAATATTATCAATTGTTGTCCCTTTCTCTCCGTTTCTGCCCGGCCTGGTTATTTCCTTGATCAGTATGTCCAAGTTCTTACTTCTTGCCATATTTTGTAGCAGTGTTACTGAATCATCGTCTCTCAGTTGGAAATTAACATTATAGTCACCACCAAGCCACACGTCATAGTTTGTCAGATCAATATTGTCAAGATAATCATCCAGCGTCTGGACGAATTTCGGGATATTGCCCTTTGGGGGCCTGTAAATACTTATAACTTTCTTTTTCCTCATTTTGGGTTTTTCAATATTGGCAGTAAGTACTTTAATGTCCTCGTTCAGCAGTGTACCATCATTGTCTATAGTAACGTGATTAGCTAGTGGGTTCTTTACATAGATAAGTACTCCTCCAGCCTTGTCCGTGTTCCTGTCATTCCTGTATAATGTCATGCCCTCCCAGTGCATTTCACCATCCTGCATACTTTCATTAAGCCGAGTCTCGTTGGCCCCAAATATGTCAATATCCCCCACACTTTCAATAATGTCACTAAGTTTCCCGTTGATACTTCTCGTGTTCATGAACATGACTTTTAAGCCTTTTGGTAGCTTGTTGTCAGCCATGGTCATAATTAATCTCCCTGTGTGCCAGTCTACCCAGCCCCTTTATGCCCATGTTTATCTGCCATACGGGTCCTGCCTGAGTCTTATCCAGTGTCACAAAGACAGCTAGATACAGACTTGGTGGCCCTAATCTAGGTGTGTCAATCATAAATTGAGAGAGCTAGGCTAAGTCAGATTCTGGACAAATCCTCCCTAAGCTATTTATGCCCTAAGATTGAGGCTAAAAGCCTCAGTCATTTTTCTAATAATGATTTTCTTGTAATTCTCATTTGGGAGCAGTGGGTTTTGATCATCCATGATCCTGTCTACTACTCTCCACTTCTTTCTGCGGCAGTCATATCTATACATATTCCTGTCATACCTGGGGGTCGTAATGCCCCTGTCCTTGTTGATTTTCACAATTTCCTTGTTCAGAAATAAAGTGGTGTTATCCACTAATTCTTGAAGATGCTCAACTTCCCTAACTTCTTGTATAATATTCCTTATTCTATTATAGTTGGCTAGGCTGAGTCCAATGCTTGGTAGGGGAATTACCTTCCTACCTGGGTACTTTGATTCTATGAGCAGAATGAGTGCTTTTATACCGGTAGCCAATCTATCAGTGTTTTCATCGGCTGTATCTGAGCTGTCAGTATAAGACGTTAGTCTCTCCTGGGTATCTTTCTTCAAAAAGTTCCATATACTACTGACAATATAGATCTTGTCTCTAGGCAAATGTGATAGACATTCCTCACTCATGAGCCATGCTTGTGCCTCTTTGAACGAGCATCCTTCAGTGGTAGCTATTTTCGTGCCTCTGGGGCATAGTTGTCTCATCTCCGACTTGAAAGAAGCTAGTACTTCGTCTCCTAATATTAGGGTGGAGATGTTGGTTGGCTCGACCCTCGTCATTGTCGTGCTGGTTAGGCGGGTACATGGAAATTAGAAATAGATTAAATAATTATAATTTAATAAATTTAATTAGATTGAAAAGATTGACTTTGCAGAAATCAAAAGGAGACATGGTCTGCATGCCGCATGAGCTGCATAAAGTGGTTAATGCTATAGCTGTCATGGCTAATATATGAATAACATGTTCAAGCATTAATGAATCGGGAAAATGGTCGTACAGTGCACAAGCCCTGCCCCATATCTAGAGTATTTATCACTATTTACCAATCGAAAACTTGGCTATAATAAAATAACATAATGTATTTTGATATATTTACATGACATCGGTACATGACATCGGACATATGGGTCGTACAGTGCACAAGCATTGCCCCCTTTCATCTCATAAATGTTATCTCACCGGGTCGTACAGTGCACAAGCACTGCCCCCAATTATCATAATACTTATTCATATTCATACATTACATACTATTTACATTCTTTGGTAAGTTCAGTGCACAATCACTGCTCCCTCGCTAATCAAACCATGCTGCTAGAAGAAAGAACCCAAAATGTACACTGCACCAGCAGTGCTGCTTTATTTCTTTATACTATCTATCAACTTCTCTCATTACTTCTAAATAGTAAATACAACATGGCACGAAGGAGTCTGCCAACACTCCTCTTTTTGTATACATGATATGGTCTTCTTGGATCTCCATTGATCACCAATTGTTAATATTGTATCCGCTACAGTCAGCCTCATGGCTGACTTAAAACCACAAACTTATGTAACTATAAGTTAAATGACCTATATGTACATAGAGTTTGTTCAACATATGAATATCGCAGTGTAAAGCGTGAATATTGCTTGAATAAAAAATCTTACAAAATCTTACAAATCTTACAAAGCCAACCTTTAATCTCTTAAATCTCTTGAATTTCACGGTCCTATGACGTCATGAAAATGGCAATTTACTTACATTTGAACTACATAGAAAATGTCATTTTAGGCTTTCCCCTATCAGAACCTTGAAAATTTGAATCGGAAAGGATAAAAAATAAACACAAAGGCACACTTGCTTTAGACTGTTGAAGGGTTATTTGACCTGTATAAGGGAGGGCCACATTTCACTCCCCTGCAGCCTCCTGAAATATGGTCCTTCCTTCAACGTGTGAAATAACCCTGTCAAAAGACTAAAACTTGTGAACCTTTGTCTATAATATGTTTCTCTGGGGTTACATCACGCACCACAGTGTTATATCATGCATATCACAGGGTTATATCACGCATTACATTTTATTTACCTACATTCCACAAAATAATTTGAGATACAGTATAATTTCCCGAACACATTATTTTGAAGGGCTATGCACCCATGGCAGATAAGTACTGTACACTAATACCCACGTCTTGCTTAAATATATGATGTTTGAAGCTTGATAAGGCCAAATATTTAGGGTAGGTAGGTCGGATTTTTATTTTTTATTTTTTTTAATGTTGGAGGTACCTTGAATGAGTCGCGGCCTGCCATATCGACTTGCGGGTCAACAAGACGACTCACTGATTCTTACTATAACTAGGAATATCATGAAATTATTGGACATTCTTGTTAATAAGCAATTTGCTAAGGCTGGACAGTTAATTTGGCATGTGATCTGTTCTTCCTGACCAAAAATTTGCTAAAATTTCCGAAAGAATATGAATATTTTGCAAAAAAAAAAAAAAAAATTCTCCAAAATCGGAAAAAAATGCTAGGGTCGGCAGACACTTTTTTAAAACAGAAACACTTTTTAACCGAAATTATACAAAAATGGGATGAATTTTGTCTCAAAATCCTTTAAAAGATCTGGGAAAAAATGAAAAAAATCGACCTACCTACCCTAGTTTTTTGGGGCAATGTTACCTGAACACAACTTTTTTTTTAATTTGCCCTAATGACTTTCCTACTCATAGAAATACTCGAATTCTTTAGAAATTAGGGGAAAAAGGGTCGTATCAAGTACCTAGCACTTTAATACCCCATGAAAGGCAGAAAAATGGAGGTAAAATGTAGTTTCTCGATTTCATCATATTCTGTGCTTACATTTCCTAATAGAACAATTTTTTATATTTTCTCTAAGCCTAGCTTCCTTCTTTGTGACGTCATAGATACAAAAATGTGTTATATAACCCAGGTCAGCGATATTTCCCGATTTTACCCTACTGAACTTGTCAACCCTATAAGGATAGTATGTCTCTTAAAGATGACATTTGTAGGCTTGCTGCAGCAATACATCCCAGGCGCATGTGGGGATGAACCAACCAAGTAACTAGGTGAGGCCTGATTACCTATAATCTTTGAAAACACATAATATCATTCCTGTAGCTCCTATAAGCCGCACCACAGGTCTGCTTATGATGATCTTTAGCACTTTACCATAAGAGCAACATCTTGTGTATAAGCGGAACCCTGACCATGGGCCGATCCTATAAGCCACACCGCCGATCTGACTTATACACAAAGTTTTTGGTAATGATTATGGGAGTCATTTAGTCACTTGGATTTGCATGTCCTTATGCCGTTGTAGGAACGATGCATTCTCGAAAGTTACACAACATGAAACACACAAAGCATATCTCAGTGCCCAATTGTGTTTCAACAGCATTCAGGATTTTGTAGGTTTTCCCCAGGCCAATGAGGCGTTCTATATGTACTCTCTTACTGGCCACCTTCCTGTCTCTCAGGAGGGTCTGTGCTTTGAATTGATTCCTCTTCTTCAAGAACGTGGGCATATTAACACCTACATCGGAGGTGGCAAACAAGTCCTGAACATTGAACCCGTTGTCAAGCATGATCTCATCCTTGCCATCAACCATGGACGGCAGGTTACCCCTCTCTATAAGGGTCCTGTCACTGGCAGCCCCACCATAGCAGGGAGGGATGTGTGTGACTAATCCCCCAGGTGATGTCCCGACCATAACTTTTAACATATTTCTGTTTTTGTAGCTGGAATACTTAGCTTGTTGCGCTGACGGTGCTTTGGGCTTCTGAACTGGGAACTCCATCCCGTCTAGAATAATCCTAGTTTTAGGGTAGAGCTTCTTGAACTCTGAGGGGATGGAGAACCTGGTGAGTTCCTGGTCAGGCCAAATGTGGATCTCTTTCCACTTGTAGTTCATAAGATTCAACCATGTTACAAAGATGTTTGATACTGAAAAGGTTGATACTTCAAACATGAGTGCCAGTTCCTCATTCGGGGGGTGCCTTCGGAGCTTTATGATTTAGAGAAAATCGATGAAATCGGCCACAGTAAAGCAATTATGATTTTTTTGTCAACTTTTAGAAAGAAATCGCATAGATGGTGTACTAGTGACTATAAATGGGTCCGGGACATGGGTAGCCAGAATTATCAACGTGTCGACTTTTAGCTAGGGTGATCTGTCGCTGTATCGATTTTTATCTTATACAATGTTCTCTATTGTACAATATCCTCTATTTATTTCTTATTTATCTTAAAACCCTGTGTCGCACGTGTCGAATTTAAGAACCCCTGTGTCGCTGTGTCTCATGTGTCGAATTTTACCCATAAATAGTCACATACTAGCTACCATACTCACTTATAAGTCAATTTTTATTTGGAATTTTTTTTTGCTATAAGTCCAATTTTCCTCCCTAAAGTCCAACTCGACTTATAAGCGGGGTTTTAGTGAAAAGTAGAAAAAAAATGGGCACTAAAAAATGATTTAAAAGTTTTGACTCAGGAAAATGGTGTCTGAAGGGGATATTCGCCCCCCAAAAAATCCCAAAGTCCAATTCGACCTATAACCGTGGTTTTGGAAAATATCAAGTTAGTTTTCTATAGGTCAAATTTTTGAGCCAAAAGTCCAACTCGACCTATAAACGGGATTGACCTATAAGCGAGGTTTTATGGTACATGTGTTTTCTAGGTGAATCCAAATGATCTAAGGTGCACTTACTGGAGGAACAGAGATATATTGAGTTTAGTGAATCTGGATATATAGATGGAGCAGGGTATGGCCTGTGACTGGGCCGTGGTCAGCCTTGTCTGGTGCAGTACGTCCCGCTGGGTTTGGGTCAGTAACACCCCCCCCCCCCCCCCACGCCCAGAGTAACACACCCCGGGAATGAGGATGGACTTTATTATCCATGATGTACTATCTTCCCGGTCGTTGCTTAGACCTGGTACCATGTTATCGATTTAGTGTTCATATTTGGCATTGGCGCCAAATTTGGTTCATGTTGTCTTTAATGGACATGTTTTCCCCCTGACATTTGCAACTCCCCCCCCCCCCCCCCACTCCCGGGGGCACCCCAGACTTCCGGCACCTCCATGACATCTTTTAGACACGTCTTTTAAATGAAAATCGTTCTAGGCTATGTTGGCATGGTCCTGTCTGCCATGTCGACATAGATGCCGTCCTGTCAACGTTGCCCTGTCCACCATGTCGACATAGATGCTGCCATGTTGACATGATAGATGCTGCCATGTTGACATGATAGATGCCATCATGTTGACATTGCCCTGTCCACCATGTTGACATAGATGCCGCCATAAAGATAAAATTATGTAACAGCAACACTTACCATCATACGTTTCTGTAGTGTAGTCAGATGGCTTGAAGTGACGTCGGCACACAAGGCTGGTTTTCTTTTTTTTTCACTTTCCCCCTCTCCTGACTGCAAATGCCCACTGTTCCCTGAGTCTTTTGTCCCTGGGGAACTGATGTCCACCTTTCCCATGACACAACAGCCTGTATTGCTTTGGATGATGGGTATAAAACAAACAAAACCACATTGTTTGTTGACAATGAGCTACGCAGGCAAGTGAAAAGACGCCATCACGGATAATGGCTGGTGTGTCACGAAATGTTTGCAGGGCACATGCAGCGATACCCGGACTACTGGTGGCGCCACCTAGCGGCGACTTTTGGCGCTCTCCCCCTCATTAAGAGAATCGCCTCCTCTTCGGAGGCTAGTCTCTTAATTCTTTTTTCTGTTTAGATTTCGTATGAAAATAAAAACACAACAATTTTCATTTTATATTTTTTATTTTAATTTTGAATCGTTTGACTAATGTGTGTCGACTCTCCCTTCTGAGAGCTGCTATATCATCAGTCAGTAGATTTATTGTCTTCAACATTGCCGTCAGTAAAATTCTGGTTTGCGGCGTAATATTCATTGCTTTACACGCCAACTGACAAGTAGGAGAATGTCTGAAATGTTCCACTGCGACGTCATCGCTGTCTAACCACGTGTGATTAATGACTCCACATTGAAAGCATTGAACAACATCCTTACCACCTATGTAAAAGAACCCGTGAGCGGCGAGAGTCTCTGCGAAAGAGCGTGGTCTATACCACCCAAAGGCGTTGAAAGTGTCCAGTCGCCTCCCTAAACCCTCGAAAGCCGTGTACTTGGCCAGTGTGGGGTGGTCGCCCATGATGGTAGTAAGGTGGTGGATAGTCAGTCAGTCAGTCAGTCAGTCAGTCAGTCAGTCAGTCAGTCAGGCAGTCAGTTCGTTGGTCGGGTAGGTAGACAGACACATAGCCAGGCAGGTAGGTAGGTAGATAGGTAGGCAGGCAGACAGGCAGGTCAGTGTTTTTTTTTCTCTGACTGCGCTCCAAATGAGACACTAACCAGTAACGTGACGTGAGTGAGTGTTCTATATGGTTGTGTTTTAAACACCTCTCCCACCGGCTGACTGCACACTCACACCCTCTGAAGATGACGACGACGACAACAACAATGTCGCCACTGCAGACACACGCTCCTGTGTAGCGACTTAATATTTAATTCTGCACCAGCGCGCAACTTCTATTTTTTTCTTTCACAAGTGTATTAGAAAAGGGTGTGCTCGATGTTATATGCAACTACTACCTTAAAAGTCATAGCGAGAGCCCGAGCGCCTTCCTTGGTGTTGAAAGTGAAGTAATATATGGATGACAACGTCACACCTGTCCATGTGCTCCAACAACACTCGAATGAGTTGAAAATGTGTACTGCGATGATCAGCTTGCCATATTTTCAACACTTCAAAGATCGGGCGAGTGAGGTCTTTTTCTTTGGATTGTTGAGCGATCCCATCTAACTCGTCAGACGCCAAAGGTAAATACTGCCCCAAGTGTTTCCACTCACTACCTAGCGATTCAGCCATGACGCTAGAGTATTGCTCCATTGTAGACAAGTTGGGATTGTCGTAATCCAACTCACACTTGGTGAAAAAGTGTAGCGTCTTCAGCAACAGATCCGGTCGAGCGATACCGAGGAAGGCGAGGGTGAGCTCTCGCCATCTCGCATGAGGTGTAGTTATACGCCACCAAGCTTTGAACATCTCCGTACACATCTCCGCCGTTGTCTTGGCACCGCCTACTAGGGTGTCCATACGGCCGACAGTCATGCCCAAGCAACCGCCCAACACTCTCCATGATCCAACTAGTCGCCGACCTTTTTCATGAAGCAACTGATCGCTATATGTGAAGTCCGCTACCACCTCTCTTCTCACGTCGTTACCCGCAGTCTCCACACGCGCGTCACGCTGCTCTTTACAGGGAGAGATCGCCTGTGCCATTGTAACTGCTTCACCTCTCATCTCGTCTGCAGGTAAACGACGTGGTGGTGGTGGTGGCAGTGGTGGTGGTGGTGCTACTGTTTGGTGGTAACGCCCGGTGTAGTGGCGTTGGTAGATGTGGTAGGTGTAGTGGTCAGATGTGATATGGGTTTTACAACTGACAAATCAGAGCTACTTATACAGAGGATTTTAATCTCATTTCCATCTGCATACCCAACTTATCCACATGAGACTTTTCATCCGCTCATTAAGAGCTTATGAGGAGGACACATGGTATTCTGCTTTACTTTTCATCTCCATCTGTGGAGGGCAGCTGAAATGTGATTTTTATACTAATCTCGTTTCCATTTGCATACCCGACTTATCCACATGAGACTTTTTCATCCGCTCATTAAGGGCTTATGAGGAGAACACGTGGTATTCGGCTTGCCTTTTCTTCTCCATCTGTGGAGGGCAGCTGAAATGTGATTTTTATACTAATCCTGTTTCCATTTGCATACCTGTCTTATCCACATGAGACTTTTCATCCGCTCATTAAGAGCTTATGAGGACCACCCTCACTTTCACGATGTAACAGCAGAGGACAGGTGAAAATGCCTCTCACAAGTGACTGTCCTTACTGGCAACCAGGTTTTTACCTCCCCACTACCGTTGCTGATTTCGACAAAGACCGTCATCAACCGGCGCACGTTGAAGAAGGGGCCGCTCCATCATCCTCAATCGACGCTGGTGAATACACTTACATCGATTTCAACACTCAGCGCATGCACCACGTAGAAGTAGGAGTGGAGCAGGTGGAAGAGGGAGAGGAGGAGGCGGAGGAGGAGGAGGAGGACGAGACAGAGGACGAGAAAAAGGAGGAGACAGAGGACGAGAACGAGGAGGAGACAGACGACGTTGCTCCTGTTGTTGGCTCTGCTCCTGATTCAGCTCACCCTGATGGTGATACTCTTCTTGTCTTGAAACCTTCTAAGAAGAGTCACAACCTGACCTCCAAGAAGAGAAAAAGAGAAGAAGCAGAGAAAGATGACACGAAGGTCGGCATGTTAGAGTTCTTCCTGGATGGTTTGAAGCTTGAGATCTGTTTGGATCAGGTTAGACTGTCCAAGGAGGGCTACAGCATCAAACACTCGCCTCCAACCCCCACCAAACAAGTGCGCTTCACCATTGACGGACTGCTCAAGCCGATAGCGAACATCGCCAACATCCACCAGGTGGCAGGGATACGCGACGCAGGGGCTACGCAGGGCCTCCCCTTTCACGAAGCTTGGTTTATGTTGTTGGACGCAGAAAGGGAAGTGTACGCCGAGGTCAGCTACTACAAGGGTAAGAACATGATCCACGTCCACAAGTATGAAGGCGTTGACAAAAAACCCACATTTGAGGGTGTGACGGTGTCCAACAAGGCGCTCAAAGAGTTGGATGACAAAAGAGAGATTATTCTCAAATTTCTCGGTAGAGTTCTGGAATGAGAGGTATGCCCGCACACACACACGTGAGAAAGTATTTGACGGATTTTGCGTAGACAGAAAGAATAAGATAGATAGACAGACGGTAGATAGATAGATAGATAGATAGATAGATAGATAGATAGATAGATAGATAGAAAAAAGATAGCTAGCGCTAGACGGTTAAGTAGGTGAAAAAAATAATAAGAATAATTTCGCTTCACATAATATATCGGTAATTTTTCTGTTTATTTGATCCTATCTACTAAAGATAACAGGCCTACAATTTTTGTGGATAAGTTAATTTTCCTATCACCCAGTATACCTCTCATTCATTATGCCTATGCTGGCATATCCCTCATGTCTAAACTACATATCCCTCAGACTCCCTAGCCCCATGGCTTTTACATATCCCCACCTTGAAAGATTCTCTCCATATCTATCTCTCAAACTACTTATTAGACACATACTACCTATTCTTTTCACACTTGATCTTCCTGAATACCTATCCCTCATGCCCTCTATGACTGTCCCTCATTTTACCTCTCCCTCATGCTCCCTATAACTTTTTACTGTTACATATGGTGACCATTCCTTAGTCAACATACCCCTAAGGTATCTATCCTACAGTTTACTTGCACATATACCTCCATCTAGCTATCGTTCAAGTTTCATATCATTCAGCCTACCTATCCCTCATGATGCCTATCCTTAATGCTGTTGCGGTATATCCCTCAGTGTGTCTAACCTGTCGTTTACGTATCCCTCACCTTGTGTTCTGTTCTCTCTTTCTATTTCTCAGTCTGCCTCTTATAAATTATGCCTGTCCCTCTCTGTGCCTATCCTTCAGCCTGCATATCTCTGAAGATGCCCTGAAGATGCCTAGCTTTCTCTTTATCTATCCTACTTGCTCAATCTAGCTCTCTCTATCTTCCTATCCCCCATGCTGCATATCACACATTCTGTATATTCTTCATTTAACCCATTTTTCTATTTACCCATCAGTAGATATTGGCCATGGGTGATAGGAGGACAGGGGAAATGTCGAGGGCAGGGATATGCAACATGTAGTGTAGATGGATACATTAAGGGCTTCACATAAAAACATGAAGGGGATGAAGGATAGGCACTCTGAGGATATAGGTAGACTCAATTATATGAAGCATGAGTGATAGACCCATGTCTACTTGTAGATGAAGGTACATGTGCATGTACACTGTGGGATAGGTACCTTAGGTGTATGTTTACTAACCAATAGTGTAGGTACATTGGGAAAAAGGAAGGCTTGGAGACCTTAGATAAGTAAAAGGTTATAGGGAGTATGAGGGATAGGCAGAATAAGGGCAAGTCATAACATGAGGGATAGGTATTCAGCAAAATGAAGTCTGAGAGGGATAGGTAGTGAGGGTAATAAGCAGTGTGAGAGATAGATATGGAGGGTATCTTGCAAGGTGGGGATATGTAAATGCCATGGGGGCTAGGGAGTCTGTGGGATGTGTAGGTTAAGCATGAGGGATATGCCAGGATAGGCACAATGAAGGATAGGTTGACTAGGTGATAGGAAGATTAACTTATACATAGAAATAGTAGACATGTTATGTTGAGCTCCATGTGGGATTAGATAAATTGAATGTAGATGAAACATGAGGGATAGGCAGAGTGAGGGATAGTCACATTATGGGATGGTAGGCTGGGTGATAGGAAACTTGAGGATAGGTACAAATCATAGTGGACATGGTGAGGAATGTTATGTTTAGCAGATGGGCATAGTTAAAATATGGATAAAGCTGAAAAAACATGACAAATAGGCAGAGTGAGGGATAGTCACAATGAGGGATAGGTAGGCTAGGTGATAGGCAGATTGGGGATAGGTAGAATCAGTGATAGGTAGGCACAGAAAGTGGGCAGGAGTAGCAAGGAGAGTGATAGGCTTTAGCCTTTAAGCTTTTGGAGGGATGAGCTAATCCAAGAGAAGGTTCTTATTCAAGGGATAGGTAACTTGAGGGATAGCTAGGCTGAGAGATAGGCAGTGTGCAGGATAGGTAGAGTGATACATAGGAAGAAAGCCTGTCAGATTGAGGGGTAGGCCAATTTTGAATAGGTAGATTGAGGTACTGAATTTGATTGACAGGTTTATATATAGGTAATGTCCCAAACATTTTCAACATTATTTTGTACATTTTCTTAATACTTTACATCATCAAACATCACTTTTCAGTGGATTTGGTCAGTTTTTGGGAATTAAGACCACAAAATTTAGATTCAGCAGGATTCTTTGGTCTAGAAAACCCTTCTTTTCATTTGATATCACTCTAATAATGACTCAAAAGAACCACATAAAACTCCCTTTTCTCCATAGTTTTCAATAGTGAGCACACAAAGTCGCCCACTTTCATGGGGGGGTAGAGGGGGGGGGGCTATAACATGGGAATCTACCGAGTTGGACATCCTACCTAATATAATCCTTGCCGAAAAGACACAGGAATCAGCTTTTCCCTTGTCGACAAGTCAAGTTGAGATATGTGGGTGGAATTTACCACAAATCGAAAACGATTTTCGAAGCGCTAGCAGATTTCTCCATTTTTCCCCCCGACAGCGATTCGCGAATGTAACCTTACAAGAACACCTTCTATTTCGAGGCTTTCTTCAGAGCGTCCAAAAAACCGTCCACCGAACATGTGTCTGTGCTGTGGGATCACATCCCTTTGTCGGCTAGCGTCGCATCTGACTTTCCTGGGTGGGAGGGTCCGGTCTGCTTCGTGAGAGAATCCGACGCAGATTCAGACCCTTTGTTGGATAGAGTTTTAAATCACATAAACGACACCGCCAAAGTCATCGTGGCGAGGATGCTAGAAGTTTACCGACCAATGTTAGCGAAGTTAGATGTAGCAATAAGTGAAGCTCTCCTGCTAGAAGAAGCGGTGTTTAGACTTTCTCCGGGTACAGGCGACTTCACTACAACTCAACACAGACATCTGTTGGTTCAACTGAAGCAGAGGCTTTTGAGATATATCCGTCAAGTTCCGGTCGTAGGTTTCAACTCAGGGCACTACGACTTGAACCTGATCAAAATACAGCTTCACTCATTCTTCTCCTCCAAAGACCGAAATAAAGAAGAATTCAGCATCATAAAGAGAAGTAACCAATACTTGGCAGTTTACACACAGCACACGGTTTTCTTGGACATAGTAAACTAATTGGCACCCGGTTACAATTACGCGAATTATTTGCTAGCTTTCACCAGAAATCAAGAGAAAGGTCACTTTCCTTAAGAATGGATGACGTCTACTAGGAAACTGTCAAACAGAACACTACCACCGAGATCGGCTTTTGACAGCAAACTGACCGGTAGCAAGATGACCCAATCCGACTACGCCAAATGTGGAAAAGTTTGGTCCGAACAGAACATGCAAACTGTGAGAGATTACTTGATCTACTACAACAACAATTTCAAAGCTGAAATTAGACAAAAACACTCTCAGAGCGCTTTGGAGTGGCTACGCTTCGTAGAGCACGCTCGCAATGTGAAACTACGCCACGCTTTGAACAGCGGCGAGATGGTTCTAGGTTGTCGAAGAATTCACGTCAACGGGTTTCACCCGGCCTCTAATACAGTTTTCCAGTTTCATGGGTGTTGGTTCCACGCTCACGAGTGCATACCACTGCAGCGATATCCGTACGTTTCACTCAGGGATGAGAGACGTGACAGAACGGCTAGAGTAAGCGCTTACTTGAAGGCACTAGGTTACAAGCTGATCGTCTTGTAGGAGTGTGAATGGAGACAGATGAAACGTCAAGATCCACAAGTTAAGACATCCGATCAACACTGGAAGGTTGACACTTTGAAAGTGTCTCGAAATGGTATGACCGAGAGCGACATCTTTTCCGCTGTCAAAGATGGGAGCATGTTCGGTTTAATACAGGTGGACATCACTACACCACCTGACCTACGAGAATACTTTGAAGAGATGACCCCCGTTTTCAAGAACGTAAACGTTTCGAGATCAGACATAGGAACTCACATGTCAGACTTTGCCAAGGAAGAAAAGTTGTTGAACACACCTCAGAGAAGTCTGATAGGGAGTAATCACGGAAAAAATATTCTCTTGGGAACAAAGCTTCTTAAGTGGTATTTGGATCACGGTTTGATAGTCACCCAAGTACAGCTGTTCGTAGAATACCTTCCTAGACGACCCTTTGCCGGTTTCGCAGACAAAGTAACCACAGCGCGAAGACGTGGCGACGTGAACCCGAACGAGAAAATTCTGTCAGACTGTTACAAGTTAATGGGAAATGCTACGTAGGGTAAAACAATTTGCAACAAAGAAAGTTGACCTCGGATCTCTTTGAAGTCGAACTGCAACCAAAAATGGTCAAGAACAACCTCCCTATTCAAATAGGGTTCATGGTGTACCAGTATGCTAAGTTGAAAATGACTTTTTGGATAGATTCATCAATCTGCCTGATTATGCTCTTTGTCAAATGGACACGGACAGTCCTTGCATGGCTCTCAGCGGTGAAACGTTGGATGACCTGGTAAAAACGTAAAAACATACTTCAGAGAGAAACGAAAGTGGATTCCAACAGCAGTGTGCGACGATCACTTAGACCTTTTCGTAAAGATAAAAACCGGAGGCGTGCAAGAATGGCTCCCTCCACCTGGCGGCTGTTGTGAGAGATGTTACGCTCAAGATCTGAGAACTATGGGGCTTTTGAAATCCGAGTGGGAAGGTGACGGGATTCTAAGTCTCAACCCTAAGACTTACATTTGCTACGATATAGACTCGACAGGTGAAAGAAAATGTAAAAAATGGAGTGCAAAAGGTATACAGAAAAAACAAAACCTTAAAGAACCGAAAGACTTCTTGAATGTTCTTTCCAACCGAAAATCTATCCTTGCTACTAATAGACATTTCAAAGTGGTACGAAAGAAAATGGTCACTTACACAATAAAGAAAACTGGAGTGCGATACTTATATTTTAAGCGTTGCGTGCATTCTGACGGAGTGTCAACCAGTCCTCTAGAGTTATGAAAAAAAAAGAGGTGTATTGGTGTTGGAAAAAAAGAAAAAGAAAAAATCGCAACAAGACAGCATCGCGTACTTGGTTGGTTGGTTAGTTGGTTGGTTGTTTGCTTGCTTGCGATCTCTATTTTTTTCACTTGGAAATTAAGAGGTGTGTGTTGTTTTTGCTATTGTTTTTTAAGACGGTTTGATTCATTAAGTGTGTTTAGTATATCATCAATACATGTGAGAATGAGAAAATAAAAAAATAAAAAATGAAAATTGTTGTGTTTTTATTTTCAAACGAAATCTAAACAGAAAAAAAAAATTAGTAGACTCGCCTCCGAAGAGGAGGCGAGTCTCTTATTAAAGTAAAGTTCTTTTTTTCTTCTTTATTCCCCCCCCCAAAGAGACGCTCACTCCCAAAATTGCCCCCTCCCCCCTAAAGTGCCCCCCTCCCCCCCCCCCCACCCAAAAAGAAGTGCCCCCCTCCCCCCTCCCAGAGTGCCCCCTATACACCCCCCCTTCTCTTCTTCCTCCCCCCAGTTAATTAACTACTAAAGAAATCAAATAAGATCCTCCTTTGACATGTCTGATGTGTACATTCAGACTCCGATACATATTATACTACTCATGGTGAGGGTTGTAGAGAAAGTGTGAGTGAATGACATTCTTTTTCTTCCCCCACCCCTTATACACACCTCTGGAGATAAGCTGCTTAAGAGAGAGTGAGCTAGCTAATCCTGTTTCCAGCTGGAGGGTTGTTCCTTTCTTCCACCCTGGATTCAAATCTTGTTTTTGATCTGGAGGTGTGTTACACCTATAAGAGGATCAAGTGTCATTAGGAGATTAAGGTGGTGTTCAACAAGAGCGTATACAAAAAACTTCATACAGCAAACAGCAGGTGATCATTCTGCAGACATTCATGTTAACTAGGTGGTCACTTCCAGTCACGTGACCACTCTTTTTATTAAATTAGGTCACTTCTGTCACTTCAGGTCATCGCTAATCCCTCCCCTAAGTAGGTCATGTGACGTCACTTCTGGTCATCTTAAGTAAGTCACTTCCGGTCACGGGGGTATGGTCTATTATGCAAATGAGGGGGTGACTTCCGATCAAATGGAAGCCTCTGATTGGCTGGTACACCGGAAGTGACCCATTATGCAAATGAGGAAGTCACTTCCGGTCAAATGGAGGCTTCTGATTAGCTGCAAGTCCAATGAGTAATAAACAGTACTTTACCATACCCGTGGGCACAAAACTCAGTTCAATGTTGAATCAACGTTATATCAACATTGAATCAACCTTGTCAACCAGTTTTCAATGTTGATTCAATGTTCTGTGCCCACTGGGTAGTACCGTTCCGATACAAACTATACTACTGATGCTAACCATAAAATATTTGTCAGAGAATTAGAAACAAACACATTTTCCTCTATATTTTTCTATAGCCATGGGACTATTTGATCTGAGATCTGGCTTTATTTTAATATTAGAAATCGATAAATCATGGTAACAGTCAAAGTCATTAGGCCACTAGGCCACTTCTACAGGACAATAATTGTTATGTAGACAAACTGGCTTCAATGGATGGAGTTACCACACATTACACAGGTAACCCATCCTGTGGTTGTTGCATATTAACCAGGGCCATGCAAACTATTACATCTGTTTGCTAGCCCTCACTTGTTTGAGAAGATACTGGATTTACTATTTTGGAAGGGGTTGTGTTTGGAAACGCATTAGGCATTTGGAGGTGTGTTTGGGATTTATTTCAAAGTTAGTGAGGAAATTTGTTTACTTGATGAGATAGAGGTTATAAATGACAACAAGGGAATTCCTTCTGTTATAATGGAAACCAATTTTATTAATAATTAAAAGGGCAGCAATGACTTGTATGAAGATTGATATATTGAAGAGTTCCTAGACTTTCTAAATGTCTAGTGAAATTCCTAGATATAGTTTCTAGACCCATCGATGAGTTTAGATACACATGTTGAAGAGTTCCTAAACATGTGGATGAGTTTCCTAGATATGTGGAACAGTTTCCAGATGGGTTTCATGCCTGACTTGTATCTGAAATTCCCTCTCATGAAGTCCATATTTAAAGGGCTAGTATGAGTGTTGGGGAGCCCCTAAGCGTGGTATGGAGCCCCTACACGTGTTGTGGAGCTCCTACACATGTTGTGGAGCCCCTAGTCATGTTGTGGAGCCCCTAGATGTGGTATGGAGCCCCTACATGTGTTGTAGAGCCCCTACACATGTTGTAGAGCCCCTACTCATGTTGTGGATCCCCTAGGCGTGGTATGGAGCCCCTAGTCATGGTGTGGAGCCCCTAGGTGTGGTACGGAGCCCCTACACGTGTTGTGGAGCTCCTACACATGTTGTGGAGCCCCTAGTCATGTTGTGGAGCCCCTAGGGGTGGTATGGAGCCCCTACACGTGTTGTAGAGCCCCTACATGTGTTGTGGAGCCCCTAGGCGTGGTATGGAGCCCCTACATGTGTTGTGGAGCCCCTACTCATGTTGTGGAGCCCCTAGGCGTGTTGTGGAGCCCCTACACGTGTTGTGGGGCCCCTGATCAAGGTTTTGAGTGCTGTGTCCACGTGGCCAAGGCTCCCGCTCCAGTGGCTCCCGTCTGTGCAACTCCCACTTGTATCGCTCACGTTCACTGGAAAATATAAGAATTTACATATAAAATGGCAGAAAAAGAACTTTCACTTCTGAAGAACCATGGCCTCTTATTTAAAGTCACTACTGGGTACTTACATGTATTAAACCACAAACAGCTCTATTAACCCTTCTGAGTGTTAAATACAGGGTATCATTAGAGAGGCCTAACACAGGAGAGTTCAGAAAAAAAAATTTTGGGGCTCCCCCCCCCCTTGTGTTCAATTTTAGAGCATATTTTCAGTTTGGATCGGGCCACTGTCAGTCTGCGCGGATAGACTCGCTATGTTAAAGCACTACTGGGTAGAGTCTCGCCTGCTCTATTTGGGTCAAAAGTGGGTCTTTTTGGGTCCGGAAAAAAAAAGGTGGTACTTCAGTATGTCTGCCTTACTATTATCTGAGGCTCAGAAATGTTTGGGGCCCCAAAATATCTATAAATCCAAAAAAGTAAACTCAAGTTGATCAGCCACGAGACCGTATATAGGATTTCAAAAGGGTTGGGATGGTGAATTGACCCAAACTCAGGGGGGGCTTGGGGGGTCATAAAGAATTTTTCTTTCAATGGGATAGCAGAAACTTGGATATTCAACATGTCTTCTTTGCCACATATTAAGGGCAGATCCCAAAAATTGCTCTCACCTCCCCAAAAAAGGGCTTGTCGTTGAGCAATTTTTCAAGTTATTCTAGTAGTATTCATGTTTGAGGGTCCTGCCGCTATTGGTTTAGTCCCTTCTACTTGTTGGATTTCTTAATAAATCGTATCATAAGAAAGGCCTAATTCAGGGGAGTTCAAAAAAATATATTTTGGGGCTCCCCCCCCTTGTGTTTAATTTTAGAGCATATTTTCAGTTTGGATCGGGCCACTGTCAGTCGGCGCGGATAGACTCGCTTAGTTAAAGCACTACCGGATAGAGTCTCGCCTGCTCTATTTGGGTCAAAAGTGGGTCTTTTTGGGTCCAGAAAAAAAAGGTGGTACTTCAGCATGTTTACCTTACTATTATCTGAGGCTCAGAAATGTTTGGGGCCCCAAAATATCCATGAATCCAAAAAAGCAAACTCAAGTTGATCAGCAACAAGACCCTATATAGGATTTTAACAGGGTTGGGATGGTGAATTGACCCAAACTCAGGGGGGCCTTGGGGGGTCATAAAGAATTTTTCTTTCAATGGGATAGCAGAAACTTGGATATTCAACATGTCTTCTTTGCCACATATTAAGGGCAGATCCCAAAAATTGCTCTCACCTCCCCAAAAAAGGGCTTGTCGTTGAGCAATTTTTCAAGTTATTCTAGTAGTATTCATGTTTGAGGGTCCTGCCGCTATTGGTTTAGTCACTTCTACTTGTTGGATTTCTTAATGAATCGTATTATTAGAAAGGCGTAATTCAGGGGAGTTCAAAAAAATATATTTTGGGGCTCCCCCCCCTTGTGTTTAATTTTAGAGCATATTTTCAGTTTGGATCGGGCCACTGTCAGTCTGCGCGGATAGACTCGCTTATTAAAGCACTACTGGGTAGAGTCTCGCCTGCCCTATTTGGGTCAAAAGTGGGTCATTTTGGGTCCGGAAAAAAAAAGGTGGTACTTCAGCATGTCTGCCTTACTATTATCTGAGGCTCAGAAATGTTTGGGGCTCCAAAATATCTATAAATCCAAAAAAGTAAACTCAAGTTGATCGGCCACGAGACCGTATATAGGATTTCAACAGGGTTGGGATGGTGAATTGACCCAAACTCAGGGGGGGTTTGGGGGGTCATAAAAAATTTTTCTTTCAATGGGATAGCATAAACTTGGATATTCAACATGTCTTCTTTGCCACATATTAAGGGCAGATCCCAAAAATTGCTCTAACCTCCCCAAAAAAGGGCTTGTCGTTGAGCAATTTTTCAAGTTATTCTAGTAGTATTCATGTTTGAGGGCCCTGCCGCTATTGGTTTAGTCACTTCTACTTGTTGGATTTCTAAATGAATCGTATCATTAGAAAGGCCTAATACAGGGGAGTTCAAAAAAATATGTTTTGGGGCTCCCCACCCTTGTGTTCAATTTTAGAGCATATTTTCAGTTTGGATCGGGCCACTGTCAGTCCGCACAGATAGACTCGCTATGTTCAAGCACTACCGGGTAGAGTCACGCCTGCTCTATTTGGGTCAAAAGTGGGTCTTTTTGGGTCAAGAAAAAAATAGGTGGTACTTCAGCATGTCTACTTTACTCTGAGGCTCAGAAATGTTTGAGGCCCCAAAATATCCATAAATCCAAAAAAGCAAACTCAAGTTGATCAGCCTCGTACGAGACCGTATATAGGATTTCAACAGGGTTGGGATGGTGAATTGACCCAAACTCAGGGGGGGCTTGGGGGGTCATAAAGAATTTTTCTTTCAATGGGATAGCATAAACTTGGATATTCAACATGTCTTCTTTGCCACATATTAAGGGCAGATCCCAAAAATTGCTCTCACCTCCCCAAAAAAGGGCTTGTCGTTGAGCAATTTTTCAAGTTATTCTAGTAGTATTCATGTTTGAGGGTACTGCCGCTATTGGTTTAGTCACATCTACTTGTTGGATTTCTTAATAAATCGTATCATAAGAAAGGCCTAATTCAGGGGAGTTCAAAAAAATATATTTTGGGGCTCCCCCCCCCCCTTGTGTTTAATTTTAGAGCATATTTTCAGTTTGGATCGGGCCACTGTCAGTCGGCGCGGAAAGACTCGCTATGTTAAAGCACTACTTGGTAGAGTCTCGCCTGCCCTATTTGGGTCAAAAGTGCGTCTTTTTGGGTCCGGAAAAAAAAAGGTGGTACTTCAGCATGTCTGCCTTACTATTATCTGAGGCTCGGAAATGTTTGGGGCCCCAAAATATCTATAAATCCAAAAAAGTAAACTCAAGTTGATCAGCCACGAGACCGTATATAGGATTTCAACAGGGTTGGGATGGTGAATTGACCCAACTCAGGGGGGCCTTGGGGGGTCATAAAGAATTTTTCTTTCAATGGGATAGCAGAAACTTGGATATTCAACATGTTTTCTTTGCCACATATTAAGGGCAGATCCCAAAAATTGCTCTCACCTCCCCAAAAAAGGGCTTGTCGTTGAGCAATTTTTCAAGTTATTCTAGTAGTATTCATGTTTGGGGGTCCTGCCGCTATTGGTTTAGTAACATCTACTTGTTGCATTTCTTAATAAATTGTATCATTAGAAAGGCCTAATTCAGGGGAGTTCAAAAAAATATATTTTGGGGCTCTCCCCCCCCTTTGTGTTTAATTTTAGAGCATATTTTCAGTTTGGATCGGGCCACGGTCAGTCTGCGCCGATAGACTCACTATGTTTAAGCACTACTTGGTAGAGTCTCGCCTGCCCTATTTGGGTCAAAAGTGTGTCTTTTTGGGTCCAGAAAAAAAAAGGTGGTACTTCAGCATGTCTGCCTTACTATTATCTGAGGCTCAGAAATGTTTGGGGCCCCAAAATATCTATAAATCCAAAAAATAAACTCAAGTTGATCAGCCACGAGACCGTATATAGGATTTCAACAGGGTTGGGATGGTGAATTGACCCAAACTCAGGGGGGCCTTGGGGGGTCATAAAGAATTTTTCTTTCAATGGGATAGCAGAAACTTGGATATTCAACATGTCTTCTTTGCCACATATTAAGGGCAGATCCCAAAAATTGCTCTAACCTCCCCAAAAAAGGGCTTGTAGTTGAGCAATTTTTCAAGTTATTCTAGTAGTATTCATGTTTGAGGGTCCTGCCGCTATTGGTTTAGTCACCTCTACTTGTTGGATTTCTTAATGAATCGTATCATAAGAAAGGCCTAACACAGGGGAGTTCAAAAAAAATTATTTTGGGGCTCTCCCCCCTTGTGTTCAATTTTAGAGCATATTTTCAGTTTGGATCGGGCCACTGTCAGTCGGCGCGGATAGACTCACTATGTTAAAGCACTACCGGGTAGAGTCTCGCCTGCTCTATTTGAGTCAAAAATGGGTCTTTTTGGGTCCGGAAAAAAAAGGTGGTACTTCAGCATGTCTACTTCACTATTATCTGAGGCTCAGATATGTTTGGGGCCCCAAAATATCTATAAATCCAAAAAAGTAAACTCAAGTTGATCAGCCACGAGACCGTATATATATAGGATTTCAAAAGGGTTGGGATGGTGAATTGACCCAAACTCAGGGGGGGCTTGGGGGGTCATAAAGAATTTTTCTTTCAATGGGATAGCAGAAACTTGGATATTCAACATGTCTTCTTTGCCACATATTAAGGGCAGATCCCAAAAATTGCTCTCACCTCCCCAAAAAAGGGCTTGTCGTTGAGCAATTTTTCAAGTTATTCTAGTAGTATTCATGTTTGAGGGTCCTGCCGCTATTGGTTTAGTCCCTTCTACTTGTTGGATTTCTTAATAAATCGTATCATAAGAAAGGCCTAATTCAGGGGAGTTCAAAAAAATATATTTTGGGGCTCCCCCCCCTTGTGTTTAATTTTAGAGCATATTTTCAGTTTGGATCGGGCCACTGTCAGTCGGCGCGGATAGACTCGCTTAGTTAAAGCACTACCGGATAGAGTCTCGCCTGCTCTATTTGGGTCAAAAGTGGGTCTTTTTGGGTCCAGAAAAAAAAGGTGGTACTTCAGCATGTTTACCTTACTATTATCTGAGGCTCAGAAATGTTTGGGGCCCCAAAATATCCATGAATCCAAAAAAGCAAACTCAAGTTGATCAGCAACAAGACCCTATATAGGATTTTAACAGGGTTGGGATGGTGAATTGACCCAAACTCAGGGGGGCCTTGGGGGGTCATAAAGAATTTTTCTTTCAATGGGATAGCAGAAACTTGGATATTCAACATGTCTTCTTTGCCACATATTAAGGGCAGATCCCAAAAATTGCTCTCACCTCCCCAAAAAAGGGCTTGTCGTTGAGCAATTTTTCAAGTTATTCTAGTAGTATTCATGTTTGAGGGTCCTGCCGCTATTGGTTTAGTCACTTCTACTTGTTGGATTTCTTAATGAATCGTATTATTAGAAAGGCGTAATTCAGGGGAGTTCAAAAAAATATATTTTGGGGCTCCCCCCCCTTGTGTTTAATTTTAGAGCATATTTTCAGTTTGGATCGGGCCACTGTCAGTCTGCGCGGATAGACTCGCTTATTAAAGCACTACTGGGTAGAGTCTCGCCTGCCCTATTTGGGTCAAAAGTGGGTCATTTTGGGTCCGGAAAAAAAAAGGTGGTACTTCAGCATGTCTGCCTTACTATTATCTGAGGCTCAGAAATGTTTGGGGCTCCAAAATATCTATAAATCCAAAAAAGTAAACTCAAGTTGATCGGCCACGAGACCGTATATAGGATTTCAACAGGGTTGGGATGGTGAATTGACCCAAACTCAGGGGGGGTTTGGGGGGTCATAAAAAATTTTTCTTTCAATGGGATAGCATAAACTTGGATATTCAACATGTCTTCTTTGCCACATATTAAGGGCAGATCCCAAAAATTGCTCTAACCTCCCCAAAAAAGGGCTTGTCGTTGAGCAATTTTTCAAGTTATTCTAGTAGTATTCATGTTTGAGGGCCCTGCCGCTATTGGTTTAGTCACTTCTACTTGTTGGATTTCTAAATGAATCGTATCATTAGAAAGGCCTAATACAGGGGAGTTCAAAAAAATATGTTTTGGGGCTCCCCACCCTTGTGTTCAATTTTAGAGCATATTTTCAGTTTGGATCGGGCCACTGTCAGTCCGCACAGATAGACTCGCTATGTTCAAGCACTACCGGGTAGAGTCACGCCTGCTCTATTTGGGTCAAAAGTGGGTCTTTTTGGGTCAAGAAAAAAATAGGTGGTACTTCAGCATGTCTACTTTACTCTGAGGCTCAGAAATGTTTGAGGCCCCAAAATATCCATAAATCCAAAAAAGCAAACTCAAGTTGATCAGCCTCGTACGAGACCGTATATAGGATTTCAACAGGGTTGGGATGGTGAATTGACCCAAACTCAGGGGGGGCTTGGGGGGTCATAAAGAATTTTTCTTTCAATGGGATAGCATAAACTTGGATATTCAACATGTCTTCTTTGCCACATATTAAGGGCAGATCCCAAAAATTGCTCTCACCTCCCCAAAAAAGGGCTTGTCGTTGAGCAATTTTTCAAGTTATTCTAGTAGTATTCATGTTTGAGGGTACTGCCGCTATTGGTTTAGTCACATCTACTTGTTGGATTTCTTAATAAATCGTATCATAAGAAAGGCCTAATTCAGGGGAGTTCAAAAAAATATATTTTGGGGCTCCCCCCCCCCCTTGTGTTTAATTTTAGAGCATATTTTCAGTTTGGATCGGGCCACTGTCAGTCGGCGCGGAAAGACTCGCTATGTTAAAGCACTACTTGGTAGAGTCTCGCCTGCCCTATTTGGGTCAAAAGTGCGTCTTTTTGGGTCCGGAAAAAAAAAGGTGGTACTTCAGCATGTCTGCCTTACTATTATCTGAGGCTCGGAAATGTTTGGGGCCCCAAAATATCTATAAATCCAAAAAAGTAAACTCAAGTTGATCAGCCACGAGACCGTATATAGGATTTCAACAGGGTTGGGATGGTGAATTGACCCAACTCAGGGGGGCCTTGGGGGGTCATAAAGAATTTTTCTTTCAATGGGATAGCAGAAACTTGGATATTCAACATGTTTTCTTTGCCACATATTAAGGGCAGATCCCAAAAATTGCTCTCACCTCCCCAAAAAAGGGCTTGTCGTTGAGCAATTTTTCAAGTTATTCTAGTAGTATTCATGTTTGGGGGTCCTGCCGCTATTGGTTTAGTAACATCTACTTGTTGCATTTCTTAATAAATTGTATCATTAGAAAGGCCTAATTCAGGGGAGTTCAAAAAAATATATTTTGGGGCTCTCCCCCCCCTTTGTGTTTAATTTTAGAGCATATTTTCAGTTTGGATCGGGCCACGGTCAGTCTGCGCCGATAGACTCACTATGTTTAAGCACTACTTGGTAGAGTCTCGCCTGCCCTATTTGGGTCAAAAGTGTGTCTTTTTGGGTCCAGAAAAAAAAAGGTGGTACTTCAGCATGTCTGCCTTACTATTATCTGAGGCTCAGAAATGTTTGGGGCCCCAAAATATCTATAAATCCAAAAAATAAACTCAAGTTGATCAGCCACGAGACCGTATATAGGATTTCAACAGGGTTGGGATGGTGAATTGACCCAAACTCAGGGGGGCCTTGGGGGGTCATAAAGAATTTTTCTTTCAATGGGATAGCAGAAACTTGGATATTCAACATGTCTTCTTTGCCACATATTAAGGGCAGATCCCAAAAATTGCTCTAACCTCCCCAAAAAAGGGCTTGTAGTTGAGCAATTTTTCAAGTTATTCTAGTAGTATTCATGTTTGAGGGTCCTGCCGCTATTGGTTTAGTCACCTCTACTTGTTGGATTTCTTAATGAATCGTATCATAAGAAAGGCCTAACACAGGGGAGTTCAAAAAAAATTATTTTGGGGCTCTCCCCCCTTGTGTTCAATTTTAGAGCATATTTTCAGTTTGGATCGGGCCACTGTCAGTCGGCGCGGATAGACTCACTATGTTAAAGCACTACCGGGTAGAGTCTCGCCTGCTCTATTTGAGTCAAAAATGGGTCTTTTTGGGTCCGGAAAAAAAAGGTGGTACTTCAGCATGTCTACTTCACTATTATCTGAGGCTCAGATATGTTTGGGGCCCCAAAATATCTATAAATCCAAAAAAGTAAACTCAAGTTGATCAGCCACGAGACCGTATATATATAGGATTTCAAAAGGGTTGGGATGGTGAATTGACCCAAACTCAGGGGGGGCTTGGGGGGTCATAAAGAATTTTTCTTTCAATGGGATAGCAGAAACTTGGATATTCAACATGTCTTCTTTGCCACATATTAAGGGCAGATCCCAAAAATTGCTCTCACCTCCCCAAAAAAGGGCTTGTCGTTGAGCAATTTTTCAAGTTATTCTAGTAGTATTCATGTTTGAGGGTCCTGCCGCTATTGGTTTAGTCACTTCTACTTGTTGGATTTCTTAATGAATCGTATTATTAGAAAGGCGTAATTCAGGGGAGTTCAAAAAAATATATTTTGGGGCTCCCCCCCCTTGTGTTTAATTTTAGAGCATATTTTCAGTTTGGATCGGGCCACTGTCAGTCTGCGCGGATAGACTCGCTTATTAAAGCACTACTGGGTAGAGTCTCGCCTGCCCTATTTGGGTCAAAAGTGGGTCATTTTGGGTCCGGAAAAAAAAAGGTGGTACTTCAGCATGTCTGCCTTACTATTATCTGAGGCTCAGAAATGTTTGGGGCTCCAAAATATCTATAAATCCAAAAAAGTAAACTCAAGTTGATCGGCCACGAGACCGTATATAGGATTTCAACAGGGTTGGGATGGTGAATTGACCCAAACTCAGGGGGGGTTTGGGGGGTCATAAAAAAATTTTCTTTCAATGGGATAGCATAAACTTGGATATTCAACATGTCTTCTTTGCCACATATTAAGGGCAGATCCCAAAAATTGCTCTAACCTCCCCAAAAAAGGGCTTGTCGTTGAGCAATTTTTCAAGTTATTCTAGTAGTATTCATGTTTGAGGGCCCTGCCGCTATTGGTTTAGTCACTTCTACTTGTTGGATTTCTAAATGAATCGTATCATTAGAAAGGCCTAATACAGGGGAGTTCAAAAAAATATGTTTTGGGGCTCCCCACCCTTGTGTTCAATTTTAGAGCATATTTTCAGTTTGGATCGGGCCACTGTCAGTCCGCACAGATAGACTCGCTATGTTCAAGCACTACCGGGTAGAGTCACGCCTGCTCTATTTGGGTCAAAAGTGGGTCTTTTTGGGTCAAGAAAAAAATAGGTGGTACTTCAGCATGTCTACTTTACTCTGAGGCTCAGAAATGTTTGAGGCCCCAAAATATCCATAAATCCAAAAAAGCAAACTCAAGTTGATCAGCCTCGTACGAGACCGTATATAGGATTTCAACAGGGTTGGGATGGTGAATTGACCCAAACTCAGGGGGGGCTTGGGGGGTCATAAAGAATTTTTCTTTCAATGGGATAGCATAAACTTGGATATTCAACATGTCTTCTTTGCCACATATTAAGGGCAGATCCCAAAAATTGCTCTCACCTCCCCAAAAAAGGGCTTGTCGTTGAGCAATTTTTCAAGTTATTCTAGTAGTATTCATGTTTGAGGGTACTGCCGCTATTGGTTTAGTCACATCTACTTGTTGGATTTCTTAATAAATCGTATCATAAGAAAGGCCTAATTCAGGGGAGTTCAAAAAAATATATTTTGGGGCTCCCCCCCCCCTTGTGTTTAATTTTAGAGCATATTTTCAGTTTGGATCGGGCCACTGTCAGTCGGCGCGGAAAGACTCGCTATGTTAAAGCACTACTTGGTAGAGTCTCGCCTGCCCTATTTGGGTCAAAAGTGCGTCTTTTTGGGTCCGGAAAAAAAAAGGTGGTACTTCAGCATGTCTGCCTTACTATTATCTGAGGCTCGGAAATGTTTGGGGCCCCAAAATATCTATAAATCCAAAAAAGTAAACTCAAGTTGATCAGCCACGAGACCGTATATAGGATTTCAACAGGGTTGGGATGGTGAATTGACCCAAACTCAGGGGGGCCTTGGGGGGTCATAAAGAATTTTTCTTTCAATGGGATAGCAGAAACTTGGATATTCAACATGTCTTCTTTGCCACATATTAAGGGCAGATCCCAAAAATTGCTCTCACCTCCCCAAAAAAGGGCTTGTCGTTGAGCAATTTTTCAAGTTATTCTAGTAGTATTCATGTTTGGGGGTCCTGCCGCTATTGGTTTAGTAACATCTACTTGTTGCATTTCTTAATAAATTGTATCATTAGAAAGGCCTAATTCAGGGGAGTTCAAAAAAATATATTTTGGGGCTCTCCCCCCCCTTTGTGTTTAATTTTAGAGCATATTTTCAGTTTGGATCGGGCCACGGTCAGTCTGCGCCGATAGACTCACTATGTTTAAGCACTACTTGGTAGAGTCTCGCCTGCCCTATTTGGGTCAAAAGTGTGTCTTTTTGGGTCCAGAAAAAAAAAGGTGGTACTTCAGCATGTCTGCCTTACTATTATCTGAGGCTCAGAAATGTTTGGGGCCCCAAAATATCTATAAATCCAAAAAATAAACTCAAGTTGATCAGCCACGAGACCGTATATAGGATTTCAACAGGGTTGGGATGGTGAATTGACCCAAACTCAGGGGGGCCTTGGGGGGTCATAAAGAATTTTTCTTTCAATGGGATAGCAGAAACTTGGATATTCAACATGTCTTCTTTGCCACATATTAAGGGCAGATCCCAAAAATTGCTCTAACCTCCCCAAAAAAGGGCTTGTAGTTGAGCAATTTTTCAAGTTATTCTAGTAGTATTCATGTTTGAGGGTCCTGCCGCTATTGGTTTAGTCACCTCTACTTGTTGGATTTCTTAATGAATCGTATCATAAGAAAGGCCTAACACAGGGGAGTTCAAAAAAATTTATTTTGGGGCTCTCCCCCCTTGTGTTCAATTTTAGAGCATATTTTCAGTTTGGATCGGGCCACTGTCAGTCGGCGCGGATAGACTCACTATGTTAAAGCACTACCGGGTAGAGTCTCGCCTGCTCTATTTGAGTCAAAAATGGGTCTTTTTGGGTCCGGAAAAAAAAAGGTGGTACTTCAGCATGTCTACTTTACTATTATCTGAGGCTCAGAAATGTTTGGGGCCCCAAAATATCTATAAATCCAAAAAAGTAAACTCAAGTTGATCAGCCACGAGACCGTATATATATAGGATTTCAAAAGGGTTGGGATGGTGAATTGACCCAAACTCAGGGGGGGCTTGGGGGGTCATAAAGAATTTTTCTTTCAATGGGATAGCAGAAACTTGGATATTCAACATGTCTTCTTTGCCACATATTAAGGGCAGATCCCAAAAATTGCTCTCACCTCCCCAAAAAAGGGCTTGTCGTTGAGCAATTTTTCAAGTTATTCTAGTAGTATTCATGTTTGAGGGTCCTGCCGCTATTGGTTTAGTCACATCTACTTGTTGGATTTCTTAATAAAACGTATCATCAGAAAGGCCTAATTCAGGGGAGTTCAAAAAAATATATTTTGGGGCTCCCCCCCCTTGTGTCTAATTTTAGAGCATATTTTCAGTTTGGATCGGGCCACGGTCAGTCTGCGCTGATAGACTCACTATGTTAAAGCACTACTGGGTAGAGTCTCGCCTGCCCTATTTGGGTCAAAAGTGGGTCATTTTGGGTCCGGAAAAAAAAAGGTGGTACTTCAGCATGTCTGCCTTACTATTATCTGAGGCTCAGAAATGTTTGGGGCTCCAAAATATCTATAAATCCAAAAAAGTAAACTCAAGTTGATCGGCCACGAGACCGTATATAGGATTTCAACAGGGTTGGGATGGTGAATTGACCCAAACTCAGGGGGGGTTTGGGGGGTCATAAAAAAAATTTCTTTCAATGGGATAGCATAAACTTGGATATTCAACATGTCTTCTTTGCCACATATTAAGGGCAGATCCCAAAAATTGCTCTAACCTCCCCAAAAAAGGGCTTGTCGTTGAGCAATTTTTCAAGTTATTCTAGTAGTATTCATGTTTGAGGGCCCTGCCGCTATTGGTTTAGTCACTTCTACTTGTTGGATTTCTAAATGAATCGTATCATTAGAAAGGCCTAATACAGGGGAGTTCAAAAAAATATGTTTTGGGGCTCCCCACCCTTGTGTTCAATTTTAGAGCATATTTTCAGTTTGGATCGGGCCACTGTCAGTCCGCACAGATAGACTCGCTATGTTCAAGCACTACCGGGTAGAGTCACGCCTGCTCTATTTGGGTCAAAAGTGGGTCTTTTTGGGTCAAGAAAAAAATAGGTGGTACTTCAGCATGTCTACTTTACTCTGAGGCTCAGAAATGTTTGAGGCCCCAAAATATCCATAAATCCAAAAAAGCAAACTCAAGTTGATCAGCCTCGTACGAGACCGTATATAGGATTTCAACAGGGTTGGGATGGTGAATTGACCCAAACTCAGGGGGGGCTTGGGGGGTCATAAAGAATTTTTCTTTCAATGGGATAGCATAAACTTGGATATTCAACATGTCTTCTTTGCCACATATTAAGGGCAGATCCCAAAAATTGCTCTCACCTCCCCAAAAAAGGGCTTGTCGTTGAGCAATTTTTCAAGTTATTCTAGTAGTATTCATGTTTGAGGGTACTGCCGCTATTGGTTTAGTCACATCTACTTGTTGGATTTCTTAATAAATCGTATCATAAGAAAGGCCTAATTCAGGGGAGTTCAAAAAAATATATTTTGGGGCTCCCCCCCCCCTTGTGTTTAATTTTAGAGCATATTTTCAGTTTGGATCGGGCCACTGTCAGTCGGCGCGGAAAGACTCGCTATGTTAAAGCACTACTTGGTAGAGTCTCGCCTGCCCTATTTGGGTCAAAAGTGCGTCTTTTTGGGTCCGGAAAAAAAAAGGTGGTACTTCAGCATGTCTGCCTTACTATTATCTGAGGCTCGGAAATGTTTGGGGCCCCAAAATATCTATAAATCCAAAAAAGTAAACTCAAGTTGATCAGCCACGAGACCGTATATAGGATTTCAACAGGGTTGGGATGGTGAATTGACCCAAACTCAGGGGGGCCTTGGGGGGTCATAAAGAATTTTTCTTTCAATGGGATAGCAGAAACTTGGATATTCAACATGTCTTCTTTGCCACATATTAAGGGCAGATCCCAAAAATTGCTCTCACCTCCCCAAAAAAGGGCTTGTCGTTGAGCAATTTTTCAAGTTATTCTAGTAGTATTCATGTTTGGGGGTCCTGCCGCTATTGGTTTAGTAACATCTACTTGTTGCATTTCTTAATAAATTGTATCATTAGAAAGGCCTAATTCAGGGGAGTTCAAAAAAATATATTTTGGGGCTCTCCCCCCCCTTTGTGTTTAATTTTAGAGCATATTTTCAGTTTGGATCGGGCCACGGTCAGTCTGCGCCGATAGACTCACTATGTTTAAGCACTACTTGGTAGAGTCTCGCCTGCCCTATTTGGGTCAAAAGTGTGTCTTTTTGGGTCCAGAAAAAAAAAGGTGGTACTTCAGCATGTCTGCCTTACTATTATCTGAGGCTCAGAAATGTTTGGGGCCCCAAAATATCTATAAATCCAAAAAATAAACTCAAGTTGATCAGCCACGAGACCGTATATAGGATTTCAACAGGGTTGGGATGGTGAATTGACCCAAACTCAGGGGGGCCTTGGGGGGTCATAAAGAATTTTTCTTTCAATGGGATAGCAGAAACTTGGATATTCAACATGTCTTCTTTGCCACATATTAAGGGCAGATCCCAAAAATTGCTCTAACCTCCCCAAAAAAGGGCTTGTAGTTGAGCAATTTTTCAAGTTATTCTAGTAGTATTCATGTTTGAGGGTCCTGCCGCTATTGGTTTAGTCACCTCTACTTGTTGGATTTCTTAATGAATCGTATCATAAGAAAGGCCTAACACAGGGGAGTTCAAAAAAATTTATTTTGGGGCTCTCCCCCCTTGTGTTCAATTTTAGAGCATATTTTCAGTTTGGATCGGGCCACTGTCAGTCGGCGCGGATAGACTCACTATGTTAAAGCACTACCGGGTAGAGTCTCGCCTGCTCTATTTGAGTCAAAAATGGGTCTTTTTGGGTCCGGAAAAAAAAAGGTGGTACTTCAGCATGTCTACTTTACTATTATCTGAGGCTCAGAAATGTTTGGGGCCCCAAAATATCTATAAATCCAAAAAAGTAAACTCAAGTTGATCAGCCACGAGACCGTATATATATAGGATTTCAAAAGGGTTGGGATGGTGAATTGACCCAAACTCAGGGGGGGCTTGGGGGGTCATAAAGAATTTTTCTTTCAATGGGATAGCAGAAACTTGGATATTCAACATGTCTTCTTTGCCACATATTAAGGGCAGATCCCAAAAATTGCTCTCACCTCCCCAAAAAAGGGCTTGTCGTTGAGCAATTTTTCAAGTTATTCTAGTAGTATTCATGTTTGAGGGTCCTGCCGCTATTGGTTTAGTCACATCTACTTGTTGGATTTCTTAATAAAACGTATCATCAGAAAGGCCTAATTCAGGGGAGTTCAAAAAAATATATTTTGGGGCTCCCCCCCCTTGTGTCTAATTTTAGAGCATATTTTCAGTTTGGATCGGGCCACGGTCAGTCTGCGCTGATAGACTCACTATGTTAAAGCACTACTGGGTAGAGTCTCGCCTGCCCTATTTGGGTCAAAAGTGGGTCATTTTGGGTCCGGAAAAAAAAAGGTGGTACTTCAGCATGTCTGCCTTACTATTATCTGAGGCTCAGAAATGTTTGGGGCTCCAAAATATCTATAAATCCAAAAAAGTAAACTCAAGTTGATCGGCCACGAGACCGTATATAGGATTTCAACAGGGTTGGGATGGTGAATTGACCCAAACTCAGGGGGGGTTTGGGGGGTCATAAAAAAAATTTCTTTCAATGGGATAGCATAAACTTGGATATTCAACATGTCTTCTTTGCCACATATTAAGGGCAGATCCCAAAAATTGCTCTAACCTCCCCAAAAAAGGGCTTGTCGTTGAGCAATTTTTCAAGTTATTCTAGTAGTATTCATGTTTGAGGGCCCTGCCGCTATTGGTTTAGTCACTTCTACTTGTTGGATTTCTAAATGAATCGTATCATTAGAAAGGCCTAATACAGGGGAGTTCAAAAAAATATGTTTTGGGGCTCCCCACCCTTGTGTTCAATTTTAGAGCATATTTTCAGTTTGGATCGGGCCACTGTCAGTCCGCACAGATAGACTCGCTATGTTCAAGCACTACCGGGTAGAGTCACGCCTGCTCTATTTGGGTCAAAAGTGGGTCTTTTTGGGTCAAGAAAAAAATAGGTGGTACTTCAGCATGTCTACTTTACTCTGAGGCTCAGAAATGTTTGAGGCCCCAAAATATCCATAAATCCAAAAAAGCAAACTCAAGTTGATCAGCCTCGTACGAGACCGTATATAGGATTTCAACAGGGTTGGGATGGTGAATTGACCCAAACTCAGGGGGGGCTTGGGGGGTCATAAAGAATTTTTCTTTCAATGGGATAGCATAAACTTGGATATTCAACATGTCTTCTTTGCCACATATTAAGGGCAGATCCCAAAAATTGCTCTCACCTCCCCAAAAAAGGGCTTGTCGTTGAGCAATTTTTCAAGTTTTTTTAGTAGTATTCATGTTTGAGGGTACTGCCGCTATTGGTTTAGTCACATCTACTTGTTGGATTTCTTAATAAATCGTATCATAAGAAAGGCCTAATTCAGGGGAGTTCAAAAAATATATTTTGGGGCTCCCCCCCCCCTTGTGTTTAATTTTAGAGCATATTTTCAGTTTGGATCGGGCCACTGTCAGTCGGCGCGGAAAGACTCGCTATGTTAAAGCACTACTTGGTAGAGTCTCGCCTGCCCTATTTGGGTCAAAAGTGCGTCTTTTTGGGTCCGGAAAAAAAAAGGTGGTACTTCAGCATGTCTGCCTTACTATTATCTGAGGCTCGGAAATGTTTGGGGCCCCAAAATATCTATAAATCCAAAAAAGTAAACTCAAGTTGATCAGCCACGAGACCGTATATAGGATTTCAACAGGGTTGGGATGGTGAATTGACCCAAACTCAGGGGGGCCTTGGGGGGTCATAAAGAATTTTTCTTTCAATGGGATAGCAGAAACTTGGATATTCAACATGTCTTCTTTGCCACATATTAAGGGCAGATCCCAAAAATTGCTCTCACCTCCCCAAAAAAGGGCTTGTCGTTGAGCAATTTTTCAAGTTATTCTAGTAGTATTCATGTTTGGGGGTCCTGCCGCTATTGGTTTAGTAACATCTACTTGTTGCATTTCTTAATAAATTGTATCATTAGAAAGGCCTAATTCAGGGGAGTTCAAAAAAATATATTTTGGGGCTCTCCCACCCCTTTGTGTTTAATTTTAGAGCATATTTTCAGTTTGGATCGGGCCACGGTCAGTCTGCGCCGATAGACTCACTATGTTTAAGCACTACTTGGTAGAGTCTCGCCTGCCCTATTTGGGTCAAAAGTGTGTCTTTTTGGGTCCAGAAAAAAAAAGGTGGTACTTCAGCATGTCTGCCTTACTATTATCTGAGGCTCAGAAATGTTTGGGGCCCCAAAATATCTATAAATCCAAAAAATAAACTCAAGTTGATCAGCCACGAGACCGTATATAGGATTTCAACAGGGTTGGGATGGTGAATTGACCCAAACTCAGGGGGGCCTTGGGGGGTCATAAAGAATTTTTCTTTCAATGGGATAGCAGAAACTTGGATATTCAACATGTCTTCTTTGCCACATATTAAGGGCAGATCCCAAAAATTGCTCTAACCTCCCCAAAAAAGGGCTTGTAGTTGAGCAATTTTTCAAGTTATTCTAGTAGTATTCATGTTTGAGGGTCCTGCCGCTATTGGTTTAGTCACCTCTACTTGTTGGATTTCTTAATGAATCGTATCATAAGAAAGGCCTAACACAGGGGAGTTCAAAAAAAATTATTTTGGGGCTCTCCCCCCTTGTGTTCAATTTTAGAGCATATTTTCAGTTTGGATCGGGCCACTGTCAGTCGGCGCGGATAGACTCACTATGTTAAAGCACTACCGGGTAGAGTCTCGCCTGCTCTATTTGAGTCAAAAATGGGTCTTTTTGGGTCCGGAAAAAAAAAGGTGGTACTTCAGCATGTCTACTTTACTATTATCTGAGGCTCAGAAATGTTTGGGGCCCCAAAATATCTATAAATCCAAAAAAGTAAACTCAAGTTGATCAGCCACGAGACCGTATATATATAGGATTTCAAAAGGGTTGGGATGGTGAATTGACCCAAACTCAGGGGGGGCTTGGGGGGTCATAAAGAATTTTTCTTTCAATGGGATAGCAGAAACTTGGATATTCAACATGTCTTCTTTGCCACATATTAAGGGCAGATCCCAAAAATTGCTCTCACCTCCCCAAAAAAGGGCTTGTTGTTGAGCAATTTTTCAAGTTATTCTAGTAGTATTCATGTTTGAGGGTCCTGCCGCTATTGGTTTAGTCACTTCTACTTGTTGGATTTCTTAATAAAACGTATCATCAGAAAGGCCTAATTCAGGGGAGTTCAAAAAAATATATTTTGGGGCTCCCCCCCCTTGTGTCTAATTTTAGAGCATATTTTCAGTTTGGATCGGGCCACGGTCAGTCTGCGCTGATAGACTCACTATGTTAAAGCACTACTGGGTAGAGTCTCGCCTGCCCTATTTGGGTCAAAAGTGGGTCTTTTTGGGTCCAGAAAAAAAAAGTGGTACTTCAGCATGTCTGCCTTACTATTATCTGAGGCTCAGAAATGTTTGGGGCCCCAAAATATCTATAAATCCAAAGAATAAACTCAAGTTGATCAGCCACAAGACCGTATATAGGATTTCAACAGGGTTGGGATGGTGAATTGACCCAAACTCAGGGGGGGTTTGGGGGGTCATAAAAAAAATTTCTTTCAATGGGATAGCAGAAACTTGGATATTCAACATGTCTTCTTTGCCACATATTAAGGGCAGATCCCAAAAATTGCTCTCACCTCCCCAAAAAAGGGCTTGTCGTTGAGCAATTTTTCAAGTTATTCTAGTAGTATTCATGTTTGAGGGTCCTGCCGCTATTGGTTTAGTCACTTCTACTTGTTGGATTTCTTAATAAAACGTATCATCAGAAAGGCCTAATTCAGGGGAGTTCAAAAAAATATATTTTGGGGCTCCCCCCCCTTGTGTCTAATTTTAGAGCATATTTTCAGTTTGGATCGGGCCACGGTCAGTCTGCGCTGATAGACTCACTATGTTAAAGCACTACTGGGTAGAGTCTCGCCTGCCCTATTTGGGTCAAAAGTGGGTCTTTTTGGGTCCGGAAAAAAAAAGTGGTACTTCAGCATGTCTGCCTTACTATTATCTGAGGCTCAGAAATGTTTGGGGCCCCAAAATATCTATAAATCCAAAGAATAAACTCAAGTTGATCAGCCACAAGACCGTATATAGGATTTCAACAGGGTTGGGATGGTGAATTGACCCAAACTCAGGGGGGGTTTGGGGGGTCATAAAAAAAATTTCTTTCAATGGGATAGCAGAAACTTGGATATTCAACATGTCTTCTTTGCCACATATTAAGGGCAGATCCCAAAAATTGCTCTAACCTTCTCAAAAAAGGGCTTGTTGTTGAGCAATTTTTCAAGTTATTCTAGTAGTATTCATGTTTGAGGGCCCTGCCGCTATTGGTTTACTCACTTCTACTTGTTGGATTTCTAAATGAATCGTATCATTAGAAAGGCCTAATACAGGGGAGTTCGAAAAAAATATGTTTTGGGGCTCCCCACCCTTGTGTTCAATTTTAGAGCATATTTTCAGTTTGGATCGGGCCACTGTCAGTCCGCACAGATAGACTCACTATGTTCAAGCACTACCGGGTAGAGTCACGCCTGCTCTATTTGGGTCAAAAGTGGGTCTTTTTGGGTCAAGAAAAAAATAGGTGGTACTTCAGCATGTCTACTTTACTCTGAGGCTCAGAAATGTTTGAGGCCCCAAAATATCCATAAATCCAAAAAAGCAAACTCAAGTTGATCAGCCTCGTACAAGACCGTATATAGGATTTCAACAGGGTTGGGATGGTGAATTGACCCAAACTCAGGGGGGGCTTGGGGGGTCATAAAGAATTTTTCTTTCAATGGGATAGCATAAACTTGGATATTCAACATGTCTTCTTTGCCACATATTAAGGGCAGATCCCAAAAATTGCTCTAACCTCCCCAAAAAAGGGCTTGTTGTTGAGCAATTTTTCAAGTTATTCTAGTAGTATTCATGTTTGAGGGTCCTGCCGCTATTGGTTTAGTCATGTAGTTGGTCTCTTACTACGTATGTAACACTTGAGTATAAAAACCAGACAAGGTAAATTAGACTTTAATATACGGCGACTTTATTGTAAAGGTAACTCTTGTGTATTATAGTACAAGTATAACCAGCGGATATACAAGATCAGAACAGATATATAATACAGTGGGGCAACCCTACAGCATAGAGTTAAGCCCGTGAGCACAGGGTGGTCATGTCACGACAGTCCCAAACCTGACTGACTTCCAATGGAGAAGTAGCCGTCTTATATACAGCGCTGCATAGCCACGTGACCGTACTAGCAGCGCCACCTGTTAGGTTTAGTTATGTAAAATGCTTATGTAACAACTACCGACGGTAACCGAAGGTGGTACCGGTATACTACCGTATAGATATCCGAACTAGAGGAGTCGGTGTATGTAACGAACCGACGACACTAGTTAGATGAATAAAACAGTTATTAAACACAATAGAACCGTGTTGTCTTACATCATACAACATACAATAGATATACAACAATAACAGTTAGACTTTATAGTCAACCCGTTACACTACCCCCCTTAAGAATGTAGGAAGGGTTGGATACCTCTTGGATACATTATATACCACGTATATCTATTTATCAACAAGTAACATTTCTACTCATAGTAACAACAGGCATACATACATGAACAACCAAGTTAACATGTATATAACAGTTTATATCAACAGTATAGTCTTTGGTATCAAACCATAGTCCCATAGGCACATGATATAAGAACTGTCCAACTGATAGTCCTAGACTAGTATCAGTTAAAAGTAAAGGCACCAATAACCACCTTGGAAACTCAACACATCACCTACTACATTCAGCAATGGTGCGAATCCGTGTGGAGTTAGTGTCCTTATATATAAATAATAGAACTATAATAGCTCTCACTTCCTTTGGCGAAGAAAAGTTTTATAATTGGAACTATAGCAGTTCCCACTTCCTTTGGCGTAGAAAAGTTTATATATAAAAATCCATAGTAGCGTATCCTAAATAAGGTGGGATAGATCGTCATCCTTATTAGGGGCGGTACTCCAGTACCTAGCAGTTTATGGTGGTAGAGATGGATAGAGTCCAGCACCGGTATAGTGCTTCCATCTCTTGTGAAATATAAATATAAAAAGGTAGGTCCGTGCCTCCCTATAAATAAGTATCACAGGAGGATGATCCATATAATAGTTTATAACTCACACAGTAATATAGTGACCACAGGATCAGGAGCCCTGGACAGTAGTAGAGCACCGACGGTTATGGCTTAGGTGTAAACCACGGTTGAAGACATCAGGCTGCTTCCAGTTTGGTGGCAGTAGAGACTACGTTAAGTCACGACAGCACCGTCGGTCTGCTTCGGTTGTCCAGGGGCGTGTAGCTGCGTCGATGGTTTAGTTTTACCTCCGAGAGACGGAACAGTGCACCCCAGAGGGCCTGACAGGGGACCATCCTTAGGTGTCCATAGGGACACCGTCGGATGGCTTTCCTTCCCCATCAGGACTTCCTCCAGGAGGGGCCTCCGTGGTGCAAACCACAGCAGCCTCCACCTGGAGAGGAAGGGCTCCACCTGGAGCTACCGAGAGGGTACTCGGCGCCACAGTAGGTTCCCCGCCACTGACCACCCGGGTAGAGTGTGCCATGAAAGAGAATGGCATCTCATACCTAGGTGGGTGTACTGACAGTACTGGGGTCACAGGAGGAGCAGGCCTTGCGGCAAGCCCCAACCTGGACTGGAGATCTGGAAAACCAGTTCTCTCCCACTCTGTCAGCTTTAGCCCGAACTGTCGGAAGAACTTGGCGTCACAAGTTGTCAACCTCGATTCAAGCTGATCGATCGTAGCCCTCCAGAGGGCATGATCTTGATCCAGATTCGCCTCACGCTCGGCAAGGACTCTGGTGCGTTCAGCAACCCAAGCTTTTCCCTCCCGGATAGCCTGTTCTCTGAGCAACTTGTACTGCTCAAAGTAGGACTTCTCCAAGAAAGAAACCTGAAACTGGAGTAGCTTACTTGCGTTTTCAGCCATTTTAGCCCTGTAGCACTAAAATCCGGGGACTAGAGTGTCAGAGAATCCAGTGTCATAAGCAGGTCCGTCTCCAGGCAACACAGGTAACCCTGCTAGCCCTTCGTCAACAGCCCTTTGCTCAGGTACTGGAGTCACCTCATCATCCCTTGCGGGGTCAGAGGTTGCTCCGTGCTGGGGTGGAGCAGTCGGCTGGGCTGACGCCCCATCCGGCTGTTGTACCTCTACCTGTTCAGCGTCACTGACAGGTGAGATACCCTCCTGTGTAGCCAAAGCTTTCTTTTGCTTCTGGCTCCACTTGTACTGCTTGACATAGTCAGCAGCAACCTGACCCGCCTGCTCGTCACCCAAAGAGTTCTGAACAATAGCCAGTGCATCACCCAGTTTCTGTCTCTCCTGCCGGGGCAGTTGATCAGCAACCGGGGACAATGCAACTGAAGATACCGTGACGGTACCGACGGTTTGGCTACGGTCGACCTCAGATGTTACCGTGGCGGTGGCGACACGTTTCTTCGCAGGTTCACTGCGGGAATGGTCACGCCCACCTTTGGTATCATCCTTGGATGACTGGCGGCCCCTTTTCAGATCTTTCTTCTTAGGAGGGGTATCCTTTTTGACAGTGGGCATCGGAATTTCTGTATCTGGCCCGAGATCGGTTTGTTCGCACTTGGCGCCCTTACACAATCTCTCCCAGTCAGCTTCCGTGAGGTAATTCCACTGTTTAAGTTTGTTGGTACGCCACTTATACTGTAGATTTCCTACACGTTTCTGGCACCCCCAAACTTTCAGTGCAGCCTCAACTCCACGACTAATAGTGCGCTTGTGAACGCCCTTATTGTCGCAAAGATGCCTTACCAAATCAGCTCTCCGTTGGCAACGGAATAGCTCGCCGTCACTGTACTCAGGGCAGGAAGTAGACGTACTCCCACTCACACAGTACAAGTAGGGACGCACATTCATGTGCTTTTCTACTAAATGACGGGCAAACTTGAGCAGGTTTGGCCACCGTTTTGCGGCTGTCGCAGTCCCTTTCAGGCGCTGACAGCGAACATACGGGCAGGGATCCCCTGGCACGTAGTTCTTCCAAGCATATTTCAGCTTGGAGCGGCATGACTTGTGGATGTTAGGTTTATTCCCGTCCAACACTGCCCTGAGGAACACGAGGTACCAGTCAATGGGGTGGGAGTCACCTGTCAACCAGTCTTCGTCATCCGAACCCTCGGTCGTGTGAGGTGCAGGAAGAGCCATTTTGCCATTTTCCTGAACTAAGTCAGAAAGGCTCAGGTTCTTCCGGTCATCATCACGGAGACACAAGGTCAGACGAACATGCGCTGCCTTGGCGCGGAGGCGGCGATTGGCCCTGCTCTCTGCGACAGACCATCCTTCGGCTTCCGCCTTGGATACTCTATCAGCAATAGCTTTGAGCCTTTCTGCCTCAGTCGGTGCGACCTCTTCGGTAGCAGGAGTTTCAGGGGAAGATACAATCCTCCTCCTAGGCTTCCGCTTCCGTTTGGTCTTGACACGAACCGTGGACCCGTCTGATGAATCACCATCAGGGACCGTCGGTTCTTTTGCCACTACACCGGCGGGTTTCGGAGAAGATCCCCCAGCAGGGTTCTTCTCCTGGTTGGTATTACTACCACCCAGACCAGGTTCTGTCTTAGGAACAACATTACCCGACCCCTCAGGGCTAGGTTCTGCTGGTACCGAAGCCGAGCCTTGACCGACGGTTGGAGCACTGGTAGTGTCCATTTCCGTGTCAGACTCGAGAACCCGGTCTTCCCCGTTGGAGGCCTCAGCCTTCTCCGGGGCCGTGCATTTGCCATCTACACGGGCTGCCATACCGTTAGCTCAGGCGTAGGTGAACCTCACGGTTCACTCACCCGAGCTTTTAGTAGGACAGCAAGCAAACAATAGTGTAGGTACTGCCGGGCAGACCTAGGCACCACTGATCAACACGTTACCCTACGGGCAAACGTGCTGATCTGAAGAAGCCTGGCTGCGTGTGGGGCTTATATACCCCACCCGTCCCCTGTGACCCCGCCCCTTGACCGGCTTCTCAGCCAATCAGGGGTCGCGTCTCCAAGACGCGCCGAGGTGACCCAATTTCTCACGGCTCATTTGGCGGGAGAAATCGATCAGGTGACGCGGGCAGCGCCCTTCCCACGCCTGGCATATCCGACGGTGGGAACACTCACTGTTGTTTACAATTTTCGTGGCGGAGCCACCGGAAAACCCGGGAATGATGTACCGGCGTTAGAGGACATACACAGCAGCGTGTTACTAAGCAATATGTGGTCAAAACTAATCCCATACTTAGAATTAATCGGCAAAGCCAGCCACCCGCCCTGAACACGTGCTTTTCTACCTCCAACGGATAACCACACTGGATAACCCGTCTCTTCTCGTTGTGTTTTGGTGATCGAGTACCGGGTCAATGACCACCGGCCCAGTACGGAACTGTCCATGGAAATTTAATCAAGCCAGCAGCTAAATGTCGTCAACAAGGTAAGAAAAAAATGTTTACACAATTTTATCTCGCTCTCTGACACGTGTACTCCTCCGTAGACCTTGTACCGGTATGTCCAGCAATGATGACACCGGAGGTATCACCTTGCTTTGTTTACCGGTGTCGACGGTTAGTCCTTTACGCACAGCTGACCCTTTTTTACGAGGCCTACCGCGCTTGGGCTTGGTAACACACGACTGTGGTTCAATCGGTAATTTCCTAGGACGACCCCTTCGGCGTGCTACCGTCGGTACCGACGGTATGACCGTTGGTCCTGCCTTCGGTATCTTCGGTAGCTTAGGGTCGGTTGGTGCTGGCACTCGACCAGCACCGAGGGAATCTTCACCGTCATCTATATATGGAACTCCATACCAAGGTCGGAGTCTAGCCACATGTGATTTAGTGAGAGTCCCTTTTAGCAACCGTATTACTACAGTAGTTTCACTCACCACCATAGTAACCGTATGCGGACCATCCCAGGAGTACAGGGTCTTGACTTTGGAATTTGGTGTGCTAAATCTCGCGACCTTATCCCCCACCTTGAATTGGCGGAGTTTAAGGCCCGTGTCATAGCCCACTTTCTGCAAACTAGCAGATTTTTCCAAGTTGTCCCTTACTACTCCATAGGACTCGCGTAATGATTGTCGAAGTGATTCAACAAACATCACTGTGCAGGGTTGCTCGAGCTGGTGTCCCTGCACTCCATAGACCATGTCACTAGGCATGACTATGTCTTCACCCATTACGAGCATATTAGGCGTACAGCCCGTCGACGCATGTTCGGTAGCATTGTAAGCATGGGAGATATAGCGAGCGTGCTCATCCCAATCATCCCGGTGCTCATTAACCATTGTCGTGAGACATTGGATCAACGTCCGATTGAAACGTTCCACCATACCATCCGATTGAGGTCGGTAGGGGTTCGTATGCGTCTTGCAGATGTGTATTTTACTAAACAGTTCTGCCCACAGTCGAGATTCAAACTCACGACCCTGGTCGGAGTGAAGCATTAAAGGACCTCCCCACGTGAGGATCCAATTCTCGAAAAGTGCTTCTGCGCAGGTAACAGCTGTATGATTTACCATCGGATATACTTGGACATACTTGGTATAGTAGTCCTGTACCACCATCATACAGGTATTCCCACGGGGGGTCGTGTTGAAACCACTAATGATATCAACAGCGATCCGGGCAAATCGAACACCGAATAGCTCTTGACTTAGAGGTAGTTTACCAATACCAGGTCCAGGCTTTGATAAACAGCATTGGGGACATTGTTTCACCCAACGCCGTATGTCCAAAGTCATACCAGGCCAGTAATATCTACTCTTAATCTTCGCCTCAGTTCGTTGTCTGCCAAAGTGTGCTGAAGTTCGGTGGCCATGACAGTAATTGAGCAACTGTAGTCTGAGTGACAAAGGCACTACAGACTGAGCTGTTCTCTTCCTGCCAGGTTGCACCCTCCAGCGGCACAATACACTGTTCCGTATAAAAAGATTATCCCACTGAGCTAACAGTTGTCTAACTTCTTTACATTCCAGCGAAAGTGCGGGGCGAACAGGCTTGGACAGGCCCAACAACTTCAAGGAGTACACCCTCGAAATAGCCGGATCTGCAAGCTGCTCATCCTTCAAGTGATTTAACGTCCAGTTAGGAACTTTCGCACCCACAGACGCAATCACTGCATTGTGAGACCCACAGTCTCGGCAGTCTACACGGTGACAGTTCCGGATAGGATAGCGGGACAAGCTGTCCGCATTCACATGATCTACTCCACTCCTGTGTATGATATGCTCATTTGTCATGCCAAACTCAGAGAGGTGGTTCAACCATCTACCCATCATCCCCTCAGCGTCCTTGAAGTTAAGGAGCCACTGCAGAGATGAATGATCCGTCCGTACGAGATAATTCCCACCATATAGGAAATGTCTGTACTTTTTTGTGTAAACCACCACTGCCAAGAGTTCACGCTTGGTTGTGCAGTAGTTACGTTATGTTTTGCTTAGACTGTTGGACGAAAATGCCAGCGGCACTTCTCGCCCATCCTGGATCTGCGACAAGGCAGCACCAATACTTGTATAAGAAGCATCAGTGTCCAAGATGAACTTACCAACAGGTGCAGGGTAGTGCAAAACAGGTGTTTCTAAGAAGAGTCTCTTTAACTCACTGAAAGACTGTTCTGCGGCTGGAGACCAGACTATCTTAGCCTTAGCCTTCTTCTCTCCAATCATCAGCTCTTGTAAGGGAGCTGCGACTCTCGAGAATCCAGGTATAAAATCTCTGTAGTATGAACAAAACCCGATGAAAGAGCGTATCTCCTTCGTGTCTATCGGACGAGGCCAGTTCTGTACCACCTCGATCTTATGAGGATCAGCCATGATGCCATGTTCAGAAACAATTCTACCTAGGTATTCAACTGATTTCCTAAAAAGCTTGCACTTTGAAGGTTTCAATTTCAGACCATATGATAAGATGCGTTTCAGCACAGCTTGGAGGTTCTGTAGAGTTTCCTCCACAGAACCACCGAAGACGATGATGTCGTCCAAGTATACTAGGCACTTTTTCCAAAGTAAACCCTGTAACATGGTTTCCATCATTGCCTCGAAGGTTGCCGGGGCATTGCATAGCCCAAACGGCATGACGTTGAACTCAAATAGTCCCATATGGGTAGAAAATGCGGTTTTTTCTCGGTCCCGGGGGTCCATGCCGATCTGCCAATAACCAGATTGTAAATCTAGTGTACAGAACCATTTCGCCCCACCCAGAGATTCCACACATTCATCTATCCGAGGTAGAGGATATGCATTCTTCCTAGTGAGTCCGTTCAACTTCCTATAGTCGATGCAAAATCGACAGGAACCATCCTTCTTGGTGACCATCACCACAGGACTTGACCATGGACTCTCACTAGGTTGAATCACATCTTCATCCAACATCTTTTCTACCTCAGCCTCCATAGCACTTTTTTTAGCCATGGGTAACCGACGGTAGGGGATTCTACTGGGAAGCGCGTCCCCAGTGTCAACCCGGTGTTGTACCGTATTGGTACGCCCTAGAGGATCTCCTGGTTGCGCAAAGGCGTCAGATAACTCCGACAGCTCATGTGCCACCATTTCGCTTTCTAGGGTTGTGAGGTGTGACTCACACAACAGGGACCTTAAATGTTTCGGTATGTTGGATTTAGCTAGAGCCTCTTCGTGGGAAGAGTCTCCTGCCACCACACCTACTTCCACAAAGTCCGTAGTTAGTGAGTCTACCCCATATGCTCGCGTAGTGTTACCAATAGGCGTCCCTTTTCGTAGAGTGATTTCTCTACTACTCGAGTTGCAAATCGGTATCACCCCCCAACGAGCATTGGCCAGGTAAGTATGATAGCCAGCAAGACCTAACTCAGAGAGCTTTTGATCTTCTGGTTCAAACATTCCCGGCCGTTTGGCCTGCACTCCCACGCAGCTGACTAGGACATCGGATACATGTCCTGCTGCCAACTTTGTGTCTTGTGCCACTGACGCCACAGAAGAACCATTCCTTAAAACGCACTGTACAGATTGTTTATAAGGATGTTTAATCTGAAGTCGGCCTGTTGCGGTGTTCATTGTTACCCCGTAAAGAGCAGCAAAGTCCATCCCCAGTATGCCATCATCAGTGATGTCGGTGATGGTTGGACATATCCAGTATGTCTTGCCATCGACCAACATAGGTTTTACAGTTCTGCCATAAGTCTGCATACTATCTCCCGTAGCAGTCCGAGCCTTTACTCCCAGTAGCGGAGCTTCGGGCTGGTTGCAAAGACGGGCCATGAATTTACGATCGACCAAGGTGTGAGATGCACCCGTGTCAACCAAAAATTCACCACGCGTCCCGGAAATAACCAGACTCAGGTACCAACGCTGTCCCCGTAAAGGGACACACTCAGAGGTCAGCATCGGGCTTCCCCCTCCATCCATAGCAACCCCTTTTGTCAGGAGATAATCCCAACATGGGTCGCTCGGGGAGTCTTGAATCACACTGCTCTGGGCAATTGATTCTAACCAAGACTCCTCTAAGCCAGCGACTACAGAATCCTCCGGATTCCGTTCGTCCTTGCCAGCCCCGCCTTGCCAGACGCTTACAGGTTGTACAGACCCTTCTGCCTCTGCGCGGCCTTGGTTCATGGAAGAGTTAACACCGTCTACTAATCCCTTACAGGCATGGCTAACTGTGGGGGCGCCATCCTTGCCAAGAGGATGGGCCCCATTCAGTTTTCCGTCTCCTTTTCGGTTTTAGCAGCGATGGGTGCAGGGGCTTTGCATTCGCTAGCCCAATGACCCATCTTCTGACAGCGTCTACATGGCTGAGGTTTCGTGTCCTTTTTCTTCTTCTTTCTCCTTCCAGATCCAGAATTAGAAGTGGACGCAGAGCTCTTTTCCAAGTGCTTCCGCAACAAACCCTCAATCATCTTTTCCATGTCCCTGTCAGGCATTACTGCCGCCACCTCCTCGGAGGCGGGCTGTTTTTTCTTAGGTGGTTTTGTGGCGGCCTCTACCACCTGAGCTCCTTTCGGGGCTACAGATGGAGCTGCCGACACTCCTCCACTAGGAAAAACAGCCTGTTTGGTGTCATACACATCTGCATGGTCGAAAAGGTCAGCTAGAGATAAGTCCGGCTGCCATTTCTCCCGCAGGTATGCTTGGAGATTGGTGTCTCTGACTCCATTGACAAACCTGGAGGTTAACTCCTGGATGACAGTGGGGGTGTCAGGTCTACATCCCTGATAAAACTCGGATATCAGTTCTTGTAGAGCAAATCCGTAGGATCTCAGATGCTCGTCCTTGCGTTGGACACGTTTGAGCAGCTGAGTCCTTGGGTCATGCTCACCAATCTTCCCAATCGCCCATTCAGCTGTTTCTTCAAGTGAGCTCAATGTCTTGATCTTCACTCTCTCGAATGCCAAAAGGGCTGGTTCACCTGGCCCGTTGCAGAGTGCCTGCTTCAGAGCAACCAGCGCTTGCTGATTTTTCCAGCGATTGCTCTCCACAATAGCCTTGAACCGAACTTTGTACTTTCTCCAGGGTGGCGACCCTGTGAAAGGCGGAATATCGATGGCCTTTTGACGGGCTGCATCCGGATGTTTAATCTCCCCAAAGTTGAAAGGAGCATACCGTTCATCCAGTTCATCGATGTCCCGCGGGACGATGTCTGTCCCCAGCTTCTCAATAGCCGGGTTCCGGTCGTACTTAGCCCGCTGGACAGGAGTTAAGCCCTGTCTAGCTCTGGGTTTCGGTACTGGAACAGAGACCAAGGTCTGCTGTTGGTTCAACATCGTTGAACCAGTAGATGGGTGGGTGTACCCTGGAGGTGTTGCCGTGCCTCCAAAGGCGCCACCACAGACCGGAGTCTGTAGATAGCTAGCCCCCATCTGAGGTGTCATACCCGTTACCGTGGTGTGTACTAGCGGCGGGACACTTGAAGGTGTCACTGTCGTGTACACATTGGGTACGGGTATGACTGGAGGTACCACCGTGGTAGGTGGTGGTACTTGCTCCGACTTCGTCTTCAGGTCATGATTGACTTGTCTCAAGCTTGCGAGGTCTTGTCTGGCTAAGTGGAGCTGCGCGCTCAAATCCTTTCCCAAGGTATTTAAGCTTGCAACCTCACATTCGCCAGACACCCTCTGGTGCAAAAGTTTGTCAACCTCCACCTTGTGGGAAGCCATCTCGTTTTGGAGTTCCAGCAGGAACTTTTTCTTCTCATCAACCTCCCTTAGGAATAACTTCCTAGTTTGATTGATGGAAGCAAGTTCCTTCCGGGCTTCCGGGAGCTCATGCAACTCAGTTTTCCTGGTGGTGATACCCATAGCAGCTAGTAGGTCCCCATCCAGTGGTAAACTAGATGGCTCATCTACTGCTGGCGGATACCCCTTACCAGGAGCTTCTGTTGCCACATTAGTCTTCTTTGATAGCCCGCCACCCCCCATACCGTTCAGTGTAGGAGTGGCACCATCAGTGAAAACCGACGTGTCTGGATCCAATGAAGGATCTGCTACCGTCGGTGTAGAACCGAAGGCAGCTGGGCCGAGAGTTTTAGGCTCTCTACCAGGTATCTTCTGACCCTCAGGACAGAAAAGATTCGTGGAAAGGGAGTCCAACGATCTCCTGGAGCTTATATCAAAGGGTCCCGGGATTGGAGATTGCTCCCCATCCTCTCCTCTGGTAAAGGCTTCCACAATAGGATCACCTATTGCTTCTTGGGAGAGGTCGTCACCGGGCACCTCCAAGGCTGCCTGGCTCTCCCCCCTATTTGATTTGCCTGTGAAGAAGCGTACATTCTGTACGGCTTCTTCACGTTCCTCAGCAGGGGTTTTAGTCCTGCCGCTGAACGAGCTGACAAAATCGTATAGGTAATCCATATACTGTAAGTCTATTTAATACCCTATCAATGGTCGGTTCGATCAAGTGGTCACGGCACCAATGTAGTTGGTCTCTTACTACGTATGTAACACTTGAGTATAAAAACCAGACAAGGTAAATTAGACTTTAATATACGGCGACTTTATTGTAAAGGTAACTCTTGTGTATTATAGTACAAGTATAACCAGCGGATATACAAGATCAGAACAGATATATAATACAGTGGGGCAACCCTACAGCATAGAGTTAAGCCCGTGAGCACAGGGTGGTCATGTCACGACAGTCCCAAACCTGACTGACTTCCAATGGAGAAGTAGCCGTCTTATATACAGCGCTGCATAGCCACGTGACCGTACTAGCAGCGCCACCTGTTAGGTTTAGTTATGTAAAATGCTTATGTAACAACTACCGACGGTAACCGAAGGTGGTACCGGTATACTACCGTATAGATAACCGAACTAGAGGAGTCGGTGTATGTAACGAACCGACGACACTAGTTAGATGAATAAAACAGTTATTAAACACAATAGAACCGTGTTGTCTTACATCATACAACATACAATAGATATACAACAATAACAGTTAGACTTTATAGTCAACCCGTTACAGTCACTTCTACTTGTTGGATTTCTTAATGAATCGTATCATTAGAAAGGCCTAAGACAGGGGAGTTCAAAAAAAAATATTTTAGGGCTCCCCCCCCCCTTGTGTTCAATTTTAGAGCAAATTGTCAGTTTGGATCGGGCCACTGTCAGTCGGCGCGGATAGACTCGATATGTTAAAGCACTACCGGGTACAGTCTCGCCTGCTCTATTTGAGTCAAAAGTGGGTCTTTTTGGGTCCGGAAAAAAAAAAGGTGGTACTTCAGCATGTCAACTTTACTATTATCTGAGGCTCAGAAATGTTTGGGGCCCCAAAATATCCATTTAACCAAAAAAGCAAACTCAAGTTGATCAGCCACGAGACCGTATATAGGATTTCAAAAGGGTTCGGATGGTGAATTGACCCAAACTCAGGGGGACCTTGGGGGGTCATAAAGAATTTTTCTTTCAATGGGATAGCAGAAACTTGGATATTCAAAATGTCTTCTTTGCCACATATTAATGGCAGATCCCAAAAATTGCTCTAACCTCCCCAAAAAAGGGCTTGTCGTTGAGCAATTTTTCAAGTTATTCTAGTTGTATTCATGTTTGAGGGTCCTGCCGCTATTGGTTTAGTCACTTCTACTTGTTGGATTTCTTAATGAATCGTATCATTAGAAAGGCCTAAGACAGGGGAGTTCAAAAAAAATATTTTGGGGCTCCCCCCCCCTTGTGTTCAATTTTAGAGCATATTTTCAGTTTGGATCGGGCCACTGTCAGTCGGCGCGGATAGACTCACTATGTTAAAGCACTACTGGGTAGAGTCTCGCCTGCCCTATTTGGGTCAAAAGAGTGTCTTTTTGGGTCCAGAAAAAAAAAGGTGGTACTTCAGCATGTCTGCCTAACTATTATGTGAGGCGCAGAAATGTTTGGGACCCCAAAATATCTATAAATCCAAAAAAGTAAACTCAAGTTGATCAGCCAGGAGACCATATATCGGATTTCAACAGGGTTGGGATGGTGAATTGACCCAAACTCAGGGGGGCCTTGGGGGGTCATAAAGAATTTTTCTTTCAATGGGATAGCAGAAACTTGGATATTCAACATGTCTTCTTTGCCACATATTAAGGGCAGATCCCAAAAGTTGCTCTCGCCTCCCCAAAAAAGGGCTTGTCGTTGAGCAATTTTTCAAGTTATTCTAGTAGTATTCATGTTGGAGGGTCCTGCCGCTATTGGTTTAGTCACTTCTACTTGTTGGATTTCTTAATAAATCGTATCATAAGAAAGGCCTAATTCAGGGGAGTTCAAAAAAATATATTTTGGGGCTCCCCCCCCTTGTGTTTAATTTTAGAGCATATTTTCAGTTTGGATCGGGCCACTGTAAGTCGGCGCGGATAGACTCGCTATGTTAAAGCACTACCGGGTAGAGTCTCGCCTGCTCTATTTGGGTCAAAAGTGCGTCTTTTTGGGTCCAGAAAAAAAAAGGTGGTACTTCAGCATGTTTACCTTACTATTATCTGAGGCTCAGAAATGTTTGGGGCCCCAAAATATCTATAAATCCAAAAAAGTAAACTCAAGTTGATCAGCCACGAGACCGTATATAGGATTTCAAAAGGGTTGGGATGGTGAATTGACCCAAACTCAGGGGGGGCTTGGGGGTCATAAAGAATTTTTCTTTCAATGGGATAGCAGAAACTTTGATATTCAACATGTCTTCTTTGCCACATATTAAGGGCAGATCCCAAAAATTGCCCTCACCTCCCCAAAAAAGGGCTTGTCGTTGAGCAATTTTTCAAGTTATTCTAGTAGTATTCATGTTGGAGGGTCCTGCCGCTATTGGTTTAGTCACTTCTACTTGTTGGATTTCTTAATGAATCGTATCATAAGAAAGGCCTAATTCAGGGGAGTTCAAAAAAATATATTTTGGGGCTCCCCCCCCTTGTGTTTAATTTTAGAGCATATTTTCAGTTTGGATCGGGCCACTGTCAGTCGGCGCGGAAAGACTCGCTATGTTAAAGCACTACTTGGTAGAGTCTCGCCTGTCCTATTTGGGTCAAAAGTGCGTCTTTTTGGGTCCAGAAAAAAAAAGGTGGTACATCAGCATGTCTGCCTTACTATTATCTGAGGCTCAGAAATGTTTGGGGCCCCAAAATATCTATAAATCCAAAAAAGTAAACTCAAGTTGATCAGCCACGAGACCATATATAGGATTTCAACAGGGTTGGGATGGTGAATTGACCCAAACTCAGGGGGGCCTTGGGGGGTCATAAAGAATTTTTCTTTCAATGGGATAGCAGAAACTTGGATATTCAACATGTCTTCTTTGCCACATATTAAGGGCAGATCCCAAAAGTTGCTCTCACCTACCCAAAAAAGGGCTTGTCGTTGAGCAATTTTTTAAGTTATTCTAGTAGTATTCATGTTTGAGGGTCCTGCCGCTATTGGTTTAGTCACTTCTACTTGTTGGATTTCTTAATAAAACGTATCATCAGAAAGGCCTAATTCAGGGGAGTTCAAAAAAAAATATTTTAGGGCTCCCCCCCCTTGTGTTCAATTTTAGAGCATATTGTCAGTTTGGATCGGGCCACTGTCAGTCGGCGCGGATAGACTCGATATGTTAAAGCACTACCGGGTACAGTCTCGCCTGCTCTATTTGAGTCAAAAGTGGGTCATTTTGGGTCCGGAAAAAAAAAAGGTGGTACTTCAGCATGTCAACTTTACTATTATCTGAGGCTCAGAAATGTTTGGGGCCCCAAAATATCCATTTATCCAAAAAAGCAAACTCAAGTTGATCAGCCACGAGACCGTATATAGGATTTCAAAAGGGTTCGGATGGTGAATTGACCCAAACTCAGGGGGGCCTTGGGGGGTCATAAAGAATTTTTCTTTCAATGGGATAGCAGAAACTTGGATATTCAACATGTCTTCTTTGCCACATATTAAGGGCAGATCCCAAAAATTGCTCTAACCTCCCCAAAAAAGGGCTTGTCGTTGAGCAATTTTTCAAGTTATTCTAGTTGTATTCATGTTTGAGGGTCCTGCAGCTATTGGTTTAGTCACTTCTACTTGTTGGATTTCTTAATGAATCGTATCATAAGAAAGGCCTAAGACAGGGGAGTTCAAAAAAAATATTTTGGGGCTCCCCCCCCTTGTGTTCAATTTTAGAGCATATTTTCAGTTTGGATCGGGCCACTGTCAGTCGGCGCGGATAGACTCACTATGTTAAAGCACTACTGGGTAGAGTCTCGCCTGCCCTATTTGGGTCAAAAGAGTGTCTTTTTGGGTCCAGAAAAAAAAAGGTGGTACTTCAGCATGTCTGCCTAACTATTATGTGAGGCTCAGAAATGTTTGGGACCCCAAAATATCTATAAATCCAAAAAAGTAAACTCAAGTTGATCAGCCAGGAGACCATATATTGGATTTCAACAGGGTTGGGATGGTGAATTGACCCAAACTCAGGGGGGCCTTGGGGGGTCATAAAGAATTTTTATTTCAATGGGATAGCAGAAACTTGGATATTCAACATGTCTTCTTTGCCACATATTAAGGGCAGATCCCAAAAATTGTTCTCACCTCCCCAAAAAAGGGCTTGTCGTTGAGCAATTTTTCAAGTTATTCTAGTGGTATTCATGTTTGAGGGTCCTGCCGCTATTGGTTTAGTCACTTCTACTTGTTGGATTTCTTAATAAATCGTATCATAAGAAAGGCCTAATTCAGGGGAGTTCAAAAAAATATATTTTGGGGCTCCCCCCCCTTGTGTTTAATTTTAGAGCCTTTTTCAGTTTGGATCGGGCCACTGTCAGTCGGCGCGGATAGACTCGCTATGTTAAATCACTACTTGGTAGAGTCTCGCCTGCCCTATTTGGGTCAAAAGTGCGTCTTTTTGGGTCCGGAAAAAAAAAGGTGGTACTTCAGCATGTCTGCCTTACTATTATCTGAGGCTCAGAAATGTTTGGGGCCCCAAAATATCTATAAATCCAAAAAAGTAAACTCAAGTTGATCAGCCACGAGACCATATATAGGATTTCAACAGGGTTGGGATGGTGAATTGACCCAAACTCAGGGGGGGCTTGGGGGGTCATAAAGAATTTTTCTTTCAATGGGATAGCATAAACTTGGATATTCAACATGTCTTCTTTGCCACATATTAAGGGCAGATCCCAAAAATTGCTCTCACCTCCCCAAAAAAGGGCTTGTCGTTGAGCAATTTTTCAAGTTATTCTAGTAGTATTCATGTTTGAGGGTCCTGCCGCTATTGGTTTAGTCACATCTACTTGTTGGATTTCTTAATAAATCGTATCATTAGAAAGGCCTAATTCAGGGGAGTTCAAAAAAATATATTTTGGGGCTCTCCCCCCCCTTTGTGTTTAATTTTAGAGCATATTTTCAGTTTGGATCGGGCCACGGTCAGTCTGCGCCGATAGACTCACTATGTTTAAGCACTACTTGGTAGAGTCTCGCCTGCCCTATTTGGGTCAAAAATGTGTCTTTTTGGGTCCAGAAAAAAAAAGGTGGTACTTCAGCATGTCTGCCTTACTATTATCTGAGGCTCAAAATGTTTGGGGCCCCAAAATATCTATAAATCCAAAAAATAAACTCAAGTTGATCAGCCAGGAGACCGTATATAGGATTTCAACAGGGTTGGGATGGTGAATTGACCCAAACTCAGGGGGGCCTTGGGGGGTCATAAAGAATTTTTCTTTCAATGGGATAGCAGAAACTTGGATATTCAACATGTCTTCTTTGCCACATATTAAGGGCAGATCCCAAAAATTGCTCTCACCTCCCCAAAAAAGGGCTTGTCGTTGAGCAATTTTTCAAGTTATTCTAGTTGTATTCATGTTTGAGGGTCCTGCCGCTATTGGTTTAGTCACTTCTACTTGTTGGATTTCTTAATGAATCGTATCATTAGAAAGGCCTAAGACAGGGGAGTTCAAAAAAAATATTTTGGGGTTTCCCCCACTTGTGTTCAATTTTAGAGCATATTTTCAGTTTGGATCGGGCCACTGTCAGTCGGCGCGGATAGACTCACTATGTTAAAGCACTACTGGGTAGAGTCTCGCCTGCCCTATTTGGGTCAAAAGAGTGTCTTTTTGGGTCCAGAAAAAAAAAGGTGGTACTTCAGCATGTCTGCCTAACTATTATGTGAGGCTCAGAAATGTTTGGGACCCCAAAATATCTATAAATCCAAAAAAGTAAACTCAAGTTGATCAGCCAGGAGACCATATATCGGATTTCAACAGGGTTGGGATGGTGAATTGACCCAAACTCAGGGGGGCCTTGGGGGGTCATAAAGAATTTTTCTTTCAATGGGATAGCAGAAACTTGGATATTCAACATGTCTTCTTTGCCACATATTAAGGGCAGATCCCAAAAATTGCTCTCACCTCCCCAAAAAAGGGCTTGTCGTTGAGCAATTTTTCAAGTTATTCTAGTAGTATTCATGTTTGAGGGTCCTGCCGCTATTGGTTTAGTCACTTCTACTTGTTGGATTTCTTAATAAATCGTATCATAAGAAAGGCCTAATTCAGGGGAGTTCAAAAAAATATATTTTGGGGCTCCCCCCCTTGTGTTTAATTTTAGAGCATATTTTCAGTTTGGATCGGGCCACTGTCAGTCGGCGCGGATAGACTCACTATGTTAAAGCACTACTGGGTAGAGTCTCGCCTGCCCTATTTGGGTCAAAAGAGTGTCTTTTTGGGTCCAGAAAAAAAAAGGTGGTACTTCAGCATGTCTGCCTAACTATTATGTGAGGCTCAGAAATGTTTGGGACCCCAAAATATCTATAAATCCAAAAAAGTGAACTCAAGTTGATCAGCCAGGAGACCATATATCGGATTTCAACAGGGTTGGGATGGTGAATTGACCCAAACTCAGGGGGGCCTTGGGGGGTCATAAAGAATTTTTCTTTCAATGGGATAATAGAAACTTGGATATTCAACATGTCTTCTTTGCCACATATTGAGGGCAGATCCCAAAAATTGCTCTCACCTCCCCAAAAAAGGGCTTGTCGTTGAGCAATTTTTCAAGTTATTCTAGTAGTATTCATGTTTGAGGGTCCTGCCGCTATTGGTTTAGTAACATCTACTTGTTGGATTTCTTAATAAATTGTATCATTAGAAAGGCCTAATTCAGGGGAGTTCAAAAAAATATATTTTGGGGCTCTCCCCCCCCTTTGTGTTTAATTTTAGAGCATATTTTCAGTTTGGATCGGGCCACGGTCAGTCTGCGCCGATAGACTCACTATGTTTAAGCACTACTTGGTAGAGTCTCGCCTGCCCTATTTGGGTCAAAAATGTGTCTTTTTGGGTCCAGAAAAAAAAAGGTGGTACTTCAGCATGTCTGCCTTACTATTATCTGAGGCTCAAAATGTTTGGGGCCCCAAAATATCTATAAATCCAAAAAATAAACTCAAGTTGATCAGCCACGAGACCGTATATAGGATTTCAACAGGGTTGGGATGGTGAATTGACCCAAACTCAGGGGGGCCTTGGGGGGTCATAAAGAATTTTTCTTTCAATGGGATAGCAGAAACTTGGATATTCAACATGTCTTCTTTGCCACATATTAAGGGCAGATCCCAAAAGTTGCTCTCACCTCCCCAAAAAAGGGCTTGTCGTTGAGCAATTTTTCAAGTTATTCTAGTAGTATTCATGTTTGAGGGTCCTGCCGCTATTGGTTTAGTCACTTCTACTTGTTGGATTTCTTAATAAATCGTATCATAAGAAAGGCCTAATTCAGGGGAGTTCAAAAAAATATATTTTGGGGCTCCCCCCCCTTGTGTTTAATTTTAGAGCATATTTTCAGTTTGGATCGGGCCACTGTCAGTCGGCGCGGATAGACTCGCTATGTTAAAGCACTACTTGGTAGAGTCTCGCCTGCCCTATTTGGGTCAAAAGTGCGTCTTTTTGGGTCCGGAAAAAAAAAGGTGGTACTTCAGCATGTCTGCCTTACTATTATCTGAGGCTCAGAAATGTTTGGGGCCCCAAAATATCTATAAATCCAAAAAAGTAAACTCAAGTTGATCAGCCACGAGACCGTATATAGGATTTCAACAGGGTTGGGATGGTGAATTGACCCAAACTCAGGGGGGCCTTGGGGGGTCATAAAGAATTTTTCTTTCAATGGGATAGCAGAAACTTGGATATTCAACATGTCTTCTTTGCCACATATTAAGGGCAGATCCCAAAAATTGCTCTAACCTCCCCAAAAAAGGGCTTGTCGTTGAGCAATTTTTCAAGTTATTCTAGTTGTATTCATGTTTGAGGGTCCTGCAGCTATTGGTTTAGTCACTTCTACTTGTTGGATTTCTTAATGAATCGTATCATAAGAAAGGCCTAAGACAGGGGAGTTCAAAAAAAATATTTTGGGGCTCCCCCCCCTTGTGTTCAATTTTAGAGCATATTTTCAGTTTGGATCGGGCCACTGTCAGTCGGCGCGGATAGACTCACTATGTTAAAGCACTACTGGGTAGAGTCTCGCCTGCCCTATTTGGGTCAAAAGAGTGTCTTTTTGGGTCCAGAAAAAAAAAGGTGGTACTTCAGCATGTCTGCCTAACTATTATGTGAGGCTCAGAAATGTTTGGGACCCCAAAATATCTATAAATCCAAAAAAGTAAACTCAAGTTGATCAGCCAGGAGACCATATATTGGATTTCAACAGGGTTGGGATGGTGAATTGACCCAAACTCAGGGGGGCCTTGGGGGGTCATAAAGAATTTTTCTTTCAATGGGATAGCAGAAACTTGGATATTCAACATGTCTTCTTTGCCACATATTAAGGGCAGATCCCAAAAATTGTTCTCACCTCCCCAAAAAAGGGCTTGTCGTTGAGCAATTTTTCAAGTTATTCTAGTGGTATTCATGTTTGAGGGTCCTGCCGCTATTGGTTTAGTCACTTCTACTTGTTGGATTTCTTAATAAATCGTATCATAAGAAAGGCCTAATTCAGGGGAGTTCAAAAAAATATATTTTGGGGCTCCCCCCCCTTGTGTTTAATTTTAGAGCCTTTTTCAGTTTGGATCGGGCCACTGTCAGTCGGCGCGGATAGACTCGCTATGTTAAATCACTACTTGGTAGAGTCTCGCCTGCCCTATTTGGGTCAAAAGTGCGTCTTTTTGGGTCCGGAAAAAAAAAGGTGGTACTTCAGCATGTCTGCCTTACTATTATCTGAGGCTCAGAAATGTTTGGGGCCCCAAAATATCTATAAATCCAAAAAAGTAAACTCAAGTTGATCAGCCACGAGACCATATATAGGATTTCAACAGGGTTGGGATGGTGAATTGACCCAAACTCAGGGGGGGCTTGGGGGGTCATAAAGAATTTTTCTTTCAATGGGATAGCATAAACTTGGATATTCAACATGTCTTCTTTGCCACATATTAAGGGCAGATCCCAAAAATTGCTCTCACCTCCCCAAAAAAGGGCTTGTCGTTGAGCAATTTTTCAAGTTATTCTAGTAGTATTCATGTTTGAGGGTCCTGCCGCTATTGGTTTAGTCACATCTACTTGTTGGATTTCTTAATAAATCGTATCATTAGAAAGGCCTAATTCAGGGGAGTTCAAAAAAATATATTTTGGGGCTCTCCCCCCCCTTTGTGTTTAATTTTAGAGCATATTTTCAGTTTGGATCGGGCCACGGTCAGTCTGCGCCGATAGACTCACTATGTTTAAGCACTACTTGGTAGAGTCTCGCCTGCCCTATTTGGGTCAAAAATGTGTCTTTTTGGGTCCAGAAAAAAAAAGGTGGTACTTCAGCATGTCTGCCTTACTATTATCTGAGGCTCAAAATGTTTGGGGCCCCAAAATATCTATAAATCCAAAAAATAAACTCAAGTTGATCAGCCAGGAGACCGTATATAGGATTTCAACAGGGTTGGGATGGTGAATTGACCCAAACTCAGGGGGGCCTTGGGGGGTCATAAAGAATTTTTCTTTCAATGGGATAGCAGAAACTTGGATATTCAACATGTCTTCTTTGCCACATATTAAGGGCAGATCCCAAAAATTGCTCTCACCTCCCCAAAAAAGGGCTTGTCGTTGAGCAATTTTTCAAGTTATTCTAGTTGTATTCATGTTTGAGGGTCCTGCCGCTATTGGTTTAGTCACTTCTACTTGTTGGATTTCTTAATGAATCGTATCATTAGAAAGGCCTAAGACAGGGGAGTTCAAAAAAAATATTTTGGGGTTTCCCCCACTTGTGTTCAATTTTAGAGCATATTTTCAGTTTGGATCGGGCCACTGTCAGTCGGCGCGGATAGACTCACTATGTTAAAGCACTACTGGGTAGAGTCTCGCCTGCCCTATTTGGGTCAAAAGAGTGTCTTTTTGGGTCCAGAAAAAAAAAGGTGGTACTTCAGCATGTCTGCCTAACTATTATGTGAGGCTCAGAAATGTTTGGGACCCCAAAATATCTATAAATCCAAAAAAGTAAACTCAAGTTGATCAGCCAGGAGACCATATATCGGATTTCAACAGGGTTGGGATGGTGAATTGACCCAAACTCAGGGGGGCCTTGGGGGGTCATAAAGAATTTTTCTTTCAATGGGATAGCAGAAACTTGGATATTCAACATGTCTTCTTTGCCACATATTAAGGGCAGATCCCAAAAATTGCTCTCACCTCCCCAAAAAAGGGCTTGTCGTTGAGCAATTTTTCAAGTTATTCTAGTAGTATTCATGTTTGAGGGTCCTGCCGCTATTGGTTTAGTCACTTCTACTTGTTGGATTTCTTAATAAATCGTATCATAAGAAAGGCCTAATTCAGGGGAGTTCAAAAAAATATATTTTGGGGCTCCCCCCCTTGTGTTTAATTTTAGAGCATATTTTCAGTTTGGATCGGGCCACTGTCAGTCGGCGCGGATAGACTCACTATGTTAAAGCACTACTGGGTAGAGTCTCGCCTGCCCTATTTGGGTCAAAAGAGTGTCTTTTTGGGTCCAGAAAAAAAAAGGTGGTACTTCAGCATGTCTGCCTAACTATTATGTGAGGCTCAGAAATGTTTGGGACCCCAAAATATCTATAAATCCAAAAAAGTGAACTCAAGTTGATCAGCCAGGAGACCATATATCGGATTTCAACAGGGTTGGGATGGTGAATTGACCCAAACTCAGGGGGGCCTTGGGGGGTCATAAAGAATTTTTCTTTCAATGGGATAATAGAAACTTGGATATTCAACATGTCTTCTTTGCCACATATTGAGGGCAGATCCCAAAAATTGCTCTCACCTCCCCAAAAAAGGGCTTGTCGTTGAGCAATTTTTCAAGTTATTCTAGTAGTATTCATGTTTGAGGGTCCTGCCGCTATTGGTTTAGTAACATCTACTTGTTGGATTTCTTAATAAATTGTATCATTAGAAAGGCCTAATTCAGGGGAGTTCAAAAAAATATATTTTGGGGCTCTCCCCCCCCTTTGTGTTTAATTTTAGAGCATATTTTCAGTTTGGATCGGGCCACGGTCAGTCTGCGCCGATAGACTCACTATGTTTAAGCACTACTTGGTAGAGTCTCGCCTGCCCTATTTGGGTCAAAAATGTGTCTTTTTGGGTCCAGAAAAAAAAAGGTGGTACTTCAGCATGTCTGCCTTACTATTATCTGAGGCTCAAAATGTTTGGGGCCCCAAAATATCTATAAATCCAAAAAATAAACTCAAGTTGATCAGCCACGAGACCGTATATAGGATTTCAACAGGGTTGGGATGGTGAATTGACCCAAACTCAGGGGGGCCTTGGGGGGTCATAAAGAATTTTTCTTTCAATGGGATAGCAGAAACTTGGATATTCAACATGTCTTCTTTGCCACATATTAAGGGCAGATCCCAAAAGTTGCTCTCACCTCCCCAAAAAAGGGCTTGTCGTTGAGCAATTTTTCAAGTTATTCTAGTAGTATTCATGTTTGAGGGTCCTGCCGCTATTGGTTTAGTCACTTCTACTTGTTGGATTTCTTAATAAATCGTATCATAAGAAAGGCCTAATTCAGGGGAGTTCAAAAAAATATATTTTGGGGCTCCCCCCCCTTGTGTTTAATTTTAGAGCATATTTTCAGTTTGGATCGGGCCACTGTCAGTCGGCGCGGATAGACTCGCTATGTTAAAGCACTACTTGGTAGAGTCTCGCCTGCCCTATTTGGGTCAAAAGTGCGTCTTTTTGGGTCCGGAAAAAAAAAGGTGGTACTTCAGCATGTCTGCCTTACTATTATCTGAGGCTCAGAAATGTTTGGGGCCCCAAAATATCTATAAATCCAAAAAAGTAAACTCAAGTTGATCAGCCACGAGACCGTATATAGGATTTCAACAGGGTTGGGATGGTGAATTGACCCAAACTCAGGGGGGGCTTGGGGGGTCATAAAGAATTTTTCTTTCAATGGGATAGCATAAACTTGGATATTCAACATGTCTTCTTTGCCACATATTAAGGGCAGATCCCAAAAATTGCTCTCACCTCCCCAAAAAAGGGCTTGTCGTTGAGCAATTTTTCAAGTTATTCTAGTAGTATTCATGTTTGAGGGTCCTGCCGCTATTGGTTTAGTCACTTCTACTTGTTGGATTTCTTAATAAATCGTATCATAAGAAAGGCCTAATTCAGGGGAGTTCAAAAAAATATATTTTGGGGCTCTCCCCCCCCCTTTGTGTTTAATTTTAGAGCATATTTTCAGTTTGGATCGGGCCACGGTCAGTCTGCGCCGATAGACTCACTATGTTTAAGCACTACTTGGTAGAGTCTCGCCTGCCCTATTTGGGTCAAAAGTGTGTCTTTTTGGGTCCAGAAAACAAAAGGTGGTACTTCAGCATGTCTGCCTTACTATTATCTGAGGCTCAGAAATGTTTGGGGCCCCAAAATATCTATAAATCCAAAAAATAAACTCAAGTTGATCAGCCACGAGACCGTATATAGGATTTCAACAGGGTTGGGATGGTGAATTGACCCAAACTCAGGGGGGCTTGGGGGGTCATAAAGAATTTTTCTTTCAATGGGATAGCAGAAACTTGGATATTCAACATGTCTTCTTTGCCACATATTAAGGGCAGATCCCAAAAATTGCTCTAACCTCCCCAAAAAAGGGCTTGTCGTTGAGCAATTTTTCAAGTTATTCTAGTAGTATTCATGTTTGAGGGTCCTGCCGCTATTGGTTTAGTCACCTCTACTTGTTGGATTTCTTAATGAATCGTATCATAAGAAAGGCCTAACACAGGGGAGTTCAAAAAAAATTATTTTGGGGCTCTCCCCCCTTGTGTTCAATTTTAGAGCATATTTTCAGTTTGGATCGGGCCACTGTCAGTCGGCGCGGATAGACTCACTATGTTAAAGCACTACCGGGTAGAGTCTCGCCTGCTCTATTTGAGTCAAAAATGGGTCTTTTTGGGTCCGGAAAAAAAAAGGTGGTACTTCAGCATGTCTGCCTTACTATTATCTGAGGCTCAGAAATGTTTGGGGCCCCAAAATATCTATAAATCCAAAAAAGTAAACTCAAGTTGATCAGCCACGAGACCGTATATAGGATTTCAACAGGGTTGGGATGGTGAATTGACCCAAACTCAGGGGGGGCTTGGGGGGTCATAAAGAATTTTTCTTTCAATGGGATAGCATAAACTTGGATATTCAACATGTCTTCTTTGCCACATATTAAGGGCAGATCCCAAAAATTGCTCTCACCTCCCCAAAAAAGGGCTTGTCGTTGAGCAATTTTTCAAGTTATTCTAGTAGTATTCATGTTTGAGGGTCCTGCCGCTATTGGTTTAGTCACTTCTACTTGTTGGATTTCTTAATAAATCGTATCATAAGAAAGGCCTAATTCAGGGGAGTTCAAAAAAATATATTTTGGGGCTCTCCCCCCCCCTTTGTGTTTAATTTTAGAGCATATTTTCAGTTTGGATCGGGCCACGGTCAGTCTGCGCCGATAGACTCACTATGTTTAAGCACTACTTGGTAGAGTCTCGCCTGCCCTATTTGGGTCAAAAGTGTGTCTTTTTGGGTCCAGAAAACAAAAGGTGGTACTTCAGCATGTCTGCCTTACTATTATCTGAGGCTCAGAAATGTTTGGGGCCCCAAAATATCTATAAATCCAAAAAATAAACTCAAGTTGATCAGCCACGAGACCGTATATAGGATTTCAACAGGGTTGGGATGGTGAATTGACCCAAACTCAGGGGGGCTTGGGGGGTCATAAAGAATTTTTCTTTCAATGGGATAGCATAAACTTGGATATTCAACATGTCTTCTTTGCCACATATTAAGGGCAGATCCCAAAAATTGCTCTAACCTCCCCAAAAAAGGGCTTGTCGTTGAGCAATTTTTCAAGTTATTCTAGTAGTATTCATGTTTGAGGGTCCTGCCGCTATTGGTTTAGTCACCTCTACTTGTTGGATTTCTTAATGAATCGTATCATAAGAAAGGCCTAACACAGGGGAGTTCAAAAAAAAATATTTTGGGGCTCTCCCCCCTTGTGTTCAATTTTAGAGCATATTTTCAGTTTGGATCGGGCCACTGTCAGTCGGCGCGGATAGACTCACTATGTTAAAGCACTACCGGGTAGAGTCTCGCCTGCTCTATTTGAGTCAAAAATGGGTCTTTTTGGGTCCGGAAAAAAAAAGGTGGTACTTCAGCATGTCTACTTTACTATTATCTGAGGCTCAGATATGTTTGGGGCCCCAAAATATCTATGAATCCAAAAAAGTAAACTCAAGTTGATCAGCCACGAGACCGTATATATATAGGATTTCAAAAGGGTTGGGATGGTGAATTGACCCAAACTCAGGGGGGGCTTGGGGGGTCATAAAGAATTTTTCTTTCAATGGGATAGCAGAAACTTGGATATTCAACATGTCTTCTTTGCCACATATTAAGGGCAGATCCCAAAAGTTGCTCTCACCTCCCCAAAAAAGGGCTTGTCGTTGAGCAATTTTTCAAGTTATTCTAGTAGTATTCATGTTTGAGGGTCCTGCCGCTATTGGTTTAGTCACTTCTACTTGTTGGATTTCTTAATAAATCGTATCATAAGAAAGGCCTAATTCAGGGGAGTTCAAAAAAATATATTTTGGGGCTCCCCCCCCTTGTGTTTAATTTTAGAGCATATTTTCAGTTTGGATCGGGCCACTGTCAGTCGGCGCGGATAGACTCGCTATGTTAAAGCACTACTTGGTAGAGTCTCGCCTGCCCTATTTGGGTCAAAAGTGCGTCTTTTTGGGTCCGGAAAAAAAAAGGTGGTACTTCAGCATGTCTGCCTTACTATTATCTGAGGCTCAGAAATGTTTGGGGCCCCAAAATATCTATAAATCCAAAAAAGTAAACTCAAGTTGATCAGCCACGAGACCGTATATAGGATTTCAACAGGGTTGGGATGGTGAATTGACCCAAACTCAGGGGGGGCTTGGGGGGTCATAAAGAATTTTTCTTTCAATGGGATAGCATAAACTTGGATATTCAACATGTCTTCTTTGCCACATATTAAGGGCAGATCCCAAAAATTGCTCTCACCTCCCCAAAAAAGGGCTTGTCGTTGAGCAATTTTTCAAGTTATTCTAGTAGTATTCATGTTTGAGGGTCCTGCCGCTATTGGTTTAGTCACTTCTACTTGTTGGATTTCTTAATAAATCGTATCATAAGAAAGGCCTAATTCAGGGGAGTTCAAAAAAATATATTTTGGGGCTCTCCCCCCCCCTTTGTGTTTAATTTTAGAGCATATTTTCAGTTTGGATCGGGCCACGGTCAGTCTGCGCCGATAGACTCACTATGTTTAAGCACTACTTGGTAGAGTCTCGCCTGCCCTATTTGGGTCAAAAGTGTGTCTTTTTGGGTCCAGAAAACAAAAGGTGGTACTTCAGCATGTCTGCCTTACTATTATCTGAGGCTCAGAAATGTTTGGGGCCCCAAAATATCTATAAATCCAAAAAATAAACTCAAGTTGATCAGCCACGAGACCGTATATAGGATTTCAACAGGGTTGGGATGGTGAATTGACCCAAACTCAGGGGGGCTTGGGGGGTCATAAAGAATTTTTCTTTCAATGGGATAGCAGAAACTTGGATATTCAACATGTCTTCTTTGCCACATATTAAGGGCAGATCCCAAAAATTGCTCTAACCTCCCCAAAAAAGGGCTTGTCTTTGAGCAATTTTTCAAGTTATTCTAGTAGTATTCATGTTTGAGGGTCCTGCCGCTATTGGTTTAGTCACCTCTACTTGTTGGATTTCTTAATGAATCGTATCATAAGAAAGGCCTAACACAGGGGAGTTCAAAAAAAATTATTTTGGGGCTCTCCCCCCTTGTGTTCAATTTTAGAGCATATTTTCAGTTTGGATCGGGCCACTGTCAGTCGGCGCGGATAGACTCACTATGTTAAAGCACTACCGGGTAGAGTCTCGCCTGCTCTATTTGAGTCAAAAATGGGTCTTTTTGGGTCCGGAAAAAAAAAGGTGGTACTTCAGCATGTCTACTTTACTATTATCTGAGGCTCAGATATGTTTGGGGCCCCAAAATATCTATGAATCCAAAAAAGTAAACTCAAGTTGATCAGCCACGAGACCGTATATATATAGGATTTCAAAAGGGTTGGGATGGTGAATTGACCCAAACTCAGGGGGGGCTTGGGGGGTCATAAAGAATTTTTCTTTCAATGGGATAGCAGAAACTTGGATATTCAACATGTCTTCTTTGCCACATATTAAGGGCAGATCCCAAAAATTGCTCTCACCTCCCCAAAAAAGGGCTTGTCGTTGAGCAATTTTTCAAGTTATTCTAGTAGTATTCATGTTTGAGGGTCCTGCCGCTATTGGTTTAGTCACTTCTACTTGTTGGATTTCTTAATAAATCGTATCATAAGAAAGGCCTAATTCAGGGGAGTTCAAAAAAATATATTTTGGGGCTCCCCCCCCTTGTGTTTAATTTTAGAGCATATTTTCAGTTTGGATCGGGCCACTGTCAGTCGGCGCGGATAGACTCGCTATGTTAAAGCACTACTTGGTAGAGTCTCGCCTGCCCTATTTGGGTCAAAAGTGCGTCTTTTTGGGTCCGGAAAAAAAAAGGTGGTACTTCAGCATGTCTGCCTTACTATTATCTGAGGCTCAGAAATGTTTGGGGCCCCAAAATATCTATAAATCCAAAAAAGTAAACTCAAGTTGATCAGCCACGAGACCGTATATAGGATTTCAACAGGGTTGGGATGGTGAATTGACCCAAACTCAGGGGGGGCTTGGGGGGTCATAAAGAATTTTTCTTTCAATGGGATAGCATAAACTTGGATATTCAACATGTCTTCTTTGCCACATATTAAGGGCAGATCCCAAAAATTGCTCTCACCTCCCCAAAAAAGGGCTTGTCGTTGAGCAATTTTTCAAGTTATTCTAGTAGTATTCATGTTTGAGGGTCCTGCCGCTATTGGTTTAGTCACATCTACTTGTTGGATTTCTTAATAAATCGTATCATTAGAAAGGCCTAATTCAGGGGAGTTCAAAAAAATATATTTTGGGGCTCTCCCCCCCCTTTGTGTTTAATTTAGAGCATATTTTCAGTTTGGATCGGGCCACGGTCAGTCTGCGCCGATAGACTCACTATGTTTAAGCACTACTTGGTAGAGTCTCGCCTGCCCTATTTGGGTCAAAAATGTGTCTTTTTGGGTCCAGAAAAAAAAAGGTGGTACTTCAGCATGTCTGCCTTACTATTATCTGAGGCTCAAAATGTTTGGGGCCCCAAAATATCTATAAATCCAAAAAATAAACTCAAGTTGATCAGCCACGAGACCGTATATAGGATTTCAACAGGGTTGGGATGGTGAATTGACCCAAACTCAGGGGGGCCTTGGGGGGTCATAAAGAATTTTTCTTTCAATGGGATAGCAGAAACTTGGATATTCAACATGTCTTCTTTGCCACATATTAAGGGCAGATCCCAAAAATTGCTCTCACCTCCCCAAAAAAGGGCTTGTCGTTGAGCAATTTTTCAAGTTATTCTAGTTGTATTCATGTTTGAGGGTCCTGCCGCTATTGGTTTAGTCACTTCTACTTGTTGGATTTCTTAATGAATCGTATCATTAGAAAGGCCTAAGACAGGGGAGTTCAAAAAAAATATTTTGGGGCTCCCCCCCCTTGTGTTCAATTTTAGAGCATATTTTCAGTTTGGATCGGGCCACTGTCAGTCGGCGCGGATAGACTCACTATGTTAAAGCACTACTGGGTAGAGTCTCGCCTGCCCTATTTGGGTCAAAAGAGTGTCTTTTTGGGTCCAGAAAAAAAAAGGTGGTACTTCAGCATGTCTGCCTAACTATTATGTGAGGCTCAGAAATGTTTGGGACCCCAAAATATCTATAAATCCAAAAAAGTAAACTCAAGTTGATCAGCCAGGAGACCATATATCGGATTTCAACAGGGTTGGGATGGTGAATTGACCCAAACTCAGGGGGGCCTTGGGGGGTCATAAAGAATTTTTCTTTCAATGGGATAGCAGAAACTTGGATATTCAACATGTCTTCTTTGCCACATATTAAGGGCAGATCCCAAAAATTGCTCTCACCTCCCCAAAAAAGGGCTTGTCGTTGAGCAATTTTTCAAGTTATTCTAGTAGTATTCATGTTTGAGGGTCCTGCCGCTATTGGTTTAGTCACTTCTACTTGTTGGATTTCTTAATAAATCGTATCATAAGAAAGGCCTAATTCAGGGGAGTTCAAAAAAATATATTTTGGGGCTCCCCCCCTTGTGTTTAATTTTAGAGCATATTTTCAGTTTGGATCGGGCCACTGTCAGTCGGCGCGGATAGACTCACTATGTTAAAGCACTACTGGGTAGAGTCTCGCCTGCCCTATTTGGGTCAAAAGAGTGTCTTTTTGGGTCCAGAAAAAAAAAGGTGGTACTTCAGCATGTCTGCCTAACTATTATGTGAGGCTCAGAAATGTTTGGGACCCCAAAATATCTATAAATCCAAAAAAGTGAACTCAAGTTGATCAGCCAGGAGACCATATATCGGATTTCAACAGGGTTGGGATGGTGAATTGACCCAAACTCAGGGGGGCCTTGGGGGGTCATAAAGAATTTTTCTTTCAATGGGATAATAGAAACTTGGATATTCAACATGTCTTCTTTGCCACATATTGAGGGCAGATCCCAAAAATTGCTCTCACCTCCCCAAAAAAGGGCTTGTCGTTGAGCAATTTTTCAAGTTATTCTAGTAGTATTCATGTTTGAGGGTCCTGCCGCTATTGGTTTAGTCACTTCTACTTGTTGGATTTCTTAATAAATCGTATCATAAGAAAGGCCTAATTCAGGGGAGTTCAAAAAAATATATTTTGGGGCTCCCCCCCCTTGTGTTTAATTTTAGAGCATATTTTCAGTTTGGATCGGGCCACTGTCAGTCGGCGCGGATAGACTCGCTATGTTAAAGCACTACTTGGTAGAGTCTCGCCTGCCCTATTTGGGTCAAAAGTGCGTCTTTTTGGGTCCGGAAAAAAAAGGTGGTACTTCAGCATGTCTGCCTTACTATTATCTGAGGCTCAGAAATGTTTGGGGCCCCAAAATATCTATAAATCCAAAAAAGTAAACTCAAGTTGATCAGCCACGAGACCGTATATAGGATTTCAACAGGGTTGGGATGGTGAATTAACCCAAACTCAGGGGGGGCTTGGGGGGTCATAAAGAATTTTTCTTTCAATGGGATAGCATAAACTTGGATATTCATTATGTCTTCTTTGCCACATATTAAGGGCAGATCCCAAAAATTGCTCTCACCTCCCCAAAAAAGGGCTTGTCGTTGAGCAATTTTTCAAGTTATTCTAGTAGTATTCATGTTTGAGGGTCCTGCCGCTATTGGTTTAGTCACATCTACTTGTTGGATTTCTTAATAAATCGTATCATAAGAAAGGCCTAATTCAGGGGAGTTCAAAAAAATATATTTTGGGGCTCCCCCCCCCCTTGTGTTTAATTTTAGAGCATATTTTCAGTTTGGATCGGGCCACTGTCAGTCGGCGCGGAAAGACTCGCTATGTTAAAGCACTACTTGGTAGAGTCTCGCCTGCCCTATTTGGGTCAAAAGTGTGTCTTTTTGGGTCCGGAAAAAAAAAGGTGGTACATCAGCATGTCTGCCTTACTATTATCTGAGGCTCAGAAATGTTTGGGACCCCAAAATATCTATAAATCCAAAAAAGTAAACTCAAGTTGATCAGCCACGAGACCGTATATAGGATTTCAACAGGGTTGGGATGGTGAATTGACCCAAACTCAGGGGGGCCTTGGGGGGTCATAAAGAATTTTTCTTTCAATGGGATAGCAGAAACTTGGATATTCAACATGTCTTCTTTGCCACATATTAAGGGCAGATCCCAAAAATTGCTCTCACCTCCCCAAAAAAGGGCTTGTCGTTGAGCAATTTTTCAAGTTATTCTAGTAGTATTCATGTTTGAGGGTCCTGCCGCTATTGGTTTAGTAACATCTACTTGTTGGATTTCTTAATAAATTGTATTATTAGAAAGGCCTAATTCAGGGGAGTTCAAAATAATATATTTTGGGGCTCTCCCCCCCCCCCCTTTGTGTTTAATTTTAGAGCATATTTTCAGTTTGGATCGGGCCACGGTCAGTCTGCGCCGATAGACTCACTATGTTTAAGCACTACTTGGTAGAGTCTCGCCTGCCCTATTTGGGTCAAAAATGTGTCTTTTTGGGTCCAGAAAAAAAAAGGTGGTACTTCAGCATGTCTGCCTTACTATTATCTGAGGCTCAAAATGTTTGGGGCCCCAAAATATCTATAAATCCAAAAAATAAACTCAAGTTGATCAGCCACGAGACCGTATATAGGATTTCAACAGGGTTGGGATGGTGAATTGACCCAAACTCAGGGGGGCCTTGGGGGGTCATAAAGAATTTTTCTTTCAATGGGATAGCAGAAACTTGGATATTCAACATGTCTTCTTTGCCACATATTAAGGGCAGATCCCAAAAATTGCTCTCACCTCCCCAAAAAAGGGCTTGTCGTTGAGCAATTTTTCAAGTTATTCTAGTAGTATTCATGTTTGAGGGTCCTGCCGCTATTGGTTTAGTCACTTCTACTTGTTGGATTTCTTAATAAATCGTATCATAAGAAAGGCCTAATTCAGGGGAGTTCAAAAAAATATATTTTGGGGCTCCCCCCCCCTTGTGTTTAATTTTAGAGCATATTTTCAGTTTGGATCGGGCCACTGTCAGTCGGCGCGGATAGACTCGCTATGTTAAAGCACTAATTGGTAGAGTCTCGCCTGCCCTATTTGGGTCAAAAGTGCGTCTTTTTGGGTCCGGAAAAAAAAAGGTGGTACTTCAGCATGTCTGCCTTACTATTATCTGAGGCTCAGAAATGTTTGGGGCCCCAAAATATCTATAAATCCAAAAAAGTAAACTAAAGTTGATCAGCCACGAGACCGTATATAGGATTTCAACAGGGTTGGGATGGTGAATTGACCCAAACTCAGGGGGGGCTTGGGGGGTCATAAAGAATTTTTCTTTCAATGGGATAGCATAAACTTGGATATTCAACATGTCTTCTTTGCCACATATTAAGGGCAGATCCCAAAAATTGCTCTCACCTCCCCAAAAAAGGGCTTGTCGTTGAGCAATTTTTCAAGTTATTCTAGTAGTATTCATGTTTGAGGGTCCTGCCGCTATTGGTTTAGTCACATCTACTTGTTGGATTTCTTAATAAATCGTATCATAAGAAAGGCCTAATTCAGGGGAGTTCACAAAAATATTTTTTGGGGCTCTCCCCCCCCCCCCTTTGTGTTTAATTTTAGAGCATATTTTCAGTTTGGATCGGGCCACGGTCAGTCTGCGCCGATAGACTCACTATGTTTAAACACTACTTGGTAGAGTCTCGCCTGCCCTATTTGGGTCAAAAGTGTGTCTTTTTGGGTCCAGAAAAAAAAGGTGGTACTTCAGCATGTCTGCCTTACTATTATCTGAGGCTCAGAAATGTTTGGGGCCCCAAAATATCTATAAATCCAAAAAATAAACTCAAGTTGATCAGCCACGAGACCGTATATAGGATTTCAACAGGGTTGGGATGGTGAATTGACCCAAACTCAGGGGGGCCTTGGGGGGTCATAAAGAATTTTTCTTTCAATGGGATAGCAGAAACTTGGATATTCAACATGTCTTCTTTGCCACATATTAAGGGCAGATCCCAAAAATTGCTCTAACCTCCCCAAAAAAGGGCTTGTCGTTGAGCAATTTTTCAAGTTATTCTAGTAGTATTCATGTTTGAGGGTCCTGCCGCTATTGGTTTAGTCACCTCTACTTGTTGGATTTCTTAATGAATCGTATCATAAGAAAGGCCTAACACAGGGGAGTTCAAAAAAAATTATTTTGGGGCTCTCCCCCCTTGTGTTCAATTTTAGAGCATATTTTCAGTTTGGATCGGGCCACGGTCAGTCTGCGCCGATAGACTCACTATGTTTAAGCACTACTTGGTAGAGTCTCGCCTGCCCTATTTGGGTCAAAAATGTGTCTCTTTGGGTCCAGAAAAAAAAAGGTGGTACTTCAGCATGTCTGCCTTACTATTATCTGAGGCTCAAAATGTTTGGGGCCCCAAAATATCTATAAATCCAAAAAATAAACTCAAGTTGATCAGCCACGAGACCGTATATATATAGGATTTCAAAAGGGTTGGGATGGTGAATTGACCCAAACTCAGGGGGGGCTTGGGGGGTCATAAAGAATTTTTCTTTCAATGGGATAGCAGAAACTTGGATATTCAACATGTCTTCTTTGCCACATATTAAGGGCAGATCCCAAAAATTGCTCTCACCTCCCCAAAAAAGGGCTTGTCGTTGAGCAATTTTTCAAGTTATTCTAGTAGTATTCATGTTTGAGGGTCCTGCCGCTATTGGTTTAGTCACATCTACTTGTTGGATTTCTTAATAAAACGTATCATCAGAAAGGCCTAATTCAGGGGAGTTCAAAAAAATATATTTTGGGGCTCCCCCCCCTTGTGTCTAATTTTAGAGCATATTTTCAGTTTGGATCGGGCCACGGTCAGTCTGCGCTGATAGACTCACTATGTTAAAGCACTACTGGGTAGAGTCTCGCCTGCCCTATTTGGGTCAAAAGTGTGTCTTTTTGGGTCCAGAAAAAAAAAGTGGTACTTCAGCATGTCTGCCTTACTATTATCTGAGGCTCAGAAATGTTTGGGGCCCCAAAATATCTATAAATCCAAAGAATAAACTCAAGTTGATCAGCCACAAGACCGTATATAGGATTTCAACAGGGTTGGGATGGTGAATTGACCCAAACTCAGGGGGGCCTTGGGGGGTCATAAAGAATTTTTCTTTCAATGGGATAGCAGAAACTTGGATATTCAACATGTCTTCTTTGCCACATATTAAGGGCAGATCCCAAAAATTGCTCTTACCTCCCCAAAAAAGGGCTTGTCGTTGAGCAATTTTTCAAGTTATTCTAGGAGTATTCATGTTTGAGGGTCCTGCCGCTTTTGGTTTAGTCACTTCTACTTGTTGGATTTCTTAATCAATCGTATCATAAGAAAGGCCTAATTCAGGGGAGTTCAAAAAAATATATTTTGGGGCTCCCCCCCTTGTGTCTAATTTTAGAGCATATTTTCAGTTTGGATCGGGCCACGGTCAGTCTGCGCTGATAGACTCACTATGTTAAAGCACTACTGGGTAGAGTCTCGCCTGCCCTATTTGGGTCAAAAGTGTGTCTTTTTGGGTCCAGAAAAAAAAAGTGGTACTTCAGCATGTCTGCCTTACTATTATCTGAGGCACAGAAATGTTTGGGGCCCCAAAATATCTATAAATCCAAAGAATAAACTCAAGTTGATCAGCCACAAGACCGTATATAGGATTTCAACAGGGTTGGGATGGTGAATTGACCCAAACTCAGGGGGGGTTTGGGGGGTCATAAAAAAATTTTCTTTCAATGGGATAGCAGAAACTTGGATATTCAACATGTCTTCTTTGCCACATATTAAGGGCAGATCCCAAAAATTGCTCTAACCTCCCCAAAAAAGGGCTTGTCGTTGAGCAATTTTTCAAGTTATTCTAGTAGTATTCATGTTTGAGGGCCCTGCCGCTATTGGTTTAGTCACTTCTACTTGTTGGATTTCTTAATGAATCGTATTATTAGAAAGGCCTAATACAGGGGAGTTCAAAAAAATATGTTTTGGGGCTCCCCCCCCCCCTTGTGTTGGATCGGGCCACTGTCAGTCCGCCCAGATAGACTCGCTATGTTAAAGCACTACCGGGTAGAGTCTCGCCTGCTCTATTTGGGTCAAAAGTGGGTCTTTTTGGGTCCGGAAAAAATAGGTGGTACTTCAGCATGTCTACCTTACTATTATCTGAGGCTCAGAAATGTTTGAGGCCCCAAAATATCCATAAATTCAAAAAAGCAAACTCAAGTTGATCAGCCACGAGACCGTATATATAGGATTTCAACAGGGTTGGGATGGTGAATTGACCCAAACTCAGGGGGGGCTTGGGGGGTCATAAAGAATTTTTCTTTCAATGGGATAGCAGAAACTTGGATATTCAACATGTCTTCTTTGCCACATATTAAGGGCAGATCCCAAAAATTGCTCTAACCTCCCCAAAAAAGGGCTTGTCGTTGAGCAATTTTTCAAGTTATTCTAGTAGTATTCATGTTTGAGGGTCCTGCCGCTATTGGTTAAGTCACTTCTACTTGTTGGATTTCTTAATGAATCGTATCATTAGAAAGGCCTAAGACAGGGGAGTTCAAAAAAAATTATTTTAGGGCTCCCCCCCCTTGTGTTCAATTTTAGAGCATATTGTCAGTTTGGATCGGGCCACTGTCGTCTGAGTCTAAGTCGAAGCGTTCTACTCGCCAAAATTCCCAAACAAAGTCAAATTTTACAAAAAGTAGGGGGGCAGGACGGCTGACACACTAGGGCCTAATAAAGATGACATTTCTGCATCTAATGAGCCTAATAAGGTGAATATTGGTTGAGATTTACCTTTGATATGAGCCATTTTCAAGAAATTTGATTCAAGTTGAGAAATGACAGTCCGGTCTGCGACGGTTTCAAGTCACCCCCAACCACACAAGGCTAAAGGGATATCGGGCCTGGGGGTATCACGAAACTGCTTGGGCCGGATCAGCTGATCGTTGACCCACATTGGTTTAGTCACTTCTACATGTTGAATTTCTTAATAAATCGTATCATTAGAAAGGCCCAATACTGGGGATATCAGGGAAAAAAAAGTAGGGCTCCCCCCCCTCTGTGTACAATTTTAGAGCATATTTTCAGTTTTGGATCGGGCCACTGTCAGTCGGCACCCATAAACTTGTTATGTTAAAGCACTATCGGGTAGAGTGTCACTGAGTGAAAACCTTGCAATAAAAGTTCATTTTTCTCAATAACTACTGAATATTCTGCAATGGGAACCAGAAATCCTGTATCTCTACACATATGTGGTAGTCCCCGCCAAAGGAAATTCTCAAATATTGTGTCTAAGTATTGGTTAAGAATTACCTTTGATATGAGCCATTTTCAAGAAATTTGATTCAAGTTGAGAAATGACAGTCCAGTCTGCGCCGATCAGCTGATCGTTGACCTATATTCAGATTGAGAGGATATATATTTTTTTCCATTGACGTCGTTTGGGGGTTAAAATACATTATCTTTAATGAAAACAAAGCCTAAGCGTTACAAAACACCCTATATTTACCCGTACAAAAGCTGAATTAGGCCCTAGCCCCCCAGAAAATTTGGTTGAAGCTTATTTAGTTGATGGATCGGCGAAAAATTGTGGCCGCCCGCCTTGCGCTTGACAGTGGCAGGCCGCGAGTCATTTCTTCACATTCCCAGAAAAATAAAATGGTCGTTTTCAGCTTTAAAATCGAGTTATATTGAAAAAGAAATAGCGCACGCCAGAGAAAAGATCCTATAATTAGACACCTGGTAGCTGAATTAGGCCCTACCCCCCAAGAAAATTTGGTTGAAGCGTTTTCAAACAGGGGCGCCCAGCCACGCTGTAATTCCAATTTCTATCATTTGATCATTGGCTCTGTTTTTTGGTCTTGGCAAGTTTAGAGCACGGTCTTTGTCATTTTGCGGAATAACCCGGCTACTGAGCTGTCCGCAATTTCACCCCCCAAATAGAGGAAGCCTAATCTATCAATGACAACAAAAATTGCAGACTTACCTTGTATATTTGAGCTGTAATCCATGATTTCACTGAATTCTGAAGCGTGTCATCGTCCCTCTGCGTTCGGTTCCACTGCCCCCCATTTTGAATCTCGCGAGATCCCGTGAATCGGCGAGATGGCCATATTTTGTTTACATTGTCGTCGTGTCCAACAATAGTAAAAGGCTGAATTATGGCATAATACAATTAAATATGGTAGGTATCGCTATGCTGAAAGGTAGGAAATGAATCTAGATGTATTTTGGTTATGTTTTCGTAGGCAAAATAAAAAATATCAACATTTTGCGGTTGTCGTTCAATGGCGCACCACTTCTCGCTGTGAAATCTCCAGGACGAAAATCGTTGTAATCTGTTATATCAAAAAGTAGGAAAATGCTTCTTTTCATGTAAATCCTATTTTGAACTAGTTAAATTATTAATATATTACAGATCTGTCACATAAATAAGTACTCTTGGTGAATAAATAGGTCAAAAATAACACTTTGAAACATATAGCTAGTGCTTAAAATGGGTCGCTTTGTCTTGCTATTGTATTCCCCATCGAGACCACCTCTGACCATATCTCCAGCAATTTACCTGGCTAATATTACATGTAAAATTAGATTTTATGATTAATATGCTCATACAAGGATACCTTTTAGTAGAAAATTGATTCTGAAAGGAATTTGCAAGGCCTGTTTTGAGGTTTGTGATATTGATGACATTTCCAATATACTAGAGCCAATATCCTATATTTCGACTGTGGTAATGGGTGCCATGGTAACCAGGAACTGGGCTTTGTAGCATTTTTGTCTAAAAGACCTATTATTTGATGTAAAATGTTAATACTGAATATGGAACACCAATGATCTGTCATTGTATTCTGCATAAAGCGTTATCCGAGCAACTTTCTGTCTATTTATTACTCTTTTTGGGATTCAGGTGCCGGTGGAGGCTAAAAACAGTAATAATAGCTTCCCTCAATGTACCTCTTGTCAGAAGGGTCACAATCCTGATCTTAGTGGCTTAAGAAAATGCCATATTGCTTTAGGATAAATGTATATGTTTTGAGGTATTTTTTCAATTAATATCGGTAAAATATCACTAATTTAGATTCATAACAGTGTAAAATCCTGATTTTTATGGTCTCTTACCACTAAATGTGCTTCAGACATGTTTTCTCTGCCAGGCAAACAAAATTGACAAGTTTTCATAAATGCTGTCCCTGCTGTATATTGGTCGGACCATTTATGCATTTATGCAACAAAGCACATTGGCTTACATTTAGCGTGAGTACATGTCAATTATAATGGTAAAGGTTGTGGTGCTTCTATCGTATTATATCAGCAGAGTACATGAAAAACTGACAGAAATCAAATGTTCCATTCCTATGTGGCCATGTCCTGTTTTATTATGGCCCTTTGACCGGAAATAAATGATAAACCATGTAAGAACATTATTGTTTATCTCTGCAATTCCTTTATACATGTATTTACTGTCTGCATGGTTTAATATTTTAGGCGGGGGGGGGGGGGGTCGGGGATACTTTCAGAAGATACTCTAGCTAGTTAGCATCTGTCCATGTTGGGAATTATTGGGTGGTTCCTGTAATAGATAAAAGATTAAGAGACACAAACCTCCATTATGACATTAGTGAAGGCTCCGCTTAAATCCTTCTAACCCATACATATTACAGAAGGTCCAAACAAAGTGTTGTAAAATCAGTTAAACTTACTTTGTCCAACAGTCTCTCCTAGCACGGCTGTCAATGCAATAATTAGAGGCCAAGGATTCCTCATCTTGGCATGTCTGCCACGCACCACAATATTCATGTAGGCACTGTTATCGTGACATTACAATGGGAAGTGGTGAGTAACTGTTACTTGCATCCTTGTTATTTGGAATCAACCTAGGTTATGTGTGCATCAACTATCATGTGTATCTTTGTATAGACTACTATATAGTGTACATGTATCATTTACATCCTGTACTGACATGTATTTCTAGGTCAATACTTTCAATTTATACTACACATAGGGCTTTAACTTGGCCTGTGAGGTGATTGGTGTAGACCTGCATTGTGGGATCCCAAAACTACTAAAAGTATCATATATTTGTAAAGCCGTAAGATGGTAACAATTTCAATCTTCACTAAATTCATTTCAAACATAGTTGAATACTGTTGGCAGGTGGAATACTGCCTGGATTTACTGTACAGCCTGCATAACACACCCAGCCCATTTTCACAGGTCACCCAGCCTGGTATACAGGGCTGTTCTGTTACAGCACTGGGGTTAAACTACAGCTTTTATGTAATCATATTTGCGATTTTTATATGATATTTGCTATTTTATATGATATATTATAGTTCTCCACTGATATGGGTATCTATGTGGTTATTGGGGTCAAATAGACATAACGCGAACATAAGTGTGAAGAGAGTGAGAAATAGGGGGATGTCTACGCAGTGACAGAGGGGCCTGAACCCCTATTGGAAGTACACATATTGAAGATAGGACAGACCAATTTTGATGGTAAAAGGGACAGTTTTGAGGTATTTAGACTAAAGTTGATGATTTAGTATAAAGATTAAAGCATTTTCAATATTTCCGCAAAGTTTGCCGGGTGATAAACAAAATGTTTAGGGTCAACTACTTTTAAACTTGGTATGCCTATTTACGCATACACTTAGCTGCCAACACTTTTACTCTACAATGTGTTCGGCGATAAATAAAAACTGCACCTCTTAAGAGTTAAATCATGCAATTATTGTTTTCAGACACCCAAGATATATGTTTTTCAATGTAGTAAACTTGTATAAAGATGAATTGAGTTTTTTTAAATTTGTATCGTTATTCACTTTTGGCCACAGGAAGTTGCATTTTAAAAATTCTTACCAAAATATAGGGGAACAAGATGGCGGCCTACACAGGGGACCAGGAAGAGTGGTATATAAAGGGGGAAAATGTGGCTGCTATATGGGGCATGAGGTACAGTATTATAAAGGTAGACAAAATGGAGCCTACAGTGGGCCAGCTACATTCTATATATAATATACCGGGTGTCCTGTGATATCCTACAGACCCTGTTCATGTACATGTAGAGTGGTAACCATGGTGATGTAAGATGGTGGTAATTAGGGCAGCCTGACCTCGTGTGTAAAACCACATCCTGACCTGCCTCCTGGTGTTAAGGCCTTGTATGGAGGACCTAGTCAGCCCCCTGCATGGACAATCTAGACGCTCGGCCCTTACCCAGTCAGCAAAGATATGTTGGGCCAACGTTGGGCCAACAGTAGTCAATGTTGGACTGACGTCAGATTCTGATGTTGAGCCAACGTTTATTTGTTTGTCCGTCTGAACACCCATTACAAAGAAATAATGTTGGGCCAATATTGGACCAACTTTAGGACATTGGGCCAGCACCCATTTTTGAACGTTGTAGCAACTTCACCAGACGCCGCACCAATGTCTAGCCAACCAGATTTACAGCCTAAAGACAATGTTGTTTCAACATATATTATATATTTATTTTCCAAAATTGACCCAATGTGCATTTATGATGTTGGCCCAACATTGTACCAGCACGCCACCCCTGGGAAGGTGAGAATAACTTGAGGATTTTGGTCCTTTACAGTCTAGAAAATGGGCCGAAAAGGATAAGGCATACAGGATTAGGGGATTTAGTCTCGAATTATATTTTAAATTATATAGAAATCTGCCTTATAGTCATGATGCACAAATACAGTGCATGTGATTGTATCACCAATGCTGCTATTGGTACCATACTGACGAAACAGGGTAGGGATGATCTCATGCCTTGGTGAATCTTACTGACTATACATGGGTTACATTCATGGTGACACAGTGACATAGTCCTGTTAAAACTATTAAACATGGTAATTAAGAGCAGGATTTATTAGATTTAGTAACAAAGCATTGTTCTAAAATTTGACAAGGCTACATGGTCAAAAGTATAGTTATGTATGTATTGTCACATTTACTCGCAAGTGCTCCATTCATGTCCCTTGACGTCAAAGCGCATAGCCTATCAATGGGTATCCTATCCTTAAAGGGTTTGCTGCAGGGCATGTAGTGTATACATGTAGTTATAGTGTATAGTAGAGATGCTTACATGTCGTCTATTCTAGTCGGTGAAGGCTGACCACAAGCATCCTGTCCCGTGTCAGGCCAACAAACGTTTCAGGGAACATGACCATGACAGAAACCAGTGCTATACATGCGCTACTGTCATATCATGTAAACAGCTTCAACGTCTGAATTCCCTCATATAAAGGCACCAGGCACCTCTATGTTGGGACAGTTGCATCATCTTAACTACCACAACTGTGACCATATTATGTGTGGGGAAAATAACCAGGATAGAAACTATGACCAACTGCCATCTCAATGTTATATAAAGCAGTCTATGTTTTTGAATATTTATAACCTTACACTGAAATAATGACATTAAATTAAAGATACTACATCTATATGATGTACAAAGTAAACATATCTTAACACTACACTCTAAGAACTATATACTATATAGTAGTAGTGGTGTGATGTGACACACACATTGTGTATATATACTATATAGTAGTAGTGGTGTGATGTGACACACACATTGTGTATATATACTATATAGTAGTAGTGGTGTGATGTGACACACACATTGTGTATATATACTATATAGTAGTAGTGGTGTGATGTGACACACACGTTGTGTTGGTGTTGGCCTTACCCCAGTATAGATGTAGCAGGATGGACACCCAGATAACAGCAGCATGTAGACCGGGTTATCTGTACTACTACTACACTACACCATGGAGCTGTGGCCGCCCTGCCTCCTGCTACTGACATGGACAATACACACACAGGGGCAGGGTAAGTTGTTACAGCTGTAAGGGTAGTATGGGTAGGTTAAGATGTGGTACACTGTTAGAAGTTAGTGTAGCCCCACAACATGATATACCATAGATTAACACTGTACAGTATTAAGTGTACATGGCCGGGTTACCTTTCACAACTAGTATGGATGGTACACACACAGGGGCAGGGTAAGTTGTTACAGCTGTAACGGCAGTATCAGTAGGTTAAGATGTGGTACACTGTTAGAAGTTAGTGTAGCCCAACAACATGATAAACTATAGATTTACAGTTTATACTGTACATTGTTAGTGTACATGGTCGGGGTGCCTCCTGCTACTAACATGGACAATACACACACAGAGGGGCAGGGTAAGTTGTTATGGATGTGATCAGTAGTGTTAGATAGTGAAGGGATGGAGCAGTATCTCCTTATAGTATATGGTGGCCCTGTAGTTTTATTTCATACCATACATTGGAACTACAATACTTTAGTACTAGAAATCACAAATTACCCCCCCCCCTCCTAAAGTTTAGTGTTATGGGATCTTATAGCGTTAGCCTCTGATATTTATTTATCTGGGGCGGGGTACAGAGACAGTAGGGCCGGGTAAAGAGCCAGAGGACTTCTGGCTTTGATGTCCACTCACCTTGGACGGGGTACAGAGGCAGTAGGGCCGGGTAAAGAGGCATTAGGCCGGGTTCAGAGCCAGGGGATAGTTGGCTTTGATATTCTTCCCTTAGGTCGGGGTACTGAGGCACTAGGCTGGGTAAAGATTTTTCATGTTTAGAATCCTGAGAATTTAAATACAATGTATTAGTATATTGCTCTTTCTCCCTATGTATATACTAGCGGGTTTATTATAAGAATGTGCAAAATGCTCTGTTTGAGGACAACAAAATTTGTTTATAATTCCGTTGCAATAAGCACTTCGTTATAACGGAATTTTACTGTAACTGCATTAAGTATAGTACAGTGTGTTAAAGTCTGGGGTAGTATATTGTTATGGTCATTGTTGTTAATGCTACTACTGACCTATTCCCTTCATATCAACTAGATAGTTCTGATCCTGTTCAGTACCACATGTTTCTTTATATTAGTAAAAGAAAGGTTATCTTGACAATCAAGTCATTCACTAATATAGCCTACAATAACATATACTCTACAATTCTGGTATAATTCTAACATGTAGGATGTGCACTGGAACCGGTACTATAATAACGCATAGAGCTAACAATAATCAACAACAGTGACAGCTACTACGCATTCACCACCAATTAGATCCATATCCCCATTGAACTAATCAAGTGCTTGTTTTATCGCTATTTCAATGTTAGTTTGGTAATGATGGGGATGACAGATAACCAATGACCATTAATGTGAATTGATTCTTTTTAATGAGTTTCTGCTCCCATTGATCATCTCCAGAAGTATCTCCATTAAAATCCCAGTCGTTGTGGGCCCATGGTCATTTTTAACCCTGGGTATTGAGTCGCTTGACCAAAATCGGAAATAGGTTTTGGTGCTGCTTCCTCTTATGTCTTGTGGAAGTACATACTTTTTGTTTCACAAATAATATGAATTTAGAAGCTAAAGCTATTGAAAGCTAAGTTGGTAACTAGATAAGTAAATATTCCCTTTTCAGTTAATGCCAATATCAAAATCGTGAAAATTGCATTTTTTGAATTTGGTGTTAATTTTCCTGTAAAAAATGTTAGTCCCATGAAAATATTTGAATGATTTTTGAATTTCAGACTTATAAATTCTAGTTTATGAGTGATGTGTTTACCTATTGTAGGTACAGATACCATTGGGATGTACAGCACACCAGAGGGACCGGTAGAGATAGGCAGCAAAGTAACCATCACATGCTGGGCACCGGACACACCCCTGCCTACCCACATGACTATGTTTAATGGGAGCCCTGGCTACCTGCCCACCTCTACCATGCTGATACCCTACACTCATAATGGACAGCAGTGTGTGAAGGTGGACTACGTCATTGAACAGGTGACACAGAGTGATGCTGATCAGTATACTTGCCATGTGTCATGGCCTAATGCTACCAGACAGAGAGTCGACTACAATCTAAAAACTTTCAGTAGGTTTCATTGTTTTGTCGGTTGTGATATTATTCAATGATAATCTTGATATGGGTACACTATGTATGTAGCAGACTAAGAAGAAGAGCAAATCAAAATTCTTTAAGAACATTGTCATTTAACTTGACCGCCTGAATCTTTAATGTTTAATATCTCAGTGTGTCTGAATAGCCTCTTGCACACTATTTTTTTAGAGCCTATCTTCTTCACAACACAACCTGCAAGCCCTGTGTCACCCAGAGGGCATGTTACATTCTTCTGCTACACCGACCCAGTCCCACTAGACATGTACCTGTACAAAGAGGGACAACTAATTCTGCACAAGACCAAAGCAAACCTGAATAACTTTACCAAAGATGGATACCCTCGAACATATTTTAACTTTCAAAAACAATCAGTATCTGTAGATGATGTAGGTAACTACACATGTACAGCTTCATATGGAGAGGGTGTAGCAGACCGGATGGCCACATTCACCCTAGACGTATACAGTAAGTATTCTTTTTGCTCATAATGCTAGGGTATTCCAGGTCAAGTAACCGAATATTAAGTTCAGCACAGAATTTGATTTCAGTTCAGCATGGTTAAACGCCTGCACCGTCTTAAACAGAATAACTGACAGTGGTTATAAAGATTGCTTATGAACCTTTGGTAACTACAGACATTTGCCTTCTGGTTGGTTGCCACCAACAAAGGCAACAGGGGACACTAGCTTCCCCAGGTGGGAAGGTGGGGAAATGGATAATACACTTACTCCACCTGGGGAACATAACCCATCATTGCTGCCCAACATTGGTGCCATATGACAAGTGGTATATTGCCCGATATTCACTATTTGGCGATATTTTTGATAATTTTTTGTTTATTTAAATGGAAATTAATTACAATGAGAGAGTTAACATTTAAATTAGATATTTACTATATCATACAATACAATTGAAATCCCATGACCATCATTTTGGGAAAAAAAGGGTTAGACATTTGGTTTTTAACTTAGATTGCCAGATGATAACTATTCATATGTTAGAAAAATGTCAAAAATCCTTTTTTCAAAAATGATATTTTTGCCACACTATGATACTTCAAATGAACATATCTAGGCTCTTTAAAGTGTTACTTCTGACCCATTTCGTTAAAACGGGTCACATATAAATAGTTTTTAAGAAATTGAAATATGTATCATTACATATAGTATGAATAGTTCCACCTTTATTTAAGTTAGTACATCCAATGATAAAGACCCAAATGTTAGTTTCTTAAAAATGAGTCAGGGCATTCAGATAGACTGCTAATTTTGCTAAAGACTTTTAACTCCTGTTCTCTTATTTTGCGTCTAATCTTGGTATAATCATTATAAATAAGCCCAGAATGTGCATTCTATCTATCCATTCTATCCATGGTACCCCCTGTATGAGCCGTTTTTACAATTTGGCCATCACACCCCTTAAAATGAGATGTTGTCTGAGTGGGATTGAAAAAATCCCACTGATTAAAATAGGATCGATCATTTTGTGATTTAAGCTGTAAATTATATTTATTTTTCTTCCACTCTCAGGGCCTCCATCTGGAGTTTATATATCTGAACCTCAACTCATCATCCCAAGAGGAGGCGAGCTGTCCCTCACATGCTCCGTCTCTGACCCCGGGCTCCCTGCTGCTGATGTTGCCTGGTATAAAGTTGGCACTCGAGATACCCGTGTCGCGGAACAAGCTCTGTACGAAGTAGACCATGTCACCAGTCAAGACCGTGGGGTGTATTATTGTGCAGCCAGAAACAAGTGGGGAAAATCAGATCCATCCCAGAATGTCAGCGTGAATGTTATATGTGAGTAATAAGATAATTTGAGAATAGAATGTTAAGTTTGAATCTTACTCAATACCTTATACCTTACTCATCAGACCAAGATCAATATATACTCCGGGTGCCAATACATTACAGAGTCTACACTTAGGTCATATTGATTTAATTAAAACTACTAATGAGTGAACAAAGACCTTTATTGCCATTTTGCTGATAGGCAGAATGATGCTTGAATGCAGAGCTGGCAAGTTACTAGGTGACTCATTGCCACTGCTCAGTATCTACTATTGATGTACACCCTTGTTGTTAAATGGAAACAGTTCTATTTTAGAAGTTTCAGTTTTGTTTATTCTTTTTGTAGGGCCTCCATCAGATGCTAACATCGCGAGCCCACCAAACTTTGTTAGTGTAGGCCAGTCATTAATTCTGGCATGCAATCTGGGAGAATGGGGCTACCCTGTCGGTAGCGTCCTGTGGTACAATTCAGGCACACCTGTAGTGGGAGGCAGCCAAGGGAAACTGGTGATATCTAACATTAGTAGTGTAGACCAGGCTGGGCCATACTTCTGTATTGGGAAGAATGCCTACGGTAGTAGTCATTCATCACAGCCAGTTACTGTTCCAGTGAAAAGTGAGTAGATCATCCTTGTTCATAAGAGCAATAGTCTCCTCACCTTGACTGATGTATATCAGACATGACCTGTTTATACAGCCATAGGCAATTTTGAACAGTGATAATCTACTACTAGCTGAGGCAATTATCAATGTGACAGCTTTCATAGTCACTAGTTAGGGCTGTCTATACTGTAAAAAGAGTTCCAAGTGGAAACTGGCTTACAAAATTATCAATTAGATATATGTCCTGGGATTCTATAACTTTTGAACGCATTTAAATAATTTGAATCCAGCACCACTGACTGTGGAGTCCAGATCACCACAAGAGACAACACTTCATCCTCTGTTCAACAAAGACAACTTCATCCTCAACATAACAGTCTCTGGTACAGACATTGGTCAGCCACAGCTCATCTACAGGGGCTCAGAGGAGGTTATCAGCTCACGGACTGGTGACTATGTTACAGTCCATGGACACTTTGCGTATGGCCAGAATACTGCCAGAATGTATACTATCAGGTTCAATGTGAGGCAAGACTTGTCCTGTGACAATGTGACTTACATGGATGGGCAGTATCGGTTTGTTGCTAGGAAAGAAGAAGTCTGGGGGACATGGGAGGACCGGAGGGAGGTGATATTCATACTTCAGCTTCAATGTAAGTAGCTTTCATCTAGGAACCCAGCAAGGTAGGTCCTCAAAATGCAAAATCACCTCAAACAACACAAAGTTTACTTGTGGAAAAACCATACACATACTTATCTGCCAATTGTTTGACATAATTCTTTATAATCTAAAGTTTATCTCTGTCAATGATTAGAGGAAGGCAAATGCTATGTTGATGACTTGATATTACCTAAGTTTAAATAAAATCATATTCAAGTATGCATCTTTAAATCCCTTTGCACTGAGGTGGTGGCTTTATCATGTTCAAGAAAATTGCTTACGATACACAGTAACCAATATAAATTTTTTTTAAAACACAATTTCAATCCATATCGGAATCCAGAAATTTTATTATCAGTGCTATTTTATATTTTTTCTTTAGCAATATGTTAATGCAATGAAATACATTTCCAGCGAATGGAAGATATGGACACAGCTTGTGTATTACTACTGATAATCAATATGAATCTATTTGTATGCAGACCCTACCATGTGGAAGGATGGACTAGACCATGTGCCTGCGGTCATTGGGGATCAGAATGTGACCATCAGGCGTGACTTCTGTGCCAACCCCACACCTGTACTCAGATGGACTCTGAACCAACAACCACTACCAGATGATGTCATCATCAACCAATCAGAAGCCAGCATCACCATACCCGAGGTCAAGCTGCATCATGTTGGGGTCTATGTGTGTACAGCCTCCAATGTCATAGATGGGAGGGAATACCAAAGGAGCTATCAACTACAGTTTCTGACGAATGAAACAATGTCAAGTAAGTTTCACAATATATTTTTAGCCCACACCTTTGAGTTGAATATCCTCCTGAAACTTTTCTCTAGAAGCTATGGCTTATACACAAGTCAGAACCAGCTTTACTTTGAACACACTTATAGCAAGATTTCTTTGCTAACATGGTATAGGCCTCATACTAATCGTGCACTTCTCAAACCCTCGCTCAGCTTATATCCTTAGCACTGCCATAGCGGGCCAATGCGTATAGTAAAAAGGCCCCCCTGAAAGCCAAGACTTTGCGTTTGCATTGGAAACAATATGTTATGGCAGTGCGCCTCCAGAAAGTACCGGCAGTCCTAAGGATATGATTAAATCTAGTTGAAGTTGGCCGTATTTGTTTATACGTGTGATGCTTAGATGCAATAATTTGTACTTTATGTTAATCATGAAATTCAAGCATATTTATTGTAAAGTGTATTTAAAAGTTTAATTCTTTTTTCATACTATGTTGGTCCAGCATCTATACTAGTGGATGAAAATCGAAAACAAAACTTTCATATATTGTTAAATATTGTCTGTCACTATTCAACTGGTTTTCCTTTTGCTTTTCATGATTGAAGTATTTGCCAAAGGTCCCCCACCTAGGAGTGAAAGAGGCGGTGTGCCTTTCTTCATCTATATAGGTGTCGCTGTGTTTGTGGGACTTCTCCTGTTTGCTTTAATCGGTTTTGCAATTTTTCGGTATCGGAAATCGAAAGGTTAGTTAACTGTATTGTAATTTATCTAAATTTGAAGGCTCATGAAGGGTAGGCTCAAAAATATGGACTCAATAACCACTTTTCAGTGGGAACCTAGAAAATTAAATCAAAATTAGATCAAGTTTGTCCTACATTGCGCTAAAAACGATTTAACTTGTCATATCTGGAGGTAGTAGCAGAGCAAACATATATGTTATCTTTTTACCACTAATCCATTTTTTGAATTATGGAGAACATATGATGTCATGAAGTACTGATGGTCAAAAAGCATAGGCCATCTATTATGGTGTCATGTATCACATCTAGCACAGAGTTTCATTTGTTTACCTCTACACATAATTCCTATATTTCACAGATTCAAATCCGTATGAAATGGCCACAAGTGACATGGTTCAGATCTTCCCACCCAATGACTACGTCAACAGTCCGGCCTCAATGGAGCGCAGGAACCAGCTACAACATGGCTACGTCAACTTTAAAGTAGAATCTACTCCCAGTCTGTCGGCACCTCAAGTCACAGTGAGTATAGGCTACGTCAACGTTACAGTTGAATCTACACTACATGAATATTTGCACTTGAGAACATCTGAAATACTTTAAAGGGAACACTTTAGGGAGATTGGCTACTTAAGTAACTCTAAAAAAGGGGTACCTATAGATAAAAGCAGGCATTCTTGTGCCCTTAAAAGAAAGCATGTTGCATTGAATAGATTTAGATTCATTGAATACAACTATCTACTGCCCATGACGCCACACATGTTACACCGTTTAAAGCTGCATAGTGCTGACCCTACCGGAATGTTTCAACTCCATGGCATTATAATGCAGGCCCGATGAGTTACATGCCAAGAGTGCAGTAATTCATCATGGTGATAAAGGGTATAACTCATTGAAGCACCATGTGGCCTTGAAAGGGTTAACTAATTGGCTGAATGTGTCTGCTTCAACAGATAGAGGCAGAGACTAGGCCAACATCAAATGCTCCTCAACCCATGGTAAGTGTCGGTAACTTTAAAATTGGTCTGAGCATAGTAATGATTTAAACCATTTCAATTCATTAGATTTTGAGGGAAAAGTTTTCAAAACGAGTTGGGTCAAATCATGTCCTTAAAGTAAGTGTTTGCTTTAAGGCAGGGGTTTCTTGTAAATTGGTGGTCTATTCTCAATTTACTTGAAAACGAACCAGGCTGTGAAAAAGTTACTCATTTAAATTCCTCACACAGATTGCAGTGAGGAGACCGACATCTAGCGCTTTAACAATGGTGGACGGAATACTGGCTGAAGTAAACGACTATGTCAATGTTAATGTCAACACCCGTCCACAGTCGTCAGTTCCACAACACATGGCAAGTATTATCATGCGTCCCCAATAATCTATCAATATCCCATTCAAGTGTCCTCCGATGCCTATTTGATGACACAGAGGAGAAACCTTTGATCCCAATTGGGTTTCATAAACCGCTTTCATGAACAGAGAACATCCCGCTTTTCTCATCTAGGATCTAAATAAGTGAAATCGTAAACTAACAACTACTCCTGCCGGTGGGGGACTGCTACTTAAGCTCTGCTCAACCTCATCCTGCTTGCATGACCCTTACAAGACAACAGCTACACAAAACAGCTTACAGGGTTAAAGTCATGTATTCAACACACCCTACTGGCTAAAATAGCATTTTTCTTTAAAACCTTTGGGTGGGCACAGTTTTGCTGGGTAGGCTGATAACTTCCTTTTCTCTGCTCACACAGATAGGTGCGGTGAATAGACCAAACTCTCGCGCTCTAGCAATGGATGACGAACTACTGCCTGAGATCGGTGACTACGCCAACATTACCATTCACCCCACTCCACGCCCAGAGGCTGCCTGTCCACAGTCCTCAGCTCCTCTACACACCGTGAGTACCATATTGTGTGTCACCATCCCTGCTACCACTGTTGGCCTGATTTACTAGATTTCATATGATGTGACGTTTAAATGTTATACTGATATAAATTATTTGTGATGCTAGGCACTTGGTGTTATCTCTTTATCCACAATCTGCTGCTTATGAAACGGATGTCCTTCTTTATGTTTTCATGTAATATTGACGTGATTTGCATTTGTGATGTAAAGTAGCATTTATTCTACATGTACAAAGTATATCTATGTGCATACAGGAAAACCAATGTAATCAATATCAAGCACTACCAAAACGTAATACAAATGTACATCTGTTTGATAGGATATTAAAATATAGTTTGCACTAAATTGTTCCTGTGCAGTATGCCTTTCTTTAAGAAGCTTAAATTTCTTAAGAACAAATAATTATTGTGATCATCTTAGGATATATAAAACTGTAGACAATGCTTTGACACAGGAGGGACCTACTGTCATACCACCAGTGGAGGTGACAAACTGGCGCAGTAACACGGGAGACACAGAGGATAGTGAAGATGACTTTGTTGACATCGATGATATCCTCCCTAACCCACCATCAACAAGGGTCAGTGCTACTTTTTATTTGTTTTTCGTTATATTTTTCTTACTATATTTGCAGTAATAAATGCACTAAGAAAAATATTTCAAACCAAAAAAACTAAAGTAAAATTTCATTCTAATAAGAGCCCGTCCCCATGCCCATTTTCACCTATCTTATTTTCCTGATGCTGTACCATATTAGATATATCAAGCATCCAATACACTTAAGAAAATGTTATATTACATGTTTTCTAATAGTATCAGTAAATTTGGGCTAACGATTTTATATAATTCATTGGTTTTACAATATAAAATCGGCCCCAGAAAGGGGTGTTCCCTTATTAGGGGATGTACGCTTTTTACGTTCAATACAGTATATCTTTTGATTAGTTATCATGTCACCAATGCAGTTTTCCTATGTGCAGACTGCCCTTGATTAAATATACACTTAGAGTTGCTAAATATACAGTCTCTGCAAGATGAGTCAGATTGCATTAATTGCTATGAGCAAGGGCACTTCTACTGTTGATAACAAATGGCCATATCTTAAGTAAGGGTCAATATCTGATCATTTACCTTTGATCCTGTTCAGACCTCAGTGGCAGTGCCAGGTGGGACGCGTTCTGCAGTCAATGACCTGACTGACCTCTACGCCTCACCCATGGAGAAGACACCCTCAGTTAAGGTAAGCAATTTCAAAAGAGATTGAAAACATTTTCGTTGAGGCTCATCAAAAACAAGAAGTTATCTAATATGTCTAACTGACTGAAAAACTAGTTGCTTTGTTGCACCATGTTCTTTGTCATCACAATGTTTGAATGCAACCCTGGGGGGTGTCCTCCATTTAATTAATTTCATTAATAATTCATTTACTTTACCTGCAAAACCATGGTGCAACATATTAATGATGTTAAAACTATACTTGCCTTATTGGCATTTCTGTAGCGTTGCATCTCCAGATCTTGTTTTGAATATAAGATTTCACGAGGGCAGTAGTTGAGGTATATTTGAAGCATATATAGAAATGTGGCTAGTCAAAATTTACATACTGGTTAGATGTTTTCTCTTTCTCTAACACTCTTTGTAATGTACGTAAATTGCTTTGTCCGGCATATGTTCTGTATTTTGCACCCTGTATTTTGTATTTACATATTTATCACCCATGGATATATTTGTTTGTTAAATTACATAGAGTATTATGACAGTATTCTAATTAAGTTTGTTGTGATTTGTATTACCTACAGAGCAACCCCCCGGCTGGAGGTGCACCTAACGACCTCACCGACCTCTACGCAAAGCCCATGAAAAGGAAGCCTTCACACAAGGTAAGTAAAGAAGACGGTGCAGATGAGGCCAACAAATAGGTGGGTTTTATACAACTCCCCCATAGGTCGACCAAGGACTGATCCTGGGACTCCTATCCAAAATTTAGATTTTATCTTTTTTTACTAAATTTGATTCAAATTTCGTCTTACTCTTAGCATCATTTTGGTCAAGAAAAGGACGCTCCCACCCCCCCCCCCCCCAGTGACTTGAATAAAACTAAATTCTGACACACCCACTTTATTATATTTAGCTTTAAACCATGTTACCTGAAACAAAAAAACTGCTTTTGTTAAAATGATACAGGGTTTAAAATGGCACACTCCATAATTTGGCAATCAAAGAGTCCTTGTGAGCTTCTTTACCGGACATGCAATGTTTTCAGTAGACAAGGCTAGGGTACAGTTGGAAATTGTTTATAAAGTATATATTCAAGGTCTTTTCAACATAACCTATGTTCACATTGAAATTCACAGAACCCGACCATGGTGCAAGGAACAGCAACTAACAATCTGCCCGAGCCAAACGATCTGACCAACCTTTATGCCAAACCCATGAAGAAGAAGCCGTCAGTCAAGGTAGGATATTTCGAAAGGGGTTGAAAACGTGTTTTTGGTTTGGGGTCCTCTCAAAACCTGAGAAAAAGAGGATATCTTACTTTTTGTTTTATATGAAATATGTGATTTAACATCAGTGAAGGACATAATAGTACAATGTGTGTAGTTTCTAGGTGCTAATAAAGGGGTATTTATTCAATGTCTATTAGGCATTAGACAAAAAAGCATGAGGATATTTCATTATTATACAAAGCAAGGCCAAGTGACATTACCCCTGGTAAGCAATTGGAGTGCTTTTATTCATTTTACTTATGTGATTATAAACTGAATCAATCAGCAAATACTTTTTACTTTATAATATTTTTAGTGTTTAATTTGATACCCGCATGCTTACAGTCTTGGCACTGCTATTTCACAATCATGGATTCTTGATTAAATAAGCAGAGCCCTGCTATGGTGGAAGGAGGTTCATCTAACCCACAGCCTGCGCCAAATGACCTCACTGATCTCTACGCTAAACCAATGAAAACGAAGTCATCAGTCAAGGTAAGCAATTTAGGGGCAGTAATTGTTATTACCGACTCTAGGTAGATGCACCGTTGGCTATTTGTACATCATGATGCTAAAGATTACAATGAATTAAAGCACTATGTGAGCCATACAGGGCCAAAAAAGGGTGGTTCGAGTATGTATAGGTCTATAAAGTCATACACAAAGAAGTGGCATGTTGTGTGCCTGATTTTAACACATGTATCTATTACATATTAATTCGTGCGTAGGGGTCAGATTCCCCGTACCCTGGTGGAGAGCCCGAAGGGTTGAAACACCTGGGTGTTCCTCCCCCTCTGTATCATACCAATCCAGTAATGTAAGGAGCGGAGAACAGTCAGACACGGGTTGGTAGCGTAATGGTTAGCACGCTTGTCACTGGTGCGAGAGGTCTGTGGTTCGATTGCCGGCCGATCCAATTACTAAGTTTTCCGCAACCTTTACACTGGTGGATCTGCCGAGATGAATCGGGTAGTGAGTTGACTGTGGACGGATGGAGCATTCCAGCTTGCTGGGGATTGGCCACCTGCTGCCCGTTGGTAGTTTGAGGAGCAAGTTGGGAAGTGTTGGTCCCCAGTAAAGGCAGTTGGAGTTCAGCATGGAGTTCAGTCAACAATTTGTCAACGACTGTTTGATAGTGTAGGGTTCAGACTCCCCGTACCCCGTTGGAGAGCCCAAAGAGGTGAAACACCTGGGTAATCCTCCCCCTCTGTACCATACCGATCCAGTAACGTAGGGAGCGGAGAACAGTCAGACAAGGGTTGGTAGTGCAACGGTTAGCACGCTTGTCATCGGAGTCTGTGTTTTGATTCCCAGCCGATCCAATGACTAAGTTTTCCGCAACCTTTACACATGCATCAAATAACAAGCATGACTATGCCTATTGTTTTAAAACAGTTCCTGGGCTCTGAGTCAATTAGGATTTCACAACTTTCTGAATACACAACCTTTATTCATCCTCTTCATGTACAGGAACTGTCCCAGGACAGAACATCAGCAGAACCGAAACAGGACACAACCGATGAAAAGGAAACACTCTACGCTAAGCCAACCATCAAGAGGACACCCACATTCAAGGTCAGTCCGATATATGTTGTAAAAACTATCTGGGAAATATTGTGAAAGGTTATGTTTTAAAACTTAAAAAGCATATCTTGATTAGAATTGGTATCAAGCTTATAATCCTATTCAACATCCTTAATAACAGAAAAAATAAACCAGTCATGCTTTTACAAAAAACCCAATTTAATCTTATCTGATCAAAAACACTTAGGGTATCATAGAAAGGTTGGCAGCTCATATTTATCCTGCTAAATACACTATGGTAAGTGCAGGCCATCAATGGCCTCTCATGTTCAAAGTAAGGTTAAATTATCTTCAGATATCTGGAAAAATAGTATGAAATAGTATATATATAAAATAACTGATATAAAATAATGAATATGAAATGACTAAAATTGAGGAACCAATATGAGATAACCAGCATGAAATAAACTATATGAAATAAACAATATCAAATATTAAATCAATGTGAAATAACCAGTTCTTATAATAACCTAAATAAATTTAAAAATATAAAATAACGATCATAAAATGACAAATGTAAAATAATTGTTAGGACATTGATATTTCAAAATTGTTCCCAGATTGTGGATGATGGGGTGCTGTACTCAGAGATGATGTTCAAGTGTCCTGCTACCCAGGACCCCACAGCGGCCCCGTACATCCACGGGGCTGAAAACAGGACCGACTATGCCTCCATAGACTGGGACAAGATGGACAAGGCAAGGCGCCCAGCCACAGAGAGCCAGTGTTAATTCAAACATAGACTGACTATGCCTCCATAGACTGGGACAAGATGGACAGGGTATGCCACCCAGCCACGGAGAGCCAGTGTTAATTTAAGACTGCTAAAAAAGTGCTTTTTCATCACCAATGAGTGACAAACACGATAAGGGAGGCTCTTTTTGCTTTTTAAACGGGCTAAAAAATATAGGATAATATAATTTTTTCATAACCAAACTTTGACTTTTATTTGATAAAGATTTTATTGACCCTTAAGACAAATAAAGTGGGGATATGTAAATTATATCTATCCTACTGCATTACTCCCAGTAATGCAGTCAATTTGATACCAAATATGTAAATTTTGGCCATTTTTATCACGCTTTTCATCATTAATTAGCTAAATAAATTAAAGCACTTTTCTTGATTTCACGTGTGGTGATGAGAAATCAATTTAATTATTGAGTGGCCTTGACATGATCCTTTCATAGACTTGCCAAGGAGCGACTGTTAACTGTAACAGGGGCCTTTTTGAAAATACAGGATCTCTCTACAGAGTGTGCAGACAAAAGTTCTGAGAACAGTCTCATTGCTCTTGATGTATAGTTTTTGTACAGTTTAGATGCTCTTAATGTCCCTGCCGTCTACTGTCACATACCTGAACTATGCTACCTAATGGTTGCCTTCATATTCTATAGCAGAAAATGCATATGTATATATGCACTGACTATTTAAAATCAGGGTTAGTCATATCAGTCATATCTTAATATATTAGACAACAGGGCTATTCATGAAGCCCACTGTATTTAGTTGGTAGTGTTAAGATTATGGATTAAAAGTTCATTGACATAAGGTTGAGAGTCTGTAGTCATAAGGGTCAATCTCCTCAATTGTTTCCAATATAACTGTAATTTGTATGGAGAGTTTCAACATGTCTAGCACACTGTCTTACTAGTTATCTCATAATGCATTATAACATTGTTATACTTAATGGACAGTTTGTACAGTAAGGTTCGGCAATTTACCAAAAATGTCTTGTACCTTGAAGGTAAGATACATGACAAATTAAACATGACATATATGTATACATATACATACATATGCACAGGGAGGTATAACATATGAAGCACACTATTCACCGGTACTTAAACACTAAACGACATGTTTATAAGCATTGAATACGGGACAAAAAAAAACATATTAATTGTGATTTTTTCATCTTTCGCAGATCAGGGTGCAAATATTTGTAAGAATTTGTAAGAATTTGTAAGAATTGGTTGCTGTTATAAGGGAGTATCGCCCGCTGATAGTATTACTTTTACAGGAGGTCTAAGTCTAGTATTACTTGTTCTCAGGAGGTCTAAGTCTAAATCTTATTCTGAAAGCATCTAGGCATGCTGGTAATTATAAGCAATACTCATAAACATGATAGAGGTGTAAATAAATATTAATTGAAGATGTTGCGGCCTTGGAATATTCACAATATTGGAGCGGTATTGAAATAGCTAAATCTATCGTTTAAAAAAGTTTAGATTGGATATGTCGATGCAGTACATAATGTGCCTGTAATCATTTCATTTCAAATTGATAGTTCCTGGAATTCGCAGTATATATAATATTCATGGTATTTACGTTGATTTAAAGCCATTACTTACGTTAAGACAAAAGAGGAAAGGTCTTGGTGGAAGGGGAAACTTTTCTAATAGTGTAAGTTATAATTAGCTGGATATATATGCTACTTGATACAATGCTCCTAGCCTGAATTTTAACATAAATTATAGTTAACGGTTGTATAATGACTAAGGACTTTAATTTAAGCTTTATTACTGTTAATCAATGCATTATGCAACCCTTAATAAAGCATAGCCATGCAAATGTAGAACTAAATGTTTATTGTGGCGATGAAAAAAATGTATACTCTGTTTAATTGTAAAACGCTTCTTATGTTATATAACATTTTCTCATTAGCTTGTAAAAGTATAAGCTAAAAACCTCAAAATAATGACATGGTATAACAATGCACCTGTAAGTTTAAAAACCTGTATTAATTAAATGATTATTTGAACATGTACTTAATATAGATAGCATTTTGTATTCAGAGTATACATGATCTTGTATATATAAGATGCCATCTATACACGCATCTATACACAGTCATGCAAGAGGCTTCTCTACATGAGAACATTCAGCATTAACATCAACACTGATTAGTCTAGGAGGGAGGAGGCTCATGTCTGTAATATCTTTGTAATTGTAAATAGTTGTACATAGTTTGATGTAATTTGCGGAACAGTTTGTGTTTATGGTGATTCTATAGTTGAGATGCTAACAGATAGTAACAATAAATACCCTAGGTTGTGGATTATGTTTTATTTTTTCTCTGTGCTGAAGGAGTTAACAATTAGAAAAGAAATTCTGATTTAAAAAGAAGTATAGACAAAGGTCCACTAGTGTTTGGTCTGATGAAGGGGTTCAGTTGTTGACATGGGGCCGTATTCCACAAGGCCAAAGGCAGAGTTAAGTGCAGCCTAATGGACAGACTGTGCAGTTTTCCTTAATTTTACATTTATTCATTCAAATCATCAGAATTCTGATATACAGGCCTAAGAGTAGTATAGTATGTATCGGAACGGGACTATGCTTAAGTACTGTTTATTACTCAATCGATATGCAGCCAATCAGAGGCCTCCATTTTGGCGGGAAATTCAAAAGCAGCCAATGAGAGGCCTCCCTTTTGGCGGGAAATTCAAATAGGTCACGTGACCGGAAGTGACCTACTTAAGAGGGTCACGTGACCACCATTTTGGCAGGAAATTCAAATAGGTCACGTGACTGGAAGTGACCTACTTAAGGGGGTCACGTGACTACTATTTTGGCGAGAATTTCAAATAAGTCACTTGAGATTTTTATAGATAAATAAATTTTAAAAAGAAAAAGCAAGCTGACAGCTGGGGTTTTTAAGAGTAAGACTCGCTCTCTGCCCTCTCTTTTAGAGGGCAGAGAGGCGAGTCTACTGGTATAACAAATTATCAATATTTTGAATTCATATCTTGGATTCTAGTTGCTATGCACATAGGAAAACACATTCAAGAGTCAAAATTGTTGGATTTTCATTTTGGTGGTCGGAGCCAGGGTCGGACATAGGTTGTCGCAGACCAGTCCTCCGACTATATAGCTAGAAATAGCGGTATAACAAATTATCAAGATTTTGACTTCATATCTTGGATTCTAGTTGCTATGCATATAGGAAAACACATTTAAGTGTCAAATTTCTCCGATTTTCATTTTGATGGCCAGAGCTCGGGTCGGATATAGGTTGTCGGAGACCAGTCTTCAGACTATATAGCTAGAGATGGCGGTAAAACAAATTATCAAGATTTTGACCCAATATCTTGGATTCTAGCTGACGTGCGCATAGGAAAACACATCAAAGAGTCAAAATTGTTGGATTTTCATTGTGATGGTCAGTGCGAGGGTCTGATATAGGTGGTCGGAGACCAGACCTCAGACTATAAAGCTAGAAACAGTGGTATAACGAATTATCAAGATTTTGACCCTATATTTCGGATTCTGTACGTTTAATTAGGGTGAAGGAAAACTATTTTTAGAGTCAAAATTCTCAGATTTCCATTTTGAGGGTCGAAGCGAGGGTTGGTCTCGGGATTGTGTATATTGAGTACTTACATAATGCGCACTAAATAGTTTTTTTTCAAATTCCATTTTTTAAGTCCATTGCTTTTCTTTTTTCAAACGATATAGCTACTAAGTCTACATTAAGCACTTTGATTCCTGGGCCACACTTAATACTATGTGAAACAGTGATAAAAATACATACCAGTCATTTGAGACTGCTGGTGGAATTGGGGTAGGCCCAGGGCAGCATAAGTCGGCACAGGGCAGCATAAGTCGGCACAGGGCAGCAAAAGTCGGCACAGGGCAGCAGAAGTTGACACAGGGCAGCAGAAGGCAGTGGCAGTCGGCACAAGTCGGCACAAGTTGCCCCAGGTCAGCAGAAGTTGCCCCAGGTCAGCAGGAGTCGGCACAGGTCGTCAGAGGTTGGCACAGGACGTCAGAGGTTGGGACAGGTCATCAGAGGTTGGCACAGGTCATCAGAGGTCGGCACAGGTCGGCAGAAGTTGCCCCAGGTCGGCAGAAGTTGCCCCAGGTCAGCAGAAGTTTCCCCAGGTCAGCAGGAGTCGGCACAGGTTGTCAGAGGTCGGCAAAGGTCATCAGAGGTCGGCACAGGTCGGCAGAAGTTGCCCCAGGTCAGCAGGAGTTGGCACAGGTCATCAGAGGTCGGCACAGGTCGCCCCAGGTCAGCAGAAGTCGCCCCCAGGGCAGTACAAGTCGGCATAGGGCAGCAGAAGTTGACACAGGTCTACAACTACTCCAGCCCAGCATAGGTTGGTACAGGTCAGCAGTAGGTGGTGCTGGCTCTGCTGGTAGAGTTGGGCCAGGTGTAGGTCAGCAGACATCAGAGCCCGGGCTGGAGTAGTTGTAGAGCAGCTCATCTGGAGGTCTGGTCTCAGTGGAGTGTCCACTGAAAGTGTGGTCAAGAGGTAGCCAGTGGGCCTTTTTATCCAACAAGAGCGGACTTAGCAGGCTCAGCCTGTAAGGGAGGGGTGGGGGTTGGGTGTTGGTGGGTGGGTAGGGTTGGGGGTGGTGAGGGTGTGAAGAAACAACAGACCAGGCAGGTAGTCGCACCTGTGTGTTGCTTCAGTCACACACACACACACATCCTCCCCGTGCACACCTTGAGGTGTGAGCTACTAACCTCGGACCCAGCATTGTTTTGTTAGAGACATGTGAATAAACGGAGCACAGGACATGTAGTCACACCTGTACTTAATCCAGTATTGTTTTGATACAGCTACAGGGGAGGGGGGTGTCTGAGCGGCTTTAGTAGCACTATAGGCCGCACTGAAGCAGGAGACTAGGCAGGTCAGGTGGGAGACCAAGCAACTCACCGACTCCAACAACTATGGGCTGGTACACCATGACTTGACCCCCCCCCCCCCCTTACACACACAATTAGTAGCCAGGTCCATGTCGGTAGAGACCCTGCGCAATTCCGGAACTGCTGCGCCATTTAAGAATTCCGATACTGCGCCACCTTAGACATGCGCAGTTCCGGAACTGTGCAAGTTCCGATTTTGCGCGTGACATATATAGACAGAGCTGCACGCTAAAGTGGCTGAGTCACTGGTTACTGCACGAATGGTCCTTGGGCTGTATTGCACGCTGGCCGTAGGCCTAGTGCAATACAGCCCAAGGACCACAAGTGCAGTAATCAGTGAAGAGGGCACTTTAAAGTGAAGCTCTGTATTTATTTCAGGGTATATCGATGTAAAATAGATATGTAGTCTATGTTTCTTTACTTCCACGATGTTTCTTTACTTCCGCGGCGTTTGTTTACCTCCGTCGGCTGCCATTTTGAATTCCGTACAAGTCACGTGACATTCGGTAGCCTAGAAACGCCATGGCGACCCCATGGCGACCCATGGCTACCCTCGGGAGCGTGCAATACGACCACAGCGTGCAATACGACTTAGGGTTATTGCACGCTGCCCTGGAGAACGGGGCTCCCATTGCTTTAACCTTGACAGTCCGTATTCACCATGAAATAAACATGCTTCCTGGAGTTACATGACCACCAGGTAATGGAGGAGGTGGTACATTGAACATAGGCCTAGCGTTCCCATAACAGTTATCCGGTCCCACATTGCCCCATCTCCCATAGGAGGTGTTAGGCCCAGCCAGATTCCCCTGACCTGGCGGCCGAGCATTCATGTTTGCTCCCCTGGGCAAACCTGGTCTACCTACTGTAGATACATTCACCGGAACTGTATGAATCTGCCTTGCTCCAGGAGCTGGAGTAGAATGCTCACCAGGAGCTGGAGCAGCATCAGCTGTTCCCACAGGAGCCCTTTCCCCCGTAGCCTGAGCTACCGGACCATCTCCTTTTCCTCCCTTTGTGTCATTCTCCACGCTCACTGACTCTGTTTCTTCAACAAAGCAATCCAGCTTCTTTTGAAACAGCCTCTCAACTCTACCACAAAGTTCTAACATGAACTCCTCATTCTTATCAATCTTACTGCCTTGCATAGATGAGTATCCACTCACGCTGGATAACATATCTGCTGTATGTATCACCATGGAATCATCTAGATCCTCAGTAGCCGGTGGCTTCTCCCCATCCTCCACTGCATTGATGACAAATACCGAGGGATCGTCAGCAGTCACAAAGGTCTCATCCTTAGATACCTCCTGCACCTTACTGACAGGTTCCTCCTTTCCCGTCATCACATCTGGACCTAATTTATTCACCAAGTGGTTTTCAGCCTGCTGAGCTAGACTTTCCAGCTCCAGCTTTTTCAGCAACTCATCATACTCCGCTACCTGCATCTCCCTTGCTAGAATCTCGGAACTAATTTCTTTATTCCGCTCCACCAGCTTCTCAGTTTTAGACTTCAGTCTAACTTCAGTACCTTCAAGTAGCCCTACATTGACAGAGATTTGTTCCAAATGTTTGATCTGAGCTGCATGTTCCCCCATGTTTCCTGACCTTTTCGCCAAAAAAACTCTTTTCGAAAGCTTCTCTTTCCTCCTTCAACTTCTTCAGGGATTCTTCTTCTAACCTTATCCCTTCTTTCATGTGATCATGCTTATTCTTCAACCTAAGCGCCCTTATGTCATCCAGGCTCAACCTCTCCCTGGGTCCATAAGGTGGAACCTCTAAACCCCGTATTGTCAACCTAAAAGGATCCGGAAACAGCTGATCCCCCTTGGAGACTGCTACAGCTGTCTCCCCATCCTTCTCAGGAGTCACACCTAGGCTGTCCTCCTTGACAGCCTCCACTCCTTCTTGACTACCTTGGACTACCACCTTAGCCCCTCCCACTGCTTCCACAGTGGGTACTGGTCTGAGTTCCCATGTACCTAGTACATCTGTCGTACCCTCCAGACTAGGAATACTAGAGTCACTGTCCTCTCCAGCGTCCTCTATGGTTACCTGTCTAAGCGTCACATCCTTCCCCAATGTGTACCCCACCTGGACTGGCTTCTCCATGTCCCTATCTGCTTCCACAGCTGGACGTTTCGCTGGGGGGTCCCCTTGTGAATCCTCTGATCTCACCTCTTGGGCCTCTTCCTCCCCTCCATGTCCAATTTCCCTACTCTGATTGAACGTATGTACCTCTTGCCTAGCATTAAACCTCACCCTAGATCGCAATCTAGGATGCATACATTCCCCTTGGTTTGTAACCGACGGGGGAGGCACCTCTGTATCCGACATATCTTCACCACACAAAAGCAACCTGTAATATCTATCCTTGAAACCTATCAATTTTGGTTCAAACATATAAGAGCTCACCTCTCAATTTCAGATAGAAAAAAACTAAATGTAAATCAATACTTACCCAAAGTGGTCACGGCACCAGTGTAGCTGTTGGCTATTCTAAGATAGGCATCGGCTATGAAAAACTCCAGATTCGAAAATAGGTTGTTCAGAAATTACATTTTATTCATTCTGACATACGGCTCGTAATCATACAGTCAGATAGTAACAATCAAATATGCTTCTGAACGCCAGTGGTCATATGAACATACAGGAGGTATACACTCACGGTCTAGTATATAATTCCCGAGATCCAAGGCTCTCTTCCACCTTGGTCGACTCCATCTGGACCATACTCCACAGAGGGAGTTCTGGACCCGGAGTTATTCACCAGTGTGTCTATCTCCTCTAGTTCCCCCAGAGGGTGGAACAGACGCAGGGTGACCAAGTTGGAAGCAGCAGCAGGACTAGGCCAAAAAGGTACAACAGAGTTCGGGGAAGCTCTGTTGTGGAGCAGCCAAGCTGGCCGAAGTGCACAGCAAGACTGGGTCCTCGATTAGCAGAACCTCAGGTCTTATATACTGATCCTTATGTAATTCTCTCCATTACTTGTAAACACTTGAGTTCCCGAGGAACTCCGGGTAACCACGCACCGATGCATCCGGACCGACACGGTACCCGAGTTACGTCGGGTGACACGTGGCGGTCTCGGCTCAATGCACATTACCAGGTCGCGCTCCACCAATCCTCAGGTGCAGGCTTATGTAACCACATACCCGGCACTAGACAGGAGTGCGGCCTGGATACACGGCAACACACATACTCAATATAACCCAAACTGGTTCTATAGAAATAGTACAGCGGCGTCCCACTACACTAGGAACATGTATGGGGAGAGTTAAGCTCAACAGGGTTCCCTTATCCGCTGATTCTGCGAAGCCCATTCCCTTGGCTGTGGTTTTGCTAGATAGTAGATTTATAAGGACAGTTCATCTATTCATGCGCATCACTAATCACTAAAAGAGTGTAAACCGGGTGGCCATCAGGAGTTAGACTCCAACAGACCTGCACATACATGGGAGAGGAGCAAGAGAGCCTTACACTGATATTCTGACCTTAGTAATCAATTGTGATTAACCTAATTAGATGTTTGTGGGTCCTAATATCATCAACCAAGCTAGCAGCTATATTGGTCATTATGATGTTATACACAATATTAACACTTACCGGTAGATTAATGCTAGGTTGTACTACTAGCCAATCCAATAGTGTTAGCTGGGGTATGCTCAATGCTTGTAGAAGCTCATCCTACTTTGCTTATCAATAATTTAGAGCATCTGTATGTAGGCTCCCTCTGGGGACCCAAACTCATTGGTTAAGAAGATTGGATATAACATTTCAATGGCTCTAAAAACAACTTAGAAATGTGTGAAATATAGAATATATATATCAAATAGACTGACTTCCACTTCCCCTCTCCCTGTTCCCTGACTACTCAATTCCCATAGGTCAATAGATGTGCCGGGCATGCAGTTGGTCCTCCATATGACTCAAGGGTACTCAGCCACGACAAGTGTCCAGTAAGCAACTTGCCTACCTCAGGCAGAAGGATGACATCATCCACTTCCTGAGCGATCCATACAACTCATACACCCTGCCAGGGAAGAAGGACAAGGTGATCCTCACTGAGATCCTCTCTGTGCAGTACCAGCTCTATCTCAAGTGGTACCTGGGTTGGACATGCAGCCAGAACAGAGTTCGGAAGATGCAACAACACCCAGATCTGCCTGTGTCAGAAGCAACAGAACTTTACGCTCCGTCTCCATGCTGCAAAGCAATCTGGAACCCCCGACTCGGTTGTACGCAACACCACTGCACCATCACTACACCCACGGTCACTTGTGACACCTTGCAGATGGTGGACGTCCCCTACCGCCCCGTGGATGCGGAAACCGGGAAGCAGAAGACTGTCAAGGAGCTTCGCCTCGTCCCCAACACCCTGACATGGGCGGCCTTCATCAAGATGATGGAAGCAGAGTTTGAGACAATGCGTGAGCATAGTCACCGAGCGCAGAACCAGCACCCTGTAGTGACCTCCAATGACCGAAAACATGACGCAGGTGCCATCCTTGCATTCCTGACAGTTCTCTGCCACTGGATCCAGACCAACCTCCCTCACTTGACTACCGTCCACTACTGCACTGACTCACCATCGTCTCAGTATCGGAACAAGTCCATCTTCTCCATCATCTGTCAGCACCTCAAACTGTTTGCCCTAAGCGGCACCTGGACCCACTTTGAAGCAGGTCATGGTAGAGGCCTGTGTGACGGTGTGGGTGCAGCAGTCAAGCGGATGGCCGACCTCCTCATCAAGTGTGGCCATATGATTGACAATGCTCAACAGTTTGTGCTGAAAGGCAACGAACAAGGCAGCGCTGTTCACCACCATCATGTCTCTGCTGCTGATGTGGCAAAGGCACGCCAGCGCCTGGAGGGGTTGGCCTGTGCCAACAGAGTCCTCGGTACCATGCAGATGCATGCAGCAGTGCCAGTAATCCCTGACTGCTCCATCTCTGTATGTGACACCTCCTGCTTCAACACCTGCTGCTGGGAGGACAACAAGTCTCTGCCCCTCTGTCTTGGCTGGACCAGCTGTTCGCAGAAGGCCCCAACCCAGCAGCCAACTGGGAGGAGGAGGAGGAAGCAGCAGAGGAACCCTTCAAGGGTGGGGACTACGTGGCTTGCATGTTTAACGAGGCGTGGTATCTTGGACAGGTCATCACTGCTGCCAACACCGAGGGGCACATTGAAGTGTCCTTCATGGAGCGCGACAACGTGGACCTCAACCAGTTCAAGTAAAACCCGCTGAAGGACATCCTCCAAGTGCCTCCACAGGACATCCTCTGCAAGACTTGCCCTCCACAGCCTCAGGCCCGCTGCGGAAGGCGTGCTGGACAGTATGCCCTGCCACCTGCAGATCTGCTAAAGGTGGAGACACCGAAGGAGGCAAGGTAGCTACGAGACGACTAAACACAGGGTGGACCTGTGCACCGACCTGCTGCTGGATATCGGGTGTATTCAAAACTAAACCTGATTTTGATAGTATATATGTTGGAGATAACACACAGCAAATATAATGATAAACAGAGCATTTTTAAAGAAATTAGTGGAAAGTTGGCATTCTCATCTTTAAATTTCACCAAAATCCATGCGTCTCGCATAGTTTGTCGCCTTGTAAAAAAAAAGTTTTGGGTTCATGGTTTTCAATGTGGTGTTTATTTACAGTTTTACACATGGTTGAATGTTTATATCGGAAAGTCTGTAACGACAACTCCGAGTTATGTTCGCTGGTGAAAAAAAACCTGACCCCCTGGGAGATAAGCTTTCCCTTCAGTTGATTCTGGGAGCCAAGATACATGTCTTTCAAGGAGAAAAACTTGTAAAAAAGATCTATGAAGGTTGTTGGAATTTTTTACTGATCCAGAATTGGGACCAAAATTGGGGCATTTTGAGGATTTCTGACTATATATTGACCGGGTCTCAGTCTATCACAAGAGCACCACTGTAGCAGGTCTGGGAGATGCTGGCATTATTATTGATTAATAGGATTGGTTTTGTCCATGTATTGTCTAAAGTTTTAGTTGAAAAATTCATGGCTTTGGTTTTTCTGGTGTTTCATGAAAGTTGGTTGTCTAGGCACCATTGAGCAGTTTTTTCTGGGTCTGAATTAATTTTTCTTTCTATCGTTAGGTCAGCAGGGGGGTGACTAATGTACATGACAGTATTGTCAGCATAATGTTGACAGTTTAGGAAGTTTAATGAGAAATTAATATTGTTCATATATAGGAGAAATAGTAGGGGTCCTAATCCAAATTCTTGTGGTACGCCGCAGGTTCGTGATTTTTCTTTTGAAATTATGCCATTAGCTTTGGTCGATTGTTTCCTATTCGTTAGATTGTCAGAGACCAGTGCTACTGCACTTCGATCAAATCCTTTTTTTTCAGCTTTTTTGGAGAGAGTTTTGTACTCTAAAGTATCAAATGCTTTAAAATGTCTAAAAGATATTGTGGTTGTACATTGTTCTAGGTTTAGTCCACGGTATATGTTGTTAGTAAATTTAGTTAAACTGCTTAGTGTATTTCTGTTTGGCCTAAATCCATCTTGGTTTTCATTTAATAACTTTTACTCATTTAAATATGTTAGTATTTGTTTGTGCATGACCTTTTCTGTCATTTTGGATGGGCACAGGGGTAGGATAGATATAGGACGGAGGTTGTTAACATTTGAGGCATCACCTCCTTTTGGAAGAGGAGACACTAAGGCCTTTTTCCATGTGTCAGGAAATTTGCAAGATTGTATGACTAGGTTTACAATGTGGGTAACCAAGAATGGGACAGCTAGCATAACATCTTTGAGAGCTTTTGTCGAAATATGTTCTACACCTGAGGATTTATCTCTTTTTTTTTTTGATTAATGGCATTATCTCATCTACGTTGCAGGCTTTGAAACTAAATATGCTATTTGTTTGCTCACCTTGATATGACCATGGAGAGTTCATGTGCTTAGCTAATATAAGCTTGTTCCTATCTCAGCAAAGGTGTCATTGTCTGTGATGGGGTCGTTATTTGTGTGATTAATTAAATCAAATTTAATATTTTTTGGGCGTTGGTTAAAGAGGTCATTTATGGCTTTGCAATAATCTTTGGCTACTTCTTATCATTGTCAAATTTTTGCCTGAAGTACCCTTGTTTTGCTTCTCTTGCATCTCTTGCCAGACCTTTGCAAGTAATCTGAGATACGCTCATCATCAATGCTCCAGATTTTCCTATATTGACTGATGGCATAGTTTTTATCCTTTATCAGAGTTATGAAATGACGGTCTAACAAGGGCTATATTTTTTGCTTAAATGTGAAGTTTTTTTTATAGGGCATGTAATGTCCAGCAGGAACTTAATTGAGCTATGTGCATTTCCCATGCCCTTTCAGCGTATTGATAGTGTAATAGCTTATTCCAGCTAGAATCTTTTTAATTAGTTTCCCGTGAGGCATGGTATAATTATTTCAAAAATACTGAGCATCAGGATTATTTGTTAGATTAAAATCTGCTTTTCAAATAAGTTACAACCAATGTTTGTGAATAATGTGTTTACGTATTTGGCTGCTGTATGGTACAGAGTGACTATAGGATCTCTGGAGACCACTCCCAGTGGAGGTGACCGTCTTACCTTACACACCACTGTAAACACTCAGAAAACTGGGTGTGTCCACTGGAAATCCTTCAGGTAACATGATTCATGTTTTACACCATGGAGTGCTATATTGTGGCAATTAGAACATGTCGTGCAGAACAGATTTGAAAGATGAACCATTTTCACTTTGATACACCCAAAGTCTAACAATTTCCACCTTAAGAGAGAGGTACGCCCATTTAGTGTGGCTCAGACAGTGTCAGGAGTAGGACGGTAGTCAGTGTGCTGCTGGTCCGGGGACCCCACAACAGCAACATGCAGTGCTGGAGGTTAGTAATACTAACTGTGCAATTTCCCCTAAGTGCCCGGCCCAGATGAACCCCATCTGACACGGACAGCCTGGGGGGGGGGGTTAGTGAAAAATCAGCCCAAATTCAGACTTTCAGATTCCTACTCAAACCTCATCATGCCTTCATCAAAATGGTCAGAATCCCTCATATGGGACCAAAAGAAACCATTTAAAGTCATATTGCTGTGATTAAATGGGTATTACACCGTCTCAGTAGTGGAGTTGTCTTTGGTAAAATACTGATAAATCAGCTATTTTGAAGGAATTTGCTCCCATACAATCGAGTCCCTGTATATGACCAAATGTCATGAATCGTCTGGATTTGAGCTAGCAGGGGGCTCAAAAGTAAATGTTTGAGGAGGATTAAAACTTTTTTTGTACATATAAAATTTGTATTGGGAATTACAGACCATATATTGGGGAAGGTTAAATATCATTATTAAATCTACAGTAGAGGGTCAGATGTAAGTGACCATAGACACGACTGAGCCCTGTTTAAAAAGTGCAGGAATTTTACATGTATCTGGGATAATTTCCTATGAAAAGTGGTGCATTTTATAGGGTTTTTGTACTAGAATGGCTACAATCAGGTAGAAATTGACTGTACATAGTTTGGAGCATGTTATATTGATTGAAAGGTTTATAAGGAGGGCTCAGTCGTGTCTACTGTGATGACTGGTGTATGCCAAAGTATTCTGAGCTATAAGCCAAAATTACCCGGAAATTTCTTTTTAATTATGAATAATACATTCTAAGTTATAATAAAAAAAATTGAGAGGTGCATAATGTGTCCCCTTAGTATCTTTTCATCAAAGGACTCAGTCGTGTCTATGCAGGCTCAGTCGTGTCTATGGTCAAACTACCCCTGGAACATGGTCAAAAGTCAAAGGGCTCTACAGGATATGCTATTGGAGGTAGCCTTACAATTTTTTTTTATTGTATAGGTACATAATTTATGCTTTCTCTGCAATAGCTTTATTATGTTCATACTACATTTATATTTAGGTAGGGCCATTTTTGTTTGGGCTCAGTCGTGTCTATGTAAAACTACCCCAGCACTTTTGACCATACATTATATTCATCAAACACAACACATAGGCCTAAATGGTCTTAAAATGTTCCGTACCAGATAGGGGAACTGACAAAAAAAAGATATATGCGGATAGCTCTATTTATAGAGGGGTACTTACAGCATAATGTCAAATTATTATTTTTATTGTCAAAAAAGGCCCATTTTCGGGTGTTTTTGCCCCCCTGGCCCCCTAAATAAGGGTCTGACATAGGTGGAACTTTGGTTTCCCCCGTAGATCTATCCAAGCCCGATCATACTAGACCAAAAAGATAACTTTATATGGCATTTGGAACATTTTATCAGTTGGAGAAGGAAAAAAGTTCAAATCAGGACGATCTGTGACATTTGGTCATATTTACATCCACATCAACAGGAGACACCAAATCAGGCAAACTAAACCCTTCTGGAGGACCCCTGTATATTTTGATACCACTTCTGACGTCCCCCCCCAGGCCGCATCAGTAGCCATCTGATAACCCCCTCTCCCTCCCCTCTAACAGCTATATTATACTGTTCACAGAATTACAGGATCTTTAGGTGGATAAATCTTAGCAGTGGATTTCGTCTTACACCAGCTACCAGTGTTCCTATTTTGAACTACAGGATTTTTGAACGTAAAGCACCTTGACCTGTCTTGGGAGTAAGACATTGCTGTGGTGGGGTAGTTAGTTGCTGCTCATACTAAGTGATCCTTTAGCTTTTTTGGATGTTTTTGTCCTTTTTACCAAGCCGCCTCTTCCCATGGAACTTGGTAGTTTACGAGGATCCTAGTCTCTCCCAGTTTAGGACTTTGCCGAAATTACAAAATGTATAATATTGACCAGGGATTGATTAGTATCAGGAATCCTTTGACCGCATTACCCTGTGCCCTATCTGTTTGGCCACCAGGTAATTTGCAAAGTTGTGTGTTGCTTAAGATAATTAGTTATGTTTGTTCAAGGAGTAGGGATGTGTGAGTTAAAACCTCCCATTATCTAAAGGAAAATACATTTAGAAAAATGACAAAAATGAAAAGTTTTACATGCCCCTCATTTAATCTGAGTGATGTCATTTGACATTTCCGGTAAATTTAAGATTTCTTATACTTCAGCGCAAGCTCAAAACAACCTTTCCAGGACCGTTCCACGTTATTTTGGTACACTGAAATATACTTAAATAGAGATTTTGATGCAGTGTAATTGGGTCTAATATGTTGAGTCCAGCACTGTGGACCCCCCCTTAGAGATGTTTATAATGGCTGCACCCCCTGAACCCCCTAAAAATGCCTCCACTTGTTAGTCCCTATGCAAATCAAATCTGCTATGGGAAAGTCACCTTGACTGAGTGATGACTCTTTAAGTGGGGTCTAATGTGTTGAGTCAAGCACTGTGGACCCCCTTTGGAGATATATATGATGACCGGACCACCTGACCCCCCCCCCCCCCAGAAGTACCAAATATAACAAGGTTTGAGTGGTCAAGGGTGGGGGAGCTGGGTCATACTGAGGGGAACATTATGTTCAAAGTGCTGTATTTGGGTCAAAAATGGGGTCAGGAAAAAAAAAGTGGTACTTCAGGATGTCTCCTTTACTATTTCTGAGGCTCAGAAATTTTAGGGGCCCCAAAATATCCATAAATCCAAAAAAGCAAACTCAAGTTGAGCAGCCACGAGACCGTATATAGGATTTCAACAGGGTTGGGATGGTGAATTGACCCAAACTCAGGGGGGGGGGGGGGGGGGTTGGGGGGTCATGATGAATTTTTCTTTTAATGGTATAGCGGGCAACTTGGATATTCAACATGTCTTCTTTTGGCATATATTAAGGGCAGATCCCAAAAATTGCTCTAACCCCCCCCCCCCCAACAAATGGCTTGTCGTTGAGCATTTATTCAAGTTATTCTAGGACTGTTCATGTTTGAGGGTCATGATGCTAATGGTTTTTGTCACTTCTACATGTTAGATTTCTTAATGAATCGTGTCATTTGAAAGGCCTAATACAGGAGAGTTCAGAAAAAATATTTTGGGGCTCGCCCCCCCCCTTGTACAATATTTTAGAGCAGTTTTCATGTTTGCATGCAGCCACTGTCAGTCAGCGCAGATAGACTCGCTTTGTTAAAGCACTACCGGGTAGAGTCTGGCCTGCTCTATTTTTACACTATATATAAAAATGGGTTATTCCTTCGCTCGTTAAAACTTATAATTATTGACTGCTCCAATGAGAGTACTCTTGGGGTACCAGATGAAGCAAAATTTTCATACTATGAACCAGTTAGGAAAGTCCCAGCCAACTCGACTGGTAATTCATTTTTAATTGAATCAATATTCTAAGCTACTAATACATTATAATCCTTCCCTGAATCAAACTATTTTCATAATTTAATTCACATTGAAATAAAAACAACATAGAATAAAGGGATAATATTCTCTTGCATAGAGTGCCTGGCAACAAGAGGCACACAAATTGACAAAAATACGCCATTGTTTTTGCCTGCAGCAATGCACTAAAATAAGATAATCATAGCTTTATTAGAATTAGATAGAACATATTTCCATGGTATAAATCACTAGAACTACAAATTTCATCTCTTCCTTTAATATGGGCAGCTATTACAATGTTAGATGGATCCAAACTTCTCAGTCGGCAGCTCCGAGAGAATATGCTTGGAGAGTGAGGTGCGGCACGGTTGCCAAGGACTCTACATGTAACTAGGACTATCTGGGGCGGTGGGACGCAGCAATGTCCATTTGCCGCCGCCGCCGCCGCCGTGCAGCTTCAGTCCTGAGGTGGGGGGATGGGGGGGCGAGGGTGGGGGGATGGGGGGGGAGGTTGGGGGAGGAATTAAAATCTAGACTCCCATACCCCACGGGAGAGGGGCGGGAGGGGGAGCTCAAAACCATGTGGTACTTCAGCATGTCTACTTTACTATATCTGAGGCTCAGAAATGTTAAGGGGCCCCAAAATATCCAAAATTCCAAAGAAGCAAACTCAAGTTAGGCAGCGACGAGGCCGTATTTATAGGATTTCAAAAGGGTTGGGATGGCGAATTGACCCAAACTCAGGGGGGGCTGGGGGGGTCATGAAATTTTTATTCTGAAATGGGATAGCGGAAACTTGGATATTTAACATGTCTTCTTTGATATATATTAAGGGCAGATCCCAAAAATTGCTCTAATCCCCCCAAAAATATGGCTTGTCATTGAGCAATTTTTCAAGTTATTCTAGTAGTATTCATTTTTGCAGGTCACACTTGTATGTGAAAAGTGGCTTCTACATTTTGCATTCCTTAATGAATCGTATCATTAGAAAGACCCTATTACTGGGGATTTCAGAAAAAAATATGCTGGGCCTCCCCCCCCCCCCCTTGTACAATTTTTTAGAGCAGTTTTCAAGATCGGGCCACTGTCACTTGGCCCCAATAGACTCACTATGTTAAAGCACTACTGAAACCTGACAGGGGGGGCGGGGGGGCATCAATTTTTTTTACTTCAAGGGGGTGCCCCAGACAAAACCAAATGATTGTCAAAGACATACCATCTATGGAACTAAAAATGATAGAGACATAAATTGAACATTTCTGAACTCCTCTCGCCGAGACGCTCCGTTTGGCACTATCTCAAAGACTCTAAGTCAAAGCGTTCTACTCACAGTTTCTGCAAGTCAACCTAAGAATCCACAATTTTCCCAATCCTGATTGGGGGGGGGGGGGGGCAAAAGGTTACTAATATGCACCTAGCTCTGGAACTAAACACGATAGAGAGATAAATTGAACATTTCTGAACTCCTCTCGTCGAGACCCTTCGTTTGGACCCTAAGTCAAAGCGTTCTACTCCCCAAAATTCCCAAACAAAGTCAAATTTCACAAAAAGTAGGGGGGGGGGGGGGGTTGAGGGCTGACACACTAGGGCCTGATAAAGATGACATTTCTGCATCTAAAGAGCCTAATAAGGTGATATGAGCCATTTTCAAGAAATTTGATGCACATAAGGATTGAAGTTCAGAACTAGGACTGAGCCAATGATTAAATGATTCAAGTTGATCATGGCAGCCTGGTCTTCGCCAATGTTTTTTTGCGGGTACTGAGCTGTCCGCAATTTAGACCCCCATAAGAGAGGAGCCTAATCTATCATTAATAAGAAAATTTGCAGACTTACCCTTCATATTTGAGCTGTAATCAATGAAATTAACCGATACTGAATAATTGTGAAAAGAGGGGCGGTATGTCTGGGTCTCCAAGCATATGCTTTGCAACATTATACTACTAAGCCTCTGCTTGGAGAGTTCAGCGCCTATCAGCTGATCGTTGGCCTATGTTCAGATTGAGACAATATTTTTTTCATTGACTTCGTTTGGGGGTTAAAATACATTATCTTTAATGGAAACAAAGCGTAAGCGCTACAAAACATCCTATATTTACCCATACAATAGCTGATTAGGCCCTAGCGCTCCAGAAACACTGGTTGAGGCTTTCTAACTTGATGGATCAGGGGAAAATTGAGACGATAAAAATGTGGCCGCCCGGCTTGCGCTTGACAGTGGCAGGCCGCGAGACGTTTCTTCACATTTCCCCGAAAACTAACAGGGTGGTTTTTAGGTTTAAAATAGAGTTATTTAAAAAAAGAAATAGCACACACACCACAAAAGATCCTATACTTAGACACCTGATAGATGAATTAGGCCCTAGCCCCTCAGAAAATTTGGTTGAAGCGTTTTTCAACAGGGGCGCCCAGCCACGCTGTCATTTTCCAACTTCTATCATTCAATCATTGGCTGAGTTCTTCGGTCTTGGCAAGTTTAACCCGAGAAACCTCAATTTTACTAAATGACCCAGCTACTGAGCTCTCCGCAATTTCATCCCCATAAGAGAGCAGCCTAATCTATCGATAACAACATAATTTGCGGACTTACCTTCTATATTTGAGCTGTAATCAATAAATATTCACCATTACAGGAGCCTATTATTGTTCCTCGGCGTTCCCAGCCCGCCATGTTGGATTTGAATACAGGAGATGGCCAAAGAGCTCAATAAAAAAACTATTTATTGATCAAGACGGTTATACTCTCCAAAATGTCTGCAAATGCCTCCATATTACCCATAGGAGTAATAATATTACCTTGAATGTCCACAATTTGCTGTATTTCGGAAGATAAAATGTACATGCCGACTCCAAGTATTTTCGAGAGGCGCAATCTCATGAGTCCCATGAATCCACGAGATGGCCATTTTGTTTACTTGTCGCATGTTGTCGCGTGTCGAACGATAGGAAAAGCCTTGATTATGGCTGAATAATTTTAAAAATTGAAGTTATCGCTATGCTTAATGGTGAGCCATCATTTTAAATTATTATGGTTACATTTGCGTGGCAAAAAAATCAAAAAAAAATCAATTGCAACTTTTTGTGGTTGTCTTCAATTTTGGACCTTAGCTCAAGAATGTGAGGAGTCAAGTTTCGGCGACTAAACTTTGCCGAAAATCAATCAATCCTCTTCTATTTGGACATTTAAGTTGAATTTTATTGCGGATTAGCAAAGAATAATATGTTTTCTTTAAGTTGTCAGCTTTTTAGGCAGGAGAAACAACACCACTTGACCCCTTTTGAATTTCCCGCCAAAAGGGAGCCCTATGGTTGGTGGATTAAGTAGGTCACTTCAGGTCATGTGACCAAATGGAGGCCTGTGATTGGTCTCTTGTTCTTTGGACCATTCTAGTAGCTTAGTCATAGTCCAATCCCGATACATACTATACTACTGTAGTCATTTATCATCAGTCAAACAATCTCAATAACTTATTTTATCACTAATCAATTGTTTTATATTGAATGTATGCCTTAATCATAATATGTATTCTTACTTGGTTGTCTCTACTAAATACAACCTTAACATGTTAACACTATACATGATGAACGTGATTACCCAAGCCTGCCTCATACTTATTCTTTACCAATGCTACCTAACGAATGTTCAATGACACTCTAAACCAATATCCCCTCAGGCTCATCACTGTCAAATGGTGTAATTATTTAAAAAATACTGAACATCAGGATGATTGGTTAAATTAAAATCTGCTTTTTAAATTAGTTACCACTAATGTTGGTGAATAATGTGTTTATGTATTTGGCTGCTGTATGGTACAGAGTGACTATAGGATCTCTGGAGACCACTCCCAGTGGAGGTGACCGTCTTACCTTACACACCACTGTAAACACTCAGAAAACTGGGTGTGTCCACTGGAAATCCTTCAGGTAACATGATTCATGTTTTACACCATTGAGTGCTATATTGTGGCAGTTAGAACATGTCGTGCAGAACAGATTTGAAAGATGAACCATTTTCACTTTAATACACCCAAAGTCTAACCACTTCCTCCTCAAGAGAGAGGTACGCCCATTTAGTGTGGCTCAGACGGTGGCAGGAGTGGGATGGTAGTCAGTGTGCTGTTGGTCCAGGTACCACATAACAGCAACATGCCGTGCTGGAGGTTAGTAGTACTAACTGCGCAGTTTCCCGTGAGTGCCCAGCCCAAGTAAACCCCATCTGACCTGGACAGCTTGTGGGGGGGAGGGGTTAGGAAAAAATCAGCCCAAATTCATCATGCCTTCATCAAAATTGTCAGGATCTCTCATATGGGACCCAAAGAAACCATTTAAAGTCATAATGCTGTGATTAAATGGGTATTACAACCTCTCAGGAGTGGAGTTGTCTTTGGTAAAATACTGATAAATCAGCTATATTGAAGGCATTTGCTCCCATACAATTGAGTCCCTGTATATTTACATCAACATCAACACGAGACACCAAATCAGGCAGACTAAACCCTTCTCGAGGACCGCTGTATATTTTAATACCACTTTTGATGCTCCGCCCAGGCTGCATCAGTAACCATCTGATAACCCCCAACCCCCTAATAGCTATAATTAAACTGTACACAGAATTACAGGATCTTAAGGTTGATAAATTTTAGCAGTGGACTTTGTCTTAGACCAGCTACCGTTGTTCCTATTTTGAATTACAGGATCTTTGAACACATCCACAAGCACCTTGACCTGTCTTGGGAGTTAGACATTGCTGTGGTGGGGTAGTTAGTTGCTGCTCATACTAAGTGATCCGTAGATTTTTTGGATTTTTTGTCCTTGTGCTGGAGGTAAGTCTATCCTTCTTTTAAATTAGCTCAGGAAACCGCCAGTGAATTGCCTTCAAACTAATTTTGATAATTCTGCTGACTCACTGTACACTTAAGACATTACAATAGCCTTTATACTAAAGATTGTTTCTGCTTGTTTCTCAGGGGTGCTGTGATACTTATCGCACTGATATTGAGTGTTCTGGCTGAAGAGGTCGAGGAAGAAGCGAAACAGGGTAAGACATATTTCAGTATTAGTGAACATAATTATCATAGATTCTAAAATATTATAATTGCAGTTTATACAAAAAGATATATAACGGCAAGAAAGGCTTGATGTGAACTAGTATTCACTGTTTTGCTGCATCGATGTTGTCTATATTGTTATCCCAGCAGAGAGGAAAGAGACATCCCTCACAAAATGGATCACAACCTCAGCCCTGTCCATTCCAGCTACAGACCAGCGCAACCCTACTAAAGAGACCTTAATGACAACTGCTGAAGAAAACTGGAGCCCCTTTCCACCTGGAGATATTCTAAACAATGCATTTCTCAGAAAAGCTCAATTTTGTCATGAGTTGTGTTTCAGCGAAACAAAACTGGTATGTACCCTTAAATTCAATACAATACATTCATCAAACCACTAGCAACCATGATACACACCTACATATACAGGGCTATATATATATATATAGACATGTTTTCTTTCTCATTCTACTCATAGCCATTACCTAGCATGGGTTTTATCCAGTCTACTTTTCTTCACAATGAAGAGAACATTATTACATTTTATCATATATTATATACTAACCTATTCATGACCGATAGGCTATTAGAGGTATGTGATAAAAAAATAGAATATGATTTAAAAAAATAATTAATGGATAGATAAGGCATACATAACAGGAACATGCTCCTCAATAAGCATTTCCCTGTCATCCAACAACATATTAGGGCTTATTTGCCCTATATTACCTCTGCTCATTGGAACAGATGCTGGTGTTTGTATAATATGGTCTTCCAGACCACACATTCTTGCCAGGATAAATCAAATTAACCAATTTGAATCCACTTGTGCGTATATCCATTAAGATCTACTCATAATGCACATAAAACCCTGTATGATTTTCTCCCACCAGCTTATCAGTGGGTGGATGCTGGAAAGCATATTTGTGGCTTGTGATGACATTGCTAATACCAACTATATTACCATGAATTACTATGAATGCTCATCTTTTGAAATGTATCATATTTTTTGAAAATCACCAAGTGAAATAAAAATACTTTATAAACTCAAAAAATGGTATAAGTAAGGTAAAGCAAGAAAAGGGATCAAATGTTATAATTCAAGTATGGTACTGTACCACATATTTAGGAACCAGGCATGCTCATTTATTCAATAGATAATATATGAATACAAAAAGTGACGTTTATTAGTGTATGGAATTTTTAGATCTGTGACAGTGGCATTTAGGAAAAAAACAAAAAATAATGATCAAAGTCAACTTTGTTCTAGAACTTCCAGAAAAAAATTGTGTCTTTGGTAATTAATACTAATTTAAAGTCTTATGAGACAATGTAATAGATTCCCCATTCATCAAAATACAAGTGGTTTTGTAAAATCACTCCAAAAATGATAATTTTTTTCCACATAAAAACGTTTAGCCATTCATTAAAGCCCCAGAGAAGTCAAATGCCGATTGTTATAGTATAACAGTGCACGGCATGCCGTTTGCTATCTGAAGTCTGCCATTTTGGATTGCCAATCAATAGATGACAGGACCTGACAGTTTCAAAGACTATCAGTAATGATTAGAGCTTATTAATATATGGCTCATAGAAAGTATTGTCCCATGTAGTTCCAGAATGAATGGCAATAAACAGACAGAAAAAATGCTTGAGAGCAGCAACAATAAAATCAAAACTGGCTCCATTAAAGATGAAATTAGTTACAGACTGTTTAAATAGACGGTTGCTTAGTTACAGTGAGTTGCTCTTGGTCTACCAGGGAAGTTGTTGCTTAGGGATTTCTAAGTATTTAGATGAAAACACATGTTATTCTGAGGGAAAAATTATATGAAGACAATAGTAAACTCATTGTTCATGTCTTGGCTCTCTCCTAGTTTATCATGCACAATGATGTTGAGCCTTTATACGACATGAAGAACATCGTTTTCTGCTCTCTAAGTAACAAAGACCTTTGTGTTCATTACATTCTATAACTTGTTACTTTTCTGAACATGTACTTAATATATAACAATCTAAACCACTTTTGCAGCAAGGCCTACGCAACTACTGGCCCTATCTTCACCTAGTCACTGGAACATGGGAAGGTCAACCAAGCTATACAACACAGACGCTAGTTAGCAAGGCTAAGGATATAGCGGTGAACCCTGTCCTTCGTGGAAAGTTATACTGTCTGCTCATTGAATACCCACACTGGGAAGAGTGGTCCGTGCAATGCATACCTGGCAATTCTACAAGTTACCTTGATATGTGGAAACGGTCCCCTATAGGGATGTTGAGAGACAATATCTCCCTGTCTGTATTTAATGCCATTTTGGCATTTCTCTCCCTTATCTTAGGGATTTTTGGTAAGAAATTCATCAAAGTGTATCTCATTTTAGTTGATATTGATATATGTAGGGGTCAGGTTTAATACCTATATATTACTATACATTATTTTGAGAATTTTGTTCGTTAGTGTGGACTACATATATAGTGGAGTTGGTCCCCCTCCCCTGTGTGCATATGTCTGTCACATGAAGAGATGACTGCACCCCCTAGGAGTAGTCCAGCAAACCAAGATCAATGTTTGGCAACCCCTGTCTGGAGTTTTTACCGTTATGTCATTTGTTGGTGTTGTTGTTGCAAGTCTAGGCCATGGCTTGGGCATTATGAAGTTTTTCTAGGACTTGTAAAAGGAAATAATGTTAAGCATTGACTTGTGTTTATATTCAATTAAGCAGACTTGAATGTTTTGTTTTTAACGACATGTCTGTTCAATCAGATATACACCAAAATGCATAATCACACTCACTACCAAACAGTTCTAGAAGCTAATGCTGAGTAATGCTCTTGTATTACAGGAAACATTTTGATTATTGTGGCAGTATCTGTGAAGAAAGAGTTGAAGTCTTCAACTAACCTAATCCTGGTTGGTATGGCAGTGGCTGACTGCTTGAACTCAATCACCATTGTATTTCATGCAGTAAGTGATATGGTGCTATATTCGGTATTGATACATACATTTACTAAATTATATCATCTGATAGTGAGGATGCACTATTATGATAAAAAAAAGTCATCATCAAAGCAAATTAAGTTATCTGTTAATGCTTTAAACTGCATTTGAAAAGCAACATACATTACTAAATAGTTAAAAAGAAAGTCCCTCTGACTATGTGTTGGATGCACAAATTAATGATGTCACAGCAATATGTGCACAGAAAACAATGGTTTAAGGTTTATTTCAGCTGACATCATGTAGGCACAGCTTCTTCTATCTAAATGACTCTTCTATATTCTTGAGTGTGTGCTAAATATTGTACTACTGATGCTTACTGCCTTCTCTCATCATGGCTTGCTCTGCTTGTTCTTGCTCTGGCATGCTCTGGAATTCTTGGGCAGTCTAGGGGACAGTAGAAGGACTAGGAGGCAAGTGTAGGGTCTGTGAGACTTTATTTTTGCAGTGCCCCCCTTGTTAACAACTTTAGAGGAAATTTTAGGGCTAAACAGAATCATCTTTACTTGTTGCCCATACACTTGCAAAGATAAATCACTACCTAGTAGCGTGTGACCAAGTGAAAACATTTTCACAAAAAGTAGGGTGTGGGGTTCAAATATTCAGACATTTTTGTGGATTCCCAGCCATATTTGATGCAAACCAACTCTAACTAAAATTTAAATTATAGATACACTATCTACCAAGTGGACCAAGATTTTTAAATAATATAAAAATGAAATGAAAAAGGTTTTAGTATATGGTTGCTGATTTTGAAATTAAACAATTGACTTCATCTATTTTTTGATTTTTCATTTGTCCTCGGAATGAGTTATTTAAAATAAAATGTATCATTATTTAAATTTGAGAATGAACTTTTTTTCCTAAAGATACTCTATCATTTTCTCTGTTTAAATGTAACTGAAAATAGTATCGCAAACAAAGACTATTTATATGACAGTACCTGGATACCTTCCTCTGGACAGTCACCAATGCTGTTCTACAACATGCCGGGTGTGCAGCTGTAAATACCCTGAAGGAGTTCAGTCAGTTTGCTGCAGTAAACCATCTGATAACTCTTAGTTTTGAAAGGTTAGTGTAAAATGACAGCTGGCACATATATTTATAGTCACACTTTTCTTAAAGAATTTTTTATCTTATAGTATGAATATTTTTGAAATCTAATAGAACCCAAAAGACTGATAAACTCTAATTCATGTAAATCAACAATAGAGGTATACAAAATAGTTATTATTTTTTAAAGGTGTGTGACAGCATTCAGGAGACAGACCATTTGCGTCTCACTCCTGATTGTTTAATGATGTGATATATTCATACATCTGGCTTGCTCAATTAAGAGGCCTTAGGCCATAGCTTTTCTAACAAAGGACCATGAAGGCCTCCTAATATAATTATAATCAGACTTTTACAGTTAAGTTCAAGAATAAGAGTTGGGAAACTGCATCAGCTAAGTAGGGGTAGCTTTACCTTTTAGGACATACATCATTGTCGGAGATGGTACCAAAAATCGAATATAGTATTTGTGTTTTTCCCTGTCTGTACCTGAAAAGATTGTTAGGTAACTTTGGGTAAAATCCAGGATGGCATACCCAGGATGCTTAAGAGTAGTTCAATGTTACCATAGTCAAAAATGATTTTCTCCTCTAACTAAATTACACTGTCAAATACCTCCTGACCTGATGATTGAAATACATAATTAGTAGTTGCAGTTGTTGGTTTTTATTAGAAGTGATGGCGTACCATGGGCCAGACTTTATTGTCATTCAACATACATTTTTGTGTTGCACATGTTTTGATTGTTATTTACATAATGAATCAATAGATACATTCTCATTAAGCCTGGCATGTGTAGCAACCTAAACACAATGGAATATATATCTATGTTTATGTTTCAGATACTTTGCTATCTGTTGGCCCATGAAAACAATCCTCAAGTTAACCCCAAAGAAAACAGTGCTGGTGATTATTTTCAACTGGCTCATAGCTGGAGTAATGGCATTCGGATATCTCCTACACCAATTTTCAGTAAGTTTTCTGACTTGATCACACAAGAAAGCATCTTGAAAAGTTTATTCACATTTCATATTTCAGTAAATTATTTTTGTGGGCCCTCAAATTATTAATCATCAAAGGAATAGCTTGCTCAGATTTGGCAAGAAAAACATCAGAACATATCAAGCACATGAACCAATTCTGTACATCCAGGCATATTCATCCTAAAGCTTCCTAAATTATTAACAGTTAAACTCTAGATCGAATAGACCTGAATACTTCTGCCGCAAAACATCATCGCATGAGCAATGGATATACATTGTCTACAACCTGGCACTTTACCTGGTGTTACCTGTGCCCATCTTGTGCTTCAATTACATCTGTGCTGTACGCAGCCTGCTCATCAGCATCAAGAGGTCCCGGCAGATGACAGGAGAATCAAGGTTTGTCTAACCTAGTGTAGTCATTGTTCATGTAATAGCATTACCTCAAGTTCAGAGGTACCATTCGTATTTTAGTATGAGCGGCGTTTCATATTTTAGTAAGAGACAGCCTTTTATGTGAAATCTCATTCTCTCAGGAAAAGTAAAGCACAAATACACTCCAGAGTGAGTAGGGGAGATGTTAATTGGCAATAAACTGGATATGTTAGAACATCTCCCTTGCATCTTGCTCCCTTACTTTGCACTTTACTCGGCCAAAAGGTATATAACAATTAATATTCATGTCAAAAGGGTCAAGATTAAGTTAAGGTGGCTATATTACTCAAGGTAGACGCTTGGATCTGTACCAAGGAATTCATATACAGCCATATAATTGGTTATGTAAGGACAAACAGTGCTAACATAGCAATATTCTTTATTTATACAGTAGCCAGACAAATGCAGAGAAGGCCCGCCTTAAGGTATTTGATGGGAATTTCAATTCCAACCAATTCTAGTTTCATATTTCATTGTTTTCTTCGTTAAGTATATACTAACTTTCATTCTAGTTTGACAGTGCAAAATCATCATTATGGTCAGGATAGCATATTCGAGGAATCTTCTGGACAAAGCCTCATCGATCTATTGAATTGTTGTTTATCATTAACCCCTATAATAGGCTCTAACAAGGTATCATGCCATTTCCTCAGCTGACCTACATGATGATAACACTAATTGTTATATACATCATCACTGTGACACCAGGCAGGCTCCTTATAGCCTATATGTCTCTGGAAGTTGCTTCGGCTCGGAAATTTTCTTTTGTCTATGGGAAGAAAGTTAATGGTGCTATTGATCTGGTGAGAGGTATGAACAGAAGAGAGGTATGAACAGCTGAACATTACTATGGTACTATGTCATACATCATACAATGTTTTTTCCATCACTTCCTCAGGTGACCTTTATGATGGTAACACTTGTTGTTATATACATCATCACAGTGACACCAGGCAGGCTCCTGGATAGCTATATGAAAATGTGGTCTTACTTTGGCTCTCGCAAAATTGGTTTCATCTATGGAAAGAAGGTCTATGGTGCTGTAGATCTGGTGAGAGGTATGAACAGCTGGACTAACGTGATTGTATATGCAATCATCTCCCAGTGAGTTTTATATTGCACTTAATCAGTTTTTCTCTGTTAAATCAATAATAGCAACTGGTAAAAAGCAAGGAATTGGTTGATAATTATTTGTCTATCATCCTACTGTTACACCCCTCTAACCTTAAAGGACACCAGGTGCCTTACTAGATGGCTAATGAGGTCTGACCCCATTAATCCATCAGGTATCAAACTAATAATCTAGCTCAATTTTTATTTCATCACACAGCCATTTATAAGATTTGTAGTTGCATGACATGTCAAGTGGGAATGTCTATAGTTGAGCATAGGGAGCCCAGCTCTTTAAATAAGATTCACTTAAAAGTGCTCTGTAGCTGTAACAGTTATTTGGTTTTCCAGACAGTTTCGGACAGCCTTCAAAGAGATTCTCTGCTGTTGCTGTAGAAAGCCATCAGGAGTGGATTCTGGATCAGGAAATCTGGCTGCAATAAAAGGAAACCTTACTGGTACCATGGAGCACCAGGTGTAGATCTAAGTCTGGCACCTTAATGAGACTCACCCGGTTAAGGGAGTGGTCATTTGTTAACAACATGGGGGGGTGTCAGTGACCTTTTGTGCAAGCGAGTCAAATTGTTTTTGGTCCCCCGCAGGAGGGGTCAAATTTTGTTCTGTCCCCCCCACCAGGCAGGTTGAAAATGAGCGCCCTTTTGTGCTATAGTAATGCGCAGGCTTTTTCGCTAAAAAGGGGTGTAATTGTTTTGGTGTCCAAATTTTTTTGGTCCCCCCCAAATCCACCCCCCTAACCTTGTTGTTAAGAAATGACCCCTCCCTAAGCATGGACATGTGCAGCTGCCACAGGTGTCCAACAGAAACTAGAGATATACCATTTTCTTAGATGTATTAAGTAGCCTGAGTGTATAAGATGTTTCATATTGGTTATTACAAATATCTAGATATGATTCATATGATTGTGAATTTTTTAGGTCTTAATTTTCACATTCCAAATGCAGGTAGCTATTGTAGAAGTAATACTGTAGGGCTCTGCTTGTTTTACTGATGATGGAAAGGTAATTAGAATGGAAGTAATAGAGACTCGATGCGGCAACACTTGCTGATGGACTCTTACCATAGCTGGATTTAGAACCTGCATTGTTTATGTGATCCCTATCAATGTTTCATGTTAAATGGGCTTATCATCACAAATATTAATTGAACTATGGGAGTGACATCTTTACTTCACACCCCTTTCTGCATCAAATTGTAATCCAGTGTTTTCATTGATGCTGATTGCTTGTTCTTGTTTTCAGGCAGTTTGTTCACATTTGCATTCAAAGTTATGCTTAATGTTCACAGCTTTGTTCAAATGACACCTTTATCTTAGCAGTAAACATACAATCTGACTTAATATTGCATAGGCATAACAAAAATTTGGTTCGCACACTTGTGTTATTGTATTTTCGGGAGGAAGGATTCTGGATGCCATTGTGACTAACATGTCCCTGGCTAACTCTGAAAAGTTTGAAGATACAAACGTAGAAGTGGCATTATCATTTAAAAAGACAAGACAAAGAAGACATTTAAACATCAACATTTTATAATGAAGCTGACTTATAGATTTTTTTTTTGGGTACCGGACTATCTCAACTTCTAGATAAGTCAATGGTACAATTGGGCATATTAATAGAAAGTGAGTCCCTGAGGTTCACAGGTCTGATGGACAAGAATATGTTACGCACACTGATTACTGTAACTTTAGTAACTGGCTTTTGTTGTTTCTGTAGTTATAATGTTAGTGTTAATGAAACAGGAATGAATTCATATAAGAAAGTAGCTCATCATCAAAACAGGGTAACAACCAACAAGCATTGCATAATCATGAAGACAACTGTTTTATGAACTGTGTCTGATACACCAGAACAACCTGAACCAACTAGAACTGTTGATGAGCATGCCACAAATTAATTCTCCATATACTTGATGTGAATCACCAATTGAAACCACCTCAGAATGCATAAATACATACATATCTAACGGTCAGATGCATGCAGTATTAGTCTGTACAATGATGACCTGAAATAAACATGTTTATATACACATATAATGAGTTACTATTCTTTGTTCAATATTGTAAATGGTCTTTGATTAAGCATTGATATAACCTGACAGTACAATAGCTGTTAACTCCTATGACTGGTCATCATCTTTTTTTTAAATTTTGGACTTGAGAGAGAGTCTTTAGGCAAGACAATGATACGTTACAACCTTGAGCCAATTAAATTATGACTCATCACCTTCAAAATTCCGGAATGGGGTAGGACTGCAGTGGCCCAGGTCTATGCTGCTATTACAACCTGTATACTTTAAGCTCCCTATACATGTTTCAATTTTGTAAATACTCCAACTAGAACAGAAGTTTGGCCATATCTTCTTATTGAAATATCTCTTTCTTTTCCATCAACATTTGATTGAATAGCCATATAAGAATCTAAATATTTATACAAGCTTCTTTCTTTTTGCCAATAATCATTTCTTATTACAAGGTGGTCAAACTCTTCCCCGCCCCTTCTTGGAATAGCTAAGCCCCAGGAGTCAACCTCAGAAAAATATTTCTGTGTCCTTAGAATTCAAGTTGTGTCACTGACACTGCACATAACTTGACATTTTTGCACTTTTAAGTGTAACGGAAATATGGTATTTTAGGCTTAAATACCATATTTAAGCAGTTTTAATGGTATTTAATCCACCTTGTCATAATAAATTAAATGTCCAAGAAACCGTTTTTAATGGCATTTAAGAGTACATTTAAAGGTCCAAACCAGACTATTTAAGCAGACTTAAAATCGACAAAATGTCATGACAATACCGTTTCTACTGCACTTAAATGCTGACAAAATCTCACGAGAAAACCGTTTCTACTGCACTTAAATGTTGATAAAATGTCATGAGAATACCGTTTCTACTGCACTTAAATGTTGATAAAATCTCATGAGAATACCGTTTCTACTGCACTTAAATGTTGACAAAATCTCATGAGAATTCCGTTTCTACTGCACTTAAATGTTAATAAAATCTCATGAGAATACCGTTTCTACTGCACTTAAATGTTGACAAAATCTCATGAGAATACCGTGTTTAAATGATGACAAATATACATGAAGATATATATTTTTGTTTTTATGCAGTTGCAGGGTCATCTTTTATTGAGGCATGGGGGGGGGTCACAATTTACATTATTTCATCAATTTCTGGGAGGCCAGGCTTAAGCTTCCCCCTGCCGGCCTGGGGGGGGGGGGGACTGGGGGGACGGCACCACGTCCCCAGGCGTCCCCCTGCCGGCCTGGGGGGACTGGGGGCCACCCCCAAGCTCCAGTAGATCGAAATTGTCTGTAAATAGATAAAAAGCAAATTTATCTGATTGGTTTTTAGTTTAAGACACAACTAGAATTCCATGATGTGGTTGAGTACATAGTATATAATCTATAAACAATTACTATGCATCTATAAGGATACATGTACATGCACTCTGGGCTGGCAGGCAGGGCTCCTTCTGTGACCTCTTTCTCTGGAAATAGAAATAAAAACATGTACATAATGTGTAATAAAAAATACATGTAATGGGTATCTATATTATCCACAAACTAGAATGTTTAGAAGTACAATTAAACTAATACACTTAAAATACTATAGCATGCCTACATATACGACTATAACTATCATAAAAGAATTAGTGATTAGTATAAGATGAATTATAAATACACACCTTCACAGTATTCAATGCATATAGATACACATGATAATATGTACATGTATATATCTACCTGTAAGTGTAACACAACATGTACTGTCTGTGGGCTTCAGGTGTGTGTGTGACTGCTGCTACCTGCAGCTTGGTTAGTTGGGGTACCAGGATGTTGGAGTTGGTCACACCTGAATGGCCATCAGAAGCAGAGCCTATTGTCATAGGTGCCAGCTTGGCTAGGTGAGAGCTTGTCTCCATGAATGGTGTGTGGGTGGGGGGGGGGAGGGGAGTGCAACCAGGTGTGACCAACTCCAACATCCTGGTACCCCAACTAACCAAGCCGCAGGTATCAGCAGTCACACATACACCTGAAGCCCACAGACAGTACATGTTGTGTTACACTTACAGGTAGATGTAATATGATGTATTTACATGTACATATTGAAAATATATCTAGACTATCCCAATGCACACCTGTAGGGCCGTTCTGGGGCCTCTCAATGCGTCCTTCTGGTCCTACCCCGGCCTACACACTTGTATTTATTTAACTTAGCTGGCAAACTTGGAGCGTTTATAAAGTATTTGTATTGTATTAGTTAGGCAGGTTTTGAGTCACATTATACTCACAGTAATATAGCCAACTATCCAAACTTGTCAAATGTATCTTGTTCACATGGTTTATAGAGCAGTGAGGAGTAACATAACATAGTGATATACATCTATATCTATATCTATAAAATATATCTATATATATATATATATATATATTATATATATATTTATATTTATTTATTTATATGTGTGTGTATGTGTGTAAAGTACCTGCCGATTATACCTCATATATATATGTATGTCTTTTAGACTGCAAGTTTCAAGCTGCAAGAGTCTGCCCCTGCCTCTAAACCTGTAGGGTCGTTCTAGGCTCTGTCAATGCGTCCTCCTGGTCCTGCTCTGGCTTAGACACCATCTACATTTGATATCAACTTAAATATACTGAAATGCCGTATGACATTTTGAGTTGATTTAAGATAAAATTAAATGTAGAGAAATGCCATGTGACATTTTGAGTACATTTAAAATCAACTAAAATGTACTCAACATGTCAGATGACATTTGGGAGCATCAAAAGTACATTAAATGTGATGACAAGGTCGGCATGGCATTGTCATGACATTGTCATTGATTTTAATTGATATTTAAGCTGCATAGATGCCAAAATTGGTGCAGTGTGAGCCTCATGCCACAAGTCAATTTTAAGAAATGGCCATGTCACATGTCGCTTAGGTTGCCATGTCACATGTCAATTTTAAGAAATACCCATGATGCCATGTTGATTTTAAGAAAAGTCGTCGCCCTGTCTATTTAAGGGGTCGACCCCAATTATAAGCCGCACCTCAGGTTTGATAAAACCCTATAAGTCATACTTGTGGTTTAAATATGACTACCAGTTACTTTATTATTGATCTATTCTTGTAAGCAACTCTCATATAAGCTGCAGCTGACTTTGAGCAAATCACAAGGTTAAATAGGGAATATGGAACTAAATGTGGAAGGTAAAATTGTAGGAAGCAAATTTGTATACACATGTAGCCGTGACTGTTTGTGAACTTTCATTCTTCAGAGTTATAACTGTATTCTTGTTTTGGGCTGATTTATTTACTGCTAGCTGATGGGGGCGGGGGCTTGGTGGATATTGGGGGGGTTCATAATGAAATAACAAGCCCTTGATGGGGGGGGGGGGGCAAATCTGGAAAAGCCTCCATGCTCAGGGGAAGGGGGGGGGGCTTGAAATTAAATATGGTGTTTTTAAATGGTTGCAACTATGCGTGTTTCCACAGGTGCATGCAATTTATTCTGGTGGGGGTCATTTCTCAAAGTCTGACCATAGTAGGGGGAAGGTGTGTGTATTACATTTTGAAGCCCCTACTGGAGGGACAGGCACACAAGGAGGGGGAGCAGGGGGAACAGGGGAGGATGGAGAGCAGGGGGAGCAGTGGGAATCGGGGAAGCATGGGAACGAGGGAGAGCAGGGTGAGTAGAGGGGAAGGGGAGGAGGGGGCAGTGAGAGCAGGGGGAGCAGTGGGAGGAGAGCAAGAGGAGGGATATGGAGGGGGAGGGATATACTTCATATACCTGAAAATAATTTAAAGATGGCACTAGTACACTAAAACACACTGTTACTACAGAATGTTAATGTTTGTTATGAATAGGCAAAAATATTGTACAGGGCTTGTTAACCAAGTACTAGTGGTCTGTTGTAAGCACATGTAAGTTATTTATTATCATGCTTTAAATCCAGGGGCTGATCTCACAAATAGCTGACAGACTAATATTGAGCCCTTAATGATAAAAAAAGGAAGGCATTATGGTGTTTTTGTACCACAGAGACTGCAGGAAACCGTAACACCTTCAATAGACAATATATAGAGAAATGTTGTTTTATACTGCCTAGACCAGAATTTGCTAATTCTCACATAGAATGCAGCTTTCTCACATGGTATTGTATGGTATAAACTAGAGAATATATAACTGCATGAAGTCTCTGCTGTGATATCCTACATATTTTTCATCATCATATCCCAGGACTGTATTTACTAACTAAACCAAGAAATACTTTGATATATGTGGATGAGACAAGGCAGTAATGCTTCGCTTAGCAATGCGACCACGATATGAGCTCCAAGTTTGAGCCCACCTTACCACTTTGAATCTACCGCCCAGGGGGGTAGTTAAGCAGTGAGGTACCCTTTCTCTTCTTGGTCCATTTTCCAGAGGAACCAGGGACTGGCACTGTGATTGGCTGTACAGTGGTAGTCCCTCCCAACCACCCCTACAACAAACTCCCTGATTGGTCAGAGAATTCTGCCCTTCCAATAGCCATCCTCCCTCCAACTATGAGTTGGAGTAAGGACGGGTTCTGATTGGTCAATTCTGGGTGTAGGTCTCACCACACTATATTCCCTCTTGGGAATATTAAGGGTAGTGCAGGAGTACCACACTAGATGTCACTGGTGTGTATAAAGGGACTGCCACAGGTGGTGTGGCAGTGCCATATACTGTCAGATGGTGGGGAATAGATGACTATTCCACCTCTAGTGTGGTGGTGAGGGAGAGGGGGATTTAGACTTCTTCCCGTGGCTGCCACCTGGCAGCGTTTAGTTGGGAGTCATATCGTGGTTTCGAACCTACTGTTCTCTTCAGGCATACTTTAAACGAATTAAAGGGGGTAAGTGACTAAACTATAGCGTTACCAAGGAAATCAAGTAATGGTGACATCTGTATATAGTGCCATTGGGCGTTATATATACCAGTCTCCAAGACCACCTCAAGGGGGTTTGGTTTTGGTGGGCAAACCGGGAGCTCATGCTGCGGAAGTGGAATGAATTTCACAGAAAAACAGTTATGTTTTTAATTTTTGTCCCACCCTAAAGTGGGTTTTAGAAAAAAAAATTTGACGAGGCAGGTATGGTGAAATTCAACCATTTCTATTATCCAAGGTGTTCAGGCCCCAGGGTGAGCTCGTTTTGAGCCTGTGGATCCAATTAAATTCGATCCTGTGTCTCAATTGCTTCGCTCTGTCACTGTTGGGATGACAGTAGATGAAGTCTAAGATGTGTACCCGCACATCTTTCTCACCCTCGTGGTCACACTTGTTGAAGTGGACCGGTACATCATTCTTCCATTTCTTCTGTCTGATGTAACCAAGATGTTCCCCTATGCGTTCTCGCATTTGGCGCTTGGTTTGCCCCACATATTTGATATTGCACCCCTTGCACTCTATGCAATATATAATATTGGAGCTTTTGCAGGTGACCTCCGTTTTAGTTTCAAAGGTTTCACCTGACTTGTGGGAGGAGATCTTTCCTCCCTTTTTGAGGATATTGCAGTATTTGCAATTCCACTTTCTACATTGGTTTTTCTCCTTTGTAGTTCTCACTGGTTCGGGTTTGGGATCGATGTCATATCTTATCTTAGATCTGACCAAGTGATCTCGTAGGTTTTTGGGGCGCTTGTACCCCTTAACCACCTTCTTATTGAAGAATTTCTTGGTGGTTTTTGATCTGTCCAAGACGTCCCAATTCTTGGATAATACGTCTCTGACAGGGTTGCCGTTAGGCCTATATGTGGTAATCAAATATAGTTTGTCATTGGAATCCCTGGCTTTGGATTTTTTGGTCAAGGTAGTCGGTTTGTCTATCTCGTCCACTTTCTGTTTACATTCAAGTAGCAGTTTTTCTGGATAGCCCTTCTTTCTGAAAGCCTTCATTTTCAGTGCTGCCTGTTCCTGGTACGCCTCCTCCTTCCCACAGATCCTCTTAAGTCTGAGGAGTTGTGAGTAGGGGAGGCTCTTTTTGGTGGCTGGCGGGTGGGCAGAGGTGTAGTTCAGATATGTGTTCACATCACATGGTTTTACATAAAGGTCGGTATACAGCTTTCCTTCCTCGCCCACTTTCACAGTAGTATCCAAAAAGTTAGTCTCTTGTTTGGAGGTACTCCCTGTGAATTTGGTGGATACATGGTTTTTGTTTATGTATTGCAGCCAATCATTGTACTTGTCTTCTCCGTGTTCCCACACGAAGAAGATGTTTTCAATGAATCTCAGCCACACTGATGGTTTATATTCCCAACCTTCAATCAGTTTCTTTTCATGGTGCTCCATAAAAAGGTTGGCATATGATGGTGCCAGTCTGGTACCCATTGCGGTGCCACTGACCTGTAGGTAATGTTTACCATTGAACTCAATGTTGTTTTTGGTCAGGACCAGGCGAGTCAGGTCAGTGAGGGATTGATTGTAGGGTTTAGCATTGTCACCCCTGTATTCCCTGAGTTTCTTCTGGACGACTTCCAGACCTTCCTCATTGGGAATATTGGTGTACAAAGCTGTGACATCCAAAGTCCCGAAAATAGTGTCTCCACCTACTGGTGGCAGGTCCTCAATCTTATTGATGAAATCGGTAGTGTCGCGTACATACGATTCTATCTTTGAGACTAAGGGTCTAAGAAAATTTTCTACAAATGCAGATATTTTCTCAGTGCCACACCCATTGGCAGATACAACTGGTCTGCCAGGAGGGGGGTTGACCTCCTTGTGGATTTTCTGGAGGAAGTAGATAGGGGGGGCTTTAGGTTTCTTGGTCCTAAGGCTCCCAGCCTTTTTTGCTGTGATCTCGCCACTGTCCATCATCTGGGAGATCTTGCTGTCTACTTCTTTGTACAGGACTTGGGTGGGGTCAGATGGTAGGGGTTTGTATACACTCTCATTGTCAAGTTGGCTTAGGGCCTCCTTGATGTAGGATCTAATGTCCTGAATGACAGTGGCGCCCCCTTTATCTGCTGGCTTAATGACAATTTCATTGTCTTTAGACAGTTCCCGCAGGGCCTTTTTCTCTCCTTTGGTTAGATTTTGTTGGATCCTTTTAGCATTATTATTCTGATTGGCCAAGTGGATTTCATTGATGGCTATGAAAGCTTCCAAGTTTTGGGAGCCACTCGGTGGATTCCATGTACTTGGATCCTTCAGTTCCTTCAGGAGATTTTGATCTTCAAAGGCAGAAAAAGAGCCCATACTGTGTTTGGGGTCCCCCTCTGTGGACTGAGAGAAGGAACCCCTATTTTTGTCTTTGTCAAAGAATTGTTGGATTCTCAACCCTCTGTGGAATTTATCCAGTTCCATTTTCAGGGAACCTTCATTAATTCTAGAGGTGGTGGGACAAAAATTCAACCCTTTCTCCAGGAGTGATGCCTCATCTTGAGACAGCACTCATGTAGACAGGTTGACCACAGTGGTGTCTGCCAACTCACCTAACAGAGGTGGGTCGGCAGCACCAGTTCCAGTCATTTGTACATGTTTATCTGTATCTATGTGAGGCATGTCTTTGCTCACATCTTTAGATATTTTACCATTACTAGAGGTTACTTTTCTAGAGTTATTGGTATTCTTACTATTATTGGATGTATGATGGGTATTGCCATTAGAGATTATATTGCGTTTTCTAGCCTTCCTCAGCTTCTTATTCATGCTTTTATTATCTCAAGGTAGTTTGAAAGGAGAAACAGACAAATTTAAACAAGGTTCCGTAGTTTTAATCATAGGAACAGCGACATTAGTTACAGGTACATTTTGCAATGAATCAAGATTTAAAGTCACAGTTGGAGATAGGGGGGTCTGAGGCCCTACTGGGTCTTCTTGCCCCTGCCTTTCTTCTTCTTGTTCTGGCCCCCGTTCTTGTTGGGGCGGTTGTATGGTTTGCCCCGATTCTGGCCACCGGTGCCAGTGGGTCTGATTGGCCCCCTGTTGGTTGCCCAGTCACACAAAACATGTTACATACCATCCAGCCCCCGCCATCCAGTTCCTGCTCACAGTACACCTGTAGATCTGTGCTGCCCTCTGGTGTGATAATGTAGACTCCTGATGTGTGAAAGCCATGGTTTAAGACATCAAGACAGTCAGAGATTTCTTCTGCTCGATGGAGATTTTAAATGACATTGGAATATATAATATAACATTATAGTCCAGTCAATTGACTGCCATATCCTTAGGAGCGCCAGTGCTTTCTGTCCTGGGACCCCCAGAACGTATTGATGTGGGGTGTAAAAATGGCCCTCAAAACGCCAGTGCTTTCTGTCCTAGGACCCCAAGAACATACTGATGTAGGGTGTAAAAATGGCCCTCAAAACACCAGTGCTTTCTGGCAAGGGACTGCCAGAGTGTATTATGGGTATTGGATTTTTAAATTTTTGGCTCCCAGAACGTAATGATGTGTATTCAGGGACTGATTTTCCTCTTTATTTAATTTAAATTCCCATGCCTGATACACATTTTCCGACTCTGGTAGCTCTAGTTTAAAAAGCAAAACGTTTTAGAACGTTTTGGCATTTCTGTTATGAAACGTAGTAGATACACATAATCTGGTCTGATATAGGTTCCAAATACACATTGGTTCACTGTGGCTGCATGGTTGCAAAGACATATAGACACTAAGTAATTTAAAACTAATAAGCTCATCGTCGATATGTTTACAAAACAAAAAATAGAGTCACGTGTTTATAACTAATCCCCTAATTAGGTCACTTTTGTTTACAAACAAACACGTCACGTGACATGTCACGCGGCACGTGGTGTTGCTTACAAACAAAAGAGTCACGTGGTTGCTAATTAGGTCACGTTACCTAGTTACCAGAATGCTGGCCTCTGATTGGCTGAGAGCCCCTAAGTAGGTCAGTAGGTCACCAGGCATGTGGTCGCTACTTAGGTCACGTTACCATTGTTACCAGAATGCTGGCCTCTGATTGGCTGAGAGCCCCTAAGGAGGTCAGTAGGTCACCTAGAATGCTGGCCTCTAATTGGCTGAGAGCCCCTAAGTAGGTCACGTTACCATGGCAATTGGTCACGTGACCAAATGGAGGCCTCTGATTGGCTGCATGTCCAATGAGTAAAACCTAGTACTGTGTATAGTCCCGTTCCGATACATATTATGCTACTTCTGTTTAATTGTAAAACGCTTCTGATGTTATATAACATATTCTCATTAGCTTGTAAAATTTTAAGCTAAAAACCTCAAATTATTGACATGGTATAACAATGCACCTGTAATTTTAAAAACCTGTATTAATTAAATGGTTATTTGAACATATAGTTTATATAGATAGGATTTTGTATTCAGAGTATACATGATATTGTATATATAAGATGCCATCTATACACGCATCTATACACAGTCATGCAAGAGGCCTCTCTACATGAGAACATTCAGCATTAACATCAACACTGATAAGTCTAGGGGGGGGGGGGGGGGTTCATGCCTGTAATATCTTTGTAATTGTAAATAGTTGTACATAGTTTTATGTAATTTGCAGAAAAGTTTGTGTTTATGGTACTCTATAGTTGAGATGTTAACAGATAGTAAAAAGAAGTATAGACAAAAGTCCACTAGTGTTTGGTCTGATGAAGGGGTTCACTTATTGACATGGGGCTGCATTCCACAAGGCCATAGGCAGAGTTGAGTGCAGCCTAATGGACAGACTAGTTTCCCGTGAGGCATGGTGTAATTATTTCAAAAATACTGAACATCAGGATTATTTGTGAGATTAAAATCTGCTTTTCAAATAAGTTATGACCATTGTTGGTGAATAATGTGTTTACGTATTTGGCTGCTGTATGGTGACTATAGGATCTCTGGAGACCACTCCCAGTGGAGGTGACCGTCTTACCTTACACACCACTGTAAACACTCAAAAAACTGGGTGTGTCCACTGGAAATCCTTCAGGTAACATGATTCATGTTTTACACCATAGAGTGCTATATTGTGGCAATTAGAACATGTCGTGCAGAACAGATTTGAAAGATGAACCATTTTCACTTTGATACACCCAAAGTCCAACCACTTTCTCCTTAAGAGAGAGGTACGCCCATTTAGTGTGACTCAGACAGTGGCAGGAGTAGGATGGTGGTCAGTGTGCTGCTGGTCCGGGGACCCCACAACAGCAACATGCAGTGCTGGAGGTTAGTAATACTAACTGCGCAGTTTCCCGTGAGAACCCAGCCCAAGTGAACCCCATCTGACCCAGACAGCTTGTGGGGGGGGAGGGGGTTAGGAAAAAATCAGCCCAAATTCAGACTTTCAGGTTCACCATCATGCCTTCATCAAAATGGTCAAGATCTCTCATATGGGGCCAAAAGAAACCATTTAAAGTCATATTGCTGTGATTAAATGGGTATTACACCCTCTCAGGAGTGGAGTTGTCTTTGGTAAAATACTGATAAATCAGCTATATTGAAGGCATTTGCTCCCATACAATCGAGTCCCTGTATATTTACATCAACATCAACACGAGACACCAAATCAGGCAGACTTAACCCTTCTCGAGGACCCCTGTATATTTTAATACGACTTTTGACGCTCCGCCCAGGCTGCATCAGTAACCATCTGATAACCCCCGCCACCCTAACAGCCATATCAAACTGTACACAGAATTACAGGATCTTTAGGTTGATAAATCTTAGCAGTGGACTTTGTCTTAGACAAGCAACCGGTGTTCCTATTTTGAATTACAGGATCTTTGAACACATCCTAAAGCGCCTTGACCTGTCTTAGGAGTAAGACATTGCTGTGGTGGGGTAGTTAGTTGCTGCTCATACTAAGTGATCCTTTAGATTTTTTGGATGTTTTTTTCCTTGTGCTGGAGGTAAGTCTATCCTTCTTTTAAATTAGCTCAGGAAACCGCCAGTGAATTGCCTTCAAACAACTTTTAATAATTCTGCTGACTCACTGTACACTTAAGACATTACAATAGCCTCTATACTAAAGATTGTTTCTGCTTGTTTCTCAGGGGTGCTGTGATACTTATCGCACTGATATTGAGGGTTCTGGCTGAAGAGGTAGAGGAAGAAGCGAAACAGGGTAAGACATATTTCAGTATTAGTGAACATAATTATCATAGATTCTAAAATATTATAATTGCAGTTTATACAAAAAGATATATAACGGCAAGAAAGGCCTGATGTGAACTAGTATTCACTGTTTTGCTGCATCAATGTTGTCTATATTGTTATCCCAGCAGAGAGGAAAGAGACATCCCTCACAAAATGGATCACAACCTCAGCCCTGTTAATTCCAGCTACAGACCAGCGCAACCCTACTAAAGAGACCTTAATGACAACTGCTGAAGAAGACTGGAGCCCCTTTCCACCTGGAGATATTCTGAACAATGCATTTCTCAGAAAAGCTCAGTTTTGTCATGAGTTGTGTTTCAGCGAAACAAAACTGGTATGTACCCTTAAATTGAATACAATACATTCATCAAACCACTAGCAACCATGATACACACCTACATATACAGGGCTATATATAGACATGTTTTCTTTCTCATTCTACTCATAGCTATTACCTAGCATGGGTTCTATCCAGTCTACTTTTCTTCACAATGACGAGAACATTATTACATTTTACCATATATTCTATACTAACCTATCCATGACAGATAGACTATTAGACGTATGTGATAAAAAATAAGAATATGATTTTTTAAAAAAATTAATGGATAGATGAGGCATACATAACAGGAACATGCCACTCAATGAGCATTTCCCTGTCATCCAACAACAGATTAGGGCTTTTTTGCCCAATATGTATACAGGATTTGTTTAAGTTGTGTATTTGCCCGACAGATTGAAATCGAAAGGCCCCGTATTCCATATAAACCCTATATAAGGGTTGAAATGGAATGCGGGGCCTTGAGATTTCAATCTGGAGGGCAAATACACAACTTAAACTGATCCTGTATTTATTTTTAAATGCAGATGTCAAGTATTAAAGGAGAAAAAGACATTTTATTAACCTGAATCGTCTCCAATCACGTCCGAACGCCGCGATGACACCTTGCTCGACTTCGCTTTCGGTCTCTGCGCGTGCGTGATATGGTTTGCAATTAATACGCCATTAAAACACATTAATTTTTTGAAAAGAAAGACGATCAAACGATAATTCATTAAAAAAAAAAAATTACTGGTCGTTGACACCGTCCGCTTTTTTGCTCACCAGTCTTGATTTCGGCGCCACTGTTTGTCTATGGGAAAATTTTAAGATCCATTTTTTCGCTGAACTTTCAAGTTAAGAAGCCTCAACCAAAATTTCTGGGGGGTTAAGGCCTAATTTACCTATTGTACGTCCAAATATAGGATCTTTTCTCATCCGTGCGCTATGTTTCTTTCAATATAACTCAATTTTAAACCTAATAACCACCATATTATTTTTCGGGGAAGTTGATGAAACCACTCGCGCCCTGCCACTGTCAAGCGCTAGCTGGGCGGCCACATTTTTATCGTCTCAAATTTTCCCCGATCCATCATGTTAGAAACCCTCAACCAAATTTTCTGGGGGGCTAAGGCCTAATTCAGCTATTGTACGTGTAAATATAGGATGTTTTGTAGAGCTTAGGCTTGGTTTCAAGCCAAAATATGCTATTTCAACCCCCAAACGGAGCCAATTATAAAAAAATTATATTGTCTCAATCTGAATGTAGGTCAACGATCAGCTGATCGCAGCTTCCGGTGCTTTTTCGTCTCTTCTCGATTTCATCGTTTTATTATAGGAAATCGATGTTAAACTGCTCGATTTCAATGAAATCTATGAAAAGTAAGGCGACAAACGATCAAATACAACAGAAATACGATTTTATTTTGCTGGATATCCCACTCCCCCCACATTCCAGTAGTGCTAACGTATGTACAATGATTCAAATATCCGCCCGGCGAGTGACAGCAGACTACTCACACGAGAACACAAACTTCGCTTCACGTCAATTTTAAAATATGAAATACCTGAAATACAGGAGGAAATACGTTTATACAAGCCAGCACATCAAATATAAAGGTATGTAGAACCCCATGACGGTTTTATTTATAGATGACAATATTTTATGAAGTTAAAATGACATGATGGAAATAGTCAATGTCACAGGTCAGGTACGGTGCCCGACAGAGGAGAACCCTACCACAGTCGCCCGACCTCTGAGTTGCTGTTCAATGCCTAAATCTTTATCTACAATGCTTACTAGGAGGCCAGCTTAATTAATTAATTCTAAATTATCTATAATTAATCCCTAGTTGGGGGCAAGGTGGGGCTCATGTTAACTTGGGTGTGGTTCTGGCTAGCGGCATAATTCCCATGATGCATATGAATGTGGATCCCCCCATTAATCGTTGTATTCCCACAAAACATTCCAGAGAGGGCCGCCTGGAGGGCTGCGGCCATCTGGTTCGGTCCTCCGACGACAAGAGGTGCCGCAGCTGTGCCGAAGGAGGAAGGTGCCGCAGCTGTAGCGAAAGGTGCCGCAGCGGGCACAGGAGCTGTACGGACAGCCACAGGAGGAGCCGCCTCAGTTGGCCCGCCGGCTAGGGTCACGTCCTCAACGTCCTCTACTTCCTCGACTTCCTCGACTTCCTTGACTTCCATGAAGCGGGCAGCCTTGGAAGCACGGCCGGTCTTGAGTAGGGACAAGCGGCCAAGCCTACGCTTCGCATGATTCGGGGCCACGAAGTCGGGGCTCAGGTCCACAAAAGAGCTGCACCCAGATGCTGCTTTCGAGGCCTACGGGGCAGAGTGCGAGCCCAACACAGCTGAGCTGGAGGCCGACGGAGTCGCCTTGGAGGTCGGCACAGCCCAGCTGGAGGCGGAAGGAGTTGACTGGGAGGCCGAGACAGCTGAGCTGGAGGCTGACGCAGCTAAGCTGGAGGCCGATCCAGCTGCAGCGGATACGGGCCTCCGTCGGCGGAGTCCCTCCGGATCCGTGACGGGCCTCCGAGCTCCGACGGTGATGTCGGAGATCAAACGCTGCTGGTCCGCACTCGGGTTGCTGTAGGCATTGATGGAGTTCAAGTTGCGGTGGCCCGAGTGCTTCGCGATAAACAGCGGATGGATCCCCTGCTGAAGGAGGTTGGTGATGGAGGTTTTCCTCCCTGAATGGCCCTCCACACGACCCTCCAGCTTCGCCATCTCCTTCACCTCGATCATTATCTTTCCTATCGTGCCCTGGCCCATTGCGTGATGCTTGTAGGGGAAGCGGCTCTCCCAAGTGGCATGATAGTTCGGAAGAACTTGTACTCGCCGGTCTTCTGGGCTTCTGTCCTCCTTGACCCGAATTCCCCTCCATAGGAGGACCGGGCACCACTCGATGTCATCGATTGCCCACAACTTGTTGTCGTAGTCGCGGGGGGCACTGTTGCCCTTTCGTGTCTTTGTCCCCCGCTCGTTCCACTGTGGATGTTCGTTGGGCGTTCCCTCCTCCTCCAGAGTGATGTCGGTCCAAAAAGTGTCATATTGCTGACCGGAGGTCCTCCACCCGAAGGCATTCGAGAAAAAAAAAAAAATGGTGTTCTGCAGAGTGCGGGGAGTGTCGTAGCCAAAGGCACCAGACTACCAGCGTTGCTCCACCATCTCGTCGCTCAGGGGGATGGCACGGAAGGGCTTGTTCCCGAAACCCAGGTCTTTCAACTCGGTCCTCCTAGTTTCGAGTACCTTCCGGAACAACGAGAACGAGTCATTGCCAATCAGATTGAACGGATAACCGTTCTCGCGACAGTGCCTGCAAAATATAAAGGAAAAATAATAATTAATTATGTGGACCTCCAAGGATATGGATCTACTGTGGCATTGCACTGGATGGTACAGCAGCCCAACATAACAGGTCGGCGACATGGTGAGTACAACTTTTTGTCTCTGGCCAGTGCCAGCACCTCATTCAATTTGAGAAAATATTGACTTTTAGCAGAATACAATATCCTTTTATTTCAGGTTTAGCCTCAATATGACATACCCACACATTGATATCAAGCTCAAAATATGTGAATATATAGGAAACAGTCCAAGAATGGTTAATTTGTGCAAATACTATGACAAGGTACCGAGCTTCCAGTCGGCACGGGTGTGGGAGCTTGGTCATACTGAGGGGGCATTAGATTTCAAAGTGGTGTATTTGGGCAAAAATGGGTCTTTTTGGGTCAGGAAAAAAATAGGTGGTACTTCAGCATGTCGAGTTTACTATAACTGAGGCTCAGACATTTTAGGGGCCTCAAAATATCCAAAAATTAAAAAAAGCAAACGCAAGTTGAGCAGCGACAAGGCCGTATATAGGATTTCAACAGGGTTTAGAAGCTGAAGTGACCCTAACACAGGGGGGGCTTCGGGGGTCTTAATAATATTTTTATTAAATGGGATATCGCAATCTGGGATATTAAACATGTCACCTTTGATATATATCAACGGCAGATCTCAAAAATTGCTCTAACCCCCCTAAACAATTTTTTGTCATTGAGCAATTTTTCAAGTCATTCTAGTAGCATTCATGTTTGAGGGTCGTGCCGCTATTTGGTTTAGTTACTTCTACATGTTGGATTTCTTAATGAATCACATGACTAGAAAGGCCTGATACTGGAGAGTTGGGAAAAAGTTATTTTGGGGCTCCCACCCCCCTTGTGTGCAATTTTAGAGCATATTTTCAGTTTGGCTCGGGCCTCTGTCAGTCGGCGCCCATAGAGTCGCTATGTTAAAGCACTACCGGGTAGCGAGTGGAAACCTCGCCATAAAAGTTCATTTTCCTAAATAACTACTGAATATTATGCAATGGCACCTCGAAATCCTGTATCTCTACATAATTGTTATAGTCCCCGCAAAAGGATTTGCTCAAATATCGTCCCTAAGTACCAAAATAATTAAAAAAGCAAACTGAAGAACATTGGTGGAAACTGCGCTGTCATTTTTAAAGGCAGCGCGCTTGTGGTGAATATGAACGATATTCTTCAGTTTGCTTTTTTAATTATTTCGATACTCAGAGACGATATTTGAGCAAATCCTTTTGCAGGCATGACGACAACTATCCATAGATACAGGATTTCGGGTTCCCATTGCATAATATTCAGTAGCTATTTTGTAAACAGGGTTTGAATTGGGGACTTTCAGAATTTGGTCTAGATCGTGGCCATTTTGTCAGTTTTCAGTGACCTTTCCAAGAATCGAAAATTACAATACTTAGGGGTGGAATTTCAAGCTGGTTTTGACATATGCTTTGTACAAGGGTTCAATCTATTTATTCATCATTTTATTCACCTCGCTACCCCAGTATAATAGTTGGTAAGGGTATCAGGCTGGTGGAACTTCTGCTCGTCAGTCGCCTCCTCAAAGCTCACGCCTTTCGGCAGCGTCTTCCGTACACCGAGCACAAATTGACTGAGCAGTGTCGCCAGTCTGTGGGGTGGAATGTCCAACACCTGCCTCTCTTCATCTAGTTTCTCTTAAAAGTATCCTTGTACCTTCCGCAGGACCTAAAAATTATATAAATACGACATATATTTACTGAAATATCGAAGAAAAACTAATTTTTGGATCAAATGGTCAATTCTCCCAACCGCAGCAAACCCAAACGTACTGAAAGTAAATTCTCCCTACTCCCCGAGCAGACGCCCGTTCATAACATCAACAATGGCTAATATTTTGGACTCACCGAGATGGTTTTCTGCACTTTATTTACATTACGCCTTTCCAAAACGTATGTGCGATGATCAGCCTCCTGCTGCAGCTCCTCCAGGCTAGGGGGAGGCGGATTTGGAGTCTCATTGTCCGCTTCGCCTCATTTTCCGCATTTTCCTCCTGAGGGAGGGGCTCTTCTACGTCAAAACAAACGTCGAAATCTGACATATCTGCATTATTAAATGGTCTCTCCTCCTCCAAAACCTCTTTAACTATCTCCGCTTGCACTTCTCCCATAATTTGGAAAAAAAAATCCCTCAAATACTTTCTAGAACCCTCCCTTTTCTCCTCTTCTGTGGCATTATCATAGCCAAGAACTCTTGAACTTGCTTTGGAAGCCATTGTAGCCGACGAAACTGTGTACCGGAACTAGTTTTCCGGGCGACCAGAAGTGGCTTCGTTCTATATATATCCTTGCGCTATACCGGAAGTGAAGTTTTCGCGAAATACGGAGGTTTGGCGAAATACGAGGTCCGGTTATTCTGCTTTTGCGGAATACGAGGCTCAGTGCTTAAGCCTACCGGACTTCATATTTCTTCAGACCATTTAAAAATAATACCTCTGCTCATTGGATGCTGGTGTTTGTATAATATGGTCTTCCAGACCACACTTTCTTGCCAGGATAAATCAAATTAACCAATATGAATCCACTTGTGCGTATATCCATTAAGATCTACTCATAATGCACATAAAACCCTGTATGATTTTCTCTCACCAGCTTATCAGTGGGTGGATGCTGGAAAGCATATTTGTGGCTTGTGATGAGATTGCTGTTACCAACTATATTACCATGAATTACTATGAATGCTCATCTTTTGAAATGTATCGTATTTTTTGAAAATCACCAAGTGAAATAAAAATACTTTATAAACTCAAAAAATGGTATAAGTAAGGTAAAGCAAGAAGAGGATCAAATGTTATAATTCAAGTATGGTACTGTACCACATATTTGGGAACCAGGCATGCTCATTCATTCAATAGATATATGAATACAAAAAGTGACGTTTATTAGTGTATGGAATTTTCAGATCTGTGACAATGGCATTTAAGTCAACTTTGTTCTAGAACTTCCAGAAAAAATTGTGTCTTTGGTAATAAATACCAATTTGAAGTCTGATAAGACAATGTAATAGATTCCCCATTCATCAAAATACAAGTGGTTTTGTAAAAATCACTCCAAAAATGATTGATTTCTTCCACATAAAACGTTTAGCCATTCATTAAAGCCCCAGAGAAGTCAAATGCCGATTGTTATAGTATAACAGTGCACGGCATGCTGTTTGCTATCTGAAGTCTGCCATTTTGAATTGCCAATCAATAGATGACAGGACCTGACAGTTTCAAAGACTATCAGTAATGATTAGAGCTCATCAATATATGGGTCATAGAAAGTATTGTCCCATGTAGTTCCAGAATGGATGGCAATAAACAGAAAAAAAAATGCTTGAGAGCAGCAACAATAAAATCAAAACTGGCTCAATTAAAGATGAAATTAGTTACAGACTGTTTAAATAGACGGTTGCTTAGTTACAGTGAGATGCTGTTGGTCTACCAGGGAAGTTGTTGCTTAGGGATTTCTAAGCATTTAGATGAAAACACATGTTATTCTGAGGAAAAAATTATATGAAGACAATAGTAAACTCATTGTTCATGTCTTGACTCTCTCCTAGTTTATCGGGCACAATGATGTTGAGCCTTTAAACGACATGAAGAACATTTTTTTCTGCTCTCTAAGTAACAAAGACCTTTGTGTTCATTACATTCTTATTAACTTGTTATTTTGCTGAACATGTAATTAATATATAACAATCTAAACCACTTTTGCAGCAAGGCCTACGCAACTACTGGCCCTATCTTCACCTAGTCACTGGAACATGGGAAGGTCAACCAAGCTATTCAACACAGGTGCTAGTTAGCAAGGCTAAGGATATAGCGGTGAACTCTGTCCTTCGTGCAAAGTTATACTGTGCGCTCATTGCCTACCCACACTGGGAAGAGTGGTCGCTGCAATGCATACCTGGCAATTCTACATATTTCCTTGATATGTGGAAAGAATCCCCTTTAGGGATGTTGAGAGACAATATCTCCCTGTCTGTATTTAATGCCATTTTGGCATTTCTCTCCCTTATCTTAGGGATTTTTGGTAAGAAATTCATCAAAGTGTATCTCATTTTAGTTGATATTGATATATGTAGGGGTCAGGTTTAATACCTATATTACTATACATTATTTTAAGTATTTTGTTCGTTAGTGTGGACTACATATATAGTGGAGTTGGTCACCCTCCCCTGTGTGCACATGTCTGTCACATGAAGAGATGACTGCGCCCCCTAGCAGTAGTCCAACAAACCAAGATCAATGTTTGGCAACCCCTGTCTGGAGTATTCACTGTAATGTCATTTGTTGGTGTTGTTGTTGCAAGTCTTGGCCATGGCTTGGGCATTAGGAAGTTTTTCTAGGACTTGTAAAAGGAAATAATGTTGAGCATTGACTTGTGTTTATATTCAATTAAGCAGACTTGAATGTTTTGTTTTTAATGACATGTCTGTTCAGTCAGATATACACCAAAATGCATAATCACACTTACTACCAAACAGTTCTAGAAGCTAATGCTGAATAATGCTCTTGTATTACAGGAAACATATTGATTATTGTGGCAGTATCTGTGAAGAAAGAGTTAAAGTCTTCAACTAACCTAATCCTGGTTAGTATGGCAGTGGCTGACTGCTTGAACTCAATCACCATTGTATTTCATGCAGTAAGTGATATGGTGCTATATTCGGTATTGATACATTTACTAGATTATATCATCTGATAGTGAGGATGCACTATTATGATAAAAAAAAAGTCATCATCAAAGCAAATTAAGTTACCTGTTTATGCTTTAAACTGCATTTGAAAAGCAACATACATTACTAATTAGTTAAAAAGAAAGTCCCTCTGACTATGTGTTGGATGCACAAATTAATGATGTCACAGCAATATGTGCACAGAAAACAATGGTTTAAGGTTTATTTCAGCTGACATCATGTAGGCACAGCTTCTTCCATCTAAATGACTCTTCTATATTCTTGAGTGTGTGCTAAATATTGTACTTCTGATGCTTACTGCCTTCTCTCATCATGGCTTGCTCTGCTTGTTCTTGCTCTGGCATGCTCTGGAATGAGCAATTCTCGGGCAGTGTAGGGGACAGTAGAAGGACTAGGAGGCAAGTGTAGGGTCTGTGAGACTTTATTTTTGCAGTGCCCCCCTTGTTAACAACTTTAGAGGAAATTTTAGGGCTAAACAGAATCATCTTTACTTGTTGCCCATACACTTGCAAAGATAAATCACTACCTAGTAGCGTGTGACCAAGTGAAAAAAAAATTCACAAAATGTAGGGTGTGGGGTTCAAATATTCAGACATTTTTGTGGATCCCAAGCCATATTTGATGCAAACAACTCTGACTAAAATTTGAATTATAGATCCACTAGATGACAGTGGACCAAGATTTTTAAATAATATAAAAATGAAATGAAAAAGGTTTTAGTATATGGTTCCTGATTTAAAAATTAAACAATTGACTTCATCTATTTTTTGATTTTTCATTTGTCCTCAGAATGAGTTATTTAAAATAAAATGTTCTCATTCATCATTATTTAAATTTGAGAATGAACTTTTTTTCCTAAAGATACTCTATCATTTTCTCTGTTTAAATGTAACTGAAAATAGTATTGCAAACAAAGACCATTTTATATGACAGTACCTGGATACCTTCCTCTGGACAATCACCAATGCTGTTCTACAACATGCTGGATGTGCAGCTGTAAATACCCTGAAGGAGTTCAGTCAGTTTGCTGCAGTGAACCATCTGATAACTCTTAGTTTTGAAAGGTTAGTGTAAAATGACAGCTGGCACATATATTTATAGTCACACTTTTCTTAAAGAATTTTTTAAGGCCGAAAGACCAGGGAGGGGCCCCGGTGGTGAGCTTGCGAACTACCAGGTTGAGGCATTATATTGTTTTCATTTGACAGGAAGTCAGTACGGGTGCCGCCATTTTGTTTTAAGGTGTCACAACACAAATTTATGCATATAATGATAAAATTAATATTAATCAACCTTCGATCCTGAGGTTGATCATAAGCATACCTATACCCCCTAACATGGACCCAAGGAATTAAATGGTTCTATGGTTTGTTGCTAAGACAGCTGTTTGCCTAGCAACAGCTATTCTAATTGTTTATTTGCCTAGCAGCACCCATTTCCATGCTCCTGAGGTTGATTATAATCATACCTACCCCCCTAAGATTGACCCAAGGAATTCAGTGGTTCTATTGGTTTGTTGCTAAGACAGCTGGTTGCCTAGCAACAGCTATTCTAATTGTTTATCTGCCTAGCAACACCAATTTCCATGCTCCTGAGGTTGATTATAATTGTACCTACCCCCCTAAGATTGACCCAAGGAAGTCGATGGTTCTATTGGTTTGTTGCTAAAACAGCTGGTTGCCTAGCAACAGCTTTTCTAATTGTTTATCTGCCTAGCAACACCCATTTCCATGCTCCTGAGGTTGATTATAATTGTCCCTCCCCCCCTTACATGGACCCAAAGAATTCAATGGTTCTATCATTTTGTTGCTAAGACAGCAGGTTGCCTAGCAACAGCTATTGTAATTGTTTATCTGCCTAGCAACACCCATTTCCATCCTCCTGAGGTTGATTATAATTGTACCTATCCCCCCTTACATGGACCCAAGGAATTCAATGGTTCTATTGGTTTGTTGCTAAGACAGCTGGTTGCCTAGCAACAGCTACTGTAATTGTTTAACAGCCAGCAACACCCATTTCCATGCTCCTGAGGTGGATTTTTATCGTACCTACCCCCCCTAAGATGGACGCAATAAATGTAATAGTTCTATTGGTTTGTTGCTAAGACAGCTGGTTGCCTAGCAACAGCTATTGTAACTGTTTATCTGCCTAGCAACACCCATTTCCAAGCTCCTGAGGTTGATTATAATTGTACCTATCCCACCCCCAACATGGACCGGAGGAATTCAATGGTTTCATTGGTTTGTCGCTAAGACAGCTGGCTGCCCAGCAACAGCTACTCTAATTGTTTATCTGCCTAGCAACACCCATTTCAATGCTCCTGAGGTTGATTATAATCATACCTGCCCCCCCCCCCCCTAAGATGGACGCAAGAAATTCGATGGTTCTATTGGTTTGTTGCTAAGACAGCTGGTTGCCTAGCAACAGCTATTCTCATTTTTTATCTGCCTAGCAACACCCATTTCCATGCTCCTGAGGTTGATTATAATCATACCTACCCCCCTAACATGGACCGAAGGAATTCAATAGTTCTATTATTTTGTTGCTAGACAGCTGGTTGCCTAGCAACAGTTTTCTTATTGTTTATCTGCCTAGAAAACAACCATTTCCATGCTCCTGAGGTTGATTATAATCCTACCTATCCCCCCTAACATGGACCAAAGGAATTCAATGGTTCTATTAGTGCTGCTGCACTGGTGGCATGTGGCTGTATATTACCAGGTATGGTCCACGGCTATAAAAGGGCAAACACAGTCTCCACATGCAACGTAGCTGTATTGCGCGACGCCCCCCCCCCTCCCACCCCCATGTACATGGCTGCTAAGTGTGAGAGCTATGTTGAGCGGGGGGGGGGGGGGGGGTTGGACACTCACATATGCATCCTGTTACATATACATTTATTCTAGTAGTAGTACAAGGGAGAGAAGGGGGGGGTCTGCAAAGACATGTAGAACTTTAACTCCTTTTTTCCGCGGAATGCAACACAGAATCAACTTGGTACATCCACAAGCCTTTAGAAGGGATATCTATCTATTGGCATACAATAGCAGTTTATTCCACTAATTTATAAGAAAGATCACAAATCAGTTATAATTCTAATTGCAATTACTATCCCTCATGCATCGCATTATAACAAGACGCCTTGGCAATGTGTCTGTGAGTGTATACTAAATAGCAATACGACTTGGTCTCCCACACCAACAAGGGAATGCTGGTTAGCTGTCACTTGATTACACTAAATCCCTGTAATGGCACGTTTTCCCCTGTTGTGTCACATCTGTCAGTTATTCTCTCTCCCTGTTTATATGGTGTCTTGAATGGGTCCCCTACAAATATATCAACCATGTAGACATTATGTTCCTTAAAATGCAAGAATTGCGGTTGTTGCCGTGTATATAAATGCCAGAAGCATTTTTTTACGCGGGAACAACCGCAATTCTTGTTTATCCTATAGAATGAATATTTTTGAAATCTTATAGAACCCCAAATACTGATAAACTCTAATTCATGTAAATCAACAATAGAGGTATACAAAATAGTTATTCTTTTTTTAAAGGTGTGTGACAGCATTCAGGAGACAGACCATTTGGGTCTCACTCCTGATTGTTCAATGATGTGATAGATTCATACATCTGGCTTGCTCAATTAAGAGGCCTTAGGCCATAGCTTTTCGAACAAAGGACCATGAAGGCCTCCTAATATAATAATAATCAGACTTTTACAGTTAAGTACAAGAATGAGAGTTGGGAAACTGCATCAGCTAAGTAGGGGTAGCTTTACCTTTTAGGACAAACATCATCGTCGGAGATGGTACCAATCATCCCAAAATAGAATATAGTATTTGTGTTTTTCCCTGTCTGTACCTGCAAAGATTGTTAGGTAACTTTGGGTAAAATCCAGGATGGCATAGCCAGGATGCTTAAGAGTAGTTCAATGTTACCATAGTCAAAAATGATTTTCTCCTCTAACAAAATTACACTGTCAAATACCTCCTGACCTGATGATTGAAATACATAATTAGTAGTTGCAGTTATTGGTTTTTATTAGAAGTGATGGCGTACCATGGGCCAGACTTTATTGTCATTCAACATACATTTTTGTGTTGCACATTTTTTTATTGTTATTTACAAAACAAATGTATAGATACATTCTCATTAAGCCTGGCATGTGTAGCAACCTAAACACAATGGAATATATATCTATGTTTATGTTTCAGATACTTTACTATCTGTTGGCCCATGAAAACAATCCTCAAGTTTACCCCAAAGAAAACAGTGCTGGTGATTATTTTCAACTGGCTCATAGCTGGAGTAATGGCATTCGGATATCTCCTACTCAAATTTTCAGTAAGTTTTCTGACTCGATCACACAAGAAAGCATCTTGAAAAGTTGATTCACATTTCATATTTCAGTAAATTATTTTTGTGGGCCCTCAAATTATTAATCATCAAAGGAATAGCTTGCTCAGATTTGGCAAGGAAAAAGTTCACAACATGTGCTAGGAATTAGCTGAATATGATGATTATACATAATCATACAGTGAGGACAGATTTTCCATACTGTAAAAAACAGCTACTGATTATTAGCAGATTACTTAGGAAGCTTGTCAATGCGTCTCTCTTTTATTGTGACCTTGAAAGATTCAAGAGAGGGTATCATGTCCTCAACCTTGGGGTTGTTCTATAAAGTGGCTAGTGTGTACTCTATACTGTATTAGCACATAGTTGATCTTGAGAAACTAATCTTCAACATTGGTCCATTCAAACATAACACAGGAAGCAGTCAAACATTTTTGACAAATGTCCTCCCTCATGCATTTTTATGAATGAGATATTCCTGTTGAAGGGGAAAAGATACTATTTATCAGAACATATCAAGCACATGAACCAATTCTGTACATCCAGGCATATTCATCCTAAAGCTTCCTAAATTATTAACAGTTCAACTCTAGATCAAATACACCTGAATACTTCTGCCGCAAAACATCATCGCATGAGCAATGGTTCTTCATTGTCTACGACCTGGCACTTTACCTGGTGCTACCCGTGCCCATCTTGTGCTTCAATTACATCCTTGCTGTACGCAGCCTGCTAACCAGCATCAAGAGGTCCCGGCAGATGACAGGAGAATCAAGGTTTGTCTCAGCTAGTATAATCATTGTTTATGTCATTACCTCAAAGTTCATAGGTTCCATTCATATTTCAGTATGAGCGGCTATTCATATTCAAGTAAGAGACAGCCTTTTATGTGAAATCTCATTCTCTCAGGAAAAGTAAAGCACCAAGAGTAAGAAGGGGAGATGTTGATTGGCAATGAACTGGATATGTCAGAACACAGATCCTTTACCATCAATCTAATTCTGTTCTTACCTCCCTAACATCTTGCATTTGTATACTTTGCCCTTTACTCAGTCACAAGGTATATTACAATTACAGGTGCTTTATGATTTAAGAGCAGGGTCATTTTTCACCCTGGCTTATGAAGCCATTGTGGAAAATAACCCTGCTCTTAAATCATAATAAGTGCCTTTTTGTTATGGATATTTCGGATATTTGCCTTCACTTTTCGGTTGTAAAATCATCATAAATGGAAAGAGAACTATATGTTTTAGCAATTTAGAATTTTCAAAATATCTCCCAATGATTTTTGTAAGTAGTATACTAAATGCCTGCACCAGACATGGGAGAGAGTAGCGATCTATTCTCCGAAGAATGCAAATGTGACTGGTGTGCCAAATTTTGACAAAAAAAAAGTACCCCAGCAGGAGAACCAGAATATAATCTAGCAAAATCTGGGAGAACATTGGTACCAGAAGTAAAGCAGCTGAGAAAACTGAATTTAGAATTATATTTGTATGTGTATTCTTTACTAACACACCAGAAAGGCCTAGAGGGAGGTGTATTCAATGGGATAACATGACAAGCAGAGGGGTAAGGCCGCTCCAAAAATGAACCTGCCTTGAGCATTCACACCTTGGGAATTGGGAGGGCTGGGGGGTAATGTGGAGGGAGGCATGGAGAGAAATGGCCTCCGCTTCATAAGTCTTTGCAGGGTCATTTCTTGGTCATAGCTTACACCTGATTAATATTCATCTCAAAAGGGTCAAAATTAAGTTGAGGTAGTTTTCTTACTCAATGTAGACATTTGGATCTGTACCACAGTATTCATAGACAACCACATAATTGGTTATGTAAGGACAAACAGTGCTAACATGGTAACATTCTTTACTTATACAGTGGCCAGCTAAATGCAGAGAAGGCTCGCCTTAAGGTATTTGATGGGAATTTCAGTTTCAAGCTATTCTATTTTCATATTTCATTGTTTTTTTTGTATCTACTAACTTTCATCCTAGTATGACAGTGCAAAATCATCATCATTGTCAGGATAGCATATTTGAGGAACCTTCTGGACAAAGCTTATTTGATCTATTGAATTGTTGTTTAACATTAACCCCTATAATAGGCTCTAACAAGGTATCATGCTACTTCCTCAGCTGACCTACATGATGGTAACACTTGTTGTTATATACATCATCACTGTGACACCAGGCAGGCTCCTGAATGCCTTTATGTCTCTGAAAGTTGGTCAGGCTCGGAAATTTCCTTTTGTCTATGGGAAGAAGGTTAATGGTGCTATTGATCTGGTGAGAGGTATGAACAGAAGAGAGGTATGAACAGCTGAACATTGATATGGTACTATGTCATACATCATACAATGTTTTTTTCCATCACTTCCTCAGCTGACCTATATGATGGTAACACTTGTTGTTATATACATCATCACAGTGACACCAGGCAGGCTCCTGGAAAGCTATATGAATCTGTGGTCTTACTTAGGCTTTCGCACAATTGGTTTCATCTATGGAAAGAAGGTCTCAGGTGCTGTAGATCTGGTGAGAGGTATAAACAGCTGGACTAACGTGATTGTATATGCAATCATCTCCCAGTGAGTTTTATATTGCACTTAATCAGTTGTTCTCTGTTAAAGCAATAATAGCAACTGGTAAAAAGCAAGTAATTGGTTGATAATTATTTGTCTATCATCCTAATGTTACACCCCTCAAACCTTAAAGGACACCAGGTGCCTTACTAGATGGCTAATGAGGTCTGACCATATTAACCCATCAGGTATCAAACAAATGATCTAGCTAAATTTCTATTTCATCACACAGCCATTTATAGGATTTTTAGTTGCATGACATGTCAAGTGGGAATGTCTATAGTTGAGCATAGGGAGCCCAGCTCTTTAAATAAGATTCACTTAAAAGTACTTTGTAGTTGTAACAGTTATTTGGTTTTCCAGACAGTTTCGGACAGCCTTCAAAGAGATTCTCTGCTGTTGCTGTAGAAAGCCATCAGGAGTGGATTCTGGATCAGGAAATCTGGCTGCAATAAAAGGAAACCCTGCTGGTACAATGGAGCACCAGGTGTAGTCTGGCACCTAAATGAGACTCACCCTGTTAAGGGAGTGGTCATTTGTTAACAACATGGGGGGTGTCAGTGGCCTTTTGTGCATAGGAGTCAACTTGTTTTTGGTCCCCCGCAGGAGGGGTCAAATTTTGTTCTGTCCCCCCCCCACCAGGCAGGTTGAAAATGAGCGCCCTTTTGTGCTATAGTATTGTGCAGGCTTTTTCGCTAATAAGGGGTGTAATTGTTTTGGTGTCCAAATTATTTTGGTTCCCCCCAAATCCAACCCCCTAACCTTGTTGTTAAGAAATGACCGCTCCCTAAGCATGGACATGTGCAGCTGCCACAGGTGTCCAACAGAAACTAGAGTTATACCATTTTCATAGATGTATTAAGTAGCCTGACTGTATAAGATGTTTCATATTGGTTTTTACAAATATCTAGATATGATTCATATGATTGTGGATTTTTTAGGTCTTAATTTTCACATTCCAAATGCAGGTAGCTATTGTAGAAGTAATACTGTAGGGCTCTGCTGGTTGTACTGATGGTGAAAAGGTAATTAGAATGGAAGTAATAGAGACCCGATGAGGCAACACTTGCTGATGGACTCCTACCATAGCCGGATTTAGAACCTGCATTGTTAGTGTGATCCCTATCAATGTTAAATGTTAAATGGGCTTATCATCACAAATAATAATTGAACTATGGGAGTGACATCTTTACTTCACACCCCTTTCTGCATCAAATTGTAATCCAGTGTTTTCATTGATGCTGATTGCTTGTTCATATTTTCAGGCAGTTTGTTCACATTTACATTCAAAGTTATGCTTAATGTTCACAGCTTTGTTCAACTGACACCTTTATCTTAGCAGTAAACATACATTGTGACTTAATATTGCATAGGCATAACAAAAATTTGGTTCGCACATGTGTGTTATTGTATTTTCGGGAGGAAGGATTCTGGATGCCATTGTGACTAACATGTCCCTGGCTAACTCTGAAAAGTTTGAAGATACAAACGTAGAAGTGGCATTATCATTTAAAGAGACAAGACAAAGAAGACGTTTAAACATCAACATTTTATAATGAAGCTTACTTATAGATTTTTTTTTTTGGATGCCAGACTATCTCAACTTCTTGATAAGTCAATGGTACAGGTGGGCATATGAATAGAAAGTGAGTGCCTGAGGATCACAGGTCTGATGGACAAGAATATGTTACGCACACTGATTACTGTAACTTTAGAAACTGGCTTTTGTTGTTTCTGTAGTTATATTGTTATTGTTAATGAAACAGGAATGAATTCATATAAGAATACTAGTAGCTCATCATTAAAACAGGGTAACAACCAACAAGCATTACATAATCATGAAGACAACTGTTTAATTAACTGTGTCTGATACACAAGAACAACCAGAACCAACTAGAATTGTTGATGAGCATCCCACAAATTAATTCTCTATATACTTGATGTGAATCACCGATTAAAACCACCTCAGAATGTATAAATACATACATGTCTAATGGTCAGATGCATGCAGTATTAGTCTGTACAATGATGACCTGAAATAAACATGTATATATATGCACATATAATGACTTACTATTCTTTGTTCAATACTGTAAACGGTCTTTGATCAAGCATTGATATAACCTGACAGTACAATTCCTGTAAACTCCCATAACTGGTCATCATCTTTTTTAAATTTTGGACCTGAGAGAGAGTCTTTAGGCAAAACAATGATATGAAACAACCTTTAGCTAATTAAATTATGACCCATCACCTTTAAAATTCCGGAACGGGGTGGGACTGCAGTGGCCCAGGTCTATGTAAATACTCCAACTAGAACAGAAGTTGGGCCATTTCTTCTTATGGAAATATCTCTTTCCTTTCCATTAACATTTGATCAAATAGCCATATAAGAATCTAAATATTTACTGATAACTTTGACGTATTGAAATGCAAGTGCAACAATCAACCCTCAAGGCTTTTATTCAATTTTAGAAATAAGCTTCTTTTTTTGGCCAATAATCATTTCTTATTACAAGGGGGTTAAACTCTTCCCCACCACTTCTGTGAATAGCTAAGCCCCAGAAGTCAACCTCAGAAAAAGATGTCTGTGTCCCTAAACTTCAAGTCCTGTCATTGAGCCTCATGTCACATGTCAATTTTAAGAAATGGCCATGTCACACGTCGCTTAGGTTGCCATGTCACATGTTGATTTCAAGAAATCCCCATGTTGCCATGTTGATTTTAAGAAAAGCCTATGTGGCCGTGTCAATTTATGGGGTCAACCCCCATTATAAGCGGCACCTCAGGTTTGAGAAAACCCTATAAGTCATACTTGTGGTTTAAATATGACTACCAGTTACTTTATTATTGATTTATTCTTGTAAGCAACTCTCATATATGCTGCACCTGACTCACAAGGTTAAATAGTGAATATGGAACTAAATGTGGAAGGTTAAACTGTAGGAAGCAAATTTTTATACACATGTAGCCATGACTGTTTGTGAACTTTCATTCTTCCGAATTATAACTGTATTCTTGTTTAGGGCTTATTCATTTATTGCTAGCTGATGGGGGGGGGGGGGGCTTGGTGGATATTGGTGGGGTTCATAATGAAATAACGAGCCCTTGATGGGGGGGGGGGCAAATCTGGAAAAGCCTCCATGCTCAAGGGAAGTAGGGAGTAGGGTGAGGCCCTCTAACGAGCTTAGAACAAATGTGGATGCACCTGGATGCCTATATGAGCATTTGGCATTACTTTGACATTTGCACAATTGGTTTCATCTATGGAAAGAAGGTCTCAGGTGCTATAGATCTGGTGAGAGGTATGAACAGCTTGACTAACGTGATTGTATATGCAATCATCTCCCAGTGAGTTTTATATTGCACTTAATAAGTTGTTCTTTGTTAAATCCATAAAAGCAACGGGTAAAAAGCAAGTAATTGATTGATAATTATTTGTCTATCATCCTAATGTTACATCCCCCTAACATTGAAGGACACCAGGTGCTTTACTAGATGGCTAATAAGGTCTGACTGTATCAATCTATCAGGTATCAGATCAATTATATAGTTGAATTTCTATTTTATCACACAGCCATTTATAGGATTTGTAGTTGCAATAAAAGGAACCCCTGCTGGTACAATGGAGCACCAGGTGTAAAAGTCTGGCCCTTTAATCAGACTCACCTGGTTAAGGGCGAGGTCTTTTTTTTAACAACATGGGGGGGGCAGTGGATTTTTGCGCAAGCGAGTCAAGCAGGTTGAAAATGAGTGCAGCCAACCTGTTTGAGCTATAGTAAAGCGCAGGCTTTTTCGCTAAAAAGGGGTGTAGTGTTTTGGTCCCCCCCTTCAAGGGGTCCAAATTATTTTGGTTTCCCCCCAAAAATCCACCAACACCCCCCACCTGTTTTAAATAAATGACCACTCCCTAAGCATGGACATGTGCAGCTGCCACAGGTGTCCAACAGAAACTAGAGTTATACCATTTTCATAGATGTATCAGTGGCCTGAGTGTGTTTCATATTCATTTCTACAAATATCTATATATGATTCATAGGATTTGGAAGTTTTTGGGTCTTAATTCTTACATTCCAAATGCAGGTAGCTATTGGAGAAAGTAATAAAGTAATAAAGATGATAGAAATCCATTGAAGGGGATTAGAATGGAGGTAATGGAGGCTCAATGGGGCAACACTTGCTTTATAGAACTCCTACCCTAGCTGGATTTAGAAACTACATGATTTGTGTTATCCCTATCAATATTTCATGTTATCATCACAAATATTTATTAAACTATGGCAGTGACATCTTTACTTCCCACCCCTTTCTGGTCTGTGTGTGCAGGCGCAGGCTAGGCATAGATGCCAGCATCCGGGAGGACCCCTCATTCAGTGTGGGCTTAAAGGGGCATTCACACTTTGCCCTTGCACTTAACCACATAGTAGAGTAGAACAGCACTAGAATTGTGAGTGGGATACGCTCAGTGATTGTGACACTTTAATAACCACACTGCTCACCCATTGCTTATTCTTTCATCTCGTACAATATTGTAGCAATAGCATTTGGACACAAAGCAAGTTCCTTATATAGGTGTCATGAGCAGTTGGGTGTTTTGCAGGTGAGCCTGTAGTAGGAGGGAGCTTGTTCTATAACCATGTCAAAAAAGTATGGTACATGACTGCATGTACAGAGAGGCCTCTGGACCAAGACACTCTAGAAGAGTGGTGATTCAGCCTCCAACAGTGGCGCCATCTTTGGAGTGGAGCAGAACACATGTGCACTGCCCTCTGGTGCAGGCAGATAGATCTTAGCTGATAGTGCTGCAGCATTGGACTGGTAGGGCCATTATTTCTTCAGGCACCTTGCATCGACAACTGATGGCAGACACTCAGTATCACTGGAAAGCTGTGATTATGTAGACAACAACCCTGGTGAGTGTAAAAAGAAAAAAACTCATACGAAGTTGGCAAATGAGCATTGAAAATAACAAGGTGGAAAATAGCTTTTGATTATGAAAAATTGTCTAAATCATACTTGAAACCATTTAGAACTCTTGGAATGTGCATTACATTATATCAGGAAAACATCTAAATCCAGAACATAGGATCCAAGGTCATAGGTCCAAGGTCAAGGTCAATAACTGGGATTTGGATATGATATGTGATCACAACTTTTATATCATATCACTTCAAGGTCATGACCTTGACCTCTGGAGTGAAGGTCACAACATTAACTGTGGTTGATATAATTCAAAATGGCATAGCACAAGAAAAATAGAGGTTACGATTTATAAATTCATAGGAAGTTGTGATCCCATTATATATCCCTATCCCAGTTATTTGACCTTTACCTCGGACCTTTGACCTACAACATCCAAGATTCAATGTCCTTCATTTAAATGGTTTTCCAATATGATCTAATGCAAATTCAGAGAGTTCTACATGCTTTTAGGTATTGTTTATACAATTTTTCATAATTAAAAGCTATTTTCAAACTTTTTGTCTTCAGTTCTCATTTGCCAAGTTTGTATGATTTTTTTCTTTTTACCTTCACCAGAGTTGTTATCTATACAATCACAACTTTCCAGTGATACTGAGTGTCTGCTATCATATTTTGCTGCAAGGTGGCAAGGTGAGGGGCAGCCTGGTGCTGCAGCACTATGAGACATAAGATAGAGCTCTCCCTGCAGCTCATCTGTGTACTCCAGATATCACAGTGCCACTAATAAAACAGCTATTGATGCAGACAAATTGTATATACAAGTGTATACAGTATCAGAGGTTGACCCTAACGCTGGCCCGGGAGCCAATGGCCCGTATTTTCGGGGCCTATATTTTTCTATAAAATTACCATCCTATGGGCCCAGGTGGGCCACAGGAAATTTTTGTTTGATTGGAATATATTTAACAAGTATAGGCATTATTAAAGTGACTCTAACTAGTTAGTACTAGTATTGATCACAAGGGGGTAGTACCAGCCTTCCCGCCTTGACGCCGTGACGTCAGTCCTGGCTGCTACTACTCAAACATCGACAGATAAAAAAAATTCTGAGTGAATATCGCCTCTATATCGCCTCTATATCGCCTCTATATCGCCTCTATATCGCCTCAAAATGACTATATGTTTTTGTGGCCACGAATATCATGGCAACCGAGCGAAATGCCGCAATGCGATGCCCCCTACCCGGACAAGGGTACACCTAAGAGGACATCGCCGGCACAGGACAACAATGTCGGCCCCCAGGGCCGGCAGGAGACCGACCAGGGCAGTCCCCCCCTGCCGGGGCATCCAGGCAGTGCATCCCGCCAACAACATGGTCAGGCCGGGCGGGAGAGCGCAGACCCGGAGGTGCTTCTCCAACAGCAGCTAGCTAAAATTGCAGCTCTTACCTTGCAGGAGAGGAGCAGAGAGGCCGCATTGAAAAGGGAGCAGAAGCTGCGGGAGGCGGAGATGGAGCTTGCAGGCCTGCAGGCATAAAAAAATTTGATCCAGAAGGAGACACGACAAGCCACGGCATCTTTCCGCAGAACCATAGCTGGCTACAGCGGACAGGATGCAGGGGCGGCGTTCGAGAGTGATAAAACCCCCTCAGTGACTCACCATAGTGTGGGCAGCATGCGGATAACCGGGGACCAGCGACGACTGCTCTTCACCACGGCCCCTCCTCGCACGCGGCCGCGGAGGTAAACAAAGATGGCGGCGCCCACTCTCTCCCTTCCGGTGAGGCCTCCGGTGACAATATACAAGGCGATTTTGATCGTTTTAGAGGCGATCAGCAATCGCAGAGGGGAGGAAAGACCTCAAACAGCTTCAGCTCAGCTCCTTTTACCACCGAAGACTGCGCAGAGTGAGAGGTGGGCCGCGATGAGCGATCGGACACCCGTGATGAGCGAGGTCAGGTTGGTGGTGTGTATTCAAATGGCAGTGCCGACACTTCTTACCAGTCTTACTTGCTCTGGGTACAGCAGCAGCAGCAATCCCAGCACCAACAAGCTCATCAGCAGCAGCAACAGCCATATCAACAGCGACAACAGCCGTTTCAACAGCTTTAGGGTTGAGGGTTTATGCTAGGGACAACAGGAGGAAGAGGTCTAGGGAAAAAATTTGGCCTGATTATCATATGGAGGTGGACAAAGATTATAAGCAAATGTCCTACCGAGAGCTTGTGTTTGGTATGACATGTGTGCATGAGTGTATCATTAAAGGTGAATTTCCCAGCCGCATAACGGCCAGGGGCTACTCTGCCCATATGAAGTTCATTACTAAGAGGGCCTTGTCCAAGGCTTATGAGGCCGACACTCTGGCTAGGTATGAGTTCAGGGTCACCACCAAGGTTATAGAGGGTGATCTCACAGATTTTGTGGCATGCGATGAGGATGCCCGCCACGACTGCCTGGGCGCGGATAACACTGGACCAGTCCGCAGAGGGCCACAGGAAATTTTTGTTTGATTGGAATATATTTAACAAGTATAGGCATTAATATGCCGGTTGAAGGAGAAAAAAAAGGCCAAATGAGCGAATTAGATTTCTTTCAACATAGATGAATCAGGAAAATATGATTTTCTCTTTAAAAAAGTAAATTAGTTCCCGAGCCCACACCTAAAATTACAGCCCCATAGATTTCTTGAGCTATGGGCCCTGGTGGCCTACACCTGGAAATGTTAGTGGCTACCCCTGCAGTATTCATATTATAGCTTGAGAATTGGTAATAGTTACATCTAGCTTATATCTAATCATCATTGTTGTCATGTCCAGTTACAGAACCACTCCATCTAGACACACTCACTCTCCCTCCCTCTTTTCAGTTTATAGCACAACACCACAGTATAGAATCTCCCAGCAGATGTCTGTGTTACTGCTAGTATAAACCAACGCGACTTGTTGCAGGGAGAGTGCAGGGCCTAGAAAAGGGGGACTGTGGTGGTGGTATTCTTTTCCATTTCTGATTGAATAATAACCAAAAACGTAACCCAGTGGGCATCCCTTCATACCGGATTCCATGGATGCCCTTTAACAGCTGTGACGTCACAATAGTGAAAAATTGAAAAATTGGCTGGCGGCTAAAGATTTCCTCTGTCCGGCAGAGACTACTGCGGTCCGGCAGCAGGGAGTAGTGGGCTCTTTGCCCCTCACCATTAGTAACAACCCCTCCTACCTCAGGATGGGTCAAGACTTTTGATAATAGATTACCACGAACTCGTAGAAACCTACCCGGTCTACGTACTTTATGAGAAGGCCGCTTCTATCATTAAAAAAATATTATTAAAAAAAAAAAAAATTTCGAACTTTTTCGGCTTTAGTAGTTATACGGCGTAAGAGCAGTATCCTTAGGGTTGTTGTTTTTGTAGTTATATTAGATCTTGAAGGATGTTATCTTGGTTTCAACCGTTTTTATAGTCACTTATTCTCATGACTATAAGGGGCCCTCACAACTGATGTACGTAGAGTGGGTTGGTTTGTAGGCTCTCCGATTACCACTCCCGAAATAGGAAAGGGACTGGCCATGTATTAATTACAGGGTGTTTGGTGGGTTTGGGAGGGGTTGTAAACAATGAAGACCCTCATTTATTAACAACGGGGCGGGGGGGGGGGGGGTCGGTAGATTTTTGGGGGGTAGCCAAAAAATGTGCAACCCCCTCGGGGGGGCAGTTGGACCCCTCTTTTCAGGGGGCGAAAAAAATGCACCCCTTTTTAGTGAAAAATGTTTCTGGGATAGATGGTTTTTTTTACTTTTAGGGACTTCAGGTATGCCCTAGGTCTCAAAAGGCCCCTATCCCACAAATATTTGAGGGATAGGGGCTTTCGAGACTTAGCGGCCTGACAAGAAGTCCTAAATATCTTTTCCTTTTGCTCATCCATCTGATTATTTATATTAGAGCTATGCTGCAGGCCTTACTCCATCTGTCTCGACAGCTCAATGAGACACAGCATAGGACAGTGATAGGAAGGTCTTGAGTTCAATCCCGGGTCATGCTTGTCATGAAACTATAGGTCCTTTATGTTTTGATCTATTTTTCTAAAAGTGATTCATGGTGACTAAAAGTATCACCAGCCTTGAGAAGCGAACCCAAGACCTTCAGATTTGCTTTTACAATTAATTCAGCTGTACAGTAACAGGAGATTTTGACTTTACTGTACAGTATATGTGCTGTAAATATACATTAGCTGACTACTGGAACCAAAGTTGCCCCCAGTATTCGCTGTACAGGAACACTACTCACTTCTAACAGTGTACTTCAGCATGTAAATAAGTCTGCCTAATCTGGGACTCCCTCAAGCAACTCAATACATCAGTTTTAACCAACCTTTTCTTTATCCCATATATTGGTAATGGTAGACACCAGTTTAGCCTAATATTCCTCTCAAATGTAACACAACACCAACTTGATAGATTTATCGGCATATAAAAGTAATATTCATCTATTACCCTACAAAAGTAGTTTATCCCACTTATGTATGAGAAAGGTCTCATGCATCTTAGTTAACACAATGCTGCAACAGCATGTCCATGAGCGGATCCCAATTAACAATATAGTTCTATAAGTCCTGGTAAGCTGTCACCTGTTATATCGCAGTATAACAGATCTCAGATCCTCCTCTCACCTGCGGACACCATTAATGCAATCTGTGGATAAGTAGATCTTCCGTCCCTCCTTGTCAATCTCTATGCTGGCGGGGCTTAAGCCAACGAGGCAAAAATGCCCCCTATACACTATGTATAGAAATATATATGATTTTATGTAAACCATTTGATTCAAATAGGTGAATGGAAACATACAATCTTTCTAAGCTACAGACCCATTTATCATCATCTAATGATCACAATTTCATATATTTTCTGTATATTGACACTGATGACGTGTGACATGGATTTACAAGTAGAAAGGTAGCGCCCATTCTTGCCTTTTATGCACAGAAGAATCCTGCTTTTTCCCCTCCCATTACAGAAGATTTGTTATAAGTATATAGCTTGGGGCAGAGATCAATGGGGGAGTCTCTGCCAAGGGAGATTGGCTGTGAGTGGTACAGTAGCTCTGTCCATCTGCGTACCGGTGGAGGTGTTGGGTGTAACCTCATCAGCGCACTTCAAAAGCAGGAAAGACCAGAGATTATGGTCATTACACAGGGAGCAAAGCTATATTCCCAACCAAGCAGTGATTACTGTTCATGCCATCTTTCCATTTTATACTTCTTAATGCAAATGTACTCTTTAAAGTAAATTTCTATAACTGAGACACACCTATGATACACCAATATTAAGTTGATGGGGACAGGAAGTTGATGATGACCAGCAGGCGGAATTAAAACAATGCATGCCGGTCGCAGAGTGAAATGCATTATGTTTTGTCTTATTGGCACAGCCTATGAATAATGTTGCAGGCATGACCGAAGTGCTTTGTGTTGGGGCTTTAAGATATACCAACCTGTGTCATTCTAAAACTGGAAACATAAAGGAATATCTAGTGATCATGAACATAACTACCGTTTTGTCTCCAGGGCTCAGAGATGGAAGGAGATGACTGCAATGTTTCACCACTAGGTACTGGGTTATAGTGTTGGCACTAGGACATCAGTACAATGTGACACCACTGGGCAATAGGATATCACTACCATGTTTCAGTACTAGGCACTCCAATATCAGTACAATTCTGGTGATGTACCATTATGCATCATCATGCTATACCTCTCAGAGGTGTACCAGCTTGGCCGGATCAGTCCTGGCATTTCACAACTAAGCACTAGGATTTATATAATGTTCTACTATACTAGGCACTAAGACTTGACTGCTATGCTTCACCAGTAAGAACAAAAACATGAATACAAAGTTTCACCACTAGGCATGCAGATATCACTGTAATGCTTCACCACTTGGCACCAGGACATCACTACAATAGTTCACCACTTCGTACAAGGACATCACTATAATAGTTCAACACTATGTACTAGCAGTCTTATACAGTGTTGAAATATCCTAACAATGTCTCCAGTTTGCAATGTTTTAGTGCCATAACCTATAAGCAGTTGCTGGTTGGGAACTTCTTTCACATTTCTAGTGGGACACACCCATGATACGCCAATTTGTCTCTGCCAGCACCATACTTAGAGTATGATAACATATGGTCTGACGGAGAGACTTCCAGGTGGCAGCACTATCTGCTTGTCACAACCTCAAGGTGGGGGACCATGGTGATAGGTTGGTGCCAGCTTGTGATGTAGCTACTGCATCTCATTAACGCTTTTGGCATAAATTAGTACTACACCTGCAGTGAGAACTGCTATATCATCTATTACTGACACAAATGGTGCTGGGTAGGTAACCTGGAGAAATAGGGGCAGCACTGGACCAGCCAACCAGAGCAGTGATGATGACCAACCACGGCACTGTCGCTGACAGATTTGTATATAACACCTTGTATCACCCAATTATGCTGTAGTAGCGACGAAGATACTACCCTGCATTTGTAGAAGCTAAAACTGTAGTTCTGGACACTGCAACCATCACCTTGTACTCCAGCCTTTGACAGAAACTATCCACAAGAACTTCATGCAGTAAGGCAGATTGTCAGATCCATGACAAGTCAACATGCCGAGCTTCAGGTAGGTCAGGCTTTTATATCACTAACAGGTCAACTAGCAGTCCCGCATGCAGTAGCATAGGGTTTCATGCATGCCATTCAGTGTATGTTTGGCCACCAACAAAGGAGGATTAGCTATGTTGTCTGTAATGGTAGAGGCCCAAGTGACCAGTGTGTAACAACAACACCACACGTCCCGACCTAACATCAGCAGTAAAAAAAGATGTGTTCAGGTATCATGGCCAAAATAAAAGGGTAGGTAGGTCAGGTTTTTTCTTTTTTTAGAAATAACTTTTTGAGGTGATGAGGTAAGTCTAAGGAAGGATACGTCTGATTCGCAACATGCTTACTGTTGATATATTTCCCACTGCCAATTATCACGTTTATTGTAATTAATATCCCCACTTTCCATTTACAAACCAATTAAATAGTCTAGTTAAGGCATTATCAGTACATATATACTGCCATTATCTGCTATACAAAGAATAAGACACAACAATGTGACTTTCTTCCCAACTTATCCCACAGCATGTGATAAATCCGATAGGTCCTTGTGTCAGTAGGTACCCTAACCAATATAAATCTAAAAAAAGATCTGGTTACCTGAACATAACTTTTTTTGTTTGGCCTTAGGTGTAGGTATAATACAGGCAGATTTCCATGACAAAAGGTTGCCCCAGTTGCCAAGCTTGGACTTATTTATAATGCAATGAAAGCATCTTTCACAACGCTTGCTTTTAATTAATCTATGGCTGTAGTTTTGTGTATGGGTAATTTGTTGATAGCTTTTAAAACACCTGCAGGAGTCTAATCAGTAACACCTTCATTGTATTCATCATCATCAAAAAGGCAGTTAGTATTGTTTTTTTCGCAGAGGTTGTGTACGGGCACATTACATCTAAAACATGAATAATTCTCTTCAAAATTACAGAGAGTTTCCACACTTTTTTCTTTAATGATCCAATGACACGATTTGTGCATATCTTATTGACTCCTTCCTTATTTAGATAACATACTCCATTCACCTATTGTATGTAAAGGTGGAAATCCCCATAGAGCTACTGCACAGTACTCCCTCCACAAACTCCATGCAGCCAGCTATCACATCCTGCCATTTTATTACGTCACTGCGGGCTAGACAGAAGGGCTGGGTTTAGGGGTAGGATTAGCGGTATGTTTTATATACAGTATTGCATGTGAACCACTATAAATTCAAATCTCCAAAATCTCCCCTTTCCCATAAAAATAAACCCACAAAAAAAAACAAAAAAAACTAAGGTTATTCAAGGTAATATGCACCTAGATGTATTTCTTGAGTATGAAATATCTTTGCACTGTTTGGATGGAACACATGATCAACAGAATTATAAAACCTATTGTAGACAAATAATTCGTCAATGGGACTTAGGTGATAAATTCTGATTCCATATCCTGTCATCCCTTTAGTTTAAATACTCATTCAAATGCCTAACCCATTTGGAATGGCATTATTCTATACCAATGTAAAGGTATTCGATAGTAAAAAATGTGTATTAAAAAAATTCGATTTGAGCCTTTAGTCGACACAATCCGCATGCATTAAAACTGTGTAACTCAGGTGTAGACACTGAAATATTTTGGAAATATCCAGAGTATGAAGAAGCTAGAAGCATTTAGAAAAAGGTCCATCGCGAGGCTGTAATATTAATACGTCATTTACCAACAGATATGGGTGAGTTTGTCAGTGAATAAGAGAGGAAGAACTATATAGGATGAAATTACCAAATAAAACATATTGCATTGTACTCCTTTCAAGTTGTAAATGTAGTATATTTCCAGCAGATATCATAGTCTAGATTTTCCCTAGATAATAAGATACTTATGTGCTGGGATGTGATTTTTCGATGGCACTCATCACCAAAAGGAGACGTGACCTGGGTTCTCAGTTGAAAAAAAACCCTTCTTCATGAATCTTGAGGTAAAAAAATCCCTTAGTTAAAAAAACCATAAATGTTCTGAAGCCTAAAAACAGAAAACAGACAAAGTTGACTGAGGGCTATTCCCTCTCACTAAAAAATATATACTCCTTTGAAAACCACCCCCATAATTTATAATCCCAAAAAGTTTCCTACAGACAAAATTATGCTTTGGTTATATTTGAGCAGATCATCTACTTTTAAATCATTCGTCAAAATCATCTTAAAACTTCAAACGACACAGCACAGTTGCGTCTGTCAATCTTTATAAACAATTGAATTGGTATTGGCTCATTTGATAGATACCAACAACTCCAAGCTGGAGCCACATACACTGCCGTTCATATAAATCCCCCACCTTCCCATTTTGTTGTGTGCATTGTAGTCCAAAATTTGATTGAGTATGAATAACTATATCGAGGGCATTATAGCTACAGTACCACCCCTCCCCCTAGAATGGCAGACTATGACCCTCCCCCCACCACCACCACCCCAAACATGAAAAAAAGCTATAAATTCTCTGAACAAGTATCGACAGATAACAGTATGGCCCTCCCCAGCATCAGATACATGTATATATAAGTAACTAGATAACAACAGTGATTGACAAGATATAGCTTAATTTTACATTATAGGGAATCATTGTTAAATACAAAATATTTATTTATTTCCTTTCAAAAAAGAATTTTTTGTTATAAAACCCCTTACACATTTACTAGAGGTATTGAGTCAGCTCTTCTATGCAAGGTGTGGCTCTGATATTAGGGTCTTGCTCCTTCCATAACCTAGCACGCTGGACTTCTGGGCCTTTTTCATATGACGCTGTTTGTATAGTATGATATGTAAGTAACACCTTTACATAAGCATGTATAGGTCTCTTTACAGGTTGTAAATAACTCCCGCCAATGTTTTTAAGCTAGGGCATGTACAGTTTCTGTTGGAGTCAATAAATTCAAACCCGGATATGTTGTAAGATTTGTAAGATCTTTTATTCAAGCAATAATCATGGTTTACACTGCGATTTTCAAAGGTTGAAATGTTTTAAGACACCTCATCAAACAACACATTCATAATGGCTACTATCAAACTATCATCATCATCATCATCATCATCATCACCAACAACAATCACAACCATAATGGCCAATCACATCAATATAATACTGTAGGGGCACTAATATTATCCAGGTTCGTCATCGAACACCTACTGTATGGTTTGCATAGCCGGAACCAGGGGGCACCCCAATCGGAGGCAAACAGTTTAAATACTGCCCTCACCCCCTTGCTCCGGCAGACCTCTTCAGGTCTCCGACCCTGACTGACCATACGAAAGTACATATATATATATTGCATGACCAGAATGAATCAGAACTCTTATTGAGCTTGATTGCCCAGGTTGAGACCATAATAAAACCCTTTCTTCGCATCTTACCAAATATGTTGCAGTTTGTGTCCTTATTTCTCGAATCACATAATGACGAACTCTACACTGGTGCCGTGACCAGGATTTTCTAGGAGAGATTGCGGACTGGCCCTGGCGGAGGCTTGGTCGGAGAAGGGGGGGGAGAAGGATCCAGGAAGGTCCTGGAGGAAGGAGAGCTGGACCTCACGGTGGCTCAGATAAATGAAGTATGGAACGAAGCAGCACAATTGCTTACCTCGGATAGGAAAGGATCCCGAAAGAGGAGTCAGAAATGCTAATATCCAACATATTTAAGTTTTAACTACTTCATTGCTTTGCTACCAACCCTCTTAGATAGTCTGCACCCTAACATGTGTCAATTTTATATTTCTTCGGGGAGCCTTTGCCCTAAGTTTGAGAGAGTTGTTCACATTGTTCAGGAATTATTATGGTAATCTCTTTAATTAAAAGCATGGAGTAACTAGTGTTACTCTGTGCTTTAAAGTGCTGATATTAGCCATATTCACGCTCATACTGTGAAAGGTGTTTGATGGAATTGGTTAAAAAGCTAGCTTTACACAAAAGCAGATTTGTTGAAGATAATGCTGAGTGAGTAACAAGAATATCCGGCAATTTTTGAAGAAGTAGGAGTAAAGGTGGGGAAGTGTTATAGAGCTTTTAAATTTTTCAAAAAAATCCAAATTTCACAGGTCCATACCTCAGAACTTCAGTTTTTTTGTGATTTCAATCTTTATTGTAGAATAAACTTGTATTTATAAACATATTCTGAGGTTTCTGATGTGTCCTTCCCCACCTCAATACCTACATAAGTCAGTGGCTTGACCAATATACATCATCTACTATAGATAGAGGGTGGAGTATAAGTGAGAAAACTTCTACAGCTCCATGGAGGTTTTCGTCATGAATCCTCCAGATTTTTGATTACTGATTCAGTCTAAATTACACACAATACCACAACACTCATTATGAAAATGGTTTGACAATCTTCTCCAGCAGTGTTGTTACACTTCTCACACTGATAGTGAGTATTCTGGCTGAGGAAGAAGTTAAACAAGGTAAGAAGTATTTCATTTATAGTGAGCATGAATAATTCCCAATTATCAGGAAGTGCTCATTTTTTAGTAACATTTAGTAACATTGGTGGAGAGGGATCCACTTTGTTTCCATCCCTAAATTTATGTTCCAAGTGATCAAGGCTTACTCCTTTTAGCTATAATAAGGTCAGTCCGATAAAAAGTGGTTCCTCATGACCAAGGATCAAAAATAGGAGAATATATATTTTTTTATGACAAAAATTTGCAATTCAGCAAATATGAATTATTTTCTATATCAAAATGTGGGGAAATATATGTCATTTCTATCCCTCTGCAATACTGGCAATACTAGCTGAAATGTTTTACCAAATGTGTGAAAATTTGTCCATTTCCATCATGTTTTTTTAGAAAAATTAGCAAAGAAATTACATTTTCCTCAGAACATGATTTTTATGATGCGGCCGGTGATAATTAACCATTATATTTTTTAGAGTGGCCTCAATCGCATGCTTTTTCACTGAAATCTGTGAAAATATTTGGTTCCAGTCGTCAAAAGGGATCTAGATTTTCTTGTGAATACACAGTGGTCAGAAAAGCTTATTGTTGATGACTGTTCATTATACATTTCATGAATGCTATACGACTTGTTATCCCAGCAGGAAAGAACGAAACATCCCTCACAAGATCCAACATGAGCACAGCCTTGTCTATGCCAGCTACAGACCTTTACAACCCAACTACTGACACTTCAATGACATCTACTGAAGAGGACTGGAGCCCTTTTGCACCAGGAGATATTCTGAACAACGCATTTCTAAGGAAGGCTAAATTTTGTCATGTGTTGTGCTTTAATGAAACCAAACTGGTTGGTAAAATTGAATAATACATGATACATTTGATACTGAAGTGTCCTAAATCAAATAGAACCGAAGCATTAATAGATGTATACAATTTTTAGTTATTACTGCATACGATCAAACTATACAACAAAAACCATTGAGGGGTAACTGGTTGATCAATAAATTCTTATTGAGAAACTTTCTATCGGGATCTTCTGTTGCCAATAAATACTTTTTACTTCAGCAAGGACTGCGCAACTTTTGGCCTTATGTTGCTCCATTTACCAAAATGTGGGACGGTCAAGTGGCTTATGGAACCAGAATGCTACATAGGGCAAAGGAAATAGCAGTAAACCCAGTGCTCCGCTCAAAGATGTACTGCTTTCTTATTGCCTATCCTTTTTGGGGAGAGCGGTCACTGAAATGCTACCACGGCAATCACACAATGTACCTTGAAATATGGAAATATTCTCCTATCGGGATGTTGAGAGACAATATCTCACTGTCTGTCTTCAATGCAATATTGGCATTTCTTTCGCTGCTGTTAGGAGTATTTGGTAAGAACCAAGGGGTATCAATTGACATGCCGGTTGCAGAATCTGCTGTGAAATACTGAATGATGCTTATGAACACAATGTACTAGAATATTAATATAGTGCACTTTACATCCAAAAGGTAAAGGCTCTGTCTCATGAAAGTGATGCAACTCAGTTGGGAGGGGATGATAAGAGTAACCATGGAATATAGTCAAATCCTTTCATATTTGTACACTTCAGGTGTGGTTGGACATTACTTGATGATTGATTTTACTTAAATATATTTGTAGTGTCCATGGCAACCATTCTTAAAATACTCATTAAATTCAAAATCGACTTTCTGACCACTTTTTGTACCTATTTGAATATTGAATCTACTGGCAAGCAGTAAATATGTATTCTTATTTCTAATAATGTCAGTTGTAGCCCATACCAATATTCAAACCAGCAAACACCAAAATATACCCATCATCCATCCCATTCTAGCTAACCATCCACCTTTAATACATCTCATTTCTGTGTTTTTTCCACTTTAAAGCATACTGAAATATTTTAAAACTTTGCAGTATTCTCCTGTAAAATCTGTCATATATGTAATAAGACTTTTTTTAAATATTCTATTACCAAATTGCGTCATCTGCTCATCCATATAAAAATTTGATTTGTAGCAGTTTAATCTGTTTGACTTTTTTAATCTGGCCCATAAGTAAAAATGTGGTCAGAAAGGCGAAATTACTGTCTTATTTTGTAAATGAAAGGTCAGAAAAATCGCCTTTCTGACCACCCTTCTTATATCGCTGGTAAATATTTTTTTTAGGAATATTCTTTCTCTTCCATCAATGCCAATAGGAGGCAATATCAATAGACTGTTTAGTAAAACACAAATTTTACCCCTTATGCATCCCCATTCTGTTTTTCACATTAGAATAATGGTCAGAAAAATCGCCTTTCTGACTGCCTTTCTGACCAGTCAGAAAGGCGATTTTCATTTTTAGGTTGTACAGGTAGCTAATACTATTTTGATGACTATTTTTTCTTGTCCATCAATGCCAATAGGAGGCCATATCCGTACACTATTTAGTAAAACACTAATTCTACCCCTAATGCACAGCTGATGCATACCCATTTCAAACTCCCAGTAAGTGAATGGTCAGACAAATCGCCTTTCTGACTTTCTTTATCAGGTTGTACAGGTGGTTAATACTATAATTTTGTTTCTTTTCCACCAATACCGATAGGAGGCACTATCAATACACTATTTCGTAAAACACTAATTTTACCCCTGATGCATTCCCATTCTGCTTTCACTGTAAAATAATGGTCAGAAAAATCGCCTATCTGACTGCCTTTTTGACTAGTCAGAAAGGCGATTTAGTTTTTTATGTTGTACTGATGGTTAATACTTTTTTCCTAAATATTTTTTTCTTTTCCATCTATGCAAATGGGGGGAGGCATATATATATGCTATTTAGTAAAACACAAACTTTAGCCCTGATGCATCTCCATTCTCCTTTCCAAGTAAAAGAATGGTCAGAAAATCGCCTTTCTGACGAAAATAGGGTGGAGTGAGTTATTTGTGATTTGTGAGTAATATATTAGGTAATAATATATAATAATGTATTGAAATGATGCACATAATTGTTTTTTTGCAGTGCAACACAAAAAAAAACGGAGAGATATTGCTTATTTAATTTTTTTTTGTTTAAAAAGCATTTGAATATACACAAAAACGTCAACTTTGGGTCACTTTTGTGCATAATTTGGACATAATAAGACAAAGAGGTAGGATAAAGTATATATATTCTGGTAGAACTAAATACTTTGCAACTTATAAGCCAAAAAAAATGAGCAGAAACATAAATTGGTTGGAAATATATTGAAAATACAAGGTTTCAGTGAGTTGCACCACGTTCATGAGAACGAGCCTAAAGTTTAATTTCACTAGTCTTTGATTTCAGTATTTTTTTCAAAGTAGAAAAAATAGGTTTACATTTAAAACTAAATGAATAATGCATTTTAGGAAACATCTTGATCATTGTGTCAGTATTGGTGACAAAAGAGCTGAAGTCTTCAACTAACCTAATCCTGGTTGGTATGGCAGTGGCGGACTGCTTGAACTCTGTCACCATTGTACTTCATGCAGTAAGTAACAAACATCTTTGTCAAGATTGTGCTCTGTGTATTGAAATAATGTATTGAGCCTATAATAGTGCCCATGGCATGAAAGAAAGGTCAGATCTCACAGGAGAGATATGTATGTCAAATATTAGCAATATGCTAATCTATGCTCTACAACCTAATAAAGTATTTGATTCCAAATGATGTAGATGGCCACTGTTCATATATACCCCATGTAGATTGTCTGCACATATGCATGCTATATTTGACAAAATCCGTTGAGACTATATATAATTTCAAATTCTCTATGAGAGGGATCCACTTTGTTTCAATCTCTAAATTTATGTTCAAAGTGACCAAGGCTTACTCCTTTTAGCTATACGAAGGTTGATGATCTGCAAATATGCATGCATTATTTGACAAAATACTTTGAGAGTATATATATTATACACAAGATTGATCATAGTCAATGTTTCTATCAAATTATCTAGGTGCCATTCCTTTAGGTCCTCTTCTTTTGTTTAGCTATATCTCAATCATCATTCTCCATGAAAAATCATCGATTTAAACCAACCTGTTGAGATAAATTACATCAGCATTATACATTTTTTAGAACAAGTGCTTAGAAACACTCTTATCTTTATGATAGTACCTGGATACCTTCCTCTGGAGTGTCACAAACCCTGTTCTAGGACCTGCAGGGTGTGCAGCTGTGAATACCCTGAAGGAGTTCAGTCAGATGGCAGCAGTAAACCACCTTGTAACTCTCAGTTTTGAAAGGTTAGTATGTAATTGTAGTTAATGTATTTAGAGTGTGAGGTGGTTTGGTAAAAATACATACCAAACACCCTTGTCTTTATCACATTGAATAAATAATGTTCCACAGCAGAAAAGGTTTTAAGAGGTCTTCCCACTAGGAGACTGCAGGGCATTAGGTTCATTGTCTCACATTTACTTGGTGGTAGGAAGTTGTCTGTACCGAGCCATCAATAGATTAAATACGCTAAAACCTTCTTTAACTGTGATGACCTTAAACAATTCAAACTGTCTATTAAAAAGGGCTATAATATCTACTTTATGTAGTGATCCTTGGGAGGTCTTAGTTAGTAAAATCTTTGTTTCTTGTATTTAAGATATCTATATGTACCCCTTTCAACTTATTCCAATCACAATATCCCCTGATACATCTCATAGCCATACAGCTGAATTGTATATGTAACTTTGAATGTAAGACATGGTAGGGGTCGTAGCGAATGAAAACAACATACAAATGCTAGGCTTAATGAATTTACTTTAATACTATTGTGTTTTTTTTCCCTGAATTAAAACACTTTCAAAAAAGAGCAGGTGAAATTCATGATTGCTTCATGTGCTTCAACGAGGGGGTGCTACATAAATGCATTTGTATTGAAAGCTGGTTTTCTCCTGATACATTTTAGCCTTAAAGTTCTCCGGATACATTTTAGCTTGAAGTTTGATTCATGAAAAGCATAACTTGCAAATGGTTCCAAGGTGAGCTGCCAGATTGGATCCAGTATAGTTTTCTCCCGGTCAACCAAAAGGACCCTATATGAGCTTCGCTTGCTCTAGCCCAGATCCGTATATATAGTACTTATTTTGTATATTCAAAAATTAATTCTTTTTAGATCATTTTCAATGTTTGCAAAAAGAAAATGTTTGGCTATGCCCATATAGGCTCCTACTTCTTGCCCTTTGCATGATTGACCAAACAATTAATATCGAAAAGGCCTACTCCTATACCCTATAGCAAGACAATGCTCAAGAAATCTTTCAAATATCTACTGGCAAAAATTGTCAGATTTGACGAGTGCCCTGAATAGAGATAAAGGGTCTATATAATATGTTTTGCAGATACTTTACCATCTGCTGGCCAATGAAAACAATTCTCAAGTTTACCCCAAGGAAAACGGTTCTGATCATCATTGTAAACTGGTTCATAGCAGCAATACAGTCTGTTGGATATCTGGTATTAAAATATTCGGTAAGTTTAAGAGAGAAGTTTAAACCAATCTCTTTTGAAAGGGTCTCTAGAAACCAGAACAACTTCTGTCAGCTCTCAATGTTTTCCTATAATACTGTTAATCATTACAAACAGACATCACCTGTGTGTACATGTAATCTCTACCTGCATTGTGGCTTGATATTGGTCTAATCTCCTCTAACATGTATTGTCAACAGTTCACAGCAATTCACGTTCCTGAATACTGGTGCAATAAAACATCACTCTACGAGCTATGGATCTATAGTGTCTACAACCTTGCAGTCAACCTGGTTCTACCTTTGCCCATGTTGTGCTTCAACTACATCTCTATTATACGCAGCCTGCTCACCAGCATCAAAAGGTCACAACAGATGATGGGTGACTCAAGGTAGGTCGATGAAATATTTGTCAATGATTATGTGAACTTGATTCCCATCACATCTTTACAGTAAAAGACTGAATTGGAGTTTCATATTGTACAAAGTCGATAATGTGAATTCTGATTCCATGAGGAGGGGGGGTGTAAAGCATACTTAATACTGTTTAACTTTACACATGCATCTCAGTTATTTTTTCTAAACAGCTCTTCCCTCAAAGAAGGTGATAATATCATACTAACAAGCATGGATATATCAAGATAAATTCACTTGAATTGAACCTCTGATATTTAACATATTTTAGTTGACCTGCTAGTTAAAATCTGAGTATGATATTGAGTTTAGCTCTGTATCTAGGGATGCATTTACAAAACAATGTTAATTCATTAGACATTCCTTGTACCATTACATTTGAAGTGGTCAGACAAATGCAGAAAAGGCACGCCTCAAGGTAAAAGTGGAAGTAAACTTTTATTCTTTTGATCACTTTCAAACAGTCTATTAAGCTAGTTCGAGACCATTGAAAACGTGATCACTGTGCATGATTCCGCGCATCTAGCTTAAACAAGGCAGAATGACCTCATATTCTATATTTACATGCTCATACGTATCCTCATTACCCATGTAAGATTTTTGACAATTTCGACCAAAATTGTACAACTGGCCAGATATTTGCATTTCTCTCTTAATATGGTACTACGTCATACATCATACAATGTTTTTTTCCATCACTTCCGCAGCTGACCTATATGATGGTAACACTTGTTGTTATATACATCATCACAGTGACACCAGGCACGCTCCTGGATAGCTATATGAGTATGTCGTCTTACTTTGGCTTTCGCATAATTGATTTCATCTATGGAAAGAAGGTCTTAGGTGCTATTGATATGGTGAGAGGTATGAACAGCTGGACTAACGTGATTGTATATGCAATCATCTCCCAGTGAGTTTTATATTGTACTTAATCAGTTGTTTTCTGTTAAAGCAATAATAGCAACTGGTAAAAAGCAAGTAATTGGTTGATAATTATTTGTCTATCATCCTAATGTTACACCCCTCTAACCTTAAAGGACACCAGGTGCCTTACTAGATGGCTAATGAGGTCTGACTGTATCAATCCATCAGGTATCAAACTAATAATCTAGCTAAATCTCTATTTCATCACACAGCGATTTATAGGACTTGTAGTTGCATGACATGTCAAGTGGGAATGTCTATAGTTGAGCATAGGGAGCCCAGCGTTTTAAATAAGATTCACTTAAAAGTGCTCTGTAGTTGTAACAGTTATTTGGTATTCCAGACAGTTTCGGACAGCCTTCAAAGAGATTCTCTGCTGTTGCTGTAGAAAGCCATCAGGAGTGGATTCTGCATCAGGAAATCTGGCTGCAATAAAAGGAAACCCTGCTGGTACCATGGAGCACCAGCTGTAGATCTAAGTCTGGCACCTTAATGAGCATCACCCGGTTAAGGGAGTGGTCATTTGTTAACAACATGGGGGGGGGGGTGTCAGTGGCCTTTTGTGCAAGGGAGTCAACTTGTTTTTGGTCCCCCGCAGGAGGGGTCAAATTTTGTTCTGTCCCCCCCACCAGGCAGGTTGAAAATGAACGCCCTTTTGTGCTATAGTAATGTGCAGGCTTTTTCGCTAATAAGGGGTGTAATTGTTTTGGTGTCCAAATTATTTTGGTTCCCCCCCAAATCCAACCCCCTAACCTTGTTGTCAAGAAATGACCGCTCCCTCAGCATGGACATGTGCAGCTGCCACAGGTGTCCCACAGAAACTAGAGTTATACCATTTTCATAGATGTATTAAGTAGCCTGACTGTATAAGATGTTTCATATTGGTTTTTACAAATATCTAGATATGATTCATATGATTGTTAATTTTCACATTCCAAATGCAGGTAGCTATTGTAGAAGTAATACTGTAGGGCTCTGCTGGTTGTACTGATGATGAAAAGGTAATTAGAATGGAAGTAATAGAGACCCGATGAGGCAACACTTGCTGATGGACTCCTACCATAGCTGGATTTAGAACCTGCATTGTTTGTGTGATCCCTATCAATGTTTCATGTTAAAGGGGCTTATCATCACAATTAATAATTGAACTATGGGAGTGACATCTTTACTTCACACCCCTTTCTGCATCAAATTGTAATCCAGTGTTTTCATTGATGCTGATTGCTTGTTCATATTTTCAGGCAGTTTGTTCACATTTACATTCAAAGTTATGCTTAATGTTCACAGCTTTGTTCAAATGACACCTTTATCTTAGCAGTAAACATACAATGTGACTTAATATTGCATAGGCATAACAAAAATTTGGTTCGCACATGCGTGTTATTGTATTTTCGGGAGGAAGGATTCTGGATGCCATTGTGACTAACATGTCCCTGGCTAACTCTGAGAAGTTTGAAGATACAAACGTAGAAGTGGCATTATCATTTAAAGAGACAAGACAAAGAAGACATTTAAACATCAACATTTTATAATGAAGCTTACTTATAGATTTTTTTTTTTGGATGCCGGACTATCTCAACTTCTAGATAAGTCAATTGTACAGGTGGGCATATGAATAGAAAGTGAGTCCCTGAGGATCACAGGTCTGATGGACAAGAATATGTTACGTACACTGATTACTGTAACTTTAGAAACTGGCTTTTGTTGTTTCTGTAGTTATATTGTTATTGTTAATGAAACAGGAATGAATTCATATAAGAATACTAGTAGCTCATCATTAAAACAGGGTAACAACCAACAGGCATTACACAATCATGAAGACAACTGTTTAATTAACTGTGTCTGATACACAAGAAAAACCAGAACCAACTAGAATTGTTGATGAGCATCCCACAAATTAATTCTCTATATACGTGATGTGAATCACCGATTAAAACCACCTCAGAATGTATAAATACATACATGTCTTATGGTCAGATGCACGCAGTATTAGTCTGTACAATGATGACCTGAAATAAACATGTATATATTTGCACATATAATGACTTACTATTCTTTGTTCAATATTGTAAACGGTCTTTGATCAAGCATTGATATAACCTGACAGTACAATTCCTGTAAACTCCCATAACTGGTCATCATCTTTTTTAAATTTTGGACCTGAGAGAGAGTCTTTAGGCAAAACAATGATATGAAACAACCTTTAGCTAATTAAATTATGACCCATCACCTTTAAAATTCCGGAACGGGGTGGGACTGCAGTGGCCCAGGTCTATGTAAATACTCCAACTAGAACAGAAGTTGGGCCATTTCTTCTTATGGAAATATCTCTTTCCTTTCCATTAACATTTGATCAAATAGCCATATAAGAATCTAAATATTTACTGATAACTTTGACGTATTGAAATGCAAGTGCAACAATCAACCCTCAAGGCTTTTATTCAATTTTAGAAATAAGCTTCTTTTTTTGGCCAATAATCATTTCTTATTACAAGGGGGTTAAACTCTTCCCCACCACTTCTGTGAATAGCTAAGCCCCAGAAGTCAACCTCAGAAAAAGATTTATGTGTCCCTAAACTTCAAGTCCTGTCATTGAGCCTCATGTCACATGTCAATTTTAAGAAATGGCCATGTCACACGTCGCTTAGGTTGCCATGTCACATGTTGATTTTAAGAAATCCCCATGTTGCCATGTTGATTTTAAGAAAAGCCTATGTGGCCATGTCAATTTATGGGGTCAACCCCCATTATAAGCTGCACCTCAGGTTTGAGAAAACCCTATAAGTCATACTTGTGGTTTAAATATGACTACCAGTTACTTTATTATTGATTTATTCTTGTAAGCAACTCTCATATATGCTGCACCGACTCACAAGGTTAAATAGGAATATGGAACTAAATGTGGAAGGTTAAACTGTAGGAAGCAAATTTTTATACACATGTAGCCATGACTGTTTGTGAACTTTCATTCTTCCGAATTATAACTGTATTCTTGTTTAGGGCTTATTCATTTATTGTTAGCTGATGGGGGGGGGGGGCTTGGTGGATATTGGCGGGGTTCATAATGAAATAACAAGCCCTTGATGGGGGGGGGGGGGGATGCACCTGGATGCCTATATGAGCATTTGGCATTACTTTGACATTTGCACAATTGGTTTCATCTATGGAAAGAAGGTCTTAGTTGCTGTAGATCTGGTGAGAGGTATGAACAGCTTGACTAACGTGATTGTATATGCAATCATCTCCCAGTGAGTTTTATATTGCACTAAATAAGTTGTTCTTTGTTAGATTCATAATAGCAACGGGTAAAAAGCAAGTAATTGATTGATAATTATTTGTCTTTCATCCTAATGTTACATCCCCCTAACCTTAAAGGACACTAGGTGCCTTACTAGATGTCTAATAAGGTCTGACTGTATCAATCTATCAGGTATCAGATCAATAATATAGTTGAATTTCTATTTTATCACACAGCCATTTATAGGATTTATGGTTGGATACAAGTCCCTTGTCTCCTCTATTGGTCAGGTCATTCGCGCGCGCCAAACCTGTGTTACCCGGTAAGGGGCGCCCCCTATGTTCTGTCGCTAGGCTGCGTGTGTACGTTGGTTACCACCTTTGTTTGTGCCAGAGCGCTGGCCAGAGAGGTGGGACAGCTTGCTGCTTGCTTTCATTTGTCATATATATTGTGTTTAGTTAATTTATTTTTTAACCACAGCCATGCAGCCCTGTAAGAGCTGCGCCTTTGTATATGACCATCGCAAATCGGCGTGTCCTCAATGTGCTAAACTAACACATTCCAAAGGTGGTTTGGATGAGGAGGAAGACAAAGCTTTTGAATTACGCAAGGCAGAGGAGCCGGGGTCACCAGCTATGGACCGGGAGCAGAATGTCTCTATGCAACTTAAGCTGGCGGAGGAAAAGCAGGCCATATTGAAACGTAAGCTAGAGATGAAATCCATGGAGGAACGGCTGGCGGTGATCAACCTACAATACGGGAAGCTTGAGGAGGAGTTGGCTTCAAACCAAGATGGCGGACTGGGGAGCAAACCTGACGCGCAGAAGCAAGTCGTACCACCTCCAGAGTTTAAGCCTAAGACCCCGGGTACCGGATCGGCGCTGGAGGGTGAGCATAGCTTCCAACATCAACTATTCTACGCAGACGGATCGTTGGCTTTGGCTTCAGGAGACAGCACGAGGGCAGTGACCACTCTTCAAGCTGGTTCAGAGTCTGTTGGTTTAGGCTTACAGGCTCTAGGGCTAGCGACTTCTGATGTCAACAACTCTGGATTACCTATGCAAGGTGAGGGTAGTGGCATGTCTGGCTTCCATTGGACGAGTGAATCGGCCCGCAGAAAGCGATCACGACATTCGATCCGTCCAGATTTTCATCTACCTTTACATAAAAGCTATGAGGAGATGTCTTATAGAGAATTAGTATACGGTATGGTGTGTGTGACTGAGTGCATCATTAAAGCAAACAACGCTCGGTTCGACATTCAGGGGTATTTGGAACACTTTAAGTACATCACCCTAAAAGAGATCAGGCCTACCTACATGGCAAGGTATGAACACGACGTTACCTCCAAGGTGGCTTCCGGAGAGGTCAGATTCACGGCGGCAGAGCACACAGCTAATGCCACTCACTTTGGTATCGAAAGCACCAAGGCTTATGTGGAAGCCATGCGACTCCTCCAGGGACCGTCTCAGTCCGTGAAGCCAGGTGGCTCCAACAAGCCGTCAACGCCGAGAATATGGTGCCCGGACGATGTCTGTGCGAGCTGGAACTTTACCTCCTGCCAGTTTAACCCATGCCATAAACAACATGTCTGCTGTGTGTGTCGAGGATCACATAGGGCAAAAGGTGGTTGTAGTAATAACAATGGCTCCCAACAGGGTCAGCAGCAGCAAAACAGGTCGGCACAGTCTTCATACTACCAACATAACCAAGGCTCCAACCAAGGTTTCATCCCGTCAAATCCCCATCAGCAGCAGGGGGGGGGGGGTACAGGTAGACTCCTGCAAGGAGCGCACCTGTGATGTTGACACTTATGGTCTGATCCTCAACGACAGTGTAATCTGTATGGACAGTGTTAGTGACTTGCTTCTAGCGTATGTGGATTATAGGCCTCTGTGGGATATCAATTGTGTACATAATGTATCTAAGGTTCAATCACAATTTTAGCCTTGTAGCTGGAAGAATATGTTGTCGGGGGGGGGGGGGGAATGATGTGTACGGTGCATGGGATCCAGATAGCCTGTTCCTACTGGACGGGGTTATGCATGGTTTCAAAATTGTTGATCCTCTGGTTGACATTCCTTCCTATGAATGTATTAATTATGCCTCTGCTACAGGAGACGCCTTTGGTTTCATGAATGATATTATTTTGAAGGAGGTTAGTACCGGTAAGCTCAGTATTGTAGATAGGAAACCACACTGTGTACATGCTCTGGGGGCTGTTGAGAAGTCTTCTGGTGGATACCGTCCCATCACTGAAACTAGCAGGCCTGAGGGCATCTGTATTAATAATTATATGTCAAGCACCTTTAATAACTTCAAGTTTTGTAGTGTTGATGAGATCTGTGAGAGTCTAACCCCGAATAGTTTTTTGGCGGTAACAGATATAGAGGCTGCCTACCGTACATGTATGATTCGTCCCGGGGACAGGAAATTTCAAGGTTTGGCCTGGAGTGTGGGTGGTCAAGACGTGTACATAGAAGATAATTTCTTGTCGTTCGGGGCTCGAGCTTCCCCATATATATTTAACAATTTGACTGACGCTGTTACTAGGTATATGAACGCTAATGGTTTCAAGTGTTATAGTTATTTGGATGATTTTCTTCTGATCGGTGACAGTTTTGAATCATGTAAAGAGGCTCAATTAGCTCTTCATTCATTACTGCATTCATTAAGGTTTAATATCTCTTACAAAAAGGTTCTATCACCTTCCAGAGTCCAACGGTATTTGGGTATCATTATAGACACTGTCCAGATGAAGTTGTTACTACCGGATGATAAAATGCTCAAGCTGAAAGAGGAGCTCGCGTTTTTTGCTGGTCGCCGTCAGGCGACACACAAGCAAATTCAGAGGCTACGTGGCATTATAGGACATTGTTCTAAGGTAGTAAGAGGTGGAAGAACTTTTTCCCATAGAATTATTGGATTATTATCTGGTTTCACTACCGGTAAGAGACGTATCACCCTCACCAAGAACTTTTTTCTAGACCTGCATTGGTGGAGAGACTTTGCCACTTGGTTCAATGGAGAGGCCAAGATGGTGGGCAGAAGGCTGCAGGACAATGTGAGAATATACACTGATGCTTCAGGATCAGGGTTTGGTGCTACCTGGGGCTCAGACTGGCTGGCAGGCATGTGGAACAAGAACTTAGATGCTGCGAGTGATAGCCACATGCACCTCTCACACTGCCCGGGGGAGGACATACCCAACAACATTAATGTTCAAGAACTTTGTCCGGTAGTGGAGTCTCTCTGGAGGTGGGGCCCCGCCTGGAGGAACTGTCGTGTCGTTTGCTTTTCTGATAATACACAAGTTGTCACAGGTCTTAATACCGGAAAGAGCTCTAATAATTATGCTATGTCTATATTACGTAGGATTTTCTAGTTGAGTGTATTATTTAATTGTCATATTGTAAGTGTGCATATCCCAGGTAAAATAAATGTTGTCGCTGACGCCTTGTCTCGTTTATATGAAAATAATATGAAGATTCCCACGGGTTTATGTTGTTAGGGAACATTCACAAATGACTTCACCTTTTTTAGGGTCATTTTCAGGACCCCCCCCACCCCCTCGTCACTTTTTGTCACCTACCAGCAATAACCCCCCTAAGAAAGACATCACTAATTTTTAAGACCCCCCCTACCAGCTAACCCTCTAAATACAGCCTTATATACACAGTTTAACTTAAGACATGACAGTACAATCTACACATTTATAAATATACATACTAAACCATGAATAGCCTCTATATTCTCCTCACCGATATCTGTCAGTCTCACAAAAGTGATGCAGGTGCAAATGGTGACATCTTTGACCGGGTGACGTTTTTGACCGGTCAACATATTCAATAGGCAACCTCAGAATAGTCCTAAGGCCACTCAAAAAAAAGAAGTGGTTTCTCATAACCAAGGTCTGAGAAATCTGACAAGGGAGGCTTTTTTTATAATTTCTTTTTTTACTTGCATGCCAAAATGTAAGGATAATTTACGGGTTTCTTTGGCAAAAATTCACATTTTATTGATTAAGAATTAATTGATCTCTGAAAGTGGGGAAAATGTAAGTTATTTCTTTACTACTGCATTGCTAGCATTATTAGCTTTAATTTGATACCAAATGTGACCAATTTTGTCTATTTTGATGAGGTTTTGCATCAAAATTTGGCAAAAAAAAAAGTGTCCCCAAAACCTGATTTTTATGATGCGAGCGGTGATGAGAAATAGTTTTATTTTTTTGAGTGGCATTAAATTTGAATTTATCCTTGTCCTTGATACATAGCTGCATAGTGTTACATTACCTTACTGTCAATGTATATGGGTTGAAGCCCAAGTGCTGGTCAAATGCGCTGGTCAAAAATGTCACCAGATCAATTACGTCACCATTTGCACCTGCATCACTTTTGTGAGACGAGGTCATATTTGTCCAATACATGTAGTAGCATACACATAGGTATTGAGGACTGTTACTAGTCACTTTCTACACCATGTGACGATGGCCAATTAGTTGCCATTCCAGCTAGATAGTAGAGATAAAGTTACATTGATAATTCTGATATACTCAATATCAGGGAAATTCCTTCATCCTAATTAGCTATTTTTTATCCATGTTACATATTATTTTTATTCATAAATATGGGTGGACTTAAAAACGTGATGTCACATAGACCCTAGGACCCCCCCACCCCCATGTCACTTTTCGTCACTAAACACAAAGACCCACCCACCCCCTAGCAGGTGACGTCATTTGTGAACGTTCCCTTATCATTGTTTGCATGTCCAGTTACAGAACCACTCCATCTAGACACACTCACTCTCCCTCCCTCTTTTCAGTTTATAGCAGAACACCACAGTATAGAATCTCCCAGCAGATGTCTGTGTTAGTGCTAGTATAAACCAACGCGACATGTTGCAGGAAGAGTGCAGGGCCTGGAGCTCGATTCATAACATTATACGACAGTTAAATACTGTAACGACAGACCAAATCCATTTCTCGTTAAAAGTAGGAAGTCTAGTACATTGTCATATGTCCTAGGTAATGATATGTTCCTTTTGCAGTCGTAATGTGATTTATAGTGCATTTCACAATGCTGTCTTAACTATATTACTGATCAGGTGGGCGTACAAAACAAGGGTTATAGTTGGTCGTAAGTAGGGTTTTGGTCATTTCACAATAGACCGCTAAGACAGGGTCAAAACTCATCTCAGCCTATGACTTTTTCTCCTTTTCAATCTTTAGAGATTCCAAAACCGGTTCAAATGAAAGAAAAAAATGTACTGCACTATGTCAATATATTGTGTATTATAATAACATGGTTTATCAAGTGAATATAATATAATTAAAACATTGGTCGTTATTAGAAGTCGTACTGTATTTTGCATCAGGGATGGTGCAGTGGTATAACCTTATTGCCGGATAGGAAGCAAATTTCCGACCTGCTTTATTTACTATTTTTCTTTTGCTGTTCCGTCCTCCTTCCTCCTTTCCGGGGTCCCTCCTCCTCACCCCCCTCCTTACCATACGTACACCACCCAACACCGGCTTGTATGGTTGTACTCTGGTCCGATATGGAGGCAGCCTAGTGAAAGCTTACATGGCGTGGGCATCCACCTGCAGCTCATGCCCGGGGATAGTGTAGGAACGTCCTTCAACCCCCCCGGTAGTGTAGGATATCCCTGTATTAAACCATGAATAGACATAGAGTGAGAGTGTGGTTTCACCCCGACCCACCCCCCCCCTGCCCCCAGTCACCTTGTATGACAGCTTTCATAATCCCCCTTCTGTCACGCATCGGCACCTCGGGAGCAAAGGGGGGGGGGCTGTCACTTAGTCAGAAACCCGGCTATGACTCAGGCCCAGGCGTCCTCCATCATGAGGGCGCCCCTGCATGTAGCCATATACCAGGAGGCCGGAGTTGCCGGGACCTGCGGTACGACTAGGTGGAAACTCCTCACCCGAAATTACGTCATATTTACGGGAAACACCCCAATATTGCAATAAATATTGAAATAAATTGGTTTCCCCCACATTGTACGACAGGGGCACATACAATTTCAATTATACTTTACAACTGCATATGTTCCTAATCGTAACTCAATTTACTTCTGCCTATTGTTCAACCAGATACTACTAGCTCTTGTGAAATGGGTGTGCAATCGTTTTTTTCAAAAAGTTGTAGGTTTGGTTATGACTGTGACGGACAAACTAAGAGAGTAGTATAAACTTATGAATCGAGGCCCTGGTGAAGGGGGACTGTGGTGGTGGTGTTATGTAATCTTTTCCATTTCTGATTGAATAATAATCAAAAACGTAACCCAGTGGGCATCCCTAGATGCAGATTCCACAAGTGGCATATACCAGATTCCATGCATGCTCTTTAACGGCTGTGACATCACAAAAGTGAAAATCGGCTGGCAGCTAAAGATTTCCTCTGTCCGGCAGAGACTACTGCGGTCGGGCAGCAGGGAGTAGATGGCTATTTGCCCCCTCACCATTAGTAACAACCCCTCCTACCTCAGGAGGGGTCAAGACTTTTGATAATAGATTACCACTCCCGAAATAGGAAAGGGACTGGCCATTTATAAATTACAGGGTGTTTGGTGGCTTTGGGAGGGGTTGTAAACAATGAAGACCCTCATTTGTTAATAACGGGGTGGGGGGTTGGTAGATTTTGGGGGTAACCAAAAAATTTGCAACCCTCTTGGGGGGGGGGGGGGGCAGTTGGACCTCTCTTTTGGGGGGGGCGAGAAAATGCACCCCTTTATAGTGAAAAATATTTGTAGGATAGAGGTTTTTTTTCACTTTTAGGGACTTCAGGTATGCCCTAGGTCTCAAAAGGCCCCTATCCTACAAATATTTTAGGGATAGGGGCTTTCGAGACTTAGCGGCCTCACAAGAAGTCCTAAATATCTTTCCTTGCGCTCATCCATCTGATTATTTATATTAGAGCTATGCTGCAGGCCTTACTCCATCTGTCTCGACAGCTCAATGAGACAGAGCATAGGACAGTGATAGGAAGGTCTTGAGTTCAATCCCGGGTCATGCTTGTCATAAAACTATAGGTCCTTTATGTTTTGATCTATTTTTCTAAAAGTGATCCGTGGTGACTAAAAATATCACCAGCCTTGAGAAGCGATCCCAAGACCTTCGGATTTGGTTTTACAATTAATTCAGCTGTACAGTACCAGAAGATTTTGTCCTTACTGTACAGTATATGTGCTGTAAATATACATGAGCTGACTACTGGAACCAAAATTGCCCCGAGTACAGGAACACTACTTACTTCTAACAGTGTACTTCAACATGTAATTTAAGTCAGCTTAATCTGGGAATCCCTCCAGCAACTCAATACATCACTTTCAACCAACCTTTTCTTTATCCCATATATTGGTAATGGCAGACACCAGTTTAGCTTAATATTCCTCTCAAATGTAACACAACACCAACTTGATAGATTTATCGGCATATAAAAGTAATATTCATCTATTACCCTACAAAAGTAGTTTATCCCACTTATGTATGAGAAAGGTCTCAGAAAGGTTAACACAATGCTGCAACAGCATGTCCATGAGCGGATCCCAATTAACAATATAGTTGTGGTAAGCTGTCACCTGTTATATTGCGGTATAACAGATCTCAGATCCTCCTCTCAACTGGGGATACCATTAATGCAATCTGTGGATAAGTAGATCTTCCGTCCCTCCTTGTCAATCTCTATGCCAATCTGGCAGGGCTTAAGCCAACGAGCCAAAGATGTACCCCCATACAATATGTATAGAAATATCTAATTTTGTGTAAACCATATGGTTCAAATATGTGAATGGAAACATACAATCTTTTTAAGCTACAGACCTATTGATCATGATCTAATGATCCCAATTTCATTTATTTTCTGAATATTGACACTGATGACGTGTGACATCGATTAAAAAGTAAAAAGGTAATGCCCATTTTTGCCTTTTATGCACAGAAGAGTCCTGTTTTTGTCCCTCCCAGTACGGAAGATTTGTTATAAGTATATAGCTTGGGGCAGAGATGAGTGAGGGAGTCTCTGCCAAGGGAGATTGGCTGTGAGTGGTACAGTAGCTCTGTCCATCCATGTACTGGTGGTGGTGTTGGGTGTAACCTCATCAGCGCACTTCAAAAGCAGGAAAGACCAGAGATGATAGTCATTACACAGGGAGGAAAGCTATATTCCCAACCAGGCAGTGATTACTGCTCATGCCACCTTTCCATTATCTACTTCTTAATGCAAATGTACTTTTTAAAGTCAATTTATATTTCTGAGACACACCCATGATACACCAATTTGTCTTGGCCAGCTTCAAGCTTACAGTATGACATATGATGTTGTGACGGAGAGACATCCAGATGGCAGCACTGTCTGCTTGTTACAGTCTCAAGGTGGGGGACTGTGATGGCAAGTTGGGGCCAGCTTGTGATGCAACTACAGCATATCATAAGGCACTGGTGGCATAAATTAGTACTAGACCTGTAGTGAGAACTGCTATCTCATCTATCATTGACACAAATGGTGCTGGGTAGGTACTACGGAGAAATAGGGGTGGTATTAGACCAGCCAATCAGAGCTCAGTAGTGATAATTACCAATCACTGCACGGTCTATTTGCATATAGCAACTTATGTTACCCACTCATACTGCAGCAGCAACTAAGACACAAGACCGGTAGTAGCTGCAGTGCACTCTAGAATCTTAATTTTGTGCTCCATCCTTCGACATAACCTATCGACAACAGGTCAACATCCAGATCTACATGCAGTAGTGTGGCCTTTCATATCCACAACCAATCAGCATGCAGTATTTCAGGTAAGGCTTTAAAAGGCCTGGACATTTCCGTACATACTTAACGCATCCCCTTGCCCTGTTCTTATCTATCTTTACATAAGGGGTGCCAGTTACACAAGTGGGGTGATGAGAGAGGAGAGAATTGAAGGGAGAGTTCACATTATAACTATGCCTTATTTCAGCTATATATTTTGTCATTTAAAGCACAGTATTTCATGAAATACATGACTGTTATACTCCAGAATTTCAGGTACGTCAGACCTTTATATCACTAACAAGTCAACATACAATACAGCTGGCATAGCCTATAAACCGCATTGAGTGCCCGCCTAACTATGAGTAGGGTGTTACATTGGGCCAGGGAATGCCCTGCACACAGGGGAATTATGTGTATTATACAGACATTGTGCCAATTATTTCCTTCTCGCAACTTTAATATTGATGATAAGATATTGAATGGAGGCTTGAAATAATGCCAAGCCATACATACATGTGCTAGTTATTCTAAATATTTGATTATAATTGATCTTACAGACATTTTGATTGTGTAAAGTGTAGTGAGCTTTCAGTGTTTGGCACTACGTGAGTAGGCAACCCATGGCACATGTATCTGCATTAGAGGGATTTCACACCCCCTCAGACCATGTCATATCCGCTAGTATCTATTTCTCTCCCAATAGAAAATAGTACCCTAATATTCTGTAGATATTGGGCCACCTCCTAGATGTTGTGCACTTACAGTGCGGTCAGAAGTTTGCCAATTGTGACAAAAGCTAAAATACAAAGTAAGATCTAACAATGATAAATTGATTTTTCGAAGAGTGTGCAGTATCAACTAAAGACTTCAGAAATATTCAAGAGTAAGCCAAGTGTCATAACGGTATCAAGTGGCTTACAGGTGTTCTAATTGTTAGTGTCAAGATTAGCCGTTTTGACCCCCTCCGTCATCAGTATGACCGAAAGGACAGAGTCGAATTTAAGCCTAAGGCCAAACAAAAAAATCTTGTGTTCAGGTGATATGGGAAAATAAGAATGTGAGTTGACTTTAATATGTAGTTATTTGGTTCTTAGATATTGCTGTTTATGTGTAATATTACTGCCCTATCAAGAGAGTGGTCTGTCATTTAGCTTATGAGACAGTGCAACCTTTCGCTTTTGATTATTAAATATGAGAAAGCAAGTTCTGGCGGTTTAAGTTTTTTTTTTAAAGAAAAAAAGAATAGAGTCTGGCTAAAATATTAGGGTAGGTAGGGTAACCTGAAAACAAGATTTTTTTTTGTTTTGCCTAAGTCTTTGGATGGTTGGACGCGTTACTGGTAGAATTAAGGGGTGGTGAAGGGCTCATTCTTGGCGTAATGCACTTTTAATTGAAGGCTACTAATCTCTTTAAGTCTTTTGTCAGCCCTTCCCTCTGAACAACAGACAGGTCTAAAGAGTCGAGAGAGCTTTTTTTTTCCACCCCTTAGGCCAAAAAAAATTAAGTAGGTAGGTCATTTTTTTAAACTAAATACTTTAGGGTGATTTGGTAAAGTTCATACATTTTTACAGATATTCGGCCAAATTTAGGTCTTAAAGTATATTTTCTTAAAATTCTCAAAACTTTAGAGTCGGACGAAAAAATTAAGGTAAGGCGGATACCAGAACAAAACTTTTTTTTTAGGCCTTAACACTAAAAGACAAAGACGACGACCTGCTGTCGAACCCTTTTGTCTATGGTCACCATTGAAACTGTCGTAAGAGGCTTAACTCCTTCCAGAGTAGTATATAAAGATATTGGTTCAGAAAACTCGATCACTCACACTACCAACAGTAAAGTACGAACAACAAGCACGCGCTGACACACACACACCATTACCACCACCACCAGGGCTACCACCACCACAACCACTACCACCACCACCACGACTACTACCACCACCACGGCGACTACCAGAAATGTCTGCCGACTACCACCCAAGGTTCAAAGACTTGGAAGTCAGGCTTGCCACTTTTAAGTCAATGTCATGGATGCTCGGAACACTTTTAGCAGAAGAACTCACCGCTCAAGGTTTCTTTTACAGAGGTCAAGACACTATAGAATGCTACTACTGTGAAAGTACCTTACAGAGTTGCAGGGCGGGCAATACCTTCGTCGGTGAGCATTTCCGGCACTCACCTCAATGTCCTCTCGTCGTGGAAGCACTGAACAAGAGTCCAGTAGACATCATCAACTACTGTCGACCATCTTCGACCAGACTAACGCGCTGAAGAACCGGATGAAAACAGTCTGTACTTAGGTGCAAGTTCTCAACATGGAAGTCAGTCGTCTCCACAGGAAAAACGCACGACAGGATGAGAAAATGGAGAAAATGATGAAAAAGCTAGGAAAAAAAACTACTACTCTGAAGACGAGGACAAAGTGGTGTCACGGTGGGTACGACTGCATGCATGATTTTTGAACCATCAACACCGGCTGCACCACAAACACCACAAACACCATCCTCACAATTAATGGAGCAAGAGCAGGAGCAGGAAGAAGAAGCAGCAAAGAAACATGCACCATCACCCTGGAAGGCCGAGGCTCAGTAAGAAGACAAGGAGAAAACAGAATAGAAGGAAGAAGCAGTAGAAGCAATGGAAGAGAAGTTAAAAGTGTCTTACCTGTAGCGGTTTGTAGCTGAGCTACCTAAAAGTTACCACCACTATTTTTGACTCTTGATTATAATGATAAAGGTCATATAAATCTACGCTTGTAACGATAAAAAATAAAAAGTAACGGAAATTAAAAAAACTCCTTCATTATTTTGTACTTCAGTTTCTTTTTTTCCATCACCAGAGATATGATAAGATACGACACAACTAACATCTTTAGCGTTATAGTTAAACCAGAAGCTGATGAGTCCCTGTGCTAAAAAAAATACCGCCGGCCTCTGGTATTTTTTTTTATCATTTTATCCCCCCCACCCCATCCACCCCATCCCGGGAGAGCAAAGGCAAGGGAGGGGAGTGGGCCCCCCCCACCCGCACCACCCCGCCCCGCCCCACCGAGCACCAGTGCCCTCCTCCCCCCTCCCTCCCTCCCTCCCTCCCTCCCCCAAATTTTTGTTTTCCCCTTATGTAACGGGTCGCTTCAGGTCGAGGTTGAGGTCACCCTCGAACAGATCACTTCTGGTTACGTTGTCAGAATACCGACCTCTGATTGGTCGATTCACGCGTCACTTCCAGTTGCGTCACAGGGTCGCTTCCGGTAACGTCATTGCCCTACCGGCCACTTATCCCCTAAGTAGGTCACGTTGCCATTGTAACATGGTCACGTGACTAAGTGGAGACCTGTGATTGGTTTCTTGTCATTTGGACCATTCTAGTAGCTGAGTCATAGTCCCATCCAGATACATACTATACTGCTGAGGGGCAGGCGGCAACGTCGTAGTCCTAGGGACTATAGTAGCTGCAGTAATCTGTCAGCTGCGGCCTCACACAGCACTCTGTGCGCGGCAGCAGGCACGCGTACAGGACGCGCAGCGGGCTGGGCGGCAGCGTTGTAGTTCTAGGGACGACAGTGGCCGCAGTAATCTGCCCTCATACCTAATTAGGAACCAGCCCTTCTTTCTGTTAAGCCAGAAAATATACACACTTCTGTGGGGTTCTGAGAATGGCCATGAGGTTCATGTTCCATACAGGATAGTAAAATATATCTTATCTTATATCTTAACCAGCTATTGCGGTAAATTGAAAAAAAGCAGAAGCGGGAATATCAAAACCCACTAGAAGAACTTAGGCACAAAGAACAAGAGATTCATTGTGTACATATTAGGTTCAAAACTTTTTTCTACAGATAAAAATGGAATTAGGTGACCGCCCAGAATACTTTTGCTATGAAACATCACTAAATGAATATTGGATCTATGTGGTCTACAACCTGGCAATTTACTTAGTTCTACCCATGCCTATCTTGTGCTTCAACTACATCTGTGCTGTATGCAGCCTGCTCACCAGCATCAAAAGGGCACGGCAGATGACGGGTGACTCTAGGTAGGTCAGTGAAAGATTTGTCAATGATCATGTGAACTTGATTCCCACTACATCATTTTGTATTTCAGTAAAAGACCGAATTGGAGTGTACAAAGTCAATAATGTAAATTCTCATTTTCTGAGGGGGGGGGGAAGCAAATGCATACTTAGTAATATATAATTTTACCAATGCATCTATGTTATCTTTTTCTAAAAGGCTATTTCCTTAAGCAATGTGATTATATCATACTAACAAGCATTGATGTTATATCAAAATAAATCCACTTGAATTAAACCTCTTGACATTAAACAGATTTTAGCTCTATATCTAGGGATGCATTTACCAAACAATGTTAATTGAATTAGAGATTCCTTGTACCATTACATTTGAAGTCTTCAGACAAATGCAGAAAAGGCACGCCTCAAGGTACTAGTGAAAGTTGATTTTATTCTTTTAATCACTAGCAAACAGTCTATTAAGTCTATTCAATTACAGTTGTACAACTGCCCAGACATTTGGATTTCTCTCTTAATATGGTACTATGTCATATGTCATACATTGTTTTTTTCTCCATCGTTTCCCTAGCTGACCTATATGATGGTTACACTTGTTGTTATATACATCATCACTGTGACACCAGGCAGGCTCCTGAATGCCTATATGAGCATTTGGGGTTACACGAAGGATCGCACAGCTCTATTTGTCTTTGGGAAGAAGGTTTCAGGTGCTATTGATATGGTCAGAGGTATGAACAGCTGGACTAACGTGATTGTATATGCAATCATCTCGCAGTGAGTTTTATATTGCACTTAGTCCCTACTAATCATTTAGTGGGGACATTAATTTTTGATACTCATTGGTTGAAAAAACCTTATATGCTATAATCTGGAGTAACCGATCCCTCTGATGGTCATAGTATATCATGTCATACCCTAGGGTACATGTACTATGTGTTCAACCATGGGAAAGCAAGAGGAGCCTGTAGACCAAGTCACAACTTCAATGGAGCTTGTCAAGTAGCCCCCAAAGGTGCCATGCAACAGGCTCCCGAGATGGAGTGACTTTGTTTAACGCTCCTCACAGGTGCGAAGTGGTCAAATTTGATTCTAACAATAAACAAATAGATAGACAGAAAAGAGAAAATAGGCAGAAATCAGGTTTTAAGTTCTGAAACTTGCACTGCAACATTAGTGCATGCTGCAGTGTGAGTGCTGTGCACTCACTTGCTGTTGTAAAGGAGGTGGTGCTGTTAACAAGAAGTGTGTCACACATTTGATGGGATGTATTATTTTAAAAATAATATGCACCATATGTCTGGCTATTTAAGCGAGACACTTCCTAGGAGGTAGATTACCCCGTAAAAATTAATTCAAAAAAAAACATAAAGGGCTTGCCTTAGTAAAACATATTCATCTGCAATGGCCCATGTAGTTTGAAACATTTTTAGCAGATGAGCGTCCCTAAAAGGGTTTAGTATCAGGGAACAGACCATCAATATTGTTAGATTTCCTTCCTCTAACATAGTGGGGTATAGGATTTCAATTAATGATGACATAGTTTGTGTCCTGCTTCTGTAGTTGCAGCATTGTCTTTGGTATTTCCAGACAGTTCCGCACAGCCTTCAAAGAGATCCTCTGCTGTTGCCGTAGAAAACCATCAGGAGTGGATTCTGGATCAGGAAATCCAGTTGCCATAGAAGGAACCCCTGCTCGTACAATGGAGAACCAAGTGTAGATCTACGTTTGGTACCGTTATGCGATGCACCTGGTTGAGGATGGACATGTGCAGCTGCCACCTGTGCTACCACAGGTGTCCAACAGAAACTAGAGTTATACTTCTTTCGGAATGTATCAAGTGACCTCAGTGTATTAGATGCTTGATAATTAATTTCACAAATATCTATATGATTCATAGAATTATGAGGCTTTGTTAAGTTTAATATCAATCAATGCACGGGTAGACCTGGGAAAGGAACCCACATTTGAATTACAAGCAGCTAATAGAGAAGTTGTGTACAAATGTAGGGGTCTGCTTGTTGTACTGATGATGGAAACCTATATAGGAAGGGAATTAGAATGGAGGTCATGGAGGCTCAATGAGGCAACACTTGCTGATAGACTCTTAACCTGAGCTGGATTTAGAAACTACATGGTTGTGTTATCCCTTTTGATGTGTCATGTTAAGTGGGCTTCTCACCATCCTTGTGATGGCACAAAACATGATTTTACACTGCAATTACAACTTTACTTTCCACCCCTTTCTGCATCAAATTGTAATTCAGTGTTTTCATGAATGCAGCTTGTTTCTTCATGTTTTCAGGCAGTTTGTTTACATTATAAGTTATGCTTGTTGTTCATGTGTTTATTCAAATGACAATGATAACACCTTTATCTCACCAGTAAACATACAATATTACTTAACATTGCTTAGGCAATAGCCGGCTGGTAAAATACAAAACTTGATTCATCATTTGAGCTGTATCTACCAATAACTTAGTTTGTACACTTGTGATATTGTATTGTGGGCAGTTAAGCCTATAGATACCATTGTGACCAATATGTCCCTGACCAACTCTGAAAAGTCTAAAAATACAAATGTAGAAGTTGTTACATTATTTAAAATGACAAGACTATGAAGACTTTTAAACATCAACCTTTTGTAATGAAGCTCAATATTGGATTTTCTTTTTTTTATGCAGGACTACTAGATCATCCCATGGTCCGGGTGAAGATATATATTGGAGTGAGTGTCTGAAATTGAGAGTGCTAATGGGCAAGAACAGGTTGTGAATACCAACCACTGCATTTACATTTAGTAACTGGCTTTTGTTGTATCCGTAGTTAGATTGTAAGTGTTGATGAAACAGGAATCAATTCATATAAGGAAGCAGCTCATTATTAAGACCGACTAACAACCAATGAGGAGTCAATACCAAAGGAAGAAGACAACTGTTTCATGAACTGTGTCTGATACACAAGAAACAAACCAACTGGAATCGTTGATGAGCATGCATATGGTAATTTTCTTTATTAGATATTAATCACCAAGTGAAAGCACCTCGAAATATATAATTACATACATGTCTTATGGTCAGATGCATGCAGTATAAGTCTGTACAATGATGACCTGAAATAAACACCTATACATGCACATATAATGACTTTCTTTCCTTTGTTCAATGTTGTAAACTGACTGTGATTAAAAATTGACATATTCGCTTCATATCCTTAGCACAACCATAGCGTACTGATGTGGGGTGTAAAAAGGGCCCTCCAAACGCCAGTGCTTTCTGTCACAGGACCCCCAGAACGTACTGATGTGGGGTGTAAAAAAGGCCCTCCAAATGCCAGTGCTTTCTGTCAGAGGACCCCCAGAACGTACTCATGTGAGGTGTCAAAAGGGCCCTCCAAATGCCAGCTTTCTTGGGATTTGAGGGTCCCAAACGCCAAGGATTTTTGCACTTTTACCATATTTCAATACCAAATATTTGTATGTAAAAACAAGTTAAGAAAAAAACCGTTTGACTTATCAAAATTCCACATACAATGTCTTTATCTTAAACCAAATTTAGTTTACAACTTTTAGATGCATATGCAAATTAATTAGCCATGAAATACGTTGATTAACTAAATGGGCCCACATTTGAGAAAACATGTCATTTTCATAAACATGTGACATAATGTTTTATTCAACTTACCTGTTCTATCTAGGGGTCATTACATAACAAAACACATCTGGTACAGTGTGTAAGCTCAAATTATTTGATCATAACATGATTTATGCAAATTATTGACTTAATTGCTAATTAAATGAAATACGTTTTAGAACGTTTTTTGCAGGAGGCTGTCTACAGTTTTCCTATGCCAAAACGTATCAAAACGTTTTGGCAGCTCTGGGGCTACAATGGGTCCACATAGCATAACTATGTATATATATATAAAGCAATCTAAGAAAACATGACAGACACATGTATGGATATGTTGGTGGACGTCAGGACATTGTGTTGGACGTCAGGACATGGTGTTGGACATGAGGACATGGTGTTGGACATGAGGACATGGTGTTGGACATGAGGACATGGTGTTGGACATGAGGACATGGTGTTGGACGTCAGGACATGGTGTTGGACATCAGGACATGGTGTTGGACATGAGGACATGGTGTTGGACATGAGGACATGGTGTTGGACATGAGGACATGGTGTTTGAAGTCAGGACATGGTGTTTGACGTCAGGACATGGTGGTGGACGTCAGGACATGGTGGTGGACGTCAGGACATGGTGGTGGACGTCAGGACATGGTGTTGGACATGAGGACATGGTGTTGGACATGAGGACATGGTGTTGGACATGAGGACATGGTGTTGGACATGAGGACATGGTGTTGGACGTCAGGACATGGTGTTGGACGTCAGGACATGGTGTTGGACATGAGGACATGGTGTTGGACATGAGGACATGGTGTTGGACATGAGGACATGGTGTTTGAAGTCAGGACATGGTGGTGGACGTCAGGACATGGTGGTGGACGACAGGACATGGTGTTTGACGTCAGGACATGGTGTTGGACATGAGGACACGGTACACAGACCAGGGGCCCTGCGGACAAAGAATATCGGCCCCATGTCTAATGGCCCTGCGGAAGATTGGCCCGATGATGAATGGCGCCCTGACTTTAGGCCTCCCGGATTATAGGCCATTTCCCTAATGTCCGAGTACAAGCCATACTAGCGTCCAAGTATAAGCCATACTAACGTCCGATTATAAGCCATACTAACATCCGAGTATACTGCAAACTAACGTCTGAGTATATTATGTGCATGATCTGACGTTATATGGGTATATGATTGGATGTTAAATAGGTCCATTTCCTCATGACCCCTACCAATTCCTCACGACCCCTACCATATCCCCACGACCCCTATCATTTCCTTATGACCCCTACTATTTCCTCACGACCCCTACCATTTCCTTACGACACATACCAACATGGATCTGACTTGCAACTTAAGAATATCAACCAACACCATGTCCACACATCTACCACCATGTCCTCATGTCCAACACCATGTCCTGACGTTCAACACCATGTCCTCATGTCCAACACCATGTCCTGACGTCCAACACCATGTCCTGACATCCAACACCATGTCCTGACGTCCACCACCATGTCCTGATGTCCAACATCATGTCCACCATTTTGATGCGTTGACATGAATGTGTCCGACATATTGGCATGCATGTCAGCCATGTGAACATGTTGACATGCATATGTTCAACTTGTTGACATATCGACATTTTGGCATATATTTATCATTCATGTCAACAAGTATGTGTCCACCATATTGATGTACATTTGTCCATCCAGTTGACATATTGACATGTTGCCATGCATGTGTCAGATATGGTGATCTTGTTGATATAATCATAGTCATGTTGACATGCATGTATGAAGTATGTCAGCATGCATAATGTGCCCACCATGGCAACATGCATGTGTCCGTCATGTTGACATACGGTACACAGCTCAGGAGCCCTGCAGACAAAGGGCCCCATAACAATTGGCCCTCAGGAATATCGGCCCCATGTCTTTTTGGCCCCATGACGAATGGCGCCCTGACTTTAGGCCTCCTGGATTATAGGCCATTTCCGTCCGAGTACAAGCCATACTAACGTCCGATTATAAGCCATACTAACGTCCCAGTATCCTGCAAACTAACGTCTGAGTATATTATGTGCATGATCTGACGTTATATGGGTATATGATCGGACATTAAATAAGTGCATGATAGTATGGCCTGTGATCGGATGTTAGTATGGCCTGTATGACAATATTGCCTATTGTCAGGGGGGCCAATTGTCAAAATGCGGAGGGCCTGTTGTCCCAGGGCTGATTGTCAGGAGGGCCTCTGGTATACAGTTGTCAATCTAGTTGACATATTGACATGTAGGCATGCACGTGTATGTCATGTCGACATGCATATGCCTTTACCTATATTAGACCATATTATGTACATCTAATATGTTTCATAACAGAAGTGCCAAAACGTTCCAAAACGTTTTATCTTTGCAACCATTCTGCCATAGTGGACCCATGCGTATTTGGAACCTATATCAGACCAAATTATGTACATCTAATATGTTTCATAACAGAAGTGCCAAAACGTTCCAAAACGTTTTATCTTTGAACCCATTCTGCCATAGTGGACCCATGCGTATTTGGAACCTATATCAGACCAGACTATGTACATCTAATATGTTTCATAACAGAAGTGCCAAAACGTTCCAAAACGTTTTATCTTTGCAACCATTCTGCCATAGTGGACCCATGCGTATTTGGAACCTATATCAAACCAGATTATGTACATTTAATATGTTTCATAACAGAAGTGCCAAAACGTTCCAAAACGTTTTATCTTTGCAACCATTCTGCCATAGTGGAACCATGCGTATTTGGAGCCTATATCAGACCAGATTGTGTCCATCTACTATGTTTCATAACAGAAGTGCCAAAACGTTTTAAAACATTTTGGTTTTCCAACTAATAGTAGAGAATAAAATTAATAATAAATCAACCCTATCTCTTTACTTAGACTATAAAAAGGCTTATCTCCCACCCTATTCTCTTAAAAAAAATTGCAGGTTTTGGTCTTAGCAGATGGTTTGATAGCTATCTGACAGACAGATCACAGTGTAAGGTAGCTAAAGATTGTATTTCTTCCTTTAAACCTGTATCATATGGCGTTCCGCAAGGTTCAGTTTGTGGTCCTGTATTATTCTCTATTTATATAAATTCATTACCAGACATTGATAATTTTGATATAACTTTGTACGCAGATGATGCAGTAATTTCTGTGCATTCGCCTGAAAAAATGCAATTGTGTTTAAATGCACTAACCACTTGGTGTAAAGAAAATAGTCTCACAGTTAATGAGAAAAAAAAATGGATGTATTATAATAATTTTAGAAATCTGAATCCTGTCTTAACCCTAAATACTCACTGATTTGACAGTGGTAAAGAGAACAGCGTCTGGTTCTGACATCCCTTCTGTTAACAATATCCCTATTAGCTTTCTGCTTAAACATAAAGTTGGTCAGATGCATTAACCTACGTGGGTGGAGTTTTGAGATCTTAGCCTGTTGGTGTGTAAGTATCGTAGGGTGTCTATAATCCAGACCCATACATATCCTTAGTGACTTATTTTGAACAATTTGCAGTTTATCTAATATATTTTTTCTGGCTACAACTATGCCATCTAGCATATTATATGTTATATTACAGTTAAGTTAACTGTTAAGACCAGTCCATAGAAGATCTTAGAAGTCCAGCTGCCAAAGTGGTCTAAAACGTATTCCTACCCAGATTTATCTTCTATAGAACGTTCTATTACGTTCTAAAACATTTTTTCTTTGCAACCATGCTGTCATAGCGGGTTTATGTGTATTTGGAACCTATCCCAGACCTATCACAGGTATTTGAACTAGATCTACCATAGTGGGTCCATGTGTAATAGGGCTTGAGCACACCAGAAATACCTCTATTTGCTATAGAAATGCCAGAACGTTTTAATGAGTTTTGTTTTTGAAGCTAGACCAACCAGAGTGGGACAAGGTGTATTGGGAATCACAATTTATATTAAATAAAGAGGGAAATCAGTCCTTAAATACACATCATTACGTTCTGGGAGCCAAAAACTTGAAAAATTCATTACACATATTACGTTCTGGCAGCCCTATTACAGAAAGCACTGGCATTTGGAGGCCCATTTTAACACCCCACATGAGAACGTTCTGGGGGCCCCCTGACATAAAGCACTGGCGTTTGGAGGGCCATTTTGACACCCCACATCAGTACTTTCTGGGGGCCCCATGACACAAAGCATTGGCGCTCCTAAGGATATGAAAAGCCATATAAGAAGCTAAATGCTGCATTGATATGACAGTTTAACAGTAACTGAAGAGTTTGGATGCAAAACGACATATCTTTATCCCAGAATTGAAGCATGTAGTGCTTTTTGTAAAGACACCATGAGGCCAATAGTAGTACTTTGGGAACTAAGTATGTACTAAATAGATCCGTACGAGATGAAGAATAATAAATTTTGGAAAAATAGTATGACGATTACATTTCATCATCCCATATTTATATTTAGTAAAATCTATGTCCCCATTTTTAAAACGGCGCTTATGTTGTTTTTCATCAAACTCTTCTGTTGTTAGAGTCATTTCTTAAGATTTTCATTAAATTTTCAAAAAAAACTGTTATTATTTTTGGCCACTTAGGGCCATTTAAGACACAATTCAATTGTCTATGAATCAAGGCCAATGTCTGAAGGATATCATTACTATTCAAGAGTTACCAACGAGGGCTTCCATAAAGTATGGACACATCTATTTACCAGAAAATAGACCACCACCCCATGTTGCATCATTTGAGCATTAGAGTGACCCTCCCCCCCCTTAAGTACATAGTTGTTTCCCGAACTGCCCCCCCCCCTGCGCCCCATTTATATGAAGTTTACTGGTGTACCCCAACCCCAGCCATTCATGAAGGCTGAGCATAGAGTACAATTATTTAGTATGGTATATAATGCTTTTGACCACCCCTCATCCACAGGGTGCAGGTCATCTGCAATCTTTTTCATGTGACAATGAGACAAGAGCAAGAAGACATTTAAACAACATTTTTATATTTCAGCTCATTTATGGATTTTATGTTTGAATGCAGGACTATTTTAACTGCTAGATAACTCCATGGTACTGGTGGGAAAATAAATAGACAGTGAGTGTCTGAAGTTTAGAGGTCTGTTGGGAAAGAACAGGTTATGAATACCATTACCATTGTCTTTACATTTAGTAACTGGTTCTAGTTGCATCCATATTTTTATCGTAATTGTTAATGAAACAGGAATGAATTCATACAAGAAAGGAGCTCATCATTAAAACAGGCAAACAACCAGCAAGCATTACATAATCATGAAGACAACTGTTTTATGAACTGTGTCTGATACACCAGAACAACCCAAACCAACTAGAATTGTTGATGAGCATACCACAAATTATTTCTCTATATCTAATGTGAATAACTAATTGAAAACACCTCGGAATATACATACATTTCATTTGGTCAGATGCATGCAGTATTAGTCTGTACAATGGTGACATAAAATAAACATTTATATATGCAAATATAATGGCTTTCTATTCTTTGTTTTATATTGTAAACAGACTTTGATTAGGTACTGATATCACATTGATATAACAGTACCATTCATTTAAACTCCTATGACTGGCCATCATCGTTTTTTATTTTGGACCGGAAAGGAGGCCTTATTCTAGCAAAATTGGGAATAACAAAGATATGTAAAGATATTAAATTATGACCCATCACCTTTTGAAGTCCAAAATGGGATTGGACTACAGTGGCCCAGCTTTATGCTGCGATCATAACCTGTAAGCATAAAGCTCCCTATACATGTTTAAATTTTGTAAATACTCTAAATAGAACAGAAGTTTGGGCCATTTCTTTTTATCAAAATGTGTTTTTCTTTTCCACCAGTTTAGAAGCAATTCAATGTTGTATGAATCAAGGCCACTGTCTGCAAGGCATTTCTACAAATCCTGAGTTAAATGCCGGTACATTTGAGGACTGAGTTAAAGTTCCTGAGACTAAAAAAGGTACCTACCTACCTTAGTTATGAGGCGGTTTGGTGTATTCTTAGTTATAAGGCGGTGACAAAAGGTGAAAGCGTAGCAACCACATCTAAACCCCATGGGCACTGTATATACATCTTGAGAGCAACTGAGCAGCTGGTCGTCAATGAGGTACATCTCATGAAAAGCAGATAAGGAATCAGCTCCATGTGCATTGCACTGCCCATAAAAAGACACCAATTAATGTCTAACAAAAAACAGCTCAGCTTTAGTAACTTGGTAACTACAGAGAAAGTAAACAAGCAATCAGCATGACAAAATATATGGAAAATGCCTCAATAATGTGTGTCTGATATAGATGAAGAATCTAACAAGTGTCCAGACAGCAGATGTATGCGTTATGATTCATATTTTGCACACTTGTAAAGTTTATGTAAATTCAAATTCTAAACACCCTAGCCAAAAGTAACACATATTCACATGTTTTGGTCAGTGTGACATTAGCTGATATCCCATATTTAACCTCACAGCCTGTATGTATAGGGCACTGAGTCAGTGTGACATTAGCTGATATCCCATCTTTAACCTCACGGCCTGTATGTATAGGGCACTGAGTCAGTGTGTCATTAGCTGATATCCCATCTTTAACCTCACAACCTGTGTGTATAGGGCACTGAGTCAGTGTGGCATTAACTGATATCCCATCTTTAACCTCACGGCCTGTATGTATAGGGCACTGAGTCAGTGTGACATTAGCTGATATCCCATCTTTAACCTCACAACCTGTATGTATAGGGCACTGAGTCAGTGTGACATTAGCTGATATCCCATCTTTAACCTCACGGCCTGTATGTATAGGGCACTGAGTCAGTGTGACATTAGCTGATGTCCCATCTTTAACCTCACAGCCTGTATGTATAGGGCACTGAGTCAGTGTGACATTAGCTGATATCCCATCTTTAACCTCACGGCCTGTATGTATATAGGGCACTGAGTCAGTGTGACATTAGCTGATATCCCATCTTTAACCTCACAGCCTGTATGTATAGGGCACTGAGTCAGTGTGACATTAGCTGATATCCCATCTTTAACCTCACAGCCTGTATGTATAGGGCACTGAGTCAGTGTGACATTAGCTGATATCCCATCTTTAACCTCACAGCCTGTATGTATGGGGCACTGAGTCAGTGTGTCATTAGCTGATATCCCATCTTTAACCTCACAGCCTGTATGTATAGGGCACTGAGTCAGTGTGACATTAGCTGATATCCCATCTTTAACCTCACGGCCTGTATGTATAGGGCACTGAGTCAGTGTGACATTAGCTGATATCCCATCTTTAACCTCACAGCCTGTATGTATAGGGCACTGAGTCAGTGTGACATTAGCTGATATCCCATCTTTAACCTCACAGCCTGTATGTATGGGGCACTGAGTCAGTGTGTCATTAGCTGATATCCCATCTTTAACCTCACAACCTGTGTGTATAGGGCACTGAGTCAGTGTGGCATTAACTGATATCCCATCTTTAACCTCACAGCCTGTATGTATAGGGCACTGAGTCAGTGTGACATTAGCTGATATCCCATCTTTAACCTCACGGCCTGTATGTATAGGGCACTGAGTCAGTGTGACATTAGCTGATATCCAATCTTTAACCTCACAGCCTGTATGTATAGGCCACTGAGTCAACCTGTATGTATAAGGCACTGAGTCAGTGTGTCATTAGCTGATATCCCATCTTTAACCTCACAGGCTGTGAGTACAGGACAAGTCAGGTGTGAGATTAAAGATCAAAGAATACACTTGAACTACAAGCACATGTATAAACACATACACATTCTTATCGAGCCAGAAGATCAGGCACGGAGGAGTCGGGTTTAGCGCTAGCTGGAAGGACCGCAAATTGTAGAAGTTTAATCAACATGGCTGCCATTGGAGGACTAGCATCCCTGTTTCAGGCTGTAGTAGTCCTTACTACACTATCCTGTGTGTCCGCTACCTCAGTGTATACCAGATGCCCAGAGAAGTGCTCCTGTGATGTCGTTGTGGGTGTGGTAGACTGCCGTAACAAGGACCTGTACGGCATACCAGGCCCTATAGACAGCTGGGTGAAGGTCATGTAAGTAGAACTGGCCCTATACCTCCCTCAACATCATGCCTCATGTATTAAGGGTGACACCAGATCCTAACCACCAGCTGGTGTATGTCATTCTGTCACGAGATCCGAGGTGGCGACGGTGATAGCCGTAGTCTCTTTTTGTGTACTACTTCCCAAACACAGTGCTAGTTAGTTTGTTAAACCATTTAATGAATTGGGGGCATAGCCCCCGAACCTCCTACATTTTGTGTGTCTAATATCTGCTTTTATTTACCTGTGAGAAAATCTTAGACTACTTTCATACATCTATTTCTGCCTCAGATTGCCCCCCCCCCCCCCGAAAAACCATGCGGTGGTTCGGATTCTACCGCTTTGGTATTGAGAGCCATGGGTAAGATTAAGGTAAGATTAAAGATGATCTTAGAAAAACATGGAACATCTAGACCTGTTAGAGCGCATATTAAAGATGGAAAATACGGATCATATGCAACGGAGCTGACACCTAAAAAGGGAAATCAGAGGGGTACTCTTCTAGCATGGTATATTAGGATATATATACTCTGCCCAAAGGACAATTTTCTGTGGAGGATCGGGTGAGAAAAGTAGGTTTCTGAATTGGTATCCAAATCAGACACTGTGGGGTCTTTACACTACAAAACATTTTTTACACTACATAATGCTACGGATTTGTTGCATAAAGACACTCCTAGAGTCTTTAAGTCACAAATATGGCATAAAAGCACAAATGTCTTTAGACTACAAATGTCTTAACGCCACAAAACTTGTTAGGCTACAAATGTTTTCAGACCACAAATACCTTGGTGATGAGAAACCACTTTTTTTTGAGTGGCCTAACCAACTATTCACACCATGTTAATGGTATCCCTCAGTGTGACAATATAAGCTGCCACCTGAGCCGGGAAATCTCTACTCAGTCGTCAGAAGCTCCATAAAAGGGTCACTTTACTCACACCTTACATTCTAGCATAGGAGCCATGGCTGCTACACAAGTCTGATCGCCAGTAAAACTTATAGTGAGGGCTTGGAGTGGGTCTGTGGCTTGTATGCGAGTTTTTAGCTGTATGCTACAGTACTAAAGTGGCCATAACCAGATGCGCCGTGTGGTTTATAAGGTTCTCTAAAGTCAGTGGGCGGATTATATTCAAATTAGGCTTATATGCGAGAATCTATGGTTAAGTTATCTAACTCTGAGATAAAAGTACCATGTAATGCACCTTGTGGTTTTGTCAGCATGGCCCAGGAAGGCTGCCCTGGGGAGGAACCCACTGGTGCTATAGCTAAGCATCATGATGGCTGAACTGATATGAAACACTCCCAAAGGGCCAGCATGATGCACCAAAGCTGTGGGTTACAAGGCTTCATTGGTGCATCATGACAACAAATGAACATGAGTTTTACATCAAAACTGTCTTAAAGGGTTAACTTTGGGCCACTCACTGGTTTATCAACACCACGTGCATCATAAAAATCGTGAAAAAATGTTTAAAAACAATTCAAATATTGGCATATTTGGTATCAAATTGAAGCTTATACTGTCTGAAATGCAGTAATGTACGAATAACAATATGACACCTTTTTTTAGACAAACTTTCGATCAATGAACTCTTAATTACTAAAATGTGAAAATCAGTCACTCAAAGTCTAGATTTCCCAATACATTTCACCCCTTAGTAAAAAGAAAACATTAAAAACGCCTTGTTATATTTTTCACTGCCGGGTTATGAGAAACAACTTGGCCTTGGTGGGAATGAATTATAGATAACAGATCACATACAAGTACCTCTTGAGTCTTCAAAGTCAAGATGACAGCTACACTTCAGGTCTGTCAAAGTTCATAATCTACTCTGATAGCAAAAAAAAAATCATAAATTAAAGTCCATTCCCATCTCAGTTCATTCAGTGCAGGATTTAAAATTACATTTCTTGAAAATTTCTTGTCAAACCTAATTCTATAATTCATTTTCCGATTTTTCATTGATATCAAGTTAGTATGCTGGTAGGCCTAGATTTGTATATGTAGCTGATATCTACTGATTACTGGCATGTATATTGTAAACTTTTACATTTATGAACACTGACACCCTTTGGTAGAAAAAACTATAGTTTTGAAGATAACTAGTAAAGATATATCTTTCTGTGCTATTATGGCTGATAAAGATTAAAGAGTGTGAAGGTATCTCGGTCCTTAGCCTTATCTAGGAAGTGTTGTTGAGGCACCAGTTGACGGTATGATTAATAGGATATTAGTAACACATCACACACCTGCTAATAACTGTAAATCAGTTAACATGTGAATGAATGGTAATCGCTAATGCAGAAGTAATCCATCCAGTTGATGGCAATAGACGTACACATTGCCATTTCAACACCTAAGGATACATGTTGTTCTATGTCCATGTATGGAGTGCAATTTGCCAAACGTTTCAAGAGCATGAAAATGGCAGGTTCAAGTTTAAAATGGAAGAGCACGGCCTGTACATTTGTACTGTTACAAGTCTGTGCTTGTGCTTCTGATAATGTTCATATACAACTCTATACTTGCCAATAAGGCCAGGTTTTTTAACTCTTTTTTATTAAATGGAAGTGCTACCCAGCCTCTTATCTAGGAAAGAGAGGGAACCCATGAGATCAAAGGGCGGCAGTTTTTAATGCATAATTAAGTTTACATGGTAAAAGTCAGCAGGATATAGGGCATTCTAGTAGTTGTGGTCAGAGGGGACATACAACAATTCCTCGTTCCTACACTACCCAGCCTCTTCGAAAACCCTAAAATTGAGCCAAAAAGGGTAAAAATACGAAAATGTCTTCAAAATTGCATAGAAAAAACGTAGGGTCGGCCTTGTTTGGCTAGGGTCGGCCTTGTTCTGATAGGGTTTGGTCGGGTGACCTGAAACATACCTTCCCTTTTTTTTTGGCCTAATCACTGTAAGATTAGTCTAAAGTATAGATTATATGTAACGATAACATAAATCTTGTGCGACCCTTTTGACAGTACTGTGTCATGTCTTTGTCAAATATATTGCGTGCAAGAACACTTGTATGGGACATGTTATCCATGCACATCCAGTCTTCCTTAGTTCAAAATAGATTAGACTGTCATAACAGTGTGTCTGTTGTTTACACTATTATCTCCCATGAAGAGGGGTAAGTGATTTCAAAATCAAAGTCATACAACAGATGATTGATGTTATCAGTTTGAGAGTGTAACATTGGAAGTACAATCTTAACAAGGAACAAAATATTGGTCTGGTGAAATGCTAATAAGTCAGGACTTAAATACAGATGTATTCTTGCATTTACTACACAATCATTCAAATAAGCATCATAAATATTTCACATGTAGCCATATGAATGCTGCTATTCCATTTAAAGACCTTTCAGCACTGTCATTATCCTACCTAACTCATCTGTATGTATCTTTAGCAAGATGCTATCATGTTAACTTGGAAAAAAAGAAATAGAGGGTATAGATATGAGGAGGGGGACAAGACGATAAACGATGGTAGCGTCTTGGGCCCGTGTGAAACATACACACACCGGCCTATTTATTAACATTTAATAAGAATAGCAGTTACAGAAAAATAAATAAATAAGTAAATAAGTAAACAGCCAGCTGCCTGGCTGCTCTGACTGCCTGCTTGATGGGGGGATCAGCTGTGACCCAGTTATACCTGGGGCAGAGGTGAGGAGAGGATAGGTGGTGCCCCCTGATGATCAAGGCCTGATACATGAACCACCGGTATAACTCTTGCTTCTAACCATTTAGATCAATACATATTTTATATATAAATATGGAATTCAATAGAACCAATAAAAAGGTCGGTTCAAATGACGGATGCCTTTTTATATCTGGGTTAGAGGCCCTCGGAAGTTCTAGTTTGGAAGGTAGAAATATGTGTCCATTATCTCTTAAAGGTTTTTCAGTACCAATTTACATTGCGTTCATAATCATAATGTGGCCCCATACAAACAATAACATTCATGATTGCCTGATTTCTATACTTTGACCTAGTTTGTCCTGGTTGGACATAATTTGCATAATGTCTAGTAGGCCTAAAAGAAGTGCTCAAGTGAGCAGTTTTGTAGGAAAATATTTCTGGGCAGATCCCAAAAGTGGAAAAAAAAAGCCAAATTCTGTCATCAAAAAGTGTTGCAAATGCAACATATACTGATGATAATTGAACTGGAAGTGTTAGTCACTACGGACTACGTTTCTATAATCACGTGAACATAGAAAATACAGCTATTCCTAGTTAGTCTCCTATGTCTCATGTAAGTTAGGCATATAGTCAACCTATAGTCATTCATTAACATGGCTGATTTGGGCTAAATGGTCAAGTGACTATGAATTTAACAAGGTATGCATAACTCTGCTCGACTCTACATCATGCTGCTCTCCTTTACTCTGCATTGGTCTACTCTAATCTACTTTTTATCTCATTTTCTATGAACACCTTTGTTTTGGTAGGAGACTGGAGGGTAACCCCCTGGTGTGTGACTGTGGCACTGTACGTCTGTATGTTGTTGTTGTAGGAGACTGGAGGGTAACTCCCTGGTGTGTGACTGTGGCACTGTACGTCTGTATGTTGTTGCAGGAGACTGGAGGGTAACCCCCTGGTGTGTGACTGTGGTACTGTACTTGTTGTTGTAGGAGACTGGAGGGTAACCCCCTGGTGTGTGACTGTGGTACTGTATGTCTGACGTTGTTGTAGGAGACTGGAGGGTAACCCCCTGGTGTGTGACTGTGGTACTGTACGTCTGTATGTTGTTGTTGTAGGAGACTGGAGGGTAACCCCCTGGTGTGTGACTGTGGTACTGTACGTCTGTATGTTGTTGTTGTAGGAGACTGGAGGGTAACCCCCTGGTGTGTGACTGTGGTACTGTACATCTGTATGTTGTTGTTGTAGGAGACTGGAGGGTAACCCCCTGGTGTGTGACTGTGGTACTATACTTGTTGTTGTAGGAGACTGGAGGGTAACCCCCTGGTGTGTGACTGTGGCACTGTACGTCTGTATGTTGTTGTTGTAGGAGACTGGAGGGTAACCCCCTGGTATGTGACTGTGGTACTATAAATCTGTATGTTGTTGTTGTAGGAGACTGGAGGGTAACCCCCTGGTGTGTGACTGTGGTACTGTACGTCTGTATGTTGTTGTTGTGGGAGACTGGAGGGTAACCCCCTGGTATGTGACTGTGGTACTATAAATCTGTATGTTGTTGTTGTAGGAGACTGGAGGGTAACCCCCTGGTGTGTGACTGTGGTACTTTACTTGTTGTTGTAGGAGACTGGAGGGTAACCCCCTGGTGTGTGACTGTGGTACTGTACGTCTGTATGTTGTTGTTGTAGGAGACTGGAGGGTAACCCCCTGGTGTGTGACTGTGGTACTATACTTGTTGTTGTAGGAGACTGGAGGGTAACCTCCTGGTGTGTGACTGTGACACTATGGGTCTATACGAGTCTCTACCAGACAACACCCTGCAGGGGGCAGTGTGCAGCAACCTACACAACACACCCCTGGCTGATGTAGCTACTGTCTACCCAGACCTCTGTGATACACATGGTATGTATCATGCAGATTCTATATATGCCTTCATGTATAATGTATAAAGTTCTCGTTATACCGGTGTACTTTTTAGGGTTGGTCCGTATAGGCCCTGTGAAACTGCTGACCTGCCTTCGGCTGTTTTGCTTTAAAAACTACATCAACCTATTATATATTTTTGCCTTCTGTGATACACATTATGTACCACTTATATAAACCCTGTATGTGCCTTTATCTAGTATATATCATTATCTGAAAAAGGAATAATTGATGATACATCTATATATCATGATAAGAGAGAAGAGAATAGAAATAGATGTATTTTGCCTATATATGTCTGCGGCTGGGCTTCTGCCAAACCCCCAATCAGACTAGTCACATTTATAGATGAATTTAGGGAGCAATTTTCCTTATTAAAGGGCTTCATTTCAATGCTAAAACATACCTGTCACAAACTGTTTTTGACAGTTGACATATCAACAGCACTTATTTCTTAAATGAGAATTCCTTTTGAGCGATTTTCACTTCAACTTAAAAAAAAATGAAATGAAAAATTGTAGTCAGAAATGAAAAATTAAAATTAGATTTTGAAAACAATCATTTCTTGGGACACTGTCCTTTTCACCGTAACACACCAATAATTGCCTGTAATTTTAGAGTACACAGTTACCAAAGAAACCTTGAAATCATCTCCAGAAACATTTATCATTTTCACTTTTTCTGCAATGTTAGCATATAGATAACCATTTCTTAGAGTTGATTTAAGACTCTACTCTTCATCCTCTATGGATTATTCAGAACAATATCGAAATCACACAAGTGTGTTACTTTAATGTTTCAAACTTCGTCTTGTTTCCATTGGGGGATTTTCCTTACAAGATTTCAGAAATACCCTGATATAGGAAGTCACTTGCAGAATGTTAGCTAAGTCAGGAAGATGTTGCTTAGTATTCATAGATACGGTTACGATGGCAACCAAATAAGATTAATAATCATCTGACTTCAAGGTTATTGTTGCCATGGCAACCATTCCTGAACAAGTTTAATGATTATATTTTGACATTATCCAGATTCTGAAAGTACATGACTTCCTGCATCCAAATGACCCTAAACCTGCATAGAGGATATTTTTTGAGGTCGCGTAAACTGATGGCCACACTATGTCTAATTTCTATTCGCCAACCACAGCGCTGACATGGACTTCAACCACAGAGGAACCAACCACAGAGAGCTCAACCACAGAGGAACCAACCACAGAGACTTCAACCACCGATGAATCAACCACAGAGGAATCAACCACAGAGAGCTCAACCACAAAGGAATCAACCACAGAGACTTCAACCACCGATGAATCAACCTCCGAGAATTCATCCACAGAGGAACCAACCACATGGACCTCAACGACAGAGGAATCAACGACAGAAACATCAACCACCTGGACATCAACCACCTGGACATCAACCACCTGGACATCAACCACAGAAACATCAACCATAGAAACATCAACCACAGCAACTTCAACCACAGCAACTTCAACCACAGAAACTTCAACCACAGAAACTTCAACCACAGGTACACACCTTTACCACTCCTACATGTGCTAACTGCATATCCTTTCAAAATTATATTGTTTTTTTTCACCTTTGACACCAGAGAAAGTCTTGGCAGTTAAAGCTTGTCATTGTTAGATATATAGCATTGAATATGTAGCCGGCACACCCAAATTGGTCAGCAGGCGAGCAGATTTCCTTCAAAATCTGGAAGAAATAATCTTAATTACAGATAATGGCTGAATCCCCAGTACCTTAACAATGCCGAGCTCCCTGTTTTGAAGAATGGTTACCATAGCAACGGACTAAGGATGAGAATGACCTCCAATCAATTATGGTTGCTATGGCGATGATTTCTGAAAACACCTAATAGTGTCAGCTTTACAACATCTGGTAACAACTTCTCTAAAACAATCAAAACGAATCAAAACATGAATAAAACACATATTTAGAAACTTCATATAACACGAGATGAGGTACATGAAGCAGGTATTCCATTCCCTAGCTAGGATGGTAATTATTTCCATAAACACCCCCTGATATGAGGAATAACATGCCAAACCAGTGAATGAACGGTCAATATAGTCCATTCACTTATAGCATCCTCCAACATCATTTATGTAGCATCTTGGGATCATTTTTATATTCTGCACTGTTTGTTCTGTTTGTTGTCCTATTCTATTTATCTTCTGCAAGACAATTGCTTCTTGAGGTATAAAAAGCAAACCTTAATAGGGTAGATACACCCCAAGTCGGCCATGACCTTAAATCGGCCACCCACCGCAAGGGAGGACAAAACTAGGTAATATGTTGAATAGGCCCTTGTATCTAGTAGAACAATATTGATTGCCCTAGTTGGCACCGTTAGTTTAACATCATATATACCCTGGTGGTGGCTGGGCTTCTTAAGGTTATGGCCAACTTGCGATGAACCTATGGCTTGGGCCAATGTTTTTGTCTCTGACCAGACATCATTTTGGGAGTTTAGTTACCCTCTACCAACAGTAGGAGGCTAATTATAATTACATAACAACCGCCATAAAGTTATTACAAATCCTTATATATATGAGTATAGGTTAACAAAAAAAGAACACGTTTGTCAGAGACAGCACCCAGTCAGAGACGGCACCCGGTCAGAGATGGCACCTGGCCAGAGACGGCACCCAGTTAGAGACAAAAACATTGGCCAAAGGTCGTGAGACAGAGCCATATCCAAGTCATAGAGTTAGCCATGACTGTCCTGTCGTCTTTTTACCCTTTGTCCTGTCAGAGTAAGCACTGACTGTCCTGTCGTCTTTTTACCCTTTGTCCTGTCAGACCCAACCATTACACACTGCTACTCCATACAACTTCTACTATTGCTGCCATGGGATGACGACTACAGCAATGAAACCAACAAACACTGGGAACTGAGAACCAGAATAACAACAGAGGTATTGTGTGTTCAGTTTATATCTTGGACCTATACAAATGCAATTCAATTGTTCTCAAGGTTTTCTCTGGTTATCAATTTAGTACCATTATAAGTTCAAAATTTATAGAGGACCCAAGCTTTGTTTTACATTAGGTGGGGCTTCAAGTAAACGTGATTCCAGTTTTCACACATGTAGAAAACATGGATGAAAACTGGGATCTTGTTTAACTGGACTACTTGATGCCTCATCTGGTGTAGAACAAACCCTGGGTCCTCATTGAGGCCTACCATTATGGTCGAGTATTACAGAAAGTTGTGTTCATGTCAGTCAGTGCTCAATTTGGATACCCTGATAACCACTGTCCCATATTAAGTCAGGCGGCCATTGAAGGTCAGGCAGCTATTGATTTAGGAGCGGGGAAAGAAGTGGGAGGTGTGAGATATATAAAGGTGACTGATGAGGCCAAGAATATAAAGAGCGTGTTTCAGGTTACGTGCATTTGAAATCTAGAGAAGGTAGGCCGAAATTTGTTTTGTTTTATTTATTTTTCTTTCTTTGGCCTGACCCAGAAACTGACTTGAAAATTCAGCACTGACGGCCGCAAATTGTGTAGGGTTGACCGTGTTTTTTCTCGCTAGAATTGGGTAACCTAAACACTTATTTGTTTTCTTTGGCCTGATGTACAGATAGCATACATCGGCGATAGCTCTATTTGAGAGATTTCTTTTCAAAGAATTAAGGAGCTCAGAGAAAATGTCCCATTGTCCACTAGATTAAGGAGAGGGAGTCTGTGGATTTACCATGGCAAATATGAGCGTCAGCCAATGTCGCCATCAGCACTCTCATACAATCAGGCACTGCTGGACTATAATAGATGGGTCAAGGGCAGTTCTAGTGAGGGTCAAGCTATGCTGGACCTTCATCTAGAGCTTTTACTCACTCAAAGTTGCTTGAGAGTCTGGCTATGCTGGATCCTCATGCCAGAGTCTGGCAATGCTGGACTTTGGGGAGAGTCTCTTTCAGCCTGCAAGAGTCCAGCATTGTCAGACTCTGGCATGAAGCTCCAGCATGGCCAGACTTTCAAGCAATTTTGCAATAGTCCAGCCTGTTATTGAAGGTCCAGCCTAGCCTGACCCTCACTAGAATGGCCCTTGACCCATCTATTATAGTCCAGCAGTGCCTGACCCTTGTCTGAGAGTGCCGATGGTGACATTGGCTGACGCTGATATTTGCCATGGTGTTGCTGTTGCATAGACCATGATTATTGCCATAGTATAGGATCTAATAATCATGTGGTTCTTATACATTTCTATTGAATTTCTTTCAGCTTGATGCAGTGTTCACAGAGCTTGAGCCTTCAGATTGTTCATTAAGCTTTCGACAGTTCTGGTAACAATTCTTAAAGCTATTCTATTATTTTATTACATCTAGAAAGGTCGATATGACAAAAGATTGGCTTCCCATGACGATAACTATGAACAAAATGAGATGTGTAAATTACATGCTCCTTTTTTAATTTTATAAAACTTGGGCTTTCTAAATGGCATATCATACATTATTGACTGAACCATTTACTAATTAGGTTTATCGTGACCTAATCCTATCCAGGTGGCAGGGACTAGCATTACTTTATTCGAACAGCTCAGTACGTTTAAAAAAAAGAAAAAAGATTTACTATGCATAAGTATAGGGAGGGCCGTATTCAATGCCCCCATCATTGAAAATGATGGGGTCGTATTCAACAGACTAAGAAGAAGTTGGGTTTCCTTCATTAAATGGCTTCAGTTAAGAAAAAAAAAATACCAACTACATTAGTACCGCTTTGTGGTATTGCGGCTTTGTGGAATACTGCCCCAGCCCCCACACATGAGATACATCAGAGACACTATAAATGGGGGTCGGCATTGGTCTATTTATTTCTGTTATGTTATAATAGGGAGAATGGAGGTTATGTAGCGACTTCACTGAATGCGACATGTCGCCTGGCTCAAGAAACCTCAGTGGTGTGGTGCAGGGATGAGGTGTACCTGCTGATCCGTGAGGCGGCCAGCACGGGGGGGTTCACAGTCGGCATGGATATCACACAGATTAAAGTAAATCCACTGCCGAACACAGGTATGAATCTAAAAGCTCTTTATAATAATCTCCACAATATAACTACAAATTAATCTATGATCTTTTACATTGTTATATATTGACCTTTTTGAAATTGGCTCTGCTGCCTAGTTGCTCTGCCTGGATGACTGAAGCGAATTAAAGTATAATAGACATAACACACTTTCATGAGTTATGTATATATTTCTCATTCTATTTCTCAAGATGATCAGCATAACAATAACCACTAAAGTAAGGTATACAATGTGGCAAATCTATTCAGATATCACGATGTTTTATCAAAGTTAGCATTCATCTGATAGTGCACCAATTATTTATGTATGTACTATTCTCACAAGAAATCTACCATGTGGCACTTTACACTGTAAGACTTTGGTTGCCATTTTTGTAGGTGTACATTAGATTCTACTGTACATGTAAAGTTGATTGTAGGTAAACAGTAGAAGCTACTGTAAATATACAGTGGATTCTACTGTAAACCCATTCTACACTAGATCTCTCGTAGATCTTGAGTAGATTCTACTGTGTACCTACACTAACTATTTACAGTGTAGCTAAAAGGCTGTTTATTTTCACCTCCATGAATAATATTTTGGCTTACTATTTATAAACAACAGATAAGTATAAACCAGATAACATAGTAACATTACTGGTTGATCTAACAGATGAATACTGCGCTGCTGAATCGATACCAACAAACACAGATGAGGGGTTGGTGTGGTTTTATTCACAGCTGCCCAACGACACAGCCACCGCTCCATGCCCCGAAAACCCGGACCAGAATGCAACAAGAATATGGTGAGTTGAAACACGACCACAAGGGCCCGGAAGTTGGTGATCAGGTGACGAGGCTTAGCCGCCCTATATGTGATGTTAATGAAATCAAGATAAATGTGAATTAGGAAAATGTTGTGTTAACTCAATATTCAAATTGATTTTAGTTACGATAATACCCAAGACTGCACACCATACAGTTGGTTTATGTGGTCTTTATTACTTGTAGCACAGGCACGAGTTATCAATTTAAGAAGAAGGGAAGACATAACTGAAAGTAGTGTAAATTCTCAGTACAAGCCTTACCCTTGTTTAAAACCCAGCCCTTGTTTGGGAGAACACTATAAGCTGCACCTATGGTATGACTCATTCATATAAGCTCCGGTTTCTACATAATAATTTGTAATAAAAGATAATCTAGAAATAAGTCAAAATATGAATAGCAGTTAGTCATGTTATTTACATGGTTCCTGTTTTGTCTATCAGTACCATTGATGGGAGTGGTCAGGCACAGTGGGATATGTGGAACACCAGTCAGTGTGAGACACCCAGTGATCGTACCAAGGGCCTGGAGGACCTCACCGAGAAACCAGTCACTAACGGTCAGTGGTAGAATTATGAGAATGGATATAGTTAATGCAAAATAATGAATGCTGTATTCGACGTAATAAGCGCACAGTGCGCTTAAAAAATGATTATGGACACCTTTTAGTACTTAAGAGTTTAATTGGGGTCAAAAATTGAGATATCTGTGGTTATTTGTAGTCTAAAAATCCACCAACAAGGGTGTGTGTGCGCTTATTAGGGGGTGTGCGCTTATTACGTCGAATACGGTAATCACATAAAAGACTGGTAAAACTGCAAAAAATTACCGTATTTTTTTGATAGACAGTCAAAATCCTGTATTTGATAATTACGGATAATTATGGTGGGGCTATTGACTTAAACTAGTTCATGGCCAATTTGCAAATCAGTGGTTACCGAGCAAACCTTTTGGGACAAGTATAGTCATAACTAAATACACAATATTCTGAACTGTTAGTTCATTTTGCTGGAAAATAGATATTTCTCTGACTTATAGTCTGGAATTACCTTCCCAGTGGGCACAGAACATTGAATCAACATTGATGCATGATTGCCTTTGTTGATTCAATGTTGATTGAACATTGGTTCGATGTTCAATCGAATTGTGTGCCCACTCAGTTAGATTGAATGAAGCATTGGTTACTCATGTTATCTCCTGACAGATCACCTCTATTGATAAAACTAATTGGTTATTGTTTTCTATTCCCAGATACAATTGCTACCATAGCAGAAGACCTTGTCAACTTAACTGAGTCTGTTTCTGGTTTTACACCCCGTGAGGTGTCACTTGTGGTTGATGTTGCACTAAATTGTCTAACAGGTGATTTATACAAAACTATTTGATATTCTTCCATGATGTAATATATCATAAAATATAATATTGATGACATTTTTATTGTAAATGATTGTCCACCAGGCAAATCTATCGTGAAGGAATAATTACTACAGAAGCTATCAAACGAGATTTCCTAATAAGAAAATACTTTCATTAATTATTAGATGTATTAAATTTAAACCTGTAGACTTTCGCATTAGTGCTAATGCATATGTAGTCGATAATAAGCTCATCATTAATTATCTACAGCCCCAAACGTTCCTGTGGAGAAGGAGACAGGAGCGGAGCTGCTCGTTAGTTTTGACAAGATGTTGTCTGTGGATGAACAAACACTGGTCGAGGCAGAGCGTGACAATCAAGCATCAACAAAGTAAATAAAGCACTTTAATTTTTTCATTATTTCGATTTTTGAATATTAATTTTTTCTCTTATATTGAGGATCCATCGTACATTGTCAAGTGAACCTGTGAGTAACTAGCTTACCAGAGTGCTGACTAATTAGGCAAAGGAGTATCATCAGTAGAAATTTAGTAAAGTGGTTTTTAGAAACTACATTCCTTCAATGTTCTAAATTATATTTTAGGCTTCAGGTGCCATTAACTCACTTCAAATATTTAATACATGAGATGTTGAATTGATTTGCAGGCTTGTGCAGTCTGTTGAGCTCCTAGGAAACAAGATGGAGGGTACTACAGATGGTGTAAAGATAGCTGAACCAAAAATTGGTGTGTTGGTAACAAAGCCATCTGTGGGCACTGGTTTACTTTTCAAGACAAAAGGAGATGTTGAAGATGACCTTGGTGTGGAGCGGGTATTGTATCAAATTACATTTCAATATCTATAATAAACAGATTAAGTATAGGGGACCTAAGTCGCGCGATAAAATGTTGTCATTATTTTTTCGGCAATTCTAACTAAACATACCCACATTTAAGTTAGCCAAAATGGGCCCTGGATCAGAAATTTTATCACCCAACTCTCAGTATTAGTGGAGATATATTGAGACAAAATTCTTCGCCCATCCTTCGGGCCCCCGGGTGATAATTGGGGGAGCCCACATGGGCCCGGAAGTTGGTGATCAGGTGACGAGACTTAGCCGCCCTATATGTGATGTTAATGAAATCAAGATAAATGTGAAATAGGAAAATGTTGTTTTAACTCAATATTCAAATGGATTTTAGTTACGATAATACCCAAGACTGCACACACAACAGTTGGTTTAGGATGTCTTTATTACTTGTAGCACATCAAACATATAGTATACAATGATGGTCAGACAATGTGATGGGGGAGTCAGTCATTCGGGCCGGTTAGAAACCCTGGCCAGCTAACGACTCCTCCACAGAACCTGTATGTTAATATGATAGATACAAAATAATTAAGACATGCTCTGAAAATGTCATTTACCATTATGCAAAAGTTCTACACATGATTTCAAAAACCCATGCAGCATGACCTGATTAATGCTGGTAAACATGAGTGTGTGTTTTTAAATCCAGATGGATATCCACCCTCATGGTCCTGACCTCCCCGACCTGTCTATGAACACAGCAGCAGTCTACCTGCCCCTGTCTGTAGTAGAGGAGGCAGAAAGCAACACTAACGTGCACTTTGCTTTATACAACAGTGCCAGCTTCTTCAAGGTAAATACAATGTACTCCCAACTCAGTATGCTCATTCAGTCAACCTGGCATTTTTTGACAATATTCTAAACTATAGATGTCACATCCTCAATCCTTTACTACCTTGGATCCTTCACTTCCTCAGACAGTTGCCTTGCAGCTTGACTTATATGTGCCATTACATTTAGATTCAGAAGCTCGAATAATTTGCTTCCTCAGACTTTTTCTTTTTTTCCCCTAGGGAGAGGAAGAGAGCTTTGACTGTCCATCTTTTTGATATAATCCTAATATGACTAAGTGATTCTAGCGGGAAATATTAAACACAGTTGTGACATCCCATCTCACATTGCCAAGTGCACTACGGTGACAAGCATTGATTCACCCTAAAATGTCAAAACATGTGTGTCCACTATTTGAGTAAGCACATATTGACCTAGTTTTGTACTACCTGAAGCTCTAGTGCAGCTACAGTACTGTTGTACCTGAGCTATTACACATGACGGTGGCTTTAATAAAGTTCTATTATTCTTATACACAGGCTTCAGAAAAGGTTGACTCTAGCAAACATGACAGTATTTCAAAACAGTCCTCAAGTCAATATGTGCTTAACAGTCGGGTGGTATCTGCAAAAATAGGAATACTAGAATTGGAGGACCTAAAGGACTACATAACAGTTTCTCTGAAGCATTTGACTAATGTGAGTTTTCTTCATTTCTAAACATATTAACGAGTTAAACAAGAATTATCTTTGAAATGTTTATGCACATTGATATTGATATTGAAACATTATGTTCCTATATGTAAATTGCAAACCTCAAATAATGAGCTGGCTTCTCAAAGCATGAATTAGATCTGTGAATACACCATTTCTTTGGTAGAGGGTCATGATTTCATGATTTTCAATAATATTGTCTTTCTACTATGATTATTCACAACTAATACACTTTCCCTTTAACACCTCAAAGAATTCCACCAAGCACCTGTGCGTCTACTGGGACTTTTCCCTTTCTGCATGGTCTCATGAAGGCTGCAATGTGACCTTCTCCAGTGAGGATTATACAACCTGTCAGTGTAACCACCTCACTAACTTCGCACTTATAATGGTAAGTGGATATGGTAGTGTGTCTGGCCTTCTAGCTTCACCTTTCTCTTGGTAAGCTTACTTTTAGTGCAATTCTGCTACAATGCCCAGCCATCATTGCTTAATGGGGCCCATATGTGTTTTTACCTGGGTAAGCTAATTTGCCCACCCTGGGTTTTGGTCCTTTTTGCCCCGGGCTACCAGTAGGAGCCCAGATCGGTCATCCCATATTACCCATATTTCCCATATTAGAGTACCCATCCCTAGCCCAGATGTAGCACACACTATAAAAATGTACAATAAAAGGTTATTTCTTGAGAGAAGTCAGATGTCCGTATGTTTCAAAATATGTACAATCAATTTATGAGAATAAAGTTTCCGTAGGCTGACACATCTGGGCCACTGATAGCCCTGGACAAATAGGACCATAACCTAGATATAGGCAAGCCCAGCTGGCCCCAGTAAAACATTATGGGCCCCAGGGACCAATGCTGACTGGGTGATAACCTAAATGATAACCTGATTGATTACGTCATGCAAGATTAGCCCTAAGAACTCAGTAGTGAAAAGGTTAAGCATGAATAATTGTATGTAAATAAATTGGGATTCATTGTAACATATTTAAAAACTCAGTAACGTTATATTATATATTCCAGGACATCTATGGAGTTGAGCTTCCGGAAATCCACAACAAGATCCTGTCCATTTTGTCCTACATTGGCTTTTCCATCTCAGCAGCAGGACTTCTCTTCACCCTGGTCACCTACTTTACCTTCAGGTATACTTTATGACTTAAATCTATAACTACAGGTTATGGCACATTCTTCTTTCAGATTGAAATGTTTATGTTATCAAGTATAAAATGAGTCATTGTATATTATATATAGACTCCAAAGACCAACATCTATAATGAAAACCCTGTGTGTGAGCAGTAGCATTAAGTTTTTAGATGGCAATTTATAGAGTTTATATGTCTGCAATATAAGAGTTAAACTAAGTCTCTAGGTTGCCTAAGGCTATAGAGGGCGCTCTACGCATAATTGGCCGCCGTTTTGTTTTGGGACATTTTGGGAAAATTTGGTACAACAATCTCAAAAAACTCACCACTTGTGACTAAAAAAAGCCGAATTTTGCTTCGGAAAAGGTTAATTAAGCAAATTACATATTTCATATTTGGAGAATTCGCAAGGTGTTTACAGTAGTCCCATTTGTACATGTGTTTGGCCATATTATTACTCCTGTCTACAGAAAACAACTGCTGCGTGATACCCCGTCTAAGATCCTGGTCAACCTGTGTGCTGCACTTCTGGGCATCATCGTTGGCTTCATCTTCACTTCACAATGGTTTGTCAGGGAAAACATTGTCGCCTGCAAGGTGAGAGACACCTCTGATATAGTCCATTGTTAAAATTTAGGCCACTCAAAAAAAAGCTGGTTTCCCATCACTGTGCTCATCATAAAATCGTGAATTGGTGAAAACTTCTTTTATTTTAGACATTTTTGATGAAAAATATATTAAAAATCGACACATATTGGCATATTTGGTATCAAATTAAAGCTTAAACTGCCCGTAATACAGTGGGCTAGGGATAACATACATTTTTCCGAATTTCTTGACAACCAAAATTGTGAAATGTGTTTCCGAAAAGTCTATATCTTCCCATACATTTTGGCTCCACAGTAGAAATTAAAATAAAAAAACGCCTTTGTCATATTTTTCAGTGCTTGGTGATGAGAAACCATCTCTTTTTTTTGAGTGGCCTGATCTCAATCAATTTTTTTTCATGAGCATTTTTTAGTGATAACTAGTTATCATGACTATTTAAGTATAAAGTAGCATAGGATATATTGAGATTTCATTTGATCTAATTTAATTTGGAATTAATTGCTAAATTGCAGCAAGTATATTTATTTTCTCCTCCAATTTGCCAATGAAGGACTAATACACACAATCTATTGCCCCCAGTTCTATGTAAATTAACCATTGTAAGCGAGGCTAAAGCACCAGTCACTTGAATAAGTGGTAAAGAGGTTTTGAAGCTTTCCTTCTTGTTTTCTTTTTGTTTTGCCTTTTTGTTCATAGTTCATGGCAGCACTGACACACTACTTCCTCCTGGCGGCCATGACCTGGATGTCGGTGGAAGCCTTCTACATGTACATGGCCCTTGTACGTGTACTCCATGCAGGATATTCCAAATTCATACTGAAATGTTGCTTAATTGGATGGGGTAAGAATACAGTTTCTACTACATTCATTTGCATCATTGGCATACAATTCATCCAAAATATCTAGAAATATCAATGAAGTAAATTTTTACAATATGGAGAGGTTTTCATAAAGCCTCATCTCTTTTAGTAGCTCTTAATGCAAGGTGAAATTCTATCATGCAAGAATGTCTGATACATTGAACAATGCGTATGATATTGATTGCCAATTCTTAACTTTGTAGGTGTTCCCCTCATCATTGTTAGCATTACTGTTGGCGTCAGCACAGACAACTATGGCAAACAGGATGACATGTAAGACACTCATCCTTGTTACTCAATTTAGCTAATGTATGAGAAGCATTATTAGAAGGAGTAGCATCCTGCTTTAAAATCATGGTGGATTTTATATCATTTTATGGTGTAACCAGAAACTTGTATTTAATCATCTTGCTTCAAGACATATATACATCACTTCGAGGATAAGAGCAGCGGATATACCTTGTTAACCTTCCATATGGTTGGTAACCATTAACATTGGAGATAAACCTTTTTGCTCAGAGACTATTGTCTAAATTATATTTATTAGAAGGAGTAGCATCCTGCTTTAAAATTAAAATGGTGGATTTTATATCATCTTATATTGTACCCTCAAACTCTTATTTAATCATCTTGCTTCAAGACATAATCATAAACATCACTCTGAAGATAAGAGCAGTGGACATGGATATACCTCGTTTACCTTCCTCACGGTTGGTAACTATTAACTTTGGAGATAAACCTTATTGCTCGGAGACTAGTGTCTAAATTATATTATTTCCTCCCAGGTGTTGGTTAGGTCAGACCCCATTACTGGTTGCTGTTATTGTCCCAGTAGCCATCTGCCTGCTTCTCAACATGACCACCTTTGGCCTCGTCATCTACCGCCTCCGTGACATGAACACCTTAGAGAAGTCCAGACGCTCCAGCACCCAGTCCCGCCTGCTGGGTGCTACTGGTCTCATGGTGCTGCTGGGCCTGACCTGGATCTTTGCCTTCTTTGCTATCGGGGATGCTGGGGTGGTGTTTCAATACCTGTTTGTGGTGTTGAACAGTCTGCAGGGGCTGTGGATATTTGTGTTCCATTGCCTCAGGAATGGGGATGCACGGCGGGCCTGGAAACATTGCCTGAGAGGGGCCACGTCTGGCAGCAAGACATCCTCCACGAGTGGAAGTAAGATCAACATTCAGACTAAATATCAATGCAACATTATATTTCAAATGTTAAAGGCTGAGGAGTATTTCAACCATGGCACCCGGGGATGCTAGAGATGCCTCATACTATAGGCACTCAGTACTGTGCATTGCAGTCCTACAGGATGCTTGCTCACACTATCATCCAGAGATACACTAGAGTCACACCAATTAATAAATGGATATGAGTGCCTAAAGGGGCCTTGGTTTCTAGGGTTGTATGTATGTATATTTTCATTATTTAATGATAGGTTCAATAATCTGAGGACCTTGGGGAGTGGTCATTTTTTAACAACAGGGGGGGGTTGGTGGATTTGGGGGGGGAACCAAAAACATGTGGACCCCTTGAAGGGGGGGGGAACCAAAAAAATTTGGATCCCTCTTGAGGGGGGACCAAAAAAATTGCACCCCTTTTTAGTGTAAAAGCCAGCGCGTTACTATGGCTCAAAGGGGTCGGCCGTGCTCAATTTTAACTTGCCTGATGGGGGGGACCAAAATATTTTCGACCCCTCTCGCGGGGGGGACTGAAAAAATTTTGACATGCTTGCGAGAAAATCCACCAACCCCCCCCCCTGTTGTTAAAAAATGACCACTCCCTTAGACAACATCTACCTCTTCCAATGTTTCAGGCTAAACTAACCACAGCAAAACAGGACAATCTCACGATGAACCAGTGCAGTTTTAACAAAATACTTTTGCATGTTCTACTTTTTTTCTCCACAGGAGACACTGGTGGGTTTCAGAGAGTGTCTGCCAACTCTGCGACGGGCAGTACTGATACCAGCCTGAGTAGCACTCGGCTATAGTCCTACATCTAAATGGGTATATCTGATTTTTCTTCAAATTCTGACCATAATTACCATAATATTATATCAGTCAATAAAATCTAATTATAGCAAATTAGGAGGAAAGTAAGGGTAATAGAACAGATGGGAGGTCAAATATATTATTCGTGAACATTCTGACTCATTTTAAGGGGAATCTATTTGTGTTTTTTTTGTCCCACACATCGGATATACTAACTTTAAGAACATCTGAACGAGTTTATCCTCCCACTGCCACTTGGTAAATCTGTGGTGTGTGGGTGTGGTACCCTTCCAGAAAGAACTCAAGAATGACACAGAGTTGGGAGCTTGGGTGTTTCTTGGGAAACACACAAGCTATATGTACACAAGATAGATATGGGAGATTCCCGAGAATAGTAAATGTTTCCAGTGATATGTTCATTAACCAATAATGAATGGATATCAGTGCACGAGTGCCGTCTAGCACTCAGAAATCAGCATAAGTCCGTAGGACGAGTGCTGATATCCAATGCTGCACTTCTACCTTGCTAATAATAAAAAAAAAAAAAAAAAAATTGACTTTCAAAGAAATTACTCGATAAATAATGGCCTGGGGGTAGCGTGTTCGATCACCATGAAACCTGGCATTTTATGGGGACACAATTTCGGAATTGCTCAGGACCACCGGAAACAGGCTGATATCCCCGGGAAACATGCTGATATCCACCGGAAACATGCTGATATCACTGGATATCAGCATGGGGATATCTCTGAAAAAGCACAATGAGTGGCCCAATCATGTAATAAATGGTGATATGCATTTCCTTAGTTAAACGTGTATTTTCACGTTTGTGCAAACAACGAGGAATTCCCAAGTATATGACACAATAAAATTTATTTTTGTATTATCCTAAATACTATACAACACAACTAGGGTCCCAACTCAGTTTTATGTTTGGCTATATTATTGAAGTATTGAAACTACAGTTTCAAGGTTTACTCTCTTCATCAGGGTTATTCATATTCAATTACTGTCTACTGAAGTACATCATGAGACATTTCATATTGATGAATCTGATTGGTTGCTCAATGGGGAGACTCAATTATATTGAGTAGTTTAGTAATACTACTCAAGGGGGCGTTAGTGGTCACCCTACCTGTAGTCGGTGGCCAGCCTGGTCGGCCATTGCTGTGTAGAGCTTGGCCAGCTGGTCACAGGCTCAATTATTTAACAAGCAGCGTATGGACTATGCATGATATCAATATACTAATAAATTGCGTGATATGTGGTCTTTTCCTTGTACCTCTTAAACAATAAGTAGGCACAGTGTATTTCCAGAGATTCACTCGTTCAACTAACTATGACACAAGAAATTGACTAATGTATTTCTTTGGAAGAGCTATCCATATTCTTTTGAACCTTCAAATTCTCAACTCTTGCAGATATCACAAGTGGTGAAAAAATTCTGTTTGGAATCTTGTTTTAAGGGATCATATGGTCATGTGTATGGATGCACCTGCACAGTGTTGTAGAGGCATCAGTACCATGTTATTTTATATATCTTCCTACATGCATTATCAGTTGTTGTAAATGCAGATATTTTCATGTGTATACATTTTGCGGAATTTCCTAAAAATAGACATTGTCGCTGGTATTTAAATTCACGGATTTTCAAGATTTGGCCCCTACATAGAGCATAAATTTTCAGTTTGTGCATAATTTCACTGTTTTTTTTTAATCGCGAAAATCATGAAAATATTACTGAGTGAAAAAATCTACCTTAGATTTAAATTGTTTACGTTATAGACATAAATGACTAAATTCTGCTTTTCCTCCTTTTTTTGGCAGGTAGGAATTCACTGCAACAACAGACACTGAATGACCCACTGACTGACCCCACCATGCTAAAATATATTTTACAACAATGAGTGTCATTAAATTACTGACTTATTACATTATGTATGTGTACAAATAGAAAACAGGTATGAGTTTATGAACATCGAATAATAGTTATAATCTTGTTAAATGAAGAATGTAAAGTCTGTGCTACAAAATCACAATCATTGGTTAATAAAATAATTATCAATTTGTATATATCATTTCTTCCCTGTTAGAGAATTACCAATGAATTCGTGACTGCATTATACAGGCTCAAATTATGAAGTAATATGATAAGATATATGAGTATAATAGGTTTTATTTGTGTTCTAAATGTAATTAATTACATTGAGTTCATGAAATTTAGCGGAGATTAATATATATATGTTGTCACTCTGGAGCTTTTGTTTACTAGCTAGTCATACGTTTTACGTCATACATTATACTACTCTGGTCGTTCATACATTAAGGCTTTGGTGCTTCCTGTGGTTCTTCGGATCACCCAAACAGCCCTTACCGATGTTATTTGATAATGTAAGTGTATTTTCGAAGATGATCTAATCAAATAAATACACTTATAAAACTCAAAAAACAAACAAAAAAAACAGTTGCCACCTGCTGTGCGGGGTTCATGGAGCTACTGGTTGGGGACAAAGCTATTCTGCCACGTGACCCTGTGCGCACAGGCAGGGCAACCAGAACACCTATATAAGCGGCGGATCAAGGCTGAATCGTTCTCCCAGTTTTTGACTGTGAGCAGGTCTGGACAATCCGGGATATTCCCCACCAGAGGTATACTAGCCCATACGGGAGGTTCTACCAGCAAGGGGAGATTCTCCTTTACTTGTGCCCGCTCCCAGCGGCCCTTATCTCTAAAGATCTCTAAAGATAAGGGCCGCCGGGAGAGATAAGGGCGGCCGCGGGTCCGCCCCTCCAAGGGGGAATCTCCCATCGATGTAGTTAATAGAGGTGTGCTGGTGAGGGAGGGGTAAAGGGGGGAGGGGAGTCGAGATATAATTGTACCTCATTTCGGCTATATTTTCTCATTCAAATTATTATATTTCACGAAATACAAGGCTGTTATACAAGCCCAGTCACATATACCTAGCTAATTATGTTCTCTACCTGAATCAAGGTTAATCTATTTCAGCAAATAATGTTTAGATATTCGCAAATTGGATTTCCTGATTGAACCTAAAATTACATGTATATTGACCAAATATCAAGGGAAGAAACCCCCTCATTGTCTTTTCTCCCAGCATGGGGTTAAAGGTAGGATTTCCCCAACCTGGTGAGTAGAGCCCTTCTTGATCCTCTCTACCTCTGCCTGTGACCTACCCCTTAGCTGTTGACTGGCCACAAGAGTGCATTCATCCCCACCATGCTCCATGACCATCTTGTACGGAGGGGAGGTAGGCATAGTTTCTTGAACCTGTGTGAACTCATCCTATGACTTTGATATGCAAATTGCTATTACAAGCCTGTATGCTCTACAGAAGCTGTGACAAACTGAATAAACTACCTTTGCAGATAAGACAAGTTGATCCTCATTTGTATTGTTCATTAGCTAAAGAAAAAGCCAAATTCACATATATTTCTAGAAAAAGATTTGATTGTTTCTTTTCAATATAAAAGAACATTGAGTAATGATTATTGAAATATTATATAGTATTGTAAAGGATGCGACTTCATTCTCTTAATATTGGTAATGTTCGATTTAGTGTAGAACAAGGTCAACACAGTTCGGATCAAGTGTACAGGTTGCAAAAAGGTGAAGATTATTCAACCAACCTAAAAGGCAAAAGTAAGCAGTAAACGAACTTCCTATATAGAGTTCGGAGTGGGTCAGTAGGCTTCTAGCCGATAATAAGCATGGGACATCTACAGCCAAGTGTCTAGAAGGAATCGACAAGTTCCATCAGATGCTGGCTGTATATAGGCGACCAGGGGGGAAGGGAGGAGGGGGAAAGGGGGAGAGGGGAGGGGGGCCCCCCTCCCCCTTCCCTTACTCTCCCGGGGGTGGGTGGGGTATTATTTTTTTTTTTTTTAAGGGATCAACCAGAGAAGAGAACTCGCTCGAAGAGTTTGGTTGCAAAAAAATAATAAAACCGTTTCAGAATTTGATTATGTTATCATATGAAGACTTGTGATCCACCTCTTGTCATAAAAAAAACGGTTTTGAAAATAAATGTTTATGAAAAATATGATAAAATGGACAAAAATTGACATATTTTGTATCAAATTGAAGCTATTATTGTCAGTAATGCAGTAACATAGCCATAACTTACATTTTACTTAGTTTAAAAGATTTCTCTCAAAGCTTTTCGTAGAAAATACTACCACAACAAGGGTAACCTTCTGAGGTTAAAAATTACCACCAAAAGGATATGGGGTGTGCAGTGTCCGTGTTAAATGATACTACTACCTTTGTTCACCACCGCTCCCTTGGAAAAAAAAACACAGTGTTTGCCAGCATTAGCTGCAGAAACCTTAATATCACTTTTACTGATAGATATACAGAAATACCGGCACAACATAACACGATAAAAAAAATGAATGAAATACTAAAATAAATAATTAATTGATTTAATAGGGTCAAAATATTTTCTAGGTATAATTTCAGGGAAACCTACAGTACACATAGGTATATTATTACTATGATAAAAGGATGATTGTGATGGTGGATTTAACGGCTGCCAGGAGGAAGGAAGGAAGGAAGGAGTAAGGAAACCAATTAACTATCAAGTCGTCGAGGTGTCTGCAGTGTACCTTTGCAAGAACCGGGACATCACCTTACGATGATTATAAATCGAGCTCACGCACTATCACGTACACCCTGGTAGCTTGTCGATCGTAGTCGCTATATATATATGTACCCGTTTGTATTCAGCCACACGAAAGGTGTGTAAGGTAAAATGTGCAGTGACCCTAGTACAACGTGGGAGTAACGTTGGTGGGTATAGTTGAATTCCTTTTTTCCTCTGAATAAGTAGAATTTTCATGCATTGTATTCAATGACTCGTGTCAAATAGAAAAAAAATCAACAATTTACTCATATTTCTCCCATTATAAGCTGTAATATCTTATGCAACATCTAGAAAATAGAAATATAAGATAGTGCTACCACCTAGTAATGAGTCTGACTGTGTAGTAGTACTACGCTTAATTCCCATTTTCCTCAACAGACGGCAGGCGAGAGACCTGCCTCATCGCGCTCCAGCCTGGTTATGTCTGTCTGGCTGTCCGTAATCTTGCTAAATGGATTGGGGAGAGGGGCCATTTTATACTGTCACAGGACAGGTACTATGAAAAAGGTTAGAACAAATGATTGTAGTGTTCATGATGTATTATAGCTACAACAAAACATTTTCATAGTCACTGTATAGTCACAGTAAATATTCGACTCCAGATCCATTTAGCAAGATTACAGATAGTACTTAAGTCCAGCCTAGAAATCACCGTGTAGACTTTTTGAGTCTACCTCTATTATTAATACCCTTAAGATGTACCTGCTGCATACGACGTGTAGGCCTAGCTGTCAAATTTATACTATGAAGATCAATGAGGTCATTGTTAATATATCCCTGCTTTACGACGAGTCCCTTACCCAAAGAAAGAATAGTATTTGCGGGCGGGCAGCGGTCTCAGCGGTTAACATCCCAACATCACCCTAGTGCTGGTATAAACAGACCATAGATGCTCTGAAAACCCTAAACTTAACACTGTCGAGTAGGTATTCTATGGGGTTAGGGGGAGGAAGGACTCCCGGCAAGCGACGAGAATGAACAAACTCACTCTGAGCTAGCAGCGCTATCTATAAAGAAGCCCTCAATAACCCGTGTGCGAGTAGTTCCTGCAGCGCCACCATTGGCCGTTGCTAAGGGCCAGACTGTTGCTACTGCTGCCAAGTTTCACCCTGGGCCATCTTGATTCCCACTGTATCATATAGCTGTAGTACTGAAGGATGCTCCTTCAGCCCCTGCACCTGATTAGTCTCCCTTGAAGTCTGTAGATTGCTATGTCTGCTCAATCAGACACATGAGGCATGTTGCTACACATTTTATATGTACAGTCACTAAAGTGGTTTAGTCAGAAAGTGTATATATGTAATGTGAGGCCTTGTGGAATGTAGGGTGTATCACGGGAAGATAAGCACCCAAGGGAGGACGGGGGTGAGTGCTCCCTGCGTCGGGCCCTGCACTGATCTACTCACCGCCATCACTGACCAGTCAGTGACCTCCTCTGTGTCCCTATGCACTCCTGACATAGCCTGATAACAGGTATTATCTTTCCTTATACTGTCATTCTAGTGGTATAACCTACAATATTGCATTCTTTTAGTTCATATAGGTCTATGATATGGGCCTATTCAAGTTTTGGGTCTCCCTACTTTGATTAAGCCCTTTGAGAGAGAACCCTTTCTTATAGACTGCACATGTACATGTATGATGATGTTCAGCTTAAGGACATTACTAGATCTCCTCAAATAGAACTGTAAGTTAATATACCTACAGTATGAGACTACCCCAGATGGTTTATACAAATATTATCAGTGTATTACTAAAATATAGCTGCTTTGGGAGCATTTGGTTGTATTCACCACCATTTATAAGATAAGGTGTATCATGGCAAGCTCACACCAACGAGGGTACAATGGTTAGCGTCCTCCGGGCGGGGCATGGTAATAGCCCCTCCTGACAACACCTCCAGCTTACTCCAGCAGTGGACTGACCAGCGTCATCGCTGTGGCAGCATGACGTAGTAGCTCACCCTTCGCCCCACCCTAGATCACAGACCCCTAACTAACATTTTCAGTATTTGACAACAATAATTACTACATTATATGTCAATGCGCCAGAGTGTACAATACATACCGTGTTGTTCTTTGATATCGAGGGACGCCGACACACGTCTGACTCAAGCCGGAAAACATCTTCTGTTATCCGGTGACGTGATAAAACAAAAAAGCGTTAGTAATCCTTAAACACCTAAACCGACCCGTCTTATTGGCAGCTAGGGGGTGGTGGTGGTGGTGGTGCCCCAACGGTCTGCGCTGTGCTATACCGCAGTGGTACTGCACAGGTAGACCGTAGGGGATCACCAAAAATCCTCTTAAGGTCGGCTAGGAAAAAAAACATAAAAAGTGTTTCCCTCAGTTTCTACACACATTAATAATGATGGTTATAAAGCAAGCTCACTCATAGGAATACAAGCCAAAGCCACACAGCTTAGGCTTTGTGCTGATACCCTAACGTCAGACGTTAAAGACACTATAAATCTTGCCCAACTTTAGACACACAAGGTTCCCACACTGTAAGCCGTAATTGAAAACTGTTTTTGTTAAATCCTTGTGCTCTAGTGGAAGTCACCCGTCTTCGTCCACGGTGACGTGGGGCCAAACTCCCACCACCACCCCTGTCGCGTACACCCACCGGAAGGGCTTGAGCAGTACTTTTTCTAGTTACTAATGTATTGAACTAATATTATACTAAGTTAGATGCAGAAATCAATAGAATATCTATATCATCGAACAGGTAGCAATACCCTTTAATACATGTTGCTCTTATGTTTGTCAACTACATGAAAGTCTAAATCCATGTGACAGACATACTGTCATTAGTTGTGTTTTAATGTACATGTATCATAATTGTACATATATATATACGTAATGGGGCATTTTCCAGATGCATTATTTCTGAGACACCAGCTATATCCGGTAAGTACCGGACGTTTCCGCGCCAAAATGGCCCTCTGATCCCAAGAAAAAAAGCAAGATCCAACAATAAATGAAAAAGCCATTACGTTAGCATGTATCAAAACAACTGGTTCACGTGGATTGTTGCTATGAAACACGGCTGCCACGAACAGCGTGTGTTTGATAAAATGTATCAATTCAAACGGTTGCCAGCAAGGCCTACCGCGCACCGTCATGAATGATGAAAACAACGTCTTCTTCACCGGCAACGTCTTCTCGCATGGCGGGAGTGGCATGTGACAACTGCAGACAACAAACGATGCCTCTAATCTTCCTCTACCTCTATAGATACGCAATCATAACAAGTCTAATTGAAGAACCCTGTTTTAAAAATGAAGAACCTGTAGCTCTCTGGTCCTTATACTTCATGCCTAATGGAGAAAACAAAAACAAATCAAATGACAAATGACTGAAATTCGACTGATTCTCTACCATATCCACGGAAATAATGATGGCGACTTTTCCCATGTCACTAGCCTACTAGATTAGCTGTAGGCCTAGGTCTAGGCTATTGATCTAATAGAACATGGGTCCATGGCCGACAGTAAACCAGAGTGAAGTCTTTTTAATCATAGTCCTGTCAGTAGGCCTACAACGTCTGTTGAACTTGTAGTACAAGTTCAACAGACGTGCTACCAGTACTTCCACCAAGTTTGGGCGGAGAAAGGAAGCCACAGTTCCAGCAAAGGGAGTGATCATTTCTAACAAATGGGAGGGTCGACGTAGGGTCGGGGTACAGTAGTACAGGCCTACATCACAAATCATGGGAATGGGGAGGGGTTGGGCCATAATTTAATATTGGGGGTAGGTAGGTGTAGGAGAGGTGGTGGGGTAAGACACATTAAATGTAGGCTAATGTAAAATGTGGACCCCTCGAGGGGTGGACCCAAATGAGGGAGTGAAAAATGGGCGCCGAAAAATGTTGGCCCACCCTTTGGAACTAAAAGCCTAGTAAGGGAGTGTTCATTTAGTATGTACAGGGTGGGGGCGTAAAAATTTCCGATCCCTCCTGAGGGGGGGGGGGCGTAAAAAATTATGATCCCTCTTGACGGGGGGGGGGGGGCGTAAAATTTCGTTGTGAAATATGAGAAAATTACTTTTTGGAAAAAGATAGGCCTAAATGATAGAACACCAACTTGTGGTACTCAAATTGTCGCCAAATTTTGTTATTTGTAGCTAATTTTATCTATAATAAATTATTTTGGGCTATAACCTTAAATCCAGAGGCCCCAGGCCTTCTATCTCACTGTGGCCCGTGTCTCACCATACCCCGGTCTCCCCTATAGGTCATAAGGGAGTGTTCATTTATTAGTTACAGGGGGGGGGGCGTAAAAATTTCCGACCCCTCCTGAGGGGGGGGGCGTAAAAAATTCTGACCCCTCTTGAGGGGGGGGCGTAAAAAATTTAGCCCCTTTTTAGCAAAAAAGCCTGCGCGTTACTATAGTTCAAAGGGGGGTGGGCGAAAAATTGTCAGCGCCTTCGGCGAGCAGGGGGCACAAAACATTCCACGCGCTCTCGAGGGGGGGTTCATAAAAAAATTTCGCCCCTCCGCCCGAAATCTCACCACCCCCCCCTGTAATTAATAAATGAACACTCCCTAAGTTGACCTGTACATGTAGCTGGTTGCGGTGGGACACACTGATAAGAGGTGATGGGTTAAGAACAAGCTTGTTCCTGAAACCGATGGTTACCTAGGGACAAGGTACCAGCCAGGATGTGTATTATCAGGGATTGTCACTGCAACCAGAGAATGGCGGACCCACTGTGTATGACTCTATAGGCCTATAGGACCTATAGGCCTAGCTTCAACTGATAATGGTGCCAGTATAAAAGGCCTACAAAACGAACCTTCCTAGTAAGGGGGGGGGGTAGTAGAAAATCAGGGGAGGGAGATTACAACATTGATTTGCGAAATGTAAAACCTTCTCCCCATCTGGCAATATAGGACAACAGCGGAGTGGAAAAATTTCATGTGGATACGCCCCAGCTACGGTAGCAAGGATACGTTGGGCCAACTTTGGCAACGGTTGGAACCATCGCGGGTAATGGTATGACGCTGTACCAACGTTGGTCTGCCAACTTTGATACAACGTTGGCAAATTTATGTTCTACCGACGTTGGTAATAATGCAAGTGATTTGCCAATGTTGGTACAACGTCAGATAATTCATGTTGTACCAACGTTGGGCCAACATTAGCCCTAGACTAGTTCTTCCAACCTCTACCAGAGGGCATTGAAGGTTGCACGGAGACATTTCTGCCCCGCATACCTGTTATTATTCCTCATAATTGGTCATTTATTAGGCCCCATGTGTGTTATATAGCTTTTGAAGCAATGATTATTCCATCTGTAATCTATATGATTCTTAATTACCGCCTTTCTTTGTTATATATCAAAATGCTGGTTATATTGCTAGAAGGACACCCTTTTGTTGGTAATGGTAGGTAAATAAAGTCTAAAGGATGGGATTACCTGGCATCACCTCTTGGCCCCTTAAGCTGAGATTAAAGTGAATGTAGAAACAGATAATTGATGATTCTTAACAGCCAAGTCTCTAACAGAGTTAGTATTAAATGAATACCTGATATTTGAATGAATATTTCATTGAATGTAGCCTGCATAGACGTTGGGCCAATGTCGAAATAATCTGTTGAAACAACGTCATTTTTAGGCTCAAAATCTGGTTGGCCCAATGTTGGTACAACGTTGGTACAATGTCAGATTCTGATGTTGGCCCAATGTTTGCCCAACATCATTTCTTTATGACGTCTAGGCGACGTTCTGATGGACGGACAAATGAACGTTGGCCCAACGTCATACATCTGACGTCAGTCCAACATTAGCTATGGTTGCCCCAACGTATCTTTGCTGGCTGGGGCAACATTCTGGTGCCCCCTCCTCCCCCCTTAGAGGGGTCATAATAGTTCCCCCCCCCCCGGCCTCTTCCAAGTGGGCACAGAACATTGAATCAACATTGATTGATGGATGTCAATTTTGATTCAATGTTAATTCAACATTGCTTCAACATTGAACTGAATTTTGTGCCCACTGGGTTGGCTTGCCCTTTGAAGCATATCGCTACCAGGTTGGGCCTACATTTATTGTAGCCTTCACCCCCAGAAAAGCGAGTCGTTGTCGCTCACCCTCTACCCTCACCCTCACTGCCTGACCCTCAGGTGAGGGTAATTTTAGCGACAATTACTCTCAATTTTCTGTGTGTGTTACAGACAGAGCCTCCTGCTCCCCAGGAAGCCTTTTGGAATTTTGATTGATTTTGACACCCGTATCATGGGGCAAAATCTTTTCTCACAAGAGTCACAACAGATGCTCTAGTGTCACCCAGCGGGCACAAATTTCAGTCTAAAGTTGAATCAACATTGAATTAACATTGAATCAACATTGACAACCTTTTATTAATGTTGATTCGATGTCCTGTGCCCACTGGGCAGGTTCCATCGTCCTGGCTCAGGATGATCATTGGACATTAATTTTATGGAGTAAACTAAACTGTTATTGGCTCGTGTGTGTGTAGTTCCCAAATAGCGTGGGGAGGGGGGAACCAGATTATTTAAAATTGACCTCTCCCCCCTCTCCCTACGCATATTCAAGACCTATTTAACCCCTGATCCTTTTGTTAAATAAATGATCACTCCCTTACCCAACCGACTTCAACCTACATACCGTAAAAAACTTGCGAATAGGCCACGGCTAGTATGCAAGTCAGGTTGCCAGTGCGTCTTATGGGATCAGGACAAAGTCAGGGTGTGGCTTATACGCAAGTTCTATGGTATAGGCCCTTTTATAGATCCATTATATATCAGACCTACAGTCTATCAAGCCCTTCAATGAAACTGAACCATGTCATTGATAAACTATTACATTTATTATAATAATAGCTAATTGTAGCATCATCTCTAGATGGGTATGCATGATTATACATGTATACCGGTACATAAATATGTTTTGACGCCTAGTCAATGACACGTCTTTTCCCACAGTTTTAGGTACAAAAACACCCCTATTTTCGGGAAAGAAGAAAAACACAGATTTTGTTGTTGGAAATGACTTGTTCCTAAAATTGCTTTCAATCTATGTTGATTTTCGAAGTGAAATATAAAAGACCCCTTTCATATGTTCTAAATGATTTTTATAATTTTACATAAACTTGCTTCATTCACAGTCAGACAGTATGAATATTAGATATAATCTGCATTCATAAATGAGTTTTTACAACAATGTTTTCCCTTTTCGTGTTGGATTCTAGTTCCAGTTTCAGTTCAGAGCAGCCTCTGTGTCAATATATGCATGCAATATGCAAAATGATCTCGTTTATTTTCAAATGTTAAAGATGCCCATCAATTAATGGTTTCAGTTTCCTATTAATATTGGCCCCAAACAGTAGAATAGGGGAGGTCGTCGCTTCTAAATCCACCACCGATGACAGCTATGTGATTTCACCTTGAGGATACATCAGGGAACTAGATCGGCTAGACATGAATGCTGATGTATAGGGCTAAAGGCCTACAGCTTTTGTGTTCTTTTCATTAGATGTAGGCCTAAGCCTCGGCCAATGCAGGCTAGGCCTACCAATATTTTGACCCGTGTCATCCTTACCATTTATACATAATGTACAAGTTGCCTTTTTTGGGGGGAAAGGTACCCCCTCCGCCCCCTTCCCCCCATGTAACCGATCAGTCACTCTGCTTTGGTCAAACTCTGTTCTGTGTACCACCCAGTTTTATTGCTTGTCCGGCTGCTCGTATCTGTGTTCATGTACCATCGGGTTGACTCCCCAATTTCCTAATCTAGTGAGGAACTGTGAAAATGCAAGACAAATAGCTGGTTTAACCCCATTGTATTATTGAACGGTCCTGTTATAATTTTGTGTAAATAAAAGTGTTGTTGTACGAGAAGGAACCATATGTACATGTAATAGTACTAATCTTGATGTGCAGGATATGATATTATGACATGTTGTTGGTTATCTGTATTAATGTACCATTATACATAATGCGCGAGTATTCAGATGAGGCCATGCCTGCACACCTGCCACACTAGGCGAGAGTTAGGCAGATCACTGTACAAGCTGAGAATCCTATCCTAGTAAATTAAACAAATTATGAACTTGAACTTGAACTTAACTTGAACCCAACCTAAGAAAAAAACAGGGCAAACTAGGCCCATAGTCTAAACTGTAAGAATTGATGATAGGCCTAGGCTGATATTTCTTTGCAATAATTAGGCTTTAGTATGGAGCTACACCCATAAAAGTCGACAGAACGGCATGGGATTTTTAAGCTTTAATAGTGACATATGGGACATTTCCCAAGATCGACAGCGGACATTGTAATTTTGGGTCTTAGTGACATGGGATATAGACATCAACTGGGGACATGCCCCTCGTCCCGGGCCCTCTCCCCAGACAAGGCCTATATTCTGAGTCTACACCCCCAACGTTGACCAAGCTGCTATGGAAAATTGCAGAATGATCTTATTCAGTTGATTTTCCTGTAGAAATGACATTATGCAGACCCCTTGTAGCAAACTATAAATGATGGATCTTTGAAAAGATTATCTAAATATCACGTGAGGCCAAGTTACAGGAGGCAACTAGTTGCTAGCAACTAATTGCAGGCAACTATAGTTGCCCCGTCTAATGCAAAAGTTGCTAGCAACTAGTTGCCTGGGATCCATATTTATGGATTTGGGGGCAACTAGTTGCCTCCTATCTTCTGCAGGCTAGCAACTAGTTGCCAGCAATAAGTTGCTGGCAACTAGTTGCCTCGTGTAACTCGACCTTATCTTTGAAAAAGAATTAAGTATAGGACATCTTGTATTTCCAAAAAATAATAAAGTAGATCTTGGCACAAGTTACTCATGCGCCCTGGCTAGATCTACTTAAAGTAGATCTAGCCAGGGCACATGACTCGCATGTAGGCCTACAAGGAAATTGTTTTGAATTAATGGCTCTAGACCCCTAAATTCGACATAGTGACATGGCCATTTCTTAAATCCGACATGGTGACATGGCCATTTCTTAAATCCGGCATGGTGACATGGCCATTTCTTAAAATCAACATGGGACATGGCCATGTAAGTGACATGGGACATGTGCTGTTTCTTAAATTTGACATGGGACATGGGCCTTAGTGATATGAGAAAAAGTATTGGAGAGTGCATTAGAATGCACAATTTCAAGTCTAGATATTCAACATTTTCTTGGATGGTGCTCCCTTGTCGTCTGCAGGCAGTGCAAGGAGCTTAGGTTCTAAAAATGCATCAGAATGCACCATTTCGGTTATAGAAATGTCAAAATTGTCTTGCCACTGGGCCTAATAAACAATGTCACTTAGTGACACTAGTGACATGGGTTTTCCCTTAGTGACATTTGACATGAGCCTTTCTTAAGATCGACATGTGACATGGGGACCCGCCCATCAAGGGCCCCATTATGTGTAGGACACTGAGCCCCACTGGCACTGGCAGTTGGCTTGACCACGCCCCTTTTCTGCGTCTGCGACAATATCCTGCTATGGAGCATCTACCGTAGTCTAGGACCCCCTAGGCCTATTCTACATACAACCTGGTTATGTTTCGGTTCCTCCAACCTTACAATAACGTTCACCAAATTGACCAATTGACCAAAGGAGGAAACGTGTCTTCTCACTCAGTCAAGACAAAAGTACCAGACCAATGTAGGCCTACATGTCATTAACAGGAGTGAAAATTGAAAGTGACAAGTGTAGGTGCACTGCCATTCGTATATTTCGTCTGTCCTCGGCATTTGTCTCTCAAAATAACAAGTCAGCTAGATCAACAATATAATTACTGGCTTAATTACCTGTCCACCGGCCATCTATTCTAGTAGATCTACTTCCGAGGGTAAATCCATGATAATATGCTCGACCAGAGTAGAGAAACTGAGCATGCACCCCGTGGGCGGGCGTGTCACCCTGTGGCGTGCACATCACGTCACGTCATGATGCCCCGGGTCCCATGTGGATACAAATTGTTACAATGTATCAAAATAGCTTAAGTCGCCTAGGGAATGGCTAGAGTCGCTATGACTAACATAGTTACAACAATATCTAGTTAGTGTTGATAATCCGTGGAGCCCAGCCCGCTATCCTAGTAGTCAGCTCAAGGTCGTGCCACATCTTCAACTTTTGGCGCGGAATTTAGCGTGACATGACGTGTTGACTCGCTATACTTACCGGATATCGTTAAAATACGTTCTGAGCATGCGCAGTGCTGCGCTCGCGCTATCTGGAAAATGTCCCATTGGATTACATATATACATACATTTTACAAGTGCAAATGGCACAGATATGTAGAGTGTAAAAAGATTCAAAAATGTGCCTCCTTTTATAATTTTTTTACAGTATATTTGCTTCACATTACTTCAGACTACATTTAGTAATATTGTTGTGCAGAAGGCATGACGTTCCCACGTTCGAACAGTATTTAACTCATTTTGTCTTCTAAGAAAACCTATATTAGTTGTTTTTGAAATGCATGGTGCTACACAATTCCTGGCATGTAAATGACCATATTTTACATTCATGTGTCACTTACATACACATACATCTGATTGGAGCAACACTACTTTTTCCATACATAGGGACTACATAAATATATATATATATATATATATGCAAGTGCTGATATACGTACATGTAAACTACTTGGCCTTGTGGGTTTGTGGGGGGACCAACACTCCACCCCTATGTGAGAACTATAGGTTGCTATCATTGTCTTATTATCAAAGTTCCCCCTTTAAACACATCTTTACTCCTTTATATATGCCAAAACAATGCCAGAGCAAAGAGATTATCATTGTTTACATGTCCGCCATCTTGTTAGTGACGTCATGTCTGTGATGTCGCTATGATGACACCATGTTGCGCAGCGGAAACACTGTGGAGCCATCTGTAAAGTCAGACAGCTTAATATGGCAGGAGCATCCACCTTCGTACATCCCCTTCTCCATGTGAAGAGCCATGTATTTTCACACCACCCACTTGTCGGTTTGGGATTTTTTGGTCCATCATGATAACGTGCACTGAGTTGACATTGCAGTGTTTCAACTCATAGGGATTTATTTTGAAGTGACCGCTGAATGCAACGTGATCTACAACACAAAGCACCATGCGTGACGGCCATTGTGATTGAATTGTGTAGGTTTCAAGTATTCACTATCTGGTGCTGATAGTATGATCAATCTATGTTATTCCTAGCCCACTGCATTACGGACAATTCAATTTGAGACTAAATATGTCAATGTACATTTGCCATTTTTAACTTATTTTCCATCAACAATTTTAAAGAAGAAGGTTTTCACAAAATCACCCTATTCATGGCGACTGTGGTAATGAGAAACCAGCTTATAAGTTATACAAGCTGTGTTAACACAATCAGAAACTATAGGATTAGGGGCTTCCATAAAGTATGTATGCACCAAGGGGGTGGGGGGTTTATGGCAAATGCATGTACAAAAGCGTACATGAAAGCAGGTGTGGGGGAGGGGTCTAGAGCCTTCAGAGTCTTTATGTATGCATTTTCATGATTTTGGAACAAGACTGGACCTATTCAACTGAAATTTAATGGTTGGATTTTGGCGTTGTCACATGGAAGGGATTGCAGATGACCTGCACTCTGTGGATGAGGGATGGTCAAAAATCTTAATTTACTATACTGAATAATTGTGCCTGATGATCAGCCTTTGATAATGGGCTTTGGGAGGGGGTACGCCAGTAACCTCCATATAGAGGGGGTGCAGGGGAGGGCTCAGTTCAGATAATGAGCATATACTTTAAAGGGGGGGGGGGTTATTCTAATGCGTACATAATGCAACATGGAGTTCGGGGACTATTTGCTATGGAAAAATGCATACAGACTTTATGGAAGCCCTCATAGGTAACTCTTGAATTGTAATCAATTGTAATGACAAATGCCTTGCTTTATAGACAATTGAATTGTACATTAAATGGCCATAAGTGGCCAAGAATGATATATATAACAGTTTTTTTTGTTGTTTTTTTAATTTAATGAAAATCTTAAGGATTGATTATTGCAACTGTAAACATGCATATAAAGGCAGCATTTACCTTCTTATATGGCTTTCATATACATTGTATATCTAATATTGGCTATGTCAATGCTCAATCATTCTCAATTTATAATATTGAACAAAGAAAAAAAAATTATATGTGCATATATAAGTGTTTATTTCAGGTCATCATTATACAGACTTAAACTGCATGCATCTGACCATCAGACATGTATGTAGTTATATATTCTGAGGTGCTTTCACTTGGTGATTAATATCTGATAAAGAAAATTTCCATATGCATGCTCATCAACAATGCCAGTTGGTTTGTTTCTTGTGTATCAGACACAGTTCATAAAACAGTTGTCTTCATCCTTTGGTATTACATCCTCGTTGGTTGTTATTTTTAATAATGAGCTGCTTCCTTATATGAATTGATTCCTGTTTTATCAACACTTACAATCTAACTACAGATACAACAAAAGCCATTTACTAAATGTAAAAGCAGTAGTTGGTATTCATAACCTGTTCTTGCCCATTAGAACTCTAAATTTCAGACACTTACTCTCATTTCATATGTTCACCTGTACCATGGGATGATCTAGTAGTGCTGAGCTTTATCATGAAAAGTTGATGTTTAAAAGTCTTCTTAGTCTTTTCACTTTAAATGATATTACCACTTTTACCTTTGTATCTTTAGACATTTGAGAATCGGAAATGGACATGTCAATCACAATGGGATCTATAGACTTAACTGCCCACAATACAATAACACACGTGCAGAAACTAAATTATTGCTAGATACAGCTCAGATGATGAATCAAGTTTTAGATTTTACCAGAAGCCTATTGCTTTAGCATTGTTCAATGATATCATATGTTTTGCTGTAGAAATAGGGTGCAATCAATGACATATGAATACAGCTCTGAAGGATGAGCGAACCTTAAAATGTAAACAAACTGCCTGAAAACACGAACAAAGAGGCAGCATCCATGAAAGAGCAGAATTACACATCTATGCTGAAAGGGGTGTAAAAATGTCACTGCAAGGTTAAATTGTTCTTTATACAATCACATGGGTGATGATAAGCCCACTTAACATGACACATCGATAGGGATGATACAACGATGCATTTTCTAAATCCAGCTCAGGTTAAGAGTCTATCAGCAAGTGTTGCCTCATTGAGCCTCCATTACCTCCATTTTAATCCTCTTCCTATATGTTTCCATCATCAGTACAACAAGCAGACCCCTACATTGGTACACAACTTCTCTATTAGCTGCTTGTAGTTGGAATGTGGGTTTCCTTCCAGATTTGCCCATGCATTGACATTTAAATCCAGAAAACTTCACAGTTATATGACTCATCTAATACACCGAGGCCACTGACTACATTTACTAGAAAATTATGACTATAGTCTCTGTTGGACACCAGTAGACCCAGAGGTGGCAGCCGCACATGTCCACAGTAAACCTGGTTACCAGGTGAATCTGGTGCCAAATGTAGATCTACACTTGGTGCTCCATTGTACCAGCAGGGGTTCCTTTTATGGCAGCTGGATTTCCTATTGCAGAAACTACTTCTGATGGCTTTTTGCAGCAATAAGACAGAACCTCCTTGAAGGCTGCACGGAACTGTCTGAAAATACCAATTGTCAAAATAGCAAAAAGTGTTCATTTGAATATTGTGAGAAAGGTTCCATAAATAGAAGTTATTTTGTGTGTGATTATGGCAGATTTCAAGTCCTGTCTGGACTGTGGTGCCCCCTGGGGGATTGAGTGTACAGTCCAATGTTCCCACCTAAACACATGTAAACTACCCAGGTAAAAAAATACCAGGGTTTATTGTGATATAAATCATGATAGATTTACTGGGGTACCTTGGAACCAATCATGGTTTCTATACTGTAATAAATCATGATACATAACATTGCAATATATTACAGTATTTTCAATACCATGATATAAACTACAATTTTATATGGTTCTGATATGTGATATATCATAATATTCTGTGTCCTGTATACTATCATATTAACAAGAATTGCGGTTGTTGCCGCCTAAAAAAATGCCTCAGGCATTTTTATACGAGGCAACAACTGCAATTCTTGCCTTTGAAGGAACATAATGTCTACATGGTTGGTATATTTGTAGGGGACCCATTCAAGACACCATACAAACAGGGCGGGAGGATGATATAACTGACAGATATGACACAACAGGGGAAAACATGCCATTACAGGGATTTAGTGTAATATACAGCCACTAGATGGCCACCAGTGCAGCAGCACTAATAGAACCATTGAATTCCTTTAGTCCATGTTAGGGGGGGTAGGTAGGATTATAATCAACCTCAGGAGCATGGAAATGGGTGTTGCTAGGCAGATAAACAATTAGAATAGCTGTTGCTAGGCAACCAGCTGTCTTAGCAACAAAATAATAGAACCATTGAATTTCTTGGGTCCATGTTAGGGGGGATAGGTACAATTATAATCAACCTCAGAAGCATCGAAATGTGCGTTGCTAGGCAGATAAACAATTGGAAAAGCTATTGCTAGGCAACCGGCCGTCTTAGCAACAAACCAATAGAACCATTGAATTCCTTGGGTCCATGTTAGTGGGGGTAGGTAGGATTATAATCAACCTCAGGAGCATGGAAGTGGGTGTTGCTAGGCAGATAAACAATTAGAATAGCTGTTGCTAGGCAACGAGCTGTCTTAGCAACAAACCAATAGAACCATTGAATTCCTTCCGTCCATGTTAGGGGGGGGGGGGGGTAGGTAGGATTATAATCAACCTCAGGAGCATGGAAATGGGTGTTGCTAGGCAGATAAACAATTAGAATAGCTGTTTGCTAGGCAACCAGCTGTCTTAGCAACAAAATAATAGAACCATTGAATTCCTTGGGTCCATGTTAGGGGGGGTAGGTACAATTACAATCAACCTCAGAAGCATCGAAATGTGCGTTGCTAGGCAGATAAACAATTAGAATAGCTGTTGCTAGGCAACCGGCCGTCATAGCAACAAAATAATAGAACCATTGAATTCCTTGGGTCCATGTTAGGGGGGGTAGGTAGGATTATAATCAACCTCAGGAGCATGAAAATGGGTGTTGCTAGGCAGATAAACAATTAGAATAGCTGTTGCTAGGCAACCAGCTGTCTTAGCAACAAACCAATAGAACCATTGAATTCCTTGGGTCCATGTTAGGGGGTATAGTTATGCTTATGATCAAGCTCAGGATAGAAGGTTGATTAATATTAATTTTATCATTATATGTATAAATTTGTGTTGTGACACCTTAAAACAAAATGGCGGCACCCCTTAAAACAAAATGGCGGCACCGGTACTGACTTCCTGTCAAATGAAAACAATATAATGCCTCAACCTGGTAGTTCGCAAGCTCACCACCAGGGCCCCTCCGGGGCCTTTCGGCCTTAAACAAAGCTTCACATATTTACCATGATATCAATATGTGGTACACCACAGTAAATTTACTGTGGTACTTTGGAACTAACTATGTTTATTGTACTGCAATATTATCATGATCTTTATGCTGGTATATCATGATATTGATTATGTCCAAATGGAATCCATTTGAATTAAATCCAATTTGGTTCCACATACATTTTCACAAAGTATCCTAGTATCAAGACACATGTGTCATCTTAGAACTTAGAACATGATTCCAGGTACATTAGTATTGTAAACCATGAATAGATCTAAGTCACTGTCAGATTGTTACAAAGTTACCTCTCAACCCCAGTGACTATATGCAAGTCCTATTTACAACAAATGGGTGTTTGTATCTTTTCAAGTGCTTCCTGCAGTATATTGTGAATTTATTTGGCAAGTTTTGTCAAAAGTACATCTAGATCAGATTGTTCATGGTATTAATGTTTCAGGTATTCCAAAATTATCATCTTTTTAACAATTATAGATATCATTTATGATTTGAACACCCTAGAAAAGTCATCTCATATACTAAATAACACCTAGTGTGAGAGAATTGAACTATGTTACTATAGTTTACCATGGTATACCATGGTATACCATGGTACCATGTGCTTTCTATATCCCCTATTATCAACCAGTGCACATTCTATTTCTGCTGTGGGCAAGCAATCTACTGTATTATATCACAAGACATACTGCTATATTATGCTCTAACCCTTACATTTTGTGTTTTTTATAATATCCAGACCTATTTCTGTCCAGATAATGCATAATATCCACAAACTCATCCTACAGTGTTAAGCCCCATAGACAGACCAAAATGCAAATAATCACTTAAATAAGGATCTGTATTTGAATATTTAGATGTCCAGGTGGTGCCTGGTTACTAGTTTGTTTAACTAGGACAAGAAAATTTGGTGATTTATGAGTCAATTGATTACTTTCATTAACTATTTGTTCTTGGACTATAACTACTATGGCAGACATAGGAATTGCTGTAGACCGTCCTTACTGAGACTAGACTGATTGATTTTTTAGGAAATTATTAGGCATATTTTGTTAAAAATTACCAGGGATTACATTGCTGATCATTGGATGTTTGAGATTATTTAGAGTTCCTAATCATTTTTGCATTTATAGATGTTTTACTTGGCATAGACTAGGCTGCCACCTAGTGTGAGAGAATTGAACTATGTTACTATAGTTTACCATGAAATACCATGGTATACCATGGTACCATGTGCTTTCTATATTCCCTATTATCAACCAGTGCACATTTTATTTTTGCTGTATGCAAGCAGTCAACTGTATGATATCATATGACATACTGCCATATTATGCTCTAACCCTTACATTTTGTGTATTTTAAAATATCGAGACCTATTTCTGTCTAGATAATGCATAATATCCACAAAATCGTTCTACAGTGTTAATCCCCATAGACAGACCAAAATGGCTAATTATCACTTAAATAAAGATCTGAATTCAAATATTTAGATCATTGCTGATCATTGAATGTATGCGATTATTTAGAATTCTTAATTAGTTCAGCATTTATGAATGTTTTACTTGGCACAGACCTGGCTGCCACCTAGTGTGAGAGAATTGAACTATGTTATTATAGTTTACCATGGTATACCATGGTTTACAATGATACACACGTGGGGTAAAATAGCCTGGTTTATTCTGGTATATCCTAATAAATTATGGTTCAAATGCATGATCTTACCATGATACGGAGGAAGGATGGTATCCTATATTGCTATAAAACTATGGTAGATCATATATATATCTTAGATGTAAATATCACAATTTACTCTAGTATATCATAGTTAACTATAATATCTGAACCGTGGTTTATCATCAGTTTAATGTACCGTAATAAACATGAGTAATGGTTATGATAATATTATCATGATATAAAAGGAATATTCTGGTATCTTGATAGATTATGGAATACTGTGATCTTAGAATCATTGTAGATCATGGGTTTGGTATATCACAGTAAATTATGGTTATATATACCACAAAATAACAGAATATACTATGGTACATTATGGTATACCATGATGTATTCCGGTTTACTAGAGTAGATCATAATATTTACCATGGTACTTTTTTACCTGGGTAATACCCCCCTTGAGTTACTTTTTCTGAGTAAATTTTCTACAAATTTATCATGAGTATAATAAAAAAGATATTTAGAGGTAAAAAATCTATTCCAGCAGCTGAAATGTGGTTTAATCTATGCTTAAGTAAGTAGGTTTTGAGCGGGTCATGTGGACTGTACACTTCATCCATCAGGGGGCAACATGGGATTTTGGGGGACATGAAACTGGCTAGTGGACTCCCAGCTAACAAAGAACGTTTGCAGAACGTTTGCGAACGTTTGTATGTGGTTTAGTAACAAACATTTGTGTAAAACATTACATAAAGCTTCTGTTACGTTTTTGTTGGACTAGTATTGCAAAGCAGAATAAGTTCAGTTTGATAAATGACAGGAAATGTCTTGAAATGTTTGGAAAACGTTTGGAAAAGGATTGGAAAAGGATTGCAGCAGGGTTGGTGAAGGTTTTGGTGACCATCGTTGTCACATGTGCACTAAAACTTGCCCTCAGGACCTTTCAATTGGTGATCCCAGGCTCTGTTGCTTGAACTAGCGAGGCTGGTGGTTGTATCAGGCTCAGAACAAAAAATCAATGCATAGGCATGCATTCTTTTGATGAACAATACAGTATATGTTCTAACATGCTTTCAAGGGAATGTTTTTGAGCTGAAAAAGTTCGTTTTGTACACCAAGATGAAATAAACGGGTTTGACCTGTTTACGTTACCTCATACTCAAAAAATGCTTTGTATAGGTCTTCCCCTGTGGCCGACCTGTTAGGGTGCAGCACCTTAGATTGGAGCATTTGCTAGACTAGGTTCGATTCCAATCAAAGGTAGGTTTTAGCTTTTCAGATTTTACTCTATATTTGCTATGTATTCATACCTAGAGTTATGGTGTTGTTTTTTTGAAAAACGTTGAACAAATGACTATATAACGTTACAGACAAATGTTTGACTATAACATTATAAAAACGTTATTTAGTGTCAGCGTTTTCACGTAATAAAAACAATCTATATATGTTTTTGCAAATGTCTGCAATCCTTCTACAAACGTTAAATCCTGGTAATGTAAAAGTTTTTTTGTTAGCTGGGCCCTCTTAGTACGCGCTTTTCTTTCACAGTACATATAAAAAGGCATATGGCTAGAGAGTCTCTTTGAGGTATTGCTACTGAGGTAAGACTGGGGCCATATCCAACAAACCTGAAAGCTAAGTGGGATACAGCCTCTGTCTCACCTAGGACGGAATGGCCCAAAACACACTCGCCATGGGCCTTTACTTTTATTCCATTTCACTTTCATTTTAAACAGTAATTATCTAGGATATAAAGAACACAATATATTTGATTTCTAGTACTAAAGCATTGTGACTGTCATATCATTCACACATTTTCTAACTCTTGAAAATAAACTTTGTGCAAATTTCATAATTATGAAACCAAGTATTTATAAATATCATGCAAATTTGATTTCAGTGATTTTTTGCATCTTTTGTCCTGACAATTTCATGTCTTTTTTAGTACAGAGATAGAAAATATCTTACACTACTATCTATATTTTACATAACATTTATGCTGAATACTCAAATACCTGGGTAGAGCACCTATTGCAATCATAGAGTGATCATAATTAAAAAAAAATTATTAACAGGTGTGGCCCCAGGTCAGCAGATGACCTAGGTCAATGACCCAAGAGCCTTACAGAGGCACAATAATTGGGAATAAAATGTTTTTGGCCATACCCACCAACACTAAACAGACCCTGGGGATTCTATTTGGACTATTGTCATTTTCCAAGGACCACTCTGTTACCTAACAACAGCAATTTCAAACATTCCATGCCTAGCAACCAGCACAAAATCAGGAATAGAAGGTAGTTGACAATACGTTCCCCCACTGTACAGACCCTGGGGATTTTATTGGAACTATGGTAATTTACCTAGGACCACTCTATTGTAGGTATTTAGCCATAACTACTCCTGGTATACAGATCCTGGTAATCTCATGTCAACTGTTGCAGTTTTCCCCAGTCAAACCTAGCAACAGCAATTTCAAACATTCCATGCCTAGCAACTGGCATATTAACTGACCCTCTGCCCAATCTTATCCTCCATCCCCCACAGTGGATGCCTGCAATTTTATTTGCTCACTAGAACCTTAAGAATTTAACTAAAGCTCAAGCCAGAGCTAAACACTTTTATTCGTTTCTGCCTTGTAAAATTTGATAAAAATACTTTTAGTCTCACCTAAATCAGATTTGATACAAAACTCACCTTGAGATGATTGCATAAACTACCACATTAGTCCAGCTGTTTATACCTCTCACCATATCGATAGCACCGTAAACCTTCTTCCCATAGCTGAAACTAAACTTTCGAGATGGGCCTGTTTCCCTCAAATAGGCATGCAGAATCCTGCCAGGTGTCACGGTGATGATGTAAATAACAACAAGTATTATCATCATGTACGTCAGCTGAGGACATGATAGAAAATAGCAATGCATGAGTCAAGCTCAACAGATAGCTGAGTCTCCAAGAAGGAATCGAGGTCTAAAAATGTTTAACTAAAGAATTGAACTACATTTAGACTGTCAAACTGGAATACTGTTTAAATCAATTAAGTCTGAGTGATTACCTTGAGGCGAGCTTTTTCAGCTGTTGTCTGCCTGCTGTAAAAGTAATCATCAAAAGCCTCTCTGTTTAATTAACATTATTAATCAAAACATCATTGTAGATATACATTCAAATACAAATATGTCTACCTAAGTGGCAACACCATGAAACAATTGATTAGATAGACCAATCCAAAGTCATCCATTGTCATAAAATCCTTATTATCGCTAGCAAGGCACATAAGTAGGAATGATTTACACTCTAGGTCTAAATAATAAGGTCTATGATACCTTTTGCACAGAAAACAAGCCTTGCCTCTCACCAAAAATGCGGCAGGATTGGTCTCTTATGATGCATCTAAATAAATATGTGGCCAGTTCAAACATACCTTGAATCTACTGTCATCTCCCTCGACCTCTTGATGCTGGTATGCAGGCTGCGTACAGCACAGATGTAGTTAAAGCCTAAGATGGGCACTGGTAGAACTAAGTAGAATGTCACTTCATAGACTATACCGACCCACGGTTTAAGGGTTGTAGTCAATTGGCAAACATATTCTGGATTATCAGTAAGAATATGGAACTGTAAAAGATCAAAATGTACAATTTGTCCACAGTGAAAATTTTAATTGCAAACTTCAGTTTTCTGAGATCCAAGATACCACTTCCTGTGCAAAAAATACTCTCAAGAACTTAAATATAAACTATTTTTTGTTCTTCTTTTATGTGTAGTATAGACCGTGTTTATACCCATATTGATAAGGTGGGAAAGGTGGCGCTGTCGTCGCCAGGGGACAGCACAGTGCATTGTGGGTCGTAACTATGGTTGTTAAGGTGGTGTTGTGTAGTGTATTTCGTTTACTCCTCAAATTTAGCTTTTGCTGTGTATATAATTACCCCATAATTATATAAGTATAATGCTACCAGTATGATTAGTCACAGTTGGTTTATATGTATTACTTAGGTTTATACTAAGCCTACCTGGCCTGCTGGCTCTGTATGCCCCAGGTCAGGGTCAAGGTCTCCTTGTTCACTGGACCATAACCAACTAACAGGGATCCACACCTGTGTATTTTTTCTGTGAGTTTTACCCTGAGCAGCCACTATGTCAGGTCTGAGGGCCTGTAAAACATGCCTGCATAGACACAAGCTACTGGCACGGCCTGTGCTATGTCAGCAATGACTGAAGAGGAGTTAGCAGCTCTAGGCCCCGAGAAAGTGGAGCCTGTACCAGGTGGCCAGCAGGCAGGTGGTAGCCAGGAGGAGGCCTATACTACACCCACAGGCAGAGTCACCAGGCACACTGTGAAGGTGTCACAGTCTGCAGGTGCCCTAGGCAGAGACCAGTATGGCTCTATATTCAGCCTCAACGAGTATGATGACGAGGACTACCAGGAGTCTGAGGAGGACGACATCTCAGTGTCTGGGCTGAGGGACTTGGTGGAGGACCAGCAACAGGAGTTAACCAGTGTGAGAGAGGACATAGCCAAGCTGTCAGCCTCTGTCCAGGGGCTGAACACTGCCATGAGTACTGGTTTCAAACGCCTGGGAGTCTTCAAGAGCCGACAACCGAACCCGAGCCCGGGTCCTGTGCCTTGCCTCCCGGTGCCTGGCCACCCTGTGTCGGACAGCTCCCTGTCATCTGAGTCGAGCGGTACCAGGCGCCACCGCAGACGATGGAGGAGGGCCAAGCGTGTCGTTAACATGGATATCACCAGGTATCTCCCAGATGGCCAGGATAAGCCCAGGAGCTTTGCGCAGCTTAACTCCTGCCTGTGCAGTCTCCTGGAGCGGCATTTGGAGAAGGGCATGGACAACGCCCTCAAGCTGCTGTCCCACATGCGGTACCTGTCGGATCGGTCTGCGGAAGTCATCTATGACCTCAGTTACCTCCTATCCTATGACGCGGCGGTTCGGAGTCTGGCATCCACCGATGGGATGCAAGTGCTCGCTTATGGCATACAACCCCTGATAAACCAATTTCTCGGATAAGTTCCCTCAAGACCGGGGGTGGGTGCGGTAGGGCTCCGCCTTCCTCGGGGAAGTCCAAGTGGGCCAAGAAAAAGGCTGCCAGGTCAGGAGGAGGGGATGGAGAAGGTGATGGTTTTCCATGCTGATACTACAACTTCAAGTCCTGTGAGGGGGCCAGCTGCAAGAAACCTCATGTCTGCTACTCCTCCTAACAATAAATAGGGCATAAAAAAGCCCAGCTTTCGCCAAACCTAATTCTGTATTGCCTTGTATTGTTTGTCTATTGGTATGTATTTGTATTACATTATAGTGATTGGGAGCCAACAGTTAATCAGGGATATTTTATTCCCAAAAATGTATTGAAATGAAGAATACTCCAGACAGGGAAGTAGTATAGTATGTATCGGAACGGGACTATAGTTAACTACTGTTTATTACTCAATAGATATGCAGCCAATCAGAGGCCGCCATTTGGTCACGTGACCCTTTGCCATGGTAACGTGACCTACTTAGGGCTCTCAGCCAATCAGAAGCCAGCATTCTGGGTGACCTACTGACCTACTTAGAAGCTCTCAGCCAATCAGAGGCCGGCATTCTGGTAACCATGGTAACGTGACCTACTTACGTCACGTGACCTACTTAGGCTCAGCCAATCAGAAGCCGGCATTCTGGTAACTAGGGTAACGTGACCTACTTAGGGTTTTGTTTGTAAACAACACCACGTGGCTCTCTTGTTTGTAAACAACACCACGTGACACGTGACTGTTTGTAAACAAACAACTTATATATAGAAAATAAACACAACAAGTTCCATGTTATGTTAAAATTATATTTTCAAAAAAAAGCACATCTGTTACAGCGTCTATGTGTAACTACGCGCGTTCTCATTCAAACACTATAACACTATCATACCGTAGCAGCAGCAGGTAGGACTGGAAGAAAAGCAAGCGCACGAGCAGAAGCGACTACACCATTTGCACCATCCGGCCGTCGCGTTGGTAGCCCTACTACTCGTCGCGCGTTCAACTGGAGGTTTAAGAGTGACAAATGACGATTCTTTGTCGACGCGACTGCTAACATCAGCAGCATCAGCAGCATCGGCAGCATCGGCAGCAGCATCGGCAGCAGCGGCAGCAGCCTCGGCAGCAGCGGTAGCAGCAGCAGCAGCAGCGGTAGCAGCAGTAGCGTGAGCATTAGCAACAACAGCAGCAGCGACAGTAGCAAGGGCGGCAGAGCGGGCACTAGCAGCGTTATCAGCGGCGACATCGGCAGCCGCAACAGCATCAGCAGCAGCAGCGTCGGCATCGGTGGCATGAGTAGCTGCATCGGCGGCAGCAACAGCAGCAGTCACAGCCGCAGCGGCAACAACAACAACGTCATCACAACCAGCGTCACTAACAGCCGCAGTAAATGCAGCAGTAGCACGCTGAGTAGCACTAGCAGCAGCAGTAGCAGAGGCTACAGCATCAGCTTCACATTCGCGCGCCGCTTCGTCATTCCGCTTCATGTCACGGTAGCAACTTTCCATCATGGGGATCTGCAAATTGAGGCGCGGTGCTGGTGGTGGTAGTAGTAGTAGTAGTAGTAGTAGTAGTAGTAGCGTGAACGATGATGACGATGCCGAATACGGTTTCACTCCCCCTTATATACCCTTACTCCCCCCTTTTTTTCAAGCCACCGGCCAGCTGCCCCCTCACGGCAGGTCTTTAGATCAGCCTTAAGTCGCTTACTACGCGGCTCATCATCCCTCTAATCGCATTTTCCAGCCGCCGGCCGGCTGACTGCTGACGACAGGAGAGGGTGATTTGTTTTTCTTTAGATTTACGCCGCTTACCACACGCGCACCCTCTAGTCACAGACAGAGTGACAGAAAGGGAGGGGGTCGCTTTGTTCACGCTACCTGTAGTTGTTTTTCTATACACACGCTGAGCCCATGACCCGCTAATCCTTTATACAGGTAACACGCGTTCAACTAATTACTCTATTGTATGACAGTCGGTACACGGATTTAATTTTAAACCACCTTCCCATCTGGATCCATGTCTGGCGGGGTGGAAGGATCCAGCTGAAAAGCGTGATTAGGGCTTTTGTTTCTCTTATGATAGCAGCTGAAAATGTCAGACTCGCCGCTCCTATAAAAGACTGAGATGCGTCTCTCTTTCCACACACCCTTCTACCATCGCCGCCGACACCGCCACCGCCGGCCAGCCGACCGCCGCCACCGCCTGCAGTTACCGCCATCACGCCAGCAGGGAATTTCGAGCTGAGTCTGCTTATTGCTTATTTTTTTTCTTTGAGCTTTTTGTTTTTTAAATTTTTTTTTATTTTCACTCAGTCTTTTTTGTTTCGGAGGAAAGAAATTTGGCGCTGCAGAGGGCGTGAGTTTCTAAAAGACGGTCGCGCGAACAAAGTGCCCTCCTCAACTGCCCGGCTATTTTTTTATCTCAAAGGAGAGAGCGTCACGTAGTTGAGGTTCACGCATCTCTTGAAGCGTACCGAATTCTCGAGAAATGCAAAGCTGAGCGCCATCGTCGTTATACAAGAGCGGAAAAGGAAAACGTAGCGACATGGCCGAGAGCCGTCTTCTCAGAACAGTATTTACTCTACCATTGCATAACAGCCGCTCTCAGCGCCCCCACTCGTTGGGCGTTTCATGAAAAGAAAGAGCGGCGCTACTCTCCTCACCCTGCCTCCTCTTATAAAGTGAGGATAAGTGCTATGAAACGATTCGACAAGCCGATCGGTTTCTTGGGAGCGACTGCAGCTCCCACTCGGTGGGCGCGCGTTGTGGCCGACGTGAACACGGTCTCTAAACGTTTCGACGTCGTCACTTGTTATCCCGCATATTGCAACGCAGCCGAATTGAAGAAGATAGGGACGCACTATTTTAAACCATACGCTCCAATATGTATTTGTCACCGCCGCGCTCACAGGCCTTAATGCTTTTTCGAGACGATCGTGTCACAACACAGAAATAGAAAAAAAAGCGGCAAAGCGACGAGCTTTGCCTAAATGATCAAAAAAAAAAAAAAAAAAAAAAAAAAATTAATCTCCTCCTCCTCTTCCTCCTCCTCCTCCTCCTCCTCTCCCTCTTGTTTTAAAAAAAAAAAAAAAAAAATTGTATCAGACTCCTCTGGAGTCTGATACAAAACATTTATGACTATTGAGTGAAAATAGAATTTTATCGCAAAAAAAAAAAAGAAAAAAAAAGACACTTCTGCCGCCGCTACTGTGACACCGGCCGGAATCAATAAAAAGGTCGGCGGACTTTTCTCCACAACCATTCACTACCGACCGTTCGAGTGAGAAACACAGCAGACAGTCAGACACACAACCGCTCTCTCACGCGTGCTGAAAAAAAAAAAAAAATGTCGAGCAGTAGAAGCAAACTTTTCACAGAAATTCATTTCGACGCTCGACTACAAGTACCCTTTAGTTGTATCATTAGCGGTCCGTCGGGTTGTGGAAAATCGCGCTTGGTGGATCAATTTCTGAGCGACGTGAACAATTTGGTCACGCCGCCGGTGGAAAAGACTTTTTACCATTACGGCGAGTGGCAACCTCTGTTTGAAAAAATGCAAAATCAGTACGGTGTGGAATTCAGAGAAGGTCTTCCTAGCAAAGAGACTATAGCGGGAGACGTGGAAGTAGCAGAAGACGCCTAACGACCTCACACTCTACTGATATTGGACGATCTGATGAGCAGTTCCAATCAGCAAGTGGTAGCCGACATCTTTACTAAATACTCGCATCACTGGAACGTGAGCGTCATATACATCACTCAGAACCTATTCCAGAAATCACCCGACTTTCGAACTATGAGTCTGAACGCTCACTACATGATCGTTTTCAAGAACCCGCGCGACATGGGGCAAATAGCTAGTCTGTCTCGCCAGGTGTTTCCGTCCAACGCGGCGGCCCTCTCTAGTATATTTACCCATGAACTCAAGCGACCTCACTCATACCTCCTTCTGGACTTCAAGCAGTCAACACCTGACGATCTGAGAATACGCTCCTCTTTGACGTCCATACACTCTCAGCTAGTGTTCGTACCGCTAGACAAAAAAAAGAACAAGAGAAAGCAGTAGCAAAAAATGTCTTCTCATCTACTCGAAAGACACTTTGGTACTCTCAAGCACTTAGCTAAGTGCTCGCCAAAGGACTGCTCGCATCTAATAGACTCTGGAAGCGACGATCTGATCGCAGCGTTGAGTGTGCTCTGTCACAATTTACTGGTAGGGAACATCCCGCTCAGCGACAAACAACTGGACAAGCTTCGAGAATCGGCTGACGTGTTGAGGGAGGTCGGCAAAAAATCTACGCCCATCAAAAAAAAGAGACGCGTCTTGGTACAAGAGGGAGGTTTCCTCATTCCGGCTCTCATAGGGATGGCCTTACCGCTTATAAAGAGCATTCTCCGTATATGAGACACCTCATTCGACACCTACTCGCCGACAGCACCACCACCACTACCGCCACCACCAGCGTCATTGCCACCGTCGTCCCCATGACGGACTCAGAGCAGCAACAACACTACAAACGCTTAGCGCTCGTGGATCCTGAGACGCTCTACAAATCATCACGAGCAGGTCTACTTCATCATGTGCCCGCTGCTGCTACTACTAGCGCTGCTACTACTGCAGTCGCTGCTGCTAGTACTTCTACTGCTCCAAACCTTCCTCCTCTTCCTGATGAGCGCACTGAAAAGAACGAGAGTTCCGCTCCTGCCACCGCCGCCCGCCTACCTGCCGACATGGCCTATTACCACAAGCAGGCAGAACAGTCCCTTCATCCCGACGCGGCCTTGCACCAGGTGCTACAGTTTATCTACAGGGACTTGGACTTAGTGTTGAACGATCCCACTTTGGAATCGCGCGAGAAAATGTTGAAATACCGAAGGTTGTTGAATAGATTGCAATTTTTTCTCGCGAATCCCCACAACAGCAACATCTCTTCGTCCTACTCTTCTTCGCCCCCGGCTCACCTCCGTCAGTCTGCTGAAGAGGCCAGCGCGTCCCTACTTGAGCGGTTGGCGAACCAAGTTCCCAAGAGGAATCGCACCCGGACCGTGGCGCTGTACAAACAATTGGAGAAATCCGGTGTGATCAAGTGGAACGAGGACGGTGCGGTGCGCGAGATGTCGGGTCGGAGAATACCACCTGAGCATCGCATCAACATAGTGGACTTACTGAACGACGCCGCCAGGTTCAGGAAGACGGCGCCCAGACCGGCGGGCTACTCTCCGTTCACGAAAGCGCTGCGCGAAGCAGTTCCCACAGACTCCTTGATCGGAAACCATCTGTATAAAGCGAGCGGACCTGGCCAAAGCTTAGACACACGGCTCGCTGACAGAGGTCGGAAACGACCGAGCTTCCACTCGGAAGAAGGAGAAGCAGCAGCAGCAGCAGCAGCAGTAGCAGCAGCAGACTCTTCTCTCCAGGTGGACGATCCATCCTCTGACGACGAGGAGGACAGTGAACTTTTCCAAACTCCGACTTCCTATAGGAGCGGCGAGGTCGTCGTTCACGCCCTCAACAGGCCCACCATGGGCAAACCAGTGAAGAGACTGACCAAGAAGGAAAAAGAAAAGAAGCGCGTAGTAGCTAGATATACCGACGTCAAAGCGCCCTTCAGTTTCACTAGCGTGACTAAACTCCAGAAACATCATTTTCGCCACCTAAACCCGGCCGTCATCCGAGATGCTTTAGTGTCGCTGGACGCCTACACTAAACATAAACCCATTCGGAGAAAATTCGCAAGGAACAAGACTATAACCGGCGCAATCGATCAGCAGTGGCAGATAGATCTGATGGACATGCAAGCTTTGGAGTCTCACAACGACCGCTTCCGGTACGTGGTGACGGCGATTGGACGTTTTCTCTAGGTACGCGTGGGCCGTTCCCATTAAATCCAAGAGCGGCGCTGATGTCACCGAGGCCTTCCGAGAGATGACAGGCACTGGCGAGAGACGACCGTGCACTGTTCAGACAGACAAGGGGAAAGAGTTTTTGAACAAGATCTTTCAAGATCACTTGAAGAGCGAGGGCATAGAGTTCTTCACTGGCGAGAACGACGACATCAAAGCTAGTCTAGTGGAGCGCTTTAACCGCAGTCTGAAGGAGAAGCTGTGGCGTTATTTCACACACAAGCGCACGTATCGCTACGTAGATGTACTGCACCATGTAGTGTCTTCTTACAATCGCACTCACCACAAGACGTTGAAAATGGCGCCGGCTCAAGTCAGCTCGGAAAACAGCGAAACAGTTTTCTACCGACAAGATCTCCCAACTAACAAACAAATCGACGAAATATGGAAAAAGAAGAAAAAAACAAAGACGTCCGCCGTCGACGTCATCGCTCCGGGTGACAGAGTGAGGATGTTGAGAACTAAAGGCGCCTTCGACAAAGGGTACGAGGGAAACTGGCGCGAGGAAGTGGTCGACGTTGCTAAGACGTTGGGAAGCAGAGGGTTCGAGCTGAAAGACGACAAGGGCGAGGAGATAAAAGGTGTCTTCTACCCGGAAGAGGTTCAGAAGGTGTACAAGAGTCGTTACGACAACAACTACCTGATAGACGAGGTGTTGCGCCGCAAGACCGTCGACGGTAAAGAGTTAGCTTTCGTACGTTGGTTAGGTTACGACGACAAGTTCAACGAGTGGATCCCCGTCAAAAAAATAACGTAGAAAAAAAAAAAAAAAATAAATGAACATCACTCTACCTAGCAACAGCTCTATGGAGTATTATCCTGACAACAGCTTGACGTCTTTCTGAACTCACTTCGACTCGCCGCTCCTTCTGCCCGAAGCGTACAAAGCAGCTCTGACTGAGATCATCCTCCCTACAGAATGGACTAACGTGCACGACGACGACTTGATCATCGTTGTTCCTCTGCGCACCAAGGGTTCGCTAGAGGAGGCGATCAACGTTTTAAAATAAACTAAATTCGCCGAAGGAAGAAAACCACAGGTAGACTGGAGGGGAATGAAAAATGCGAACGGTCTGAGCAAGCTGACGTTCAGCTCAAAATACCCGCTGAGCTGGAAGGAAGCGAGCTATGTAACGGTGGAAGAGATATCAGACACGTCGGAAGAGCAGCGATTGAAACCGGAAACAAAAAGGTTCAAGAGAGAGGTCGACTTGAGACAGACGAATGCCGTATACAAGCAGTTCTTGTCCCCGGCGGTGAAGAAGAAGGCGATCAGCGATCAAGCAAGACAGATGATCGAAGAGATGGAGAAAGACGCCACATGCCAAACATATTCCAGATACCTCCTATTTTCACCGGAAGCAACCACACCCTAGTCGAGCGCTTGAGTGAGACGATGCGAGATGACAGACTAGAGGGCTCTAGCTTCTTGCTCAAACCGATGCGGATCTTATCGTACGACGCCAACACGAAACGCGTCACCATCAAACCGCCGAGACACTGCGCTGTCCTGCTGACTCAGCATCTCGCATGCGTTCTAGGCTTCGGAGAGAAGACGTGTTTCGCGTCGCCGACTACCGGCGCCCACTCGATGGATGTTTACGGGGACGTGCACTCTGTGTACATATACACCGACATGATCCAGGAGAGACGTGTGGGCGACATGCAAGTGCCGCTGTTGCGCTGCGTCGCGGTGGACAGAGGCGGAAAGCGTCGAGGTGGTGTGCAAGCTATCAGTTTTCCCCATTTGGATTATTTCCCCTTGAAATCCAAGAGGTTTACCAAGGTCGGCATCTATTTAAGAGACCGATCCGGTCATTCCATCCCATTCGGTAGAGGCGAGGTGACCGTGACACTTCATCTGAGACCTATTGAGCGCTGAAAGAGAGAAAAATGATGCGTCAACGCGTTCCGTACTTTCCACCCAGGCGCACCGTCGGCAGAGGGTACAGCAATTACTACAACGCGCAGCTGGGCAACGGCATCAACGTGTACAGCGGGCGCTCTTTCCAGAGCGGGCACGGTTTGGGCGGCGCTCTGTTAGGTCTGATGCGCTCGGCTACCCCGCTATTGAAGTCGGTGGGAAAAACGCTGCTCCGCGCCGGTGTGGGCGTAGCTAAAGATGTGCTGGCGGGTCGGACTTTAAAGAGCAGCTTGAAAGACCGAGGCGCAGGCGCTCTGAAGAGACTGGCGAGTACGGCGTTCTCGGGAGGAAAGACGACTGACGCGTCTAAGAAAGGGTCGAAACGTCGCCGGCATTCTCCTCAGACGGGCGGTGGCTCTTGCAAGAGATGTAGAGGGGATGTATTCGACCGGTAAGCGCCTAGGCGTTCAGGTATAAATAAAAAGACTGGAGGCGGCCGGCGTCAGTCTGTCGGCCGCGTGAAGAGAGAACACAATGGCTTACGTACACGAGAGCAGTAACGAGTGCGCGCTCTCTGAGCTCGACCTGCACACCGTAGCGCCGACTCAGACTACTATCTTAAAGTCGTCTTTCCTGGGGATAGAAACAAAAAACTCTTTAGAGGATGGAGATAACATAAATTTCACCATCAACAAGTCGCAAGAGTACACAGACCTGAACGAGAATTACCTTCATCTGGAATGTCAAGTGCTGAAAGCGAACGGAGCGGCGATCGAGGACACCGACGCGGTAGCTCCGGTGAACAACTTGGCTCACTCGCTCTTCAAAGACGTCCAAGTCTCCATTGGCGGTTTCAAAGTGTCTGGCAACACCGAGACCTACCCTTACCGAGCTTACTTGGAAGGGTTACTCAACTACAACAAAGACGTGAAGGACGGCGTCATGAGCGCCCAGGGGTGGCATGAAGATACGCCCGGTCAGTTTGACACGTTGACTGACGCGAATGCGGGGTACAAAGCGCGCAAGAAGCTAATCTCCAACAAGCGCTTTTCGCTGATGGCGCGACTGCACTTTGACCTGGCTCATCAACCGAAGCTCATCGTTGGAGAGACAGAAATCAATCTCACTCTGAAACAGGCGGCGCCCTCTTTCTATCTGATGTGAGCCGCTGACGGAGGCTACAGCTTGAAGATCTACAAAGCAAAGCTCTACGTGCGACGCGTGCTGGTGGCGGACGCTGTAGCGGAAACGCACGAGGGAGCGGTGATAGAACACGGGCCCTTCGACTACCCGGTGAACAGAGTGGAGGTGACGACGTACGCCATCCCTCAAGGTAACAGAGATCACAGCTACACGCACTCCAACACAGGCCAGCTTCCCAAGTCGATGATGATTTGCTTCCTGGACCACGACGCCTTCAACGGTAGCTACACCAAGAACCCGTTCGAGATGAAGCATTAAGACATCAGCTCGCTTCAAGTGATAGTGAACGATCAGAAAGTGCCGAACGACGTCTACGTGCCCGACTTTAAGACCAAAACGGCCGTGAGAGAGTACTTGGCGCTACACACGGAAACGGGGATGTACGAGGGTGCGCGCTCCTGCGGTATTTCATACGATCAATTCCTGAACGGTTACACGGTGTTCCCCCTCGACTTAACCCCAGACAGATCGCACGACGGGTGTCGCGTGAACCTTATAAGAGCGGGTCAGCTGAGGGTGGAAGTCAGTTTCCGCTCGGCGCTACAAGCGACAACAACGGTGCTACTCTACTTGGTGTACGACAACGTCGTCGAGCTGACCCGAGATCGACACCCCATCACCGACTACCACATGAACTGAAGACAAGACGGCGGTACTTGGCGTATCGTATGAACACGCTTGAAATAAGCAGAGTGTTGAAGGAAAACGTTCACACAAAACATCGTTTCCTGGGCGTTTTCTCTTGTGACACTATTCCGAAGCACCCTATCAAAGACACTTGTTTCGTGAGCAACACAGATCCGCAACATTTACCAGGTCAGCATTGGGTGGCGTTTTACGTGTCGAGCACGGGTGAAGTGTACTACTTTGATTCCTTCGGCTTACCGCCGCTGAGTGCGGAGTTCTTGTCTTTCGTGGAACGCTCTGCTCCGTTCAAGTGGCAAAGAAACCGCATTCAACTAAAAGACACTTCTGCTGACACCTGTGGACCTCATTGCGTTCATTTCCTAATTGAAGCATGTCAAACAAGAAACCCCAAGAAGTGCGTCATGCGCATGAGCAAAATCCCAAAGCTGAGCGACCGGGCCGTGAGTCAGAAGCTATCGATGATGCTGTTGTGACGGGTTGTTGCGATGGCGGCCGTTTCATGGAGGCAAAGATTCTCTGCCTTGCCGAAATGGTGTTGGATTTATCCAAAGTCGTGCAATGTCTATTGGAGAGAAGTCGTCCGGGGTGTGGTGGTGCGAGTGACGGCGGCGTGAGACTTTGCGGCCTGTTGAGTTGCTGCAAATCGAAGAAGCAAGCTAAAAAAGCATAAACTTGTGTGTTTTTTCTGATTGAAATGAAAATAAAGAATAAAATGAAAAGAAAAGAAATTATCTTGTTGTGTTTTTATTTCTATATATAAGTTACATAACTTTTTTTTGTTTGTTTGTTTACAAACAGTCACGTGTCACGTGGTGTTGTTTACAAACAAGAGAGCCACGTGGTGTTGTTTACAAACAAACCCTAAGTAGGTCACGTTACCCTAGTTACCAGAATGCCGGCTTCTGATTGGCTGAGCCTAAGTAGGTCACGTGACATAAGTAGGTCACGTTACCATGGTTACCAGAATGCCGGCCTCTGATTGGCTGAGAGCTTCTAAGTAGGTCAGTAGGTCACCCAGAATGCTGGCTTCTGATTGGCTGAGAGCCCTAAGTAGGTCACGTTACCATGGCAACGGGTCACGTGACCAAATGGCGGCCTCTGATTGGCTGCATGTCGATTGAGTAATAAACAGTAGTTAACTATAGTCCCGTTCCGATACATACTATACTACTCAGGGAAAATAAATCAATAATCAGGTCTGCTTCTGTAATATCTTATATTTGGGGAGAGAGAATTAATTAGCTCTAGATGAAAGGACACTCTCCAGAGCATATAATTATGCGGATCAATAAACATGGGGATATTTGTATGGATGTTTTGTAAGACAACTTACCGAATAATTGAGTGCTAGATGTCCATAGGCCATCACTCCCGATATGAACCAATTCGCAATAATGATCAGGAATGTTTTCTTGGGGGTGAACTTTAGGATCGTCTTCATTGGCCAACATATGGTAAAATATCTGATGCCGATACATGGAAACATTTTGTTTGCCTTTAGTTTGTAGTTTCATCGACATCAATATCAAGTGCAGCAGCAATGATACTCAACCAGGTAAGTAGATCAAGGATATTGATTTATAAATGTGTAAAAAAAAAACTGATAGAACTATCAAATTAGAAATTAGGGTGCAAAATAAATGAGCCCCATCCAGGAGGCCCCAGACTCATAATTTTCCTGAGGCAAGCTGTATCAAATTCGTGATGCACAGGTATCACCTACCTTCAGGAAACTTACTGTACAAAATAACATAGATATATATGTATATACACGTGGTACTGCTATATTATGAGTCTGATAATATTTGCCTGAAGAAGTGTTCTAAAAGTTCACGAAACGTTGCATCATCAAACCCAATCTCCCAGATTTCGATGTTCTTTCAACCCCAATGAAACAGCATCAACATAATTCAACTCTTATGGTTTTGTGTGGATAAGCAATTTCTTCAAATTAATATATTAAAGAAATTGAAATTAAAACAGTAACACTCAGGTTGCAATAGTATTGAAGATAGGTCTATTGTGACATAACGAGCCCTGTCTTAGTAACCCGCATTGACATATTAGCTTAGAAACGCCAGGCCTCGTGTATTACAATAATACAAGGATTGGGTGAAGTGCCAATATCTTAAATACTGTGGCATCACTCTTACCTTATATTCATTGAGTATATCTATATTCTCATGAGAGGGATTTTATTTCTCAAGGAAGGATAATATATGAATGTATGTATGTATGTAGTGTCTGTATGCGACATTTTACTATTAGTACTTACCTTTCAAAGCTCAGCGTTATCAGATGGTTGACTGCAGCATACTGAGTGAACTGTTTCAGGGTTCTTATGGCTGCACACCCCACAGGTCCTAGAACAGGATTTGTGATGGTGGCGAGAAAGGTATCAAGGTACTGTAATAAATGAAGTTCATGTGCATTACAATTTAATAATATATGATGCTTGCATTGACATCTATTAAATGGGAGAAATACTATCAGCTTCTGATACAGCTAGCGTTATAATGGCTAATCATTAGCTAGTTATAGCATATGTGATTTGCAGCCATAATACGCATGACAATAAGTAACAAGTACAAATGACGATTACCTGTGTAAGTTGGGTTTATCGTACGTACAACGTTAACACTACTGCAGTACTACCCAGTATATCTTTCAAACCAGCTCTCTGAGGTAGAATGCAGTACGCATTCCTTTATACCCAAGCGGTAGCAGAGCGCCAATGAGGGTTACAGTTGTAAGTATTATGGCCCTGCCTTTCTGTGCAATGTTGCTTGAGTCTCTCCTAGATCTCATGGTTTCACTGATACCAAATATTTTAGCTTAAGATTTCATTTCATGAGTTTATAGTATAGCTACGTAGGAGGGGCTATGCCTAATAAATGTTTAGTTAATTACTACAATAAATATAACATGGCACCTAGGACACTTACCCCATGAAACACAATGGTAATTGAGTTCAGACAGTCAGCCACTGCCATACCAACCAGGATCACGTTAGTTGAAGACTGCAACTCTTTTTTTACCAATACTGATACAATGATCAACATATTTCCTGAAATATAAGAATCTGGTTTTGCATTGACATACATATTGTATATGAAACTAAACCTAATGATATAATGTTTTAGTATCAGTGATCTGGTATATCAATAGAATGTTCATTAACATAGATGAATAGACAAAACATTTAAGTAGTTAATTATGGTAATTTGTTATTCTAAGGGGCTAGGTCAATTCCCATAGTATAGGTGTCTATTTCTAGCATTGGGGAATTGCTCATACCATAAGATGGCACATTTATAACACTTTCTTCAGCAGTTTACGTTTAGCTAATTCATTACATAATTCAATACCATCAACCAACCATGTGTGTGCCTTTGAGCTGGCCTAATATAATCAGTGTTTCGAGCTGCTTTATAGGCTACCTAATTATGTTGGCCTTTGTCTTGTCCTCCAACAAATTGTAAGTCTGCTTGTGTTCATTTTTGGTAGATGCGAGACCAGGACTGCTAAAATGTAGTCTGAGGGCTCTATTTTGGAGGGTCTGTAATTTTTTCAGCAACAACTGATGTAAGACACGGTAAAAAAATATCTCCATAGTTGAATCAAAATATCTTAAAGCATGATGGTTGTGTAGTAACCTGGGTACTTGGATGATAGGCTAGCACTAGGGACAGTTGGGGAAGCAAGCGAGAGTGTGTTTGTCTGTGAGGTAGAGACGAGTACATATGGTAAGCGACTTAAGTGTAAAACAAAAGCACCTCCTCTTGCCGTGGTGAGTGGAGCGGACGGCGGCTGGCTAGTTGAATAAGCGTCAGCTTAGAAGATAAACTGTCAGTAGTATAGTATGTATCGGAACGGGACTATAGTTAAGTACTGTTTATTACTCAATCGACATGCAGCCAATCAGAGGCCTCCATTTGGTCACTTGACCGGAAGTGACCTACTTAGGGGATTAGTGGTGCATTCTGGGTAACCCTGCAGCCAATCAGAGGCCACCATTTGGTCACGTGACCGGAAGTGACCTACTTAGGGGATTAGTGGTGCATTCTGGGTAACCTACTGATCTACTTAGGGGACCGGAAGTGACGTCATATGACCTAATTTAGGATCACGTGACCGGAAGTGACCTGATGAGTCACGTGAGCGGAAGTGACGTCACTTGACCTAATGGCCGACCGGAAGTGAGTGACCTCATTGAGGATCACGTGACCGGAAGTGACTTGATTGATCGCGTGAGCGGAAGAAGAAGTTTTTTGTTTAGGAAGTGAGGGTCTTTAGGATCACGTGACTGGAAGCGACGTCGTCACATGAGTGACGCTTTAAGAGACTGCGCGACTTACTAGTAAAAGAAGACGTATGAAAATAAAAACACAACAATATTTTATTTTATTTTTTTTATTTCTTTTTTTTTCAATCTTGATAAACACTCTATTTTTGAAAAGATGCACACGCTTATTTTTTTTTTTTTCATATCTCTAAAGGACTCGTTGTCACACCGTCAGAATGCACGCGACGCTTATAATACAAGTAGCGCACGCCAACTTTCTCTATGGTGTAGGTGACCATTTTGTTTCGCACCACTTTGAAGTTTCTATTTACAGCAATGAGAGTTTTTCGTTGGCGAAGAACATCCAAGAAGTCGTCTGGTTCCTGAGGGTTTTGTTTCTTCTGTACGCCTTTTGCACTCCATTTTTTGGATTTTCTTTCACCGGTGTCGCTGACTCGATCGTAGCAAATGTAAGTCTTAGGGTTGAGACTTAGGATCCCGTCACCTTCCCACTCCGCTTTCATAAGCCCCGAAGTTCTCAGATCGTGAAGGTACCGTCTCTCACAACATCCGCCGGGCGGCGGACACCATTCTCGCACTCTTTCCGTTTTTGTCTTCACGAAAAGCTCTAAGTGATCGTCGCACACCGCTGTCGGAAGCCACTTTCGTTTCTCTCTGAAGTACGTCTCTCTCAGGCGAGGTTTGACTAGGTCATCCAACGTGTCACCGCTGAGAGCCATGTAAAGACTGTCGGTGTCCATTTGACAAAGGGCATAATCGCGCCGATCGACGAATCTATCCAAGAAGTCGTATGTGAACTCTAACATTTTCAACTTCGCGTACTGGTATACCATGAACCCTATTTGAATAGGGAGGTTGTTGTTGACTGTTTTCGGTTGTAGTTCGACTTCAAACAGATCGGAACTCAACTCAGACGCCTTTTTGAAGCGCCACGAATTGGCCAATAGTTCGAACTTCAGACTGTCAGTGTATCTCACCGCCGTGTGTTTTTCTTTGTTGCAGATTGTTTTACCGTACGTAGCGTTTCCCATTAACTTGTAACAGTCTGACAGAATTTTCTCGTTCTCGTTCACGTCGCCACGTCTTCGCGCCGCCGTTACTTCGTCCGCGAAACCGGCAAAGGAGCGTTTAGGTAGGTATTCTACCACCAGCTGCACTTTGGTGACTATCAAACCATGCTCTAAATACCACTTGAGAAGCGGCGTTCCCAAGAGAATATTTTTTCCGTGGTAACTCCCTATCAGACATCTCTGAGGCGTGTTCAACAGCTTTTCTTCCTGCGCAAAGTCTGACATGTGAGGGCCTATGTCCGATTTTGAAACGGTCGCGTTCTTGAAAACGGGGGTCATTTCTTCGAAGTAGTCTTGTAGGTGAGGCGGCGTAGTGATGTCCACTTGAACAAAACCGAACATTTTCTCCTCTTTCACAGCGGAAAGGATGTCGCTCTCGCTCATCGCGTTTCGAGACACTTTCAAAGCGTCAACCTTCCAGCGTTGTTGGGAGGCCTTGACCCGCTCATCTCGACGCTTCATCTCTCGCCATTCGCACTCCCACACGACGACCAGCTTGTGACCTAGCGCTTTCAAGTAAGCGCTTACTCTGGTCGTTCTGTCGCGTCTCTCCTCTCTCAGTGAAGCGCACTGATATCGGTGCGACGGTATGCACTCGTGAGCGTGGAACCAACACCCGTGAAACTGGAAAACCATATTAGAGGCCGCGTGAAACCCGTCCACGCGAATTCTCCGACAGCCTACAACCATCTCGCCGCCGTTCAAAGCGTGGCGCAGTTTCACGTCGCGGTCGTGCTCTACGAAGCGTAACCACTCCAAAGCGCTGTGAGAGTTTCTTTGCCTAATTTCGGGCTTGAACTCGGTCTCAGGTCGTCTCACCGCGTAATAGCCCATGCAGTGCGCTTCGCTCATGCAGCGCAAGTACAGAGAGTTAGCGTCTAGTCCTAGGATGTGTTGGCACGGTCTCGCTTCTTCGCCGTACTTGTGCTCCCTTATCCGCGTGGTGCCCTTCTCGTGAAATCTATGGAAGATGATGGAAGGACCGCCGACTAGATTTTCTTTGATCAGAGCGTGGAGGACGGCGTCGAACTGGGGGAACGTTGTGAACGCGTCTTCTAGGTTTTGGAAGAGGAACCGTAAAGTCAAACCGGCGAGAGAAACTCCGTCTTTCAACATGTCAATGCCGCGATCTTGGAAAAATTTAGCGTGATTTTTCAGAGCTTCTATGAAAGGTTTGACGTCTTTGTTGTTGTAGTGGATCAAGTAGTCTTCCATAGTTTGCATCTTCTCGTCGGACCAAACTTTCTGACATGCGGCGTAGTCGGATTCGGACATTTTGACGCCCGTCAGCTCGCTGTCGAAAGCCGATCTCGGTGGCAGCGTTCTGTTTGCCAGTTTCCTGGTAGACGTCATCCATTCGTAAGGAAAGTGCCCTTTCTCTTCGTTCCTGGTGAAAGCTCGCAAATAGGTCGCGTAGTTGTAACCGGGTGCCAAATAGTTGACTACGTCCAAGAAAACCGTGTGCTGTGTGTAAACCGCCAAGTATTGATTGCTTCTCTTTATGACGCTGAATTCTTGGTTTCTTCGGTCTCCGGAGGCGAAGAATGAGTGAAGGCGTATTTTGATCAGGTTCAAGTCGTAACGCCCCGAGTTGAAGCCCACGACTGGAGCTTGACGGATGTATCTCAGAAGACGCTTCTTCAGTTGAACTAACGGGTGTCTGGTCTGAGCCGCAGCGAAGCCGCCTGGAGAAGGGGTGAACGTCGCCTCCTCCAGCATGAGAGCTTCACCTATCGCCGCATCTAACTTCGCTAAGGTCGGTCGGTAAAGTTCTAGCACAGCTTCCCCGATGACTTTGGCGTTCTCGTTTATGTGATTTAAAACTTGGTCCAACAAGGGGTCGGAATCTGCGTCGGATTCTCTGACGAAGCGGACGGGCCCCTCCCACCCCGGAAAGTCGGATGCGACGCTAGCCGACAAAGGGACGTGATCCCACAGCAGGGACACGTGTTCCGTCGACGGTTCTTTGCACGGTCTGAAGAAAGCCTCGAAATCGAAGGCGATCTTGTAAGGGTAGATTCTGGAATGTCCGTCGGGGGGAAAAATGGAGAAGTCTGCTAGCGCTTCGAAAATCGTTCTCGAATTTTGGTAGATGCCACCTACGTAGCGCAACTTGACTTGTCGGCAAGAGGAAAGCTGGTTCCTGTGTCTCTTCAGCAAGAACTCGGTGGTGAACGCCGCCTTACACTTGCAACATTCGTATATGCCCGCGTACGCGTTGAAGTCCGTGACGAGAGAGACGTGCAAACCGCCTTTCGCCGTCAGGTGTAGGTTGACTTTACCTCGGGCGGCCAGAGTTCTGGAAGGCGGTCTGATCAGAGTAACGCGTCTTCTCAACTTCCGCCCCGGCACTTGACGCGACGCGGTGTAAACCGCTATCTGTACGTCAAACAAGTTCTCTAACGCGGGTAAGTCGCGGATGTTCAGACCCGGAAAGGATTCAGGTGTGGCAGCGGGACAGAACTGACGTAACAAATCTGAAGCGCGCTTGCTGGTGTTGTATAAGTGAAAGGAAATGCAGCGGAAGATGCAGAGGTTGTCCTTGTTGGGAAAATCTAACACGCCGCTTCTCTTTCCAACTCGACCGGCCTGAGTGATCCTACCGCCTATGGGGAATTCCCCCGGTCCCATGTAAACGCAAATGTTCAAATTGGTAGGAAAAAGAACGTGCCACTTGGTGTCAGCGTCGCAAAGTTTCCGTACTTCCTCGCAAGCGACGGTGTTTTCCATCTTTGAGAGGAGCTCTTCCAAAGTTTCTGAATTAGTTATAGTAGGGAGCGGTTGTATGAGAGTTGCGTTGTTCTGGGAGGCGTGAAAGTAGCGCAGTTTGCTCTTGTCTTCTCTGTGTTGTAAGAGTAAGCCTACCGAGAAACCCACTTTGTATCTGAATCTTTGTGTCAAGTGAATGCGACGCATAGTATCTACAGCGTCACTCAACTCGTCGGTTGGTAGCCTGAAGTTTGTTACACTCACGCGAGTCCCGTGCATCCTGACGCCCGTTTGTATCGCAGGCCAATTCGCCGTGAACGTTTCCTCCCCGTTCGGTACAGCACATATGCGCGGAGGGACGGTCACCCCGTCCAGAGATTCGCGTCGACAGGCGATCTTTCGGCAATCGCCTTTGCCGCATAGAGGGCAAAACCAAGGTACTACTCTACAATTTTCTACGTGTCTCTCGTGGTTGTACGGTCTTTTAAACATTTTGAAACACTTTTCGCATACGTACTGTGTCATGTTTTTTTTTCACTCAGTTACCAACTACTTAGCCGTCTAACTATCTATCTATCTATCAATCTATCTGTCTATCTATCTATCTATTTATCTTTCTGTCTGCTGTCTGTGTATCCGTCTGTCTGTCTCATACAGCGTACGTCAAACGCTGTGTGTGTGTGTGTGTGTGTGTGCGCGCGTGAGCGTTGAGCGTCTCTCATTCCGAATCTATGCCGAGATATTTCAGAATGATCTCTGTTTTGTCATCCAACTCTTTGAGCGCTCTGGCGGACAGCGTCACTCCCTGCTGTGTGGGTTTTTTGTCAGGACCTTCGTACTTGCGCACGTGGACGAGGTTCTTACCGCTGTAGTAGCTCACAGCTGCGTACACTTCGCCCTCCTCATCCAGCACTGCGAACCAGGGGGTGTGATTAGGTTTTCCTTGCGCGGCCGCTGTGTCGCGTATGCGCACCACTGCGCGGATATCGGCGATGCGTGCTATTAGCTCGCGCAGCGCGTCGGCCGTGAAGTGCACTCGCTTGCTTCTGGTCAGAGACGCCTCTTTCACCTGGCCGTCTTTTGTGTAGCGCGGCCTCCTAGACAGTCTAGCCACGTCCTCCCAGATCTCCAGCGTCAAAGCTCCGTCTAAGCAGAACTCTAACCCGAGAAGACGGGAGAAGGTTTTCTCTGCTTCTTCTCGTCCATCTCTTTCTTTTTCTTGTATTTTTCTCTTCTTACTAGACCTTGTTGTTCTGGAACTCACCTTAGAACGTTTCACACCCGCAGGATGAGTAACACCATCAGCGTGAGCTGAATCAGCAGCAGAACCGATAGCAGGAGCAGCGTCAGCGCTGGTGGTATCCGAGGTCTCGTTGTTGGAACAGCGCAGCCACACGCCGTCGGTGCTGAGTGTAGCGGTAGAAGATGAAGCGCCGCCGCCCTCGTAAGGTGGCGGTGAGGGCAGTCGCCACGGACCGGACGGGACGCTACTAGTGGAGGAAGTGAGGTCGAAAGGTCGAAGAGGGAAGCCGAAAAACAAACCGCCCACCCCTTTCCCTTCGGGTTGTTCGTACGCCTCGTCGTCAGCGTCGTTCTCTGTCTCACCCTGTTGCTGCTGCTCCTCCTCCTCCTCCTCCTCTTCTTCTCGGTTTAGGGGCTGAGTGTCCGAATAGCTGTCACTCTCAGCGCGAGCGGCGTCGAGGGCGTCAGTCGATGTAGTGGTGGAGGAGAGGGGCTGTGCAACGTGCGGCAGGTCATCAAAGTCATCAACAGTAGTGGGGAGGTAAAAACCCGGTTGCCAGTACTGCGCTGTGCCAGGAGCGTTGTCGTCAGTAGTAGTAGCGGTAGCAGCAGGTGCAGCAGAAGCAGCAGCAGCAGCAGCAGCAGCAGCAGCAGCAGCAGACGCAACAGTAGCAGGCGCAGCAGCCTCAGCAGGCGCAGCAGTAGCAGGCGCAGCGGTAGCAGGTGCAGCAGCAGCAGCAGCAGCAGCCGCAGCAGGCGGGGCGGCAGTAGCAGCGGCAGCGCGCTTAGCAGCAACGTGTACCGTCGCGAGTGTAACAACGTCGCTAGCACGACGACTACTACCAGTAGTACTACTACTACTACTACTACTACTAGTACTACTACTGCTACTACTACTGCTACTACTACTACTACTGCCGCGAGCGCTCGCTACAGCGGGAGGGTGATAAGACCAAGCGGCTGCGGCGGTAGTCTCATTTTCAGTAGCAAGAGGAGGCACTGACGCTAAACGAGCGCTGTTCCGCGTAGTCTTCTTGTTCTTGGACGGCGCTAGGTGTTGTCTTTTGCTCATGGTGGTGACTGTAGAGAGCAGCAAAAGAATGAGTGAGTGAATGGAGGTTTCCAGACCCCTTATATACGCCTTCTCGCTTCTAGAGCTAAGCTACTTACTGACCCTGTTCAGCTGCCGCCGGCTGGCCGGCGGCCATTCACAAAGAGAAACAAAAGACATAAGGCATGACGTTTTCAGCTGGATCCCTTTCCCCCCTTTTGAGAGATCGACTGTCATGAGCTGAGCCGCTTACCACCCTGTTCAGCAATTCAACGCGCATTAGCTGTATAAAGGATTAACCGGTTGCTGCCGTCGACTGACCGGCGGCCATTCACAAAGACATAAGGTATGACGTTTTCAGCTGGATCCCTTTCCCCTCTTTTTTTTTTGAGGGATCCACTGTCATGAGCTAAGCCACTTACCACCCTGTTCAGCCATTCAGCGCGCGTAAGCTGTGTAAAGGATTAACGGTGATGAGCTTAGAGTGTGTATACAAAAAAAAACTACAGGAGGCGTGTGGCGTGAAGCAGGACCCCCCTAAGACGAACGTGTCTGTCTGTGAGTAGAGGCGTGTGCATGTGGTGAGCGACTTAAGTGTAAGACAAAAAAAAAATCACCACCTCCTGCCGTGGTGAGTAGACCGGGCCGGCCAGGCGGCGGCCGGCTAGTTCAATAGGGAGGGGTGACAGCTGACTAAGGCTGTGCATGAAAAAAATCCGATTTTCACCTGACCTCTGACGTTTGTTACAATGAATGTCAGAGGGAGGGAGACGTCCTCAGGTAGGGGGTAGGAGGTAAGGCTATGGATGAGGAAGAAACACCGTTTTCAGCTGGTCTCCACGGATAGCGATGACACACCCCTCGTCATCTAAGCTCTTAAGGAGCGGAGCGGTTGAAAAAGCGTCATGCGGACAGGTCGCTACACAGCTGGAGTGCTGTTGGAAATGGGATTAAACTCCCTCTGTATAAAAAGCTCTGATTTCTGTTGGAAAAAAACCATATCGCCTCTGACCACAGTAACGTCTACTACCACCACCGCCGCCACCACCGCCGCCGCCGCCGCCGCCGCCGCCACCGCCGCCGCCGCCGCCGCCGCCACCGCCAAGACGAGACGAGATGGCTCAAGCTATTCCACTTTCAAGCTCGCCTTCACCGCCTTGTCCACCTGAAAAAAAAAAGCAGCTTGACGACGTGAGACGCGCGAGGCAGACCGATGGGGAGAACAGAGAGGTAGGACAGCGGCGGTTAGCCTATAGCGACGCCTTGCTTCGTCAACTAGGTAAAGAGTTGAGCGGCTGTTGGAGAGAGTTGGGCAGTAGCTTAAAAGTTACCGCCGCCCGTATGGATGCTCTAGTAGAGCGCAGTGTCAAGACACCGGAGGAGCTGTGTACGGCGATGTTCCGAGTCTGGTGGGGTGAAACCCCGCATCGTCATAGATGGGGAGAGCTCGGTCGCGTGTTCACCCGCATTAGACGCGTGGAACTGTTGGCTCAGTGGATGTCCCTTCTCCACAGACAGGGGTTGGATTTCGAAAACCCCGACTCGCGCGCGATGCATAAGCACTTGGGCACCCTCGGCAGACGTCTAGGTAGCAGGTGGAAAGAGGTGGGGGACCATTTAAAATTGTCGCCTGAGAGGTTAGATAAGATCGCTGAAGAATGCGAATACGGAGGAAGTCCCGCTGAGTGGGCCTTCCGAGTGTTGAAAATGTGGCAAGATGAAGCTGACGGTGCCGGCGGTACACCTTTTGAACTCCTTCGAGTGTTGACTGAGGACATGGGAAAGTTTGACCTCGGCATCGCGATATTACTTGACTTTATCAAGCAAGAAACAACGAGAACGACGGACATGTGAATTGTTGTGTTTTATTTTCATACGTCTTCTTTATTAGTAAGTAAAAAAAAAAATATCATAACAATTAAGACGCGCGCCCTCTTAAAGTGTCACTTCCTCCAGTCGCAGCTGATCGCCTCATCGAAGCACGTGATAAACAAAAAAAAACGAAGAGACACGCTTCTTCCTCTCGAGAGGAAGAAGCGTGTCTCTCGATTGAAATCTTTTTCTTTTCTTTTTTTCTTAAAAGAGACAAACGCCCCTTAGAGTGCCCCCCCACCCCCCTAGAGTGCACGTGATCAATCAGGTCACTTCCGGTCACGTGATCCTCAATCAGGTCACTCACTTCCGGTTGGCCATTAGGTCATGTGACGTCACTTCCGGTCACGTGACTCATCAGGTCACTTCCGGTCACGTGATCCTAAAGTAGGTCACTTCCGGTCCCCTAAGTAGGTCATATGACGTCACTTCCGGTCCATAAGTAGGTCATATGACCTCACTTCCGGTCACGTGACCAAATGGCGGCCTCTGATTGGCTAACTAGGTCACGTGACCTCACCACTAATCCCCTAAGTAGGTCACTTCCGGTCACGTGACCAAATGGAGGCCTCTGATTGGCTGCAGGTCGATTGAGTAATAAACAGTACTTAACTATAGTCCCGTTCCGATACATACTATACTACTACTGTCCACGGGCTGGCGCGTCACACCTGTCGTTAATCACCTCCTGTAGTCTTTGCATACACAGTTGACCTGGCTTTATCTCTTCACCAGCTATAATCCCATATACATGTAGCGCACGTTACACTTGTTATCCCTCTTTTCATGCTGATGGATTAGGGGTGGAAGGGTCCAGGTGAAAAGCAATTTGATTCCTTTCTGGAAGAGGGTGGGGCTCTAGGTGAAAACAAGCTTAGAACATCCGGATTAGCCGCTCTCTCAGCTATATAAAGAGCCTCAATTTTTCTTGGAACAGTACTTCACCTCTGCCCACTTCGTCTTGTTGTACACTATCAGTCACGAGGCAGAAGCTCGAAGTAGCAGATCTTTGCAGTATGGTTTATACAGGGGTAACCTGCTAATAGGAGTTTGTCTAAAAAAAAAAAAAAAAAGGGTGAGTAGATCGCTTTTTTTTCTTTTTTTTTTTTTGCTTTTTTCAAAAAAAACCACTTAGAACTCGGGGAAATGAATATGTAGTAGCACTGTAAATAGTTAGTGTGAGTACACAGTAGAATCTACTGTACTATAGTCTTAACTGTCTAAAGACTGTGGAGCGCGTTAATGTGTGGTCTCCTTACTAATTTCACTTGACCAGGCTGGCAGGGTCAACTAGTCTAGGTAATTATAACCACAAGGGTGGCTACTCAAGATCCAAGTAGACCTACTACTACGAGATTGTCTTTTGACCACTCTGCCGCCTGGTGATTACATGCTCTAGTCTAGCTCGCCATACCCTTTGAGCAGCTCTTAGTCCCTGTCAAAGATGTAAATAACGAACGCGCTAGTATAGTTCTCCGCTCTTTTCGTCAGATGGCGCCACAATAGGATTTTTGTACATTTCTACGATACTCGCGAACATTTTAAACGCATAATGAACTATATAAGCAACAAAGCACACTTCTAATATATTGAATATAAAAAACAAGTCAATGTTGTGTATTTCTGATAGAATGAGGCAGTTTCTTTAAATATCAACTAAACTATAGCGAGATGAAAATACTACACCATATCTAAAGCGATATAAAAGATATATATAGTCAGAACCTCTCACGGATCGGTATTCTGCAACGGATCATTCCCACTGGTCCTCAAATGCCACACATGGCTCTTTGTCCATTAGGACTTTGAGCTTTGATGCTTTTGAGGTTTGATCTATGCTGCCTAACATGAGGTGTAATTAATAACACCGATGTTAGTCGGCCCCTCTTTAGGGGCCTCACAATAAACAAAGAATAGAAAGACTAAGGGACCGTTCACAAACGTCATCCCCTTCTTTTTTTTTCTACGGGGTGGGTAGGTCTTAGGTTTAGCACTATCTGTCGTTGCAAATGGCGCTCGTGTAGAGTCGGCATGATATACCAAAAGAACATTTATACACAATGATACCATTGTACAAATGTGTATACCTAGTAGGCAATGTCTAATCATCATATCTAAGAGGGTACTATAGTTTTATTATACTTTTATAGACTATTTTAAATTCCAAGCTTAGCCAAGTTCATAGTCTCCTTACCAATTTTCACTTGACCAGGCTGGCAGAGCCAACTAGTCTAGGTAATTATAACCACAAGGGTGGCTACTCAAGATCCAAGTAGACCTACTACTACGAGATTGCCTTTTGACCACTCTGCCGCCTAGTGATTACAGGCTCTAGTCTAGCTCGCCATACCCTTTGAGCAGCTCTTAGTCCCTGTCAAAGATGCGAATAACGAACGCGCTAGTATAGTTCTCCGCTCTTTCGTCAGATGGCGCCACAATAGGATTTTTGTACATTTCCACGATACTCGCGAACATTTTAACGCATAATGAGCTATATAAGCAACAAAGTGCGCTTCTAATATATTAAATATAAAAAACAAGTCAATGTTGTGTATTTCTGATAGAATGAGTCAGTTTCTTTAAATATCAACTAAATATAGCGAGATGAAAATACTACACCATATCTAAGGCGATATAAAAGATATACATAGTCAGAACCTCTCAAGGATCGGTATTCTGCAACGGATCATTCCCACTGGTCCTCGTACTCCACACACGGCTCTTCGCCCAACAGGGCTTTGAGGCTTTGAGGCTTGATCCATGCTGCCTAACATGAGGTGTAATTAATTACGCCGATGTTGCGCAGCAGCGGCAGCATCTAACTCCGAGTCACATTAAGTTAGTCGGCCCCTCTTTAGGGGCCACACAATAAACAAAGAATAGAAAGACTAAGGGAACGTTCACAAACGACACTCCTTTTTCTACGGGGTGGGTAGGTCTTTAGGTTTAGTACTATCTGTCGTTGCAAATGACCCTCGTGTAGAGTCGGCATGATGTACAAATACAGTGTCGGCTAGTTACAGCTCCTGCATTGGAGCGTCATAGAAAATGAAGATTAAGACATCTTGTCCTTAAATAGTTAAAACGAGAAGTGATAAGAATTGATATGGCAAGATGCAGCTAGTATAATGCGTTTAATGGATCATATTATATTGTACAAACCGCTCTCAAATTTAACCATTAGGTGATGAAAAAGCTAGCCCGCCACCCAGAAAAGTGTCGCTACCAACTTGACTGTATAAGAGCACCAAGCGGAGAACAACAGAACTATTTTCTGCTTTTGCTCCAATGCGGCGCTATATAGGTGGCGACCCCAAGATTAGCGAACTTATGATGTAGCATTTAAGGTTGGAGAATTCCACCCCTCTGAATGTGACAATTCGATATGCAAATTCCTAAATTTTCTGAGGGTCTGTGGGTTCCAAAACACCTCCCTTAGTGACAGTAGCGACATAGGGCATGATCATTTTCTTAAGATCGACATGTGACGCCCCATGGGGACCTCCAAGTAAGAACTAGCACACACCGAGAGTTGTACCTCGCCAAGAGTCACGCTTGTTTGCTGTTATACACTATAAAACGCTGTATAAGCAAGTACACCAAGTCGCTATATGTATATAGTGTGCGGACAGAAGTCAAAATCGTCAGTAATCCGCATGAAAACCTGTTAAAAAATAGTGTTGCTATACTTACCATTGTCGTAGTATTTAGAGTCAGCCTCCAGCGCCGCCCCGCTGCTATTTATAGACCGGGGATACCACGCAGCTAGAGTAGGGGTTCCCGGGTTTCGTTTCCCTGCGGGGTTTCCCCTTCGGTCGGCAAGCATCTGACTAAGTTTTGAGAGATGAGCTGTTGGCCGCGTCCCGGTGGCCGTGCGATTATGGCACCGGAGATATCAGTACCCGTGATTGGGTCAGGAGAAGTGGTCTACCTCCGAATGAATGAAATGACTACGGCGCGGCCAACAATGAATTTTTACATTTATATTAACTAGAGATCTAGGGCTACCCTCTGGTCAAGGAACTGAAGCTCCATCTATTTTCTAACCCCCTGAAATCACCCTCTTTTGTCAGATTTTTCCCGAAAAGTTATCTATGGGATTCCGGTGGTTAAGCGATCTAATCAGGAGGTCGGGGCTTCGAATCCCACCAGCAGTAAGACAAGAAGACGCTCTCTAAATTGATTAGGAGGTGGGGATTCCCCTCCAGAACGAGCCGGGACTGCCACTGCGTCATGTGTTATATAGACATTTGATGGACGTAAACACGGCTACTATAACTAGACCAACCGATCATTGTAGGTTTCAATTAAGATAGCAACCTTATGTGAAAGAGATGAAATAAATTAGTCAGTACAGCTCATGCTCTTTTTGTGTTACCGGAGACACTAGAACCCTTCACCCGTCTGCTCAAAATAGGGTGACCTTAAGGTGCTCTACATAAGGTGAAACATGTTCAGACACGGTCGGCGTGTGAGTCCTGTCCAGTCACGTCCGAGCAGGTTCGAACAAGTTCGAACGTGTCTGAACATGTTCTGGAGTGCAAGACGTGTGCTCACACGTCCGAGGAGCAGGTTGAGACAAGTTCCAACACACGCATACGCACACATACATACACACACATACACCCACACACCCACACACCCACACACACACACACACACACACACACACACATTTTCTGTATGAGAATTCAGACCTGAAGCTGCTCAGTGTACGGGACTAGGTTTTGTCATATGACCTACGGACGCTACTCAAGGGGGAATAAGAGGGCTGTCCCACCATGGCATGGGCGGCCTGTAGTTTATGTTTCGGTACCTACAACCAAAGAGCCAGTACCCACCCCGGGGCTTCATGTCGCACACGAGAAAAGTATAAAGATTCGAACGGTGGCGCGAACTGTCGGAATAGCGGGTACACTACGTCAGTAGTTCTTTTGTTCTCCGCTGGGTGACTGCGGGAAATGTAGTCGGTAGCGCTATTTTCTGTGCGCTGTTCTGTTCATTTTCTACACTTAACGCTTAAATAGAACAAGTGTTTGTACAAGCTTAGCCATTTTTATCAGTGTAAAAATTAAATAAGCATCGGATAGAACAATAAAAAATGAGAAAGTAATCCAGCACTTAGTATAACGCGTCAGTTTTATCATGAGACACCGAAAGTCTGGTTCTTTCGGGTGCATAAGACAGTCAGCCGAGAGCTCCAAACCAACCAAAACGTACCAGAGAGCGATCTGTGATAATCACCTTTCTATCTCAGCACGTACCCGACAGGGCAGGGGCCCTCTACACCCCTGCTCTGATGAGCATAACATGAGCAAACCGCTACATTGTTACAGAGTCCTATTCCTCTTTTGAGGTGGGACCAAATTTGAAAAAAGAATAAACTCAGAAAAAAAAAGCCTTAAGATTGAAACAGTTGTAGATGACAAATTTAATGAGGAAGTCGTATTAATTAGTTTACAAATAGCCAGTGTAAGTACGCATATGTATAGGAGAGAGAACTTGCTTATTCTTATAGGTTTGTAAGATAGTCACATCATGATGCACATCATCATAAACGCATCATGATACATTTCAATCTTTGGTCGTGTAGCAAGAGTCCTAACACTCCGTATATTTATAATGTAGTCCCGCTAAACCTAGAGCAAGAGTTCTCTTCTAGACGTTATTGCCCTAAGTAAGTCGCGTTACCAAAATTTCCCAAAAACAAAACAAAAAAAAATGTTGACATTGTAAGTAGACGAACCAGTAGACTCGCCTCTCTGCCCTCTAAAAGAGAGGGCAGAGAGCAAGTCTTACTCTTAAAAACCCCTCCCGCCCTCCCCCCCTCCCCCCCTCCCCCCCTCTGAAATGTCACAGGCTCTTTCTGTTCTACTGACTTTGTATCTCGAGCTTGACGGCTGGGTTGGGCATTTAGGGGGCCACAGATCCTAGCCGCTAGCTTGACGAGGCATTCAAGAGTCCCATCAACGTTCTCTTGAAGTAAATTGAATCCTTTTTTTAACTGTAACCCGTGCTTTCTACCCAGACTCCTTTAAATGTGATGACATAATATGACAGATGGAAGGTTATTTGAATTCATATCTTATGTCATATGCTATACTGCACTGACCGGATGGTTGAGGTGAAGCCTCTGATATTTAACTGTGCATCAATTTGTCTAGCATAGAATGATTTCATTATGTCTTTTTGATCATAATATAATTTTAAATTCAATAGAAAGCTCTGATTTGTTTATCAGCATTTTATGTAAGATCATGAGCAATTTAATGACATTGACATTGACTTTGTTGGACACAAATTTCTTTACCCTGCTGATGTGTGGAATAACTTTTTGGGGACTGTACCGTTCCACTCATAAGTAGTTATAAGTGATGGTACAAAATACTTTTTGATCATAATATAATTTTAAATTCAATAGAAAGCTCTGATTTGTTTATCAGCATTTAATGTAAGATCATGAGCAATTTAATGACATTGACATTGACTTTGTTGGAGACAAATTTCTTTACCCTGCTGATGTGTGGAATAACTTTTTGGGGACTGCACCGTTCCACTCATAAGTAGTTATAAGTGATGGTACAAAATACATGGTCTCTAAGCCATTGCACTGTTCTCATGACTAGAAAATCACCTCTTCATCAGCTACATCACCGCCTTGGATACTTGAAGTGCATCAAACAAGTCATTGATGAACAAAATAAAGAGGATCAATCAATATGACTGAGAGTGGCTGTGTGCATTTTTGCGAGGACTGTGTCTTCATCTCAGTATACCAAACACATCATATGTTCTCTTGAACACTCAACAGAAGCTGCATGCCCTCATATCATATACACTGTTTTGTACCCATTTGAACTACACACTATAGTCATTACATTGATATTATGACAATCTGTCTATGTTGTATGTTTGATTACGCTTGACTGTATTTGATTGTCTTGTACTTTGACTACTTTTTGGAACCTTTACTTTCATAGTCCATGTCTCTTGATCAGCTCATATTCTTAACATGGGACACACCAATCATATCCTATCCTTTTGTTATTTTATTGCATCCTATTCTTTTGCTATTGTTACTTCACCTGTTGTCATATTCCGCATTAGCGAGATACAGTGGCTCCACCTGATAGGAGTATCTGTCACTATAAGTAGCTGAAGCTGGTACCTGCCATGTCCAAAATAGGAAGTTTAAGGGGTTGTGAGTATTGTGAGTGTGTTGTTCCTGGTCACTAGCTATGTCACTTGACCAGTGTAGTGTAGTGGTTATCACAGTGGATACTAGTCCAAAAGACCTAAGCTCAAGTCCCTCCCAATCCTATGCCTAAACTGGTCAAAAATATGTATCTTATATATTTTAGTTTATTTTGTAGAAGTGAGTACCAGTCTTGAGGATTTGTTAAGATCAAATAGTGTGTTATTCTGTTTCCATTCCCTTACAAATGTAATTAACTTGATTGATATGTATTTGACTGAAAATGCTTGGTTTCCTGTGGTAGGTATATGAAGAAGGAAAAAGTCTCATCTTTAAACGGAATAATCATCAGATGTGGCTTGAAGGGGAGTTGAGCTTAGGTCCTCTGGACTGTGAGTCCACTGTCATAACCACTACACTATACTGGACACAGATGACATAAGGAGTGTCCAGGTATGACCTATTCACAATACCTACACCCAGTTTGTACCCTAATCTCGGCCACAAGATTTGGCTAAGCTGGTTGCTGTGAGTACTGGGAATAGACCTAGGACCAGTGGAAATGGCGCTGCCCACTGATCATCTCGCTAATGCCCTATATCATTTAACTGTAGGGGCATATTATTACATAATAATCTCATACACAGTATTTCCGGGTAACGTCTACTGTTTACTCGGCTTCTCTACCTGGAGCTAGCGCACACAATTCCGGGGAGAGGACTCGGTCCTCTCCCGGTTACCATGTGCCGCTCTCAGGTTGGTTGGCCGACCCTCCCACCTGGCCACGTGATCAAAGGACCGGTGGTTATATAAGACCCTTGGTTTACCTGGAAGGTAGTCAGTGCAGGCCCGGCTGATGATAGACTTCACCATGTCCAACTGTGCGGACAACGTTGTATACTGAGATTATAATGATTGTTTCCTGTACTCTTATAGAAACCTGATTATTTTATATATTTTATAGAAACCTGATCATTATATATTATATTATGTGTGCTGATTCCACACTGATTGTTCCCCTGTTCAGGAACGTGATTCACTTTTGTAATAAAAGTCTGATATTCTTGCACCTGGAAACTGCCATTCTCGTTGTTCCTTAAATTTGAATAACCACTAACCCTCACACTGGTGCGGTGACCAGTAGCAGTAAAGGTAGCAGAACAAGCCGATTGTCCGGGAATATGTTCGGATTATACTGAACAGGAAGTCCTTTTTGGACAGACAATGGCTACCAGTGGTAGCCCTGGAGGCTCAGGCACGGGACTGGGAGTTGGAATGTGGGGGGTTAGAACCGGTACATGAAAAAGAAGGTTGCTTAGGAATCGCATGAATTTCAGAAAATTCAAGCTGAGATTGCTGAGAACCGGAAGGTGAATGAGAATTCCTAGTCTCTTAAAGAGAAATATGGAAAGGAGTTGAGACAGTACTCTAGGGAATAGTACGTCCTGAAGCAAGGGACAGAGGAGCTCGAAAAGGGCAGAGACCAATTGGTGAGAGAAAATGAAAACACCAGAATACAGATCCTGGAGGAAACTGAAGAGTTGGAAATAAGGCGAAAAGCCGAGGTGGTGCTCTCTGGAAGCCAGAAAAACTCTCTTGCAAAGTGAGATGACTGCAGTTGCTGAACAACAGGAGCAGTATGTTCTGGAGGCACAAGTACCTGAAAACATACCAGAAACCGTCGGTGGCAATACTCTTACTGCTAGTAGGGGGGAGGTGTTACCTCAGTATGATCCATTTGACAATACCAATGGGTTAAGGAATGTGAAGGACTCTGTGTATATATGCAGAGGGAAGGGTTCTAAGAGAGGGAATGTCACCGGGCATTCTCTAGAACGGGAAGCTGTAGGACAATCAGTTAACCGGGACGCTAAAGGTCTGGTTAACAGGGAAATGTCCGCTGAGGAGGAAGTATCTGGACATTATAGAAACAAGTTTCGAGATGAAGTTGTGAATCATAGTTATGGTTCATTGAATCCCTTTTCTGGGGATGACCCTGCTCAATATGGGAAACCGGGAGATTATGAAGAGAAGGGTAATTACAGGTATTGCCCGAAGGGTAATTACAGGTATTGCCCGGATTCAACTTATTCATACCGACCACCAACGACAAAGTCTCACAAGGGAGTCAATAAAGACTGAGGAAGAGACAATCAGGTGGAGAGTATGGAAAGGGATAGGAGGAGAGAAACCAGGGGAAGGTGGCCTACTGCACCCAAAAGTGGAGTAGGGTTGACAGGCTATCAAGGCCCGCGCTTTGATGATGGTACAGAGTCAGAATTACATAACTCTTCTGACGAAGTACCGAGAAAGCAGGTGGGATTTAATTGGAGGGTAACAATGACCCCTGCTGAGCACAGGTTGCATAACCGAGACCCTGCTATAGGTAATTTGGGTCTGGATTGCTCTAGCCGAGGTCAAGACGGTACAGACCTGTTGGCTTGGAGTAACCGCATGTCAGGTCAATTAGTGCATTCTAATTATGCAACTAAGCGCGCGAGTGACAAAACCTTACAGGGGCCTACGTCCCTGGAAGGTAGAATATCAATCACTTCTAAATGATTGTAAGTACAACTGCTGGAGCAAAGACGAGTCCCTGGGGGCTTTTGTTATCTGGCTAAGTGATGGCCCTGGTAAAATAGTGGTGGAAGAATGGAGAGACACTTATGGGCCGGAAGCTACTTATGACCAATTGGAAGTACTAGCTTGTTATACCTTTGGTAAGATGGTGACAGTAGATCACTGGACTCTGTTTCAGAGGAGAATGCAGAAACCTAAGGAATCTGCTAAGATTTATGGAATAGAACTGCAGCGATTGTTGAGGCAGGCTAGACCAGAGTGGAGTAGGGATGCTGAGTATTACATAGAATCCCTATTTGTGAGATTCATAAGTGGTCTAAGTGATCCTGACCATGCAAAAGTCTGTGGATGAGCTCATGGCGGTTGATCAACATGACAAAAAGAAAATATGGTATGATACCTGCCAACAGGGGTCAGCGCGTCTCTGGAATTGAACATTCCTTAGATGAGACCGATTCTTCCGGGGAAGAATCTGACGGGGAGGAGAGAGTAAACGCTCTAAAGTTCAAAGGACGTCAGAAAACTAGCTCGTCCTCAGCTTCCGGGAAGCTTCCGAGTAGCAACGGTTATTCTGAAACCCCCTGGAAACCTGATACTTGGAAGACTTAGACTGATAACAGTCAAAAAAATAAGATCCCGGAGAAGACCGCTTCGGATAGAACAAATGCGTTGGAAAGCCCGTTAAATACATTAATCGAGTCCATGATAAAGCGCTTGAACGAAGTGTTTGAAAATCAAACCAGGCGTCACCCAAGGGTAGATCGTAACACTGTCCAGCGTTACCGGTGTCAAGTAAAGGGACACTTTGCATCCGAATGCAAAGCAGAGAAACCTGTTCTGAGAAGTGAGGTTTCGGGAAATTAGAGGGGGTTACCGGGGATGGCAGAACGGTAACCCCTGAGGAAAGAAGCCAGATTATCACTGACGTTAGTGGTGAAGATTCATTAACAGTGAATGCGTCCAGAAAGAAGGGAGATGGGACTGATTATCCCGGAAACCATGAGGCTGGGGAGGTTGGTACAACAGGCGCCCAGGGATGCGCGGATGGGAAACCTAGTACCAGTTTAGAGGAGTCAATAACCAAAGAGTTGGTTAAGGTAGGAGGAACCAGGCTTCCTCCGGGTCATCCTTGTCTGGAACACCTGAAAGGATGTGGATTTGATCTGGGCACTGATAGTGACTTTCACCGGTTTACTAGGAATCCCTCAGTAACTGATGGGGAGAGGTGGTATGTTTCCTGTTCTGTACAAGGAAAGACCATGGGAAATTCTTATGGATACTGGAGCTAGCCACTACATGATCTCTAAGAGGTTCATCGGCTTATTGCCGGGTACGTGTGAGAACCTTACAATGAGGGTAAACGCATGCATGGCTGATGGTACCAGAATGACAACATTTGGTCGGACTTTTCTGATAGTCTCTGCGGCTGGGAAAGAATTTGTTTGGGCCCCAACCATAGCAGAGATTGAAGATGATGGTATCCTTGGGTTGAATGTTGCGGCACTTTTCGGTGCGACTTTGAATCCAAAAAGTGGGAAATTGAGGATTGAACACCCATACGAGTGACCCAGTTCGGAAAGTACGTCTTTCGGCCGACGATTTTCGTTTCTACACGCAGAGGGGTGGTGGACCCCCTATAATTATTCAATGCATTGACTTTTCTAGAGTGATACCACAATTAGGGTGGAGACAATGGCCTCTGCGCCAGATCACTCACAGGTGGACCCTCACCAGGAGGGCGACTCTGTTACCGGAGAGAACTTGGTCGATACTCGACTGGATAACCCTGAAAACCCGGAGGAGCTCGACTTTCTGGGGCAGGGAGAGATCATGGACGTAGACAGTGACTCCCAGTCATCGTTATGCCCTGCAAATGTTGCTGCCAATTACCTGGAGAGCCTCGACATTAAAGCTGTCAGTCCTGCCAACAGCATGGTAGATAACACACAACAAGCCGCATTGGTTGACAAGGCATTGGTTCTTACTGTTAGAACTAGATCTTCCAGTACAGAGGTGAAAGCGCGAATTAAAGTGCTGAAAGGCACTCCTAGGGGGCCTGGTGGTGAAGGGGAAAGGGCAGCCTCGAACTGGTCGAGCTCCGCTGACAGTAATCAGCCAGACGAGTTCATCCAGGGGAAAGGACGCCAGGCTCTCCGGAACGAGAAGGCAAGACTCGCTAACTTGCCGGATTTCGCTTTGGTGGGAAATTTATTGGACATTCAGTCCGGAGTACAACCAGAGGCAAATCCGGTTGTGGGGCAGAAGGAGGAGGCTATGGATGTCTTGGAAGGGACTACTCCTCCGGGACTACTCCTCCGCCACAGGAGCTGCCGCCTCAGTGGTTAACACAGCGCAGATCAGTCCCCTTCGGAGTGCACATAATTCTGAGGAAGAGAATGAGGAAGTTAAGAACAAGCTGACGAGCCTGCTAACGAGAAGGAAGATCCCATCCTGCCTAATTACGGGATGCGAAGGATCTGGGCAAACGCGAACAATAAGTTCCGCGTTTTCGTTATCAATTTCTGTGACCGACAAACTTCAGCTGTTGGACCAGTTGCGAATCTGACCCGATAGTTATTACACTAGGGAGCAAAAAGAGAAGCTCATTTTTGCTATGACTCGGTTGTATGACCAGCGAGAAAGAAACTAGTGCCCCTTCGCGGTCTGTGTAAATCAGATCGGCAGCGAGAGGAGGTAGGTAGAGAGTCTCAACTCTGTTACGGGTGTCTCGAACCCCTGCCAGGTGACCTTATGCGTCACATGAAAGATTGCCATAATATGGGAATCAGTGTAGCACGCAAATCAAGTGAATGCCCTACATGATGCTGTTTGTGATCAGTACAAATCACTGACACCAGAACAGCATGCTAAGATCCGGCCGGCAACCCCATACTACTGTGAGGTTACGGATGGCAAACTTAAAGCCCGGGTCGCAAAAGTTCACGATGAACGATGAGGAGTATGGCGTATTATGCGCCACTCGTACATCAAGAAGAGGTGCCAGCAATTTCCCGCAGCCGGAAACTCGGGGAGGAGCAGGTACGGCAGGGATCGCTCCCGGTCTTCCTCTCCCGGCCGGAAGAGGAGGAACCACGGCTCCACTCTTGAGGAGATTGATAATTCCTACTATGGGAATTATAAGGCCCTGGAAGGTTTGGGAATACTACTGTGAGTATCCCGACCCGCTCTACGTCAACCGGAAAGACGGAAAACGGGACCGCAGTGGACGTGGAGAATCGTCCTAGTGCGCGGAAACATACCGCACATACCTTTTTTTTCCCCACCAAATGCAGAAATCGACATTTCCTATATGACAGTAATACCGAACAAACTCCTTATAACTGGTTATCATTCTCGAATCATGATTTCAATCATGGATGTCTGGCATTACAAACACAATGGGTTTTTATAACATCATCGAAACATAATACACACAAGTAATAAGGTATAATCGAACACACAAACACTTCACAAGTCCTTCACGATAGCTTGGAGCTCTTCAAGAGTGCTACTCCATTGAGTGAGTCCGATCCCGAACACCGTGATAAGCTTGACGTTTAAGGCCTTCATCATAGCGGCCTGCTCCTCCAGGGTATCTTCTGCTGCCTTTTGAAAGGCACGGGCCGTTTTGAATTCCTGCTTCGCCCTACCCAGCCTACTGGTGAGCTCGGCCACCTTGCCCGGCTCTGGCTGATCTTCGATCCGTTGTTTTTTCGAAGATATGTCTCAAACCTTCCACCTGTTTGCCCTACATGGCTGTGGCATAGTCCGCAGATACCTTCCCCATCGAAGTGGCACACTCTTTCATGATGGTCTGCTGCTCGAGCAGCCACCGGGTATATAGTTCCGTATGCACCACGGCATTAGGGGCCTTCACAGGCTCGAAGTAGTCCTTTGGGATGTTGAGGGCGGGTCAAAGGTGCTCGCCACTGACCATAAGTTCGTACCACACTTCCGGATTGACTGATGTTGGTGCCTTCTCCTCTTCTACTCTCACCACGGGTCTGAAGGGCACCGTGGCTGAGGTAGTAATTGTCGATGTTGCTGTAGTGGCAACAGTTTTTGGTGCCGCCGCTGGAATAGTAGTAGTAGGTGTGGTGGTGACAAGGTTCGAAGTAGTAATTGGGACTGGGTCCACCACAGTCTTGACGTCCATATATTCTGACTTTGAAGTCACTGTGGAGGCAGGGGTTTTAAGCCCAACCTTTACACTGGAGCTGCACACTTCCGAACTGGTCTTTTTCACTACCTGGAGACTGTTAATGGTGGCTGTCACCATCATGTCCTGTTTCCCAGGTAGGACATAGTTCTCGGAGTCGATCATTTCGACGTTCCTTGAGTCTGGTCGACGGAGGGCGTCTTACACGCAAAAAAACGAGGGGAGATCATTGTAGGGATCCTTCTGGGGTTTGTTGCTCTGGACCAGGAAGATCCATCGAAGGGTAGTCGGACCTACTGGCCAAGTTCCCAGGGGTCAGTGGACGAAGGGTTTTGAGAAGACCGACCCTTTGGTGCCGAAAAGTCTGGACCATAACGGGTCGCAGCCCCTGGAGTGGGGACCGTTGCTCGATGGTTACCGCCCTTCCTCTCCCTGGCGTTGGAGCTCGGGGAGAAGGGTCCTCCGACTTCACTTTCTTGCATTCGGGTTCAGAATTCGCCAGACTTCTGTTGGCTTCACTACGTTTCCCCGTGAGGGGGTTGGCTGTTCTCCAAGCAGCCATTTCCGCATAGAGGTCCTTACCAAGGTCAAAACGTCCCCTCCGATCCGTGCGTTGGAAGCAGACTGCTTGGAGTTTCTGGCGATCTGAACTTTCCCGAACTGCAGGGTCTCTATAATGATATTTTAGAATTTCACCTTATCCAGCCCAGCAACCAACCTTGCGTGCAAGTCTCCGCCGTTCTTTCGAGCCAGCAGCATGGGGTTAGCAGCAAAACCTACACCCCGGGAAGCGGGGGATGGAGAACCTTACAGTGAAAACTGAGACCAAATCATTGATCTCAGTTGTGGCTCCGAGAGGTATCTCTGTACCGAAGCCGGCAGTAGCACCAGTAGCGCCTGCTGTGGATGTCAAACCGGTTGTTATCCAGCCTGTTGTGGGAGCTTCCCGAGCAGAGACTACTGGGAATGTGAAACTAAAATACATCCCCATAGTGAACTACTTCTCCAGGGAAGAGAGAGCCAGCTGTGAGATTGGGCAGAAAATCGTTACCGGGTTTCAGGAAGCCCAACGTCAGCTAGCGGTGGAGTATAACACCAAGATCTTGGGCCTGTTTACACATGGCCTCAAGATAGCCCACCGGGATGAGAAAGCATTAGTCTCTAAAGGCAATGCCGAGGTTTTGGCTAAGAAAACCCGAGATGTTGTACAACCGTTATCTGCATCAACTAACGTTAACTGCACTAATGCACATAACGGCAGACCTACCAAACGTTATCTGCATCAAACCAACGTTATCTGCATCAAATAGGCAGTCGTTTTTGGTAGTGACTAACGTTATCTGCAGTACCAGTGTATGGCACATCCAACCGCTATCTGCATCAATCAACATTATCTGCAGTAACAGCTATTTGGGGAAGAATGTTGACTTTTTGAGGTCTAAAAGCACGATTTTTGGGGAAAATGCCACCATTTCATTCAAATATCCCCATTACTTAAATCAGGGGTAGACACTAATGCTGGCCCGGGAGCCAATGGCCGTAATTTTAGGTCCGAGCCCGTAGTTTTCCCCAGAATTACCCTGTCATGGGCCCGGCTGGCCCACAAGAAATTTGGCAACATATTTGAGTGGAATATACCTAGGGAGCATAGTGATGTAATATGTCTTTGGAAAGAGAAAAACTTGAACAAATGAGGCAATTTGTTCTTATTTTAACACAGATAAATCAGGAGTATATATTGTTTTCTCATTGAAATTTAATTTCCTGGCCGGCAGCTGAAAATCCGGGCCCATAGATTTCTGGAGCTACGGGCCCGGGCGGCCCACAGGTGAAAAAGTTAGTGTCTACCCCTGTTAAATGGGCAAAAAACAATATGTACATGTGCACAAGCAAAGTTAATTCTTTAAAATATGTGCCATAGGTATATTGTACTTGTATATAGTGACCAAGGTATACCTGTATGCAATGGTAGGTCAGGAGAACAGGGTAGGGCACATGTGTAAGGATGACTCTGATGAAGAGTGAAATTGATGCAGTTAAAGGTTGTTGATGTGAAAACGTTATCTGCAGTAACAACCTCATACTAGTCATAGAAGCATTAATGCTATTATAACCATTTCAATGGACCATTTTCTTAAAAGATGTCACTTCTTTTTTACAATATTGGCCATTTCTAGAAATCTAATTAATCATTATCAGTTTATTTGGCATTTTCTTGCCAACTGGCCATTTAAAAAAAATTAGACTACTGCACCATTTCTGACTCTCTTCTCAGCAAATTGGCAATTTGTAAAAAAAAATTGACTCTTTTTTTGTAATATTTGACTTTTCTTCCCTAAATTGACCAATGAAAAAAATCGACTCTTGGTGATTAGAGTCATTTTTCTCGTCAAATTGGCCATTTTCTCAATTTTTGACACTTTTCTTGTCACACTGGCCATTTCAGGGAAATATGAATTTTTTTAGATTTTTTACCCTTTCCTTAGCACAATGACTATTTTCCAAAAATTAACTCATTTTGTGATTTTCAATAATTTTCTAGCCAAATGGGCCATTTTAGGAAAAGTTCTTCAAGTTCTGGAAAACAAAAGCATCAGGGAGAAGTTGACTTCCATTGATGCAGATAACGGCTTTTTGATACATATAAATTGATGCAGATAACGTTGGTTTGATGCAGATAACGTTTGGTTGGTCTGCCGTTATGTGCATTAGTGCAGTTAATGTTAGTTGATGCAGATAACGGTTGTACAGATGTGGAGGATCAGAAAAGGAAAGCTGAGGCCGCCGCTGAGTTCATTCGCCAAGAGAATGAGACTTTAGCCCAAAGGGCAAAGGATATCAACGTGAAGTTTCACGGGGTGTTTGGTGTAGCATTCGATAAATGGGATGGTACAGCCAAACATGCTCTTGCCTTAATGAAGGCAAAGGAGGCGCCCTTGGGGTAAAAGCTACGGGAAGACTCCAGGACTATTTCTGTTCTGCATAAGAAATAAAAAAAAGGAACTTTGGGTTTCCCGGATGATTAACTTCTCCGTTAATCAGAGGTAATACATTTTTGATGACGGTTTCCCACAATGCTTTTGGGAGGACAAGTATCTTTTCAGATGCATAAGAGGCGGGGGGACCTTCTGTGTGAAACTCTGGAATTACCTAACTACTCAACTCTCAACTTAAGCTGTCTTGATGGGGAATCAAGACTCCACCAGGAAGCTTTAAACCAACTACCCTGAAACTGACATTTAGGATACGTTACCAGAAGTCGTTCAAATTGTTCCCGTCCATGGATTACTTATTAAACAAACTGTGCTTGTGGTTTCCAGTTGGATTATACTTACCTAAATAATGAACATTCCTGGATCGAGGACGGGATACTTGCCGAGCCATATATACATGAACTTACCTATGGGTGATATTTATCCAAGAAACAGTATTAAGAAGCTCCGTCTAAAAGAAGCGGAGAGCACCCTGGTCACAACTAGACCACTAGTAAGCTATATTTATTTGTAAGGGTTTCCTGGTACACTGCCAGGTTACTCATAAAAACATATCAATATATACGATAGTCATAGCTATTGTGATACATATCACCAAACGTGTTTCATAATAATGTTCCGACATTTATCTTATATTACGGGTTTAATACTGTGCTATTTATGAAGATTGTATGATCTGAAAAACTAGGAAACGTGGTTACCCATGTTGTTTGTATCAGTTGTTAATACTGTGTGTAAATATGACGTGTACCATTGTGTACTGTTGTGTGTGTTGACCCTGTTGTATGTTGCGAGAGGTATTAGAGTTACTGGTTATGTAATCGGATTACCCACCTTAAAAGAGCTGTGGTTACTTTTATCTATTGTTTGGATGTAGTCATTAAAACACATACTAATGTAAGACGCTGGCGGTTGTGAGTCCTTATCAGGACTGGGTTTTATTATCCTTTTTGTTACATTTCAAATATAACACACCCCATGCACATTTTCTTAATAACCTAGTAAACTTCATGAGGAAGTTATATCGAAATGTGTTTGTTTGTTTGTAATTGGTTTATTTGACTGTCCGAATCGTAGGCTTATAGCCTGTATTATTGATAAGAACAGTATGGATATGCATTTGGAAGGCAACCTCATCTCTTATGGATGTAGGGTACCTCCCAGGCATATTTGTACCCATCATATGGTACCGGAAATAAATGCCAATGGTGTTGATTAGCATTTGGGTGAAGTTAGTATACTCTTAATAAAATTTCTTTCTTATTTCTATATTGTTAAATGAGATGGTAGGGTGATGGTGATAATACTTATGCAAGGGCCTTGAAATGTGATTTTTTGAAGGTTACATAACTTTCAATCCTTGAATGGTTCTTTGTGTTTATTTGTCACTTAACACTTGGCATGGGTCGTTTGAGCCCCCCCCTCCCCCCTCCCTCCCCTATATGTCAGGTAGGAGATCTATGAGATTTGCATATTTCTCGTCCAGCCATTTGATGAACTTGGCTTCCTCATCTATTTCTCTAGTCTCCACAATTTGGTTATTCCAATTAATGGCCTGCCTATATGTTAGACTTTTTCTACTTATTGGGTTTTTCGGTATGCATACTCTTATTAGTGTGCCGTCATGGGCCCTGGTAGGAATGTCTCTGTTGTCCTTATTTTGCTCCTTCTGTGCAGCTCTGAAACTACTCAGCTCAAGGTGCCTTTCTCTCCTTTCAAGTAGGGTGTTCAGTGCAATTGTCTTCCTTAATTTGTCTGTATTTATGGTATCTTTATTTCGTAGGGCTGTTCTTACCCCTCCATTAATTTGTGTCTGTAACTTCGATATGTGCGTGCCAATACATACCATATAAAGGATATCCCCATAATCAAGGGCTGGCAGAATCATGAGTTTGAGTACCTTTATTGCTGCATGTCCGGGCATTTTCAGCCTGATCCTCCTAAATAGGAACAACCTGAACTCTAGATTTCTACTAATAACATCTATGTGCTTTTTATAATTTAGCTGTGAGTCCAGTGTTATACCCAGGTAGCAGTATGTTGGAGCATAGAGGATTGGATCCTGACCAATGGCTAGTCTAGGCCTAATAAGCTTTTTGAGCAGTGCTGGTGTAAAAAATGACATTGCCTTTGTTTTCTTTGCGTTTAATGAAAGTTTATTCATAATGCACCATTCAGTCAGGGATTTTAAATCTGAGTTTATAATGGCTTCTGCATTTTGGCAGTCAGGGGTGTGGGCTAGGTAAACAACAGTGTCGTCGGCATAATGTTGACAATTTAGAGATTTAATACATAGGTTCAAGTCATTTATATAAAGTAGGAATAATAAAGGGCCAAGGACGGATCCTTGGGGCACACCACATGTTATTGGATGTAATTTTGATGTAATATTATTAGCTCTTGTGCATTGTTTCCTATTGTGTAAATAACTTTCTATCAATTTAATTGTGTTTATTCCAAATCCTTGTATATCTAGTTTTTTTAAGAGAATTTTGTGGTCTAAAGTGTCGAATGCCTTTTTAAAATCGATGAATATTGCTGTTGTGACCTTGCCCTTGCTGAATGCATTATAAATGTCATCTGTCAGTCTTGTCAAGCTGTCAATTGTCGATCTTTTGGGCCTAAATCCGTCTTGTTTGTCAGTCAGTACATTATTGTCATTAATGTGTTGGAGCATCTGCTTATGAATAACTTTTTCGGCTAATTTAGCAGGTAGTGGCAGGATACTAATCGGCCTTAGGTTGGATACATCTGATGCGTCCCCCCCTTTTGGGAGGGGGGTTACTTGGGCAATTTTCCATGAGTGGGGGAAAGAGTATGTCCTTAATACTAAGTTAATTATATAGCGCATGTGCTGTGGCAGGGCCAACATGGCATCTTTGAGTATCTTTGATGAGATGTCTTTTACTCCTGATGACTTGTTGATGGCAATATTCTTTATAAGGCTGAGCATTTCTTCCTCTGAGCAATCTTGCACTGTGAAATGAGTTGCTAATCTAGGGGTCCTGGAGGCCCAGGGGATGTTCATATTTGCTGCTAATTTATTTCCTATGGTAGCAAAAAATTCATTTATAAAATTTGCGGTATCATTATCTGGAATGGGTTGGTCCTGGTCTACTAAATTAAAATGTATATCTTTATCCTTGGGATTTAATAAATCATTTATTTGTGCCCAGTAGTCTTTCGGCTTATTCACATTAGCATCCAGCTTGTCATTATGATAAGCCCTTTCAGCTTCCCTACAGGCTGCCTTTGACCTGTTCCTTAGATAATCAGATATATTCTTATGGTCAATATTCTTTGTGCGCCTGTATCTAGCCATGGCTTCATTTTTTTCATGGATCTGTCTCATCAATTGGGCATCAATCCAGGGTTGTTTTTCTTGCTTAAATTTAAAAGTTTTTATAGGACAAGTAATATTTATCAGAAACGCTATTTTCGAAATGAAGATGTCCCATGCCTCGTCTGGGGTGTTTGTATTCCAGAAATTGTCCCAATTTGTGTTTAATAGGCCTAACTTGAAATTTTCTACAATGTAGTTTCTATAACATCTACCCTGAAATTCCACCTTGTTTATGGGTCTTTGAATATACGACCTGGTGGCATATATTAGGTGGTGGTCTGTAATAGCTGGTGCTAATACTCCTGAAGCCATTATGTGCCTACTATTGGTGAAGATTAGGTCAATCATAGTGTCTTCAGTCTCAGTATTGAGGTGTGTGTCTTCTTGTATTAACTGAGTGAGACCTAATGTTTGGCAAAGTCCTCTTAGCCCATTTGCTTTTGTGACACCAGGTTTGTAATTGACATTGAAATCCCCTAGCATTATAATTTCGCTATATTTATTTTTGTCTAAATTTGTGAAAATCTCCTGAATTTTGTCAAGTGCATTTTTCATGTTTTTATCTGGCCTATAAACATTTATAATTAATATTGGTTTCTGCTTACCCCTACTAACTGCTACGCAATGTAATTCCAAATCTTTAGTGCTCGTGTTATATTGCTCTAGGGGTTTAGTGGCGAAGGTAATATCATTTGCAATGTATAGAAGGACTCCTCCACCCCATTCCTTTTCCGTTAAGTCCTGCCTATCCAACCTGACGATGTTGTATCCTTTCATGGCTACTTGCCTATTTGGCATTTTTTCATTTAGCCAGCTCTCCGAAATTCCCATAATGTCTATATTAGAGTTTTCCAACATTAATCTGATTGCTATTTTGTTTGAATCCAAGCTCCGTGCATTCATATGGCAAATATGCATACCTTTTTTCCCCTTAAAGTCAACTATAGACATAATTGTGGCAGTATCCAAATATGACTAGGGGGGGGGTGACCCTGGGGGGGGGGGGGTCCACATCACCGTTGTTGGTAATGTGTGTGGTATGAACCAAAATAAGGACCAGTCCTTTTGTCCTCTTTTCTATCATGGGCTCAGGTGTGTGCTTTACAGCTATCTGAGCGACTAATGTAAGTACCTCCATTTTTATTATAAAATGCGGGGGGGGGGGGGGGGTTTATGCACCAACCTGTTTAGTTGGTGTATAATGTTAATATTATGTTAGAATATACTTAACTACTTATTCTAGCTAATTTTGATAGTAATGGTGTTTAGTGTTTTTGGGAAATTCCACTTTTATATTGTGTTACAGCTACTTCCATACTTTTCATTATATAAATTCTTGTGCGTACTATGAGAGTGGCTGCATGTAGGCTTATGTTTAAATTGTTATAAACGTTGGGGGGGGGGTGGTGGAGGGAGGTTGGGGGATGTTATATTTACTGAGTCCACTTGCGCTTTCTACCTGGTGGCATGCACAGCTGGTATAGTTCACATTGGCTCAGTCAGGTATTAATGGGGTTTCCTTTTTAGTTGTGTAAGAAGGGCGTGATGGGTGGTGTGTTAATCTATATTCAAACATATAAGACTTTACTAAGACAAAAACACAAGTATGACAATATGTAATTTAAATCATTTATATACTAAATATTAGCTTCGATGCATACAGTTCTATCAAGAAAGGTGATCTAGTCCATAAAGTCATCTTCTACTATATAATGGGTTTGCGTCCAGTAGGATGTCATACCCTGAAAGCTGTATAACCGGTTAAGGGCGTCTAGCACCCTGAGATCGTCCGTGGTCACAGCGCCGCTAGGCGGCCGAGTTCTTATGTCAGAAGGGTGGAACCTAACCTCCCATCGTAGGAAAATATATCGACCTGGCCGGCCATCGTAGCAATACTGTCTCTAGGGTAGCTATTATATATATGTAGTACATAACAGGATTTTCTTCATTTTTGAAATATGCTAAGTGCTATGTATAATACGGGCAATCTAATTTTATTTGGAGGGATGCTACTATGTAATAAAAATAAATTTTGTTTTAATTCTGGCTGAATAAGGATAGAGTAGGCTTCTATAGTGATCAGGTGTTCCTTGTTGATGGGTGGTTATTATTTCTCCATCCTCAAGGACAACCATGGGATACATGCCTTAATTTTATCACAATGGTTGCATATAAATTTCTCGGTGTCATGCACAGCTAGAATAATCAATGCAGCAATGCCCATCTCCCATAATAAGCTCGGTGTCATGCACAGCTAGCCATGGTATGGATTCAAGACATGTAATTTTTAATACGGTGGTACAATCTCAATAGGGCCTACTCCATTATGTTAGTATTGTTTGTCATTTTAAAAAATCGAAAAGTATGCTTTAAAGGGTGAAATTTGGAATATTTGCAATTTATTAGTATGGTGCACTCTCACCCAGCTGGGCTCCATTTTCTTCAAGGACCTTCTTGTTTTTCTTAATGGCATACGCCATGAGCCTTGCCCATGATGTTTTCGTGGTAGGGAGACCATGGAGGCCATCGTAAAGTTTCCCGTACTTGTGCTGATAATTGCCATGTTGCTTATGGTGGACCGTATTCCCGAGCCATGGTCCCACCAAGCAGTGGTCATCGTTCATGGACACTATGGCATTGTTAATGGCCACCATGCCGTCATCTACAGCCTTTTGCTGCTCGAGGTACATCCCGGCGGTGTGGTTGTGCTTATTGTAGCTCAGACCTATCATTTGACTATACACCATCCTCTGTCAACATTGATGTGTCTTTTAAGCATTTCAAGCCTATCCACAATAGTGTCTACTAAAGACTCCATGGTGTTGAATATGGGTGTGAGTGTCCCATCATCTTCTTTGTGAGATAAGTCATTGACACCTCCGAAGATGATCATTAAGTCGTACCTTCTCACTTTAAGTAGGCGGGTTGCTTCGAGGTGAAGGTCCTTGAGCGTAGCACCAGAGTTTGGTTCCGCAAAGATTGATACGTCACTGATGCCCATGGCTTTTAATGCCGTGAGGATTCTGCATTTCATCCCATAGCCCCTACTATCCGCCAGTAAAAGCACGTCAAACATATTGAGACTTTACTCCTATGGTACCGAGCACTGCTCTCAGTTGACTGCTCTAATCCAATGCAGCTATTGGTGTGGTGCGTGTTGGTAATAGAGTCAATTGACCTACATGTGCTGGGGGGGGGGGGAATATGTAGGTGAGTGCCATCAGCTGACCGGCCAGCCCTCTATAGTCCATCTCCCACTAGTCGGCCAAGTCCCTTAGATGGCTCCGCACTTTCATCAGGCTTTTTCCACAAAGATTTTGTCCAGGCTTGTTTTCATCAGCATTTTTTTCTCCGTCTGATAGGTTATAGTGTCAAGCCGTTTGAGTGTATGTATTAGTATACTCACATGTCACAAAATAACAAAACATGTATTATGGTTGCTATTACAGTGTAATGCCATAGTTATATTGAGTTCAATGATCTCCCTTGTGTAGTATGTTGTGATAATATGCTTACGCCCCTAGTTTCTGTATAGTCAATAACTGTAAACGCTTGTCTAAAGTGTTTTCTATATGCTGTGAAAACCGTACATATTGAACCACCTAGTTTTTGTCTAGGGGGGGTAGTGTAGGGGCATAAATTACATATTAATCTCATACATGGTATTTCCGGGTTATTTCTATTGTTTACTCGGCTTCTCTACCTTGAGCTAGCACACACAGTTCCTGGGAGAGGGCTCGGGTCCTCTCCAGGTTACCATGTGCTGCTCTCAGGTGGGTGGCCGACCCTCCCACCTGGGCACGTGATCAAAGGACCGGTGGTTATATAAGACCCGTGTGTTTACCTGGAAGGCAGTCCGTGCAGGCCTGGCTGACGATAGACTTCACCATGTCGAACCGTGCGGATAACGTTGTATACTGAGATTATACTAATGGTTTCCTATACTCGTATAGAGACCTGATTATATTTGTGTGCTGATTCCACACTGATTGTCCCCTGTTCAGGAACGTGATTCATTTTTGTAATAAAAGTCTGATATTCTCGCACCTGGAAACTGCCGTTCTCGTTGTTCCTTAAATCCGAATAACCACAAACCCTCACATAACTAGGCCGATTGTGCCTCGCAAACCAAGAACCCTAGGCATTCCATAGTGAATGACCAGGACAATATATGTTATCTCAATGGACAACAACAATGTATGGCAGATTATCACTACCTGTACTATTGTTGATAAACATTTTTGGATCAACAATTTCATGTACATCTGTATATTGGATTACAAGAGTATGTGCTTACCATTGTAAGTTTGTGAAATTATGTTTAAAATCTCAATCCTTGTTAACTAATTGTATATACAGTCAAATATATGCGCACATCTAGCATGTAACAAAATAGAAACTTGACGTCATATGAAATATAATACTTTCCTTTAGTTACAAATTGTTCCCATATATTTTAGTGAATTGAAATACAATTACAAATGCAATTAAAACTTACCAAATATCCCAAGAATAAGTGATAGAGATGCCAATATTGCATTGAATACAGAAAGTGTGATATTGTCTCTCAGCATCCCAATAGGAGACTCTTTCCACTTATCAAGAAAAGATGTAGCATTACCAGGTATACATTGCAGAGACCCCTCTCCCCAATGTGGGTAGAAAAGGAGATAGCAGTATAACTTTGCCCGGAGGATTGGGTCAATTGCTATTTCCCTGGCCTTGTTTAGTATAACGGCTGTATAAGCTACTTGACCATCCCATTTTCCAATAGAAGGATAGACAAAGGGCCAAAAGTTACGCAGCCCTTCCTGAAATATGAGTGCATTTCATGTACAGCATAGGATAAATTAAAACTTCAGATATATTGGCAGTTTACACAATTGCTGTATAGATACATTCAAAATAATGTGACATAAAAGAAAAACCAACAATTAGAAATAAAACTATGTTTGAAAAAAGCAGTTGCTACAGAGTTGGTTACAGAAAATGGTAAGATATATTCTTAAAACAACTACTTAATGTAAGGTCACACATTGCTAGAGTATAAACTTTCAAAGGCTTGGCATGACCATGACCATGTAACAGCAGTAATCTAGGGCTCAATTCTCACGGTTGTAGGACTCAGTCATTCCATGTATGATCACTGTCTAGCTAGGCAACAGCAAGATCCTTCAAATCATATTAGGTTATGGTTCTTGTATAACATTCCCAGTATTGTAGTATCACCTTTTATCTGGATGTAGTGGATGAAGAATCAACCAAACATGTTCTGCTTGGATGAGTACAATGCATTTATTTAAATGCCCAAAAACTAATTGCGCAACTCTCCACCCAGAGGCTTTATAGTATAACATTGCAAAGAATATGCTTTACCGAGACATACCGTCCCTTTTTTTTACTAACCAGTCGTGATTTAGGTGCTGCCATTTCTCTATGGGAATTTCTAAAGATACATTTTTTCACCGATCTATCAGCATAGAGAGGCTCAACCACGTTTTCTGGAGGGCTAGGGCTAATTCAGCTAACAGGCAACAAAATATAGGATCTTTTGTAGGGCTAAGGCTTTGTTTCCATTGTCAAGAATTGCGTTTGTTGCCGCGTAAAAAAAAGCCCCAGGCATTTCTTTAAGCTCTTGCATTCAAAGGAACATAATGTCTACATGGTTGGTATATTTGAAGGGAGGAGGCATGGAAATGGGTGTTGCTAGGCAGATAAACAATTAGAATAGCTGTTGATAGGCAACCAGCTGTTTTAGGAAAAAAACAATAGAACCATTGAATTTGCTGGGTCCATGTTAGGGGGGACAGGTATGATTATAATGGGCCCCAGGATCATAGAAAGGGGTGTTGCTAGGCAGATAAACAATTAGAATAGTTGTTGCTAGGCAACCAGCAATATTAGCAACAAACCAATTGAACCATTGAATGTGTTGGACCCATGTCAGGGGGGATAGTTATGATTATAATCAACCTCAGGACCATGGAAATGTGTGTTGCTATGCAGATAAACAATTACAGTGAAATTTCGTTATAAGGAGGACGGTTATAAGGAGCAAATGGTTATAAGGAGCACATTTGCTTTGCCAAATCCTTTTCTATACTTTTCTATATGTAGAGTTTTTCGGTCGCAGACAAGACAACTCGGAAGGTTCTTAGAATTTCTGGATGCAAAAGAAAGGTTTTATCATCGGTTCCTGTACATTCAATATAAAGATGGTCCTAATAAGTATGAGACCCTGTCAGGTCTGTCTTCTACCCGGGCCACTCGGCCTTATATATGGTTGTTTCGGCTATTTCTGGCCCTTTTCAGGCTTATACCCCTACAGAATAACCAGTTTTGCACCAATTTATTCAAATTTTTGGTATATGTGAAAAAACATCTTAATAATTTGGGAAATCTCAATTTTTTTGTGTATTGGCCAAATTTTTTCCGTTTTCTGGCCCTCCAAACACAATGCGCTGCCCCAAAAATATGAAGTTGAACTGGACATGTTTTTAGACCACGATATTATGTAATTTTCTTAAAGAACATGACCTCCTCAGTTCCCAAAAAAAAGTTCCTGACGGGGTACGGCCTCGTTTGCCCGTAAGGGCCGTTTCCATGGCAACCACCTCAAAATAGTGGATACGGCTGTTAAAAGTGCACATTGGCTGTCCATAGGGCTATTTGAGTTTTACCTACCCCCCCGAAATCAATGTTGAGCTTTTATCTGGTCTCATCATGCGGTTGCTAGGGTAAGCGGTTGCCTAGCAACAGACATTCTATGTGAGAATTCCCTAGAAACGAGAGGAAATATTAATGAGATAGCTAATCTATCCATATCTAATTCATCAAAACTGACCCCCAAGAAACAATGGTGATATAATCTTGTTGACATGGTCCATAGTTACCTAGCAACAGCAGATATGTACTTAGCAACCAGCGTTAACTACCAATATGGCTGAAAAATTCACATTTTGGCTTTCCATAGGACCATAAAAAGTTGACCAACCTCCACTAAATCAACTTCAAGGTTTATGATGGCATTAATGCCTTGTTGCTAGGGTGAGTGGTTGCCTAGCAACAGCCATTCTATGTTATAATTCCCTAGTTACCATGGAAAATATCCATCGGTGAGATGATATGCCAATACCCACTCCATTCAAATTGATCCCTATGGGGAAATGGTAATAAATCTATGTTGGTATAGTCCGTGGTTGCCTAGCAACAGTAGATATCTACCTAGCAACCATTTTGAAATGCACTATTTCACCAGACTTGATCATAGTTATCCTGAATACTGGTATATGGCAGTATTCATGGTGGTATCTAAAGTTTTCTGACATTATCTAGGAAGTATGTGAGGCTCTATGACAGTATCTAGGAGGCATCTGAGGATGCCTGACAATATCAAAGAGGTGTAAAAGGCTATTTGACTGTATCTAAGGGTTATCTCATGGTTGCCATGGAAACGGCCATTACGGGCAAACGAGGCCGTACCCCATCAGGAACTTTTTTTTGGGAACTGAGGAAGTCATGTACTATAGGAAAATTACATAATATTGTGGTCTTAAAACATGTCCAGTACTACCTGATTTCGGTCTCCAAGGGCCCAAAACCCCCTAAAAACGTCAAAAACACTAAAATGACATGTTTTAGATGCCTCCCATGTGTACTGAGGCAGTAACAGCTTATTCCTAATATCATTTTCTATTAGGTCTATGGTATAGTCAATTAATTCATGAGGATTTCATTAGATATGTTCCGTATTTTTTTCTCCACAGTCATTTAAGTGTGTATTGTCAGCAAAATATTTAAATGTCATTTCAGGTTGATACCTCTATATAGTAAAAAAAGAAGATCCACAGTCTCTATTGTATCCCAGATTGTGAGGTAACTCTTGTTTCTTCTGCTGGAAAAAAGAAATTTTGAAAAATATCCAATAATCTTGCCTCCAGGAGCATATGTCTATTGGGATACATATTTTCAGTCACGGAGTCACCCGGAATATTCGTCACGGAGTCACCAGCCAAACTGATGAAAATTTAAACCCTTCATAGAATTGTTAATACTTAATGTATTTAAGCTATCTCTGGTTTTCCTGTGTCCTACCCACTCCCTCTAATGTTCTAATGCAAAAATTTACCATTTTTATGCTCATTCATACAAGAATTTTTTTCCGTCACAGAGTCACCCGGGTGACTCCGTGACGTAAAATAGGTTAATAGGGGTACTTTAGGCCTATACTGTGCAAATTTGGTCTTACCAGATATCATGATGCTTCATATTTCTTGTGGTACACATGATCAGGACATTGTAGAGTGAATTTAACCAATAATGGGACCATTTTGAGGGAACTAGGGTAAAGATGAGAGTATGTAGTTGAAATGTTCATATTTCTGATAAATGTTCAAAATTCATAGGGCTGTATCTCAAAAACCATTACTCAGAGGATATCCATTCTTGGTATGCTTCAAGATATATGTTGGCCCAGCTTGGAAACAAAATTATTAGTTGCTGAGATGTATTTAAAACATAATGTTCATGATCAATCATGGATTTTTCGTCACGGAGTCACCTGAAAAAAGGACAATAAACTTCACGAGGCGATAAAATCTGAACCGCTAGGGTTAGAAATGAATCAAAAAGTGTTCCAAGGAGCCAAGATATATACCTTTCAATATACTAAACTTGTTTAAACATACTAAGAACTTTCTGATTTGTCCTTCCTCTATCCTAAAACAACATAAGTCAGGAGTTTGAGTTCCACCCCTACCCCAATCGTAGCGCCCCCTCACTATCACTCCCGCCCTCTATATATAGGCCAAGAACTTATACTTACAGGTGACTTACATAACAACGATCTGAGTGGGATTCGAGTCCCCTACATTACCCCCCCTAGACAAAACATACACATTTTTTTACACAGATACCCTATAGGTATACAAAAATATAAAACGGAGTTATGTCTAAAACTTTTACACAGGGGTATGCGAAGCATACAACTTGAATAAACTTTTTATACATATTATTTACACGAATGCTATAAGTTATGATATGGAGGGCTTAACACATTTCACATTAATATTAATACTTATGCATTCCTTGTGGACGGATATATATATATATATCAACACGATATGTACATACAATATATTCTCTAATACCTCTACATCTTATCCAGAAAAGCAAAACATTATTTACACTGTTTCCTGATAAATTTAAAAATACTTATCAGGCACGTCCGTCAAAAAATATTTTGACGGCAGGTCCGTGGCGCTCTCCTCTTCAGCGGCTCCCTGACCGTATGGTAACGGGTCAGGCACACCAAATTAGAACTAGTCTTATGGTGGGTGTAAAGGTGCTCTCCACTTCTTATCCGATCTTTGTTCTTATTATTCTAATGGGATTCGGGCGCTCTCCTCTTCAATCTGGCATCTTTGAATACAGCTTCCCTGGTCGTTATGACCCCCAAGAAACACCTTTGCTTTGAGTTAGATTTGGGCCTGCTTCATATCCTGGAAGTCATCGGACATCAGATCTTCGGTCGGGGCATCAGACTGGGTCCATGCAGACGGACCAGCAGGCCACGGTTCAGAGGAGACTGGTTGGTGGTTGTTGCGGTTCGATCGCGACTCTGGGGCATCTTGAAGACGGATGGCGAGACATCTCTGCACCTCTTCCCATCGCCCCGAGCCCGACTCCTGCTGGCCTGCTTCTTCCCATCCGTTCGAGTCTTAGGCGGATCACCCAGATATTCTACCACCTGACTGAACATCTCAGGTGGCATATCAAACTTTCTCCGGTCCAATAACAGTGCAGCCCATGCACTCAGCTTTCCCGATATGCATCCATCACCTTGCAATAACACTGGGTAAGGTTGTCACATACTCATAAGTTGACATCCTTGTCTTTCGGTTTCTTCCCTTTCTTTGCGGCTCTCTTCTCCTTCGGACTCAACACCTTTTCGAAGTCAGACGAATTAGTATCGGTCAAACTGTCAATGCTTTCGTCACTCTTACTTTTCTTAACTTTAGATTTCCGTAGCACCTGCTTTCCCTGCGCTACCGATTCTTTCCTAACCTTCTCCGCAATACGCTTCCTTTCCTCCTCCTCTGGCAGATCTCTGTAGAGTTTCAGGTCATAACCCTTCTGATTTTTCCCCTCCCAGATCAGGGCGCTTATGATTTTGTCCCAACGACACAGATCCCCATCACTCATTTCCAGCTGTTCGTAGAACTCATCCACACCAATACTATATAATTTGGGTTTTCACTTCCGCATGGCTAGCTTATCCCATTCTTCCATGGTCTGAGGCAGCCTGCCCTTCTCCGGTTCTCTAAAAAATATGTCAGCCGTGATATTGAGTCCTGTATTCCCAACCCGTACTCCCGGAACACTGATCGGGATGATTGGCATCCTTTTCTCCTGGTAGGCCACTTCGCAGTCGAATACTGCCTTCCGGAACCCCTCGTGCACATTCAACCCTCTCTGCATAGCCGGGAATAATAGCAGCTAGTTTCCAGGTAACGTTTCATAAACATCTTGGCCCAATATGTGTATGTCACGGAGCTTGTCAGGTAGGGTCCGTTCTGCTCCATTTTTTGGGACAACCACCAACTCCTCAGCTAGAAATAATTCGCGACCATCATACCGGCTCACGAATCCTTCCATTTTTGCTTCAGTCAATTCGACTGACCTTTTGCTGCCAAAAAATAAATATGGCGACTCATCGACCCGAAACGACCTTTCCATGCATGCTCCTGACCCCGTTCCAGATGTTAACAAAAAGGGTTTTCGCGCCATTCATTATGATACTAATTGCAGTCTGTCAGAGTCTTTCATCGGTTAGAATTAAGCTCATCAGGAGTATTGGTAGATGTAATGTACAGGTGGCATATGCCTCACCCGCCGGATTATCCGTCCACCACCCTCAGGATCACTTAATCTGGTTAACTAATCCCTCCTGCAGTGCCTGGTTATCGTTCCAACACAAAAAACAAATGTACCCGGCTTGCCCCACCGCATAATCATATGACATAACATAAAACAGGATTACATTTGTTGTGTTTCAGGCTAGGTAATTGTAGTCCTCTGATTCAATCTAGGGCTGCATCTCACCCCCCTTGAGTGAGTTTTTGAGTACCTGGGAGCTGTAGGGGCCTTTTCGGATGGTGAGCGAGCCACACTCAACATCTACCCCCTCTGTTTTCCTTCGCTTGCCGAGACTTTGACTTTTTTACCAACCGATGTTGGTGGTGGGCTTCCGTCATGCACCTTCCTCTTCTTTGGGCATCCTATCCCACGTTTCATTATCACATTTTTAATTTCCTTCTTTATCTGGTTTAATTCATCCGTCCCCATCTTGAACATTTCTGCGGTGCACTCCCTTCTTTTCCAGGGCTTTAACCAATCCACATTGGATTTCTGATTTCTACCTTGCGTATCCCTCATTAGCACAGTATTATCACTTATCCCCAGTGTGATCCGCCAAGGTCCATCCCAATTGTCACTCAATTTGATTCCTACAAACGGTTCGTGGTATCTTCCTACCAATTCTCCTACCTCATATCTCCTTACTTTAATATTTGGGTCATATCCAATTTTCTGCCACTTAGCATACTTTTGTAACTCTAGTATTACCAACTCGTAAGCATTCTTAAACTGTTTTTTCAAAGCTTCCACGAACATAATCTGACATGGTACTTCCAGGTTCATCCCTACTACCCCAATTACTAGATCCGCGGGCATGGTCAGATCCTCCCAGAATACTAATGAATTAGGAGAACAGTTCATGCTAGCGTGTACGGTGCTGTTATAGGCATGACATACAAAATCACACTGTTCATCCCAATCGTCCATCCGCTGATTTACTAATCCTTTCAATACTTGTATGAGGGTTCGATTAAACCTTTCCACCTGCCCATCACTTTGTGGTCGATACGGATTTCTTGCCATAGATTTGATTCAAACTCCCGTCCCTGATCACTGTGTAACATTAATGGTACACCTAGATACAGGATCCAGCCTTTTATTAACCCTCGAGCACATGTTGGTCTTTCATTGGAAACACTCTGGTATATTTCGTGTAGTAATCCATCACCACCATCATACAAGTATTACTTTCCGGTGTTGTTGCAAATCCTGTTATAATATCTACAGCCACCCTAGCAAATCTCACCCAAAATAACTCTTGTGTCAAAGGCATTTTACCCATCCCACATGCAGTTTTACTCGTGCAACATTTGGTGCAGGTTTCTATCCATCGTAGCAGATCCGTACTGATTCCCGGCCAGTAATATTTCCTACTCAGACGCTCCAAGGACCTCTTCTTGCCGAAATGACCACTGGCCTGATGCCCATGCCAGAAGAACATTATATCCCTCCGCATGGTTATGGGCATCACAATCTGCCGGATACAATTCCCTAATGAATTTATTTTCCAACGGTATAAGGTACCCTGGACAACTTCCAACTCTTCCCACTGTGCTATGAGTCTACGGATCTCCCTATTCTAAATCGAGATAGCTGGTCTTATAGGTTTACACCCTGACTTCAATAATTCCTTCATTCGTATACAATTCGGACCCCTCTCCGGAAATGCAAGGATCAATTCGTCTCCCCATTCTAACACACTGGGCTCCATCTTTTGGAGCGGTTGCCTCACCCCTGCCAATACAGCATTATGTGCTCCACAGTCGTCACATTCGGCATGCTGACACTTCCTAACTGGTATACTTGACAGCGCATCTGCATTGACATGTTTCGTTCCCTTTCTATGCTGTATCTGACTAAGATCCAATCCGAATTCTGATAAATGGGCGAGCCATCATCCTATCATTCCTTCCGCATCCTTGAAATTCAACAACCACCTTAATGAAGAATGATCCGTCCTTAATGTAAAATCTGATCCCCACAAAAAGTGCTCAAACTTCTTTGTGTATACTACCACCGCCAATAATTCTCTCTTGGTCGTGCAATAATTTCGTTTTCCTCTGTTCATAGTGTTGCTCGCAAAAGCTATGGGCACTTCCACTCCGTTTTGTACCTGTGAGAGTGCAGCCCCTATACATTCATTGCTGGCATCCGTATCTAGTACAAAATGGTCATCACAGGTTGGGTACCTGAGCCCTGGAGTCTCTCTAAAAAGATTTTTAATCTTTCAAATCTTCTCTGGATCAGCTTTCACACCATCCGTTGATATGATCCGTCCTAGGTAGTTGATACTTTTGTGGAACAAACTACACTTTTTCAGTTTCAACTTCAATCCATTCGATATAATCCTTTGTAATACAATCTTCAAGTTCTCTAAACATTCCTTGAATGATTTAGCGAATATTATAACGTCATCCTAGTAAACCAAACATTTCTTCCATAATATATCACTCAGTAGCGTTTCCATCATTGCTTCAAAAGTGGCCGGGGCATTACACAACCCAAACGGCATCACATTATACTGATATAAACCAATATGGCTCGAAAACACGGTCTTCTCCATATCTTCTTCCTTCCTTCCTGCCTGCGAGTATCCAGATTGTAGATCAATCGTACAAAACCATTCATTTCCTCCTAGGGAATCGATCGTTTCATCTATCCAAGGCAGGGGATAGGAGTTCTTCTTGGTCGATCCATTCAACTTTCGGTAGTCAATACAAAATCTGATGCTTCCATCTTTCTTGGTTACCGTGCATACAGGGGGACTACTCCATAGACTAGTACTCAGAACAATTACCCCTTCCTTTAGCATTTTCCCAATCTCTTCCTTGGCCACTACCTTCTTGGCCAACGGAAGTTGTAGGTACAGTATTTTAAAAGGCTCTGCATCACCAATGTAATACCTTATCCGTTCACCCTAAGGGATCCCCTGGCTTCGCGAACGCTAGCGCACACTCCTCAAGGACCCCTTTTAACAATGCTTTCTGTTCATCATTCTTCAAAGCCGAATTCTTCCACAATTGATTCACTCCTTCCTCTAGTTCAGGTTGTTTATTTATACTTGCTATATCCATTCGGCTACCGGTGACCGCCTCGGCGAGTACTACCTTACCTATAGCGGTGCCTTTATCGAGATATACAGTCTTCGAACCCGGATTGGTCACAGGAGTTACTGCCCAGGAGGCATTTTCAACCAATGTTAGCCCCTTCCCCTTCAACATCTCCATATCCGGTTCGAACACCCCCATCTGGCCCTTAAAACATCTGATTGAAGACATCAAGACACCACACACCGTTCCGGGTGGTATTTTAACAGTCTGTGCTACACACGCTACTTCACTGACCTCCCTGGCTATGCATTGGATTTGGTCTCTGTACCGATGGTTCAGCTTAAATTATCCTGTCACTGGGTCCAATATAACACCATATAATGATGCGAAGTCCATTCCTAAGATTCCCACATCCTCTATTTCTGCCACAGTTGGTGAAAGTACATACTCTCTTCCTCCCAATACTACAATCATACAAGTTCTACCAAATGTCAGTATTTTGCTTCCGTCGGCCCCACAAGCATTTACCCTCGTTGTGAGGTCCTCATCCGTGTCAAACACCAAATCAAAGAATTTCCTGGGAGTCATTTCACCGCATCCAACAGAAAATAGCAACATGCGGCCTCCAAATACGGAACTCATACTGACATTTTTAAAAATAATTGTTTTTTCATTTCTGAACCATTGCCGTGTTGTGTCCGCATATTTGAGCTATTTTTTTACATTTCCGTAAGTAGTATATAGGAGCATATTCAGCGCGTAGTAAACGGGTGCATCTAGGTCAGTTGACACTTGCAGAACGGAAGTGACCTCTGTCAACCAATCAGAAGCTTCTAAATGACAGGAAGTGACGTCATCAGAGGTCATGACATACTTTACAAGCTTCTGATTGGCTAGTACAATGTCAACATGACCTACTTCACTTGTACACGTGTTGAAGACCACGTGCTTATAATAAATGTCAACAATGACACGTGTTTAAGACCACGTGGTTGAAATAAATGTCAACAATGACATTGAGTAATGCCGTCACATGCTAAAGACAAACACAAGGCAAGAAATATTATTTTGGTTACTTTATTCACATTTTATACTTTGTACAGTTCTTGCACACAAACAAGTCATGACCATTCCCTGCAATGTTACACATGATGCAGAAAGAACGATTGGTTGTGAAACCTTTCTGGCCTTTCCAAGAAACACCTCGAGTATTCCAAGTACTCACCCAACCAGTCCCCATCTTCACAATTTTAGATAGTTTCACATCAAACAATGACTGAGCTAGAAAGTATTCACGATTGTTTCTCACACCTGGAGTCAGGGCATTCAAGTAATCAGTTTTGAAACTGACTTCATACGAGAAATGCTGTAACACGGCTGTGAGAGACAAAGCTTTCAACTCTAGAGTAGCTTGCAGACACGTGAAACACACATTGTAAGCGATATCTGAAGGGTTCATCGGAACATTACACCTACAGAATGCGCCTATAATAGGTGATTCACGTAAGACTTCGTTGAACTCCATGAAGCTCTTGAAACTCCCTAGAGTGTATCTAGCATAGTGTCTGGGGCAAGTCAGAGAGTTATGCATTTGATACACAGCAATGGTGAAATCTGCAACGAATATAGGCAGATTCAATGTGGATTGCTCTATACACTGAGTGTATGCATCCCAGAAAGCTTCATGGAAATCTCTGTACACATGTATACTGGAAAAACAGCGCTCAACAACATCAGGTAAGGTTCCTCTAAAATAGCTAATATTATTTACAGGTATGAACTCCCAGAAGAAATGACCTCTACAACCACAAGTCAAAGCTGTGTCGAAGTTACGAGGTGACACTGGTTTTACATGAGTTGTAATGCGTGGGGGTGTATGAACATTTTTCTCACTTTCACGTGCTGAGAGACTTGGTGCTGAAGCATCAAGTCTAGAACTACAACTACCATATATAGAACTGTACATACTGACAGAGTCAAGGATATCGTCTATTTTTGACGTCAACTTGCTGTCAGCCATTGTATATATTTCTTGACACTAATCAGAAAAAAAATAATTTTCTCTGATGAATTTGACGGACAAAGAGAGTTTAGTAAAGTAGTCTGAAATCAGTCAGTGGCGTCTTTGTAACAACTCTCTTTTCACGCCTGCTTTTATTTTTTGGTGTGATACAGTTCACTTTTTTTTTGTTATTTTACGAGCTTTTTTTTAGCGATATAGTTCACTAGGAGAGAAATTGAGGTGAAACATTCTGAGAGAAATTGGATAATTTCCTCGAATGTTCAACTATAATTTCTCTCTCTTTCTCTTTATAGAAGCTGTATTATTTACATTTTTATGAAAATTTTTCATGAAAATTTTTCTCTTTTCTTCTTTTTTTTTTACTATATAGTTAGTACTACTTAATTTCCAATTATGGAAATTTTTTTCTTTTTCTTCACAGAAAATTTTCCTTTACTCCTTCTTTTTTTTACTATATAATTAGTACTACTTAATTTCCATTTGTGGAAATTTTCTTTTCTTCACAGAAAATTTTCCTTTTTCTCTTTAACTATTTTCTCTTTTCTTTTTTTTACTGTAGGAAAATACTGTTAGTTTTTTTTACTTTTTTTTGAGTGATACAACTCACTTGTGTTTATCACACACAAACACAAACACACACACACACACACACACACAGAAAGAGAGAGTCATATATCTAAAGGTTCAGTGCTGACACCATCTTCACATACTATTCTCTTAATGTACTGGTAATTTAGACCTTGCTTGTTCTGAGAGTATGTAGTGACGTGATGGTCTATAACTCTGAAACCTCTGTTTGTCACTACATGAGTCTTTTCTGTTTTCAAAACGTTCTGATAATTTGTCTCAGTAAGATTATTCTGCCTCTGGATAACTCCTTTGCAACTAGTCTTATTCCCTGTCTCACTGACACACATGTAACATTTAGGGTTCAAAGATGTCATAGCGTCTCCTTCCCACTCTATCTTGAACAGACCTAGAGTTCGCTTGTCAAACACCAGGCGGCGATAGCAACACGGTGGTTGTACCCATGGGTAGTTGTGTGTTCTGCAATGAATGTACGTCTCTCTATGTTCAGGATTATCACAAGATTCAGAAGGTAACCACTTGTGACGCTCTCTGAAGTATTGGTCATGCATATCAGGTTTGACAGCTTCGTCTAAATTCTTTTTAGACAATGCAAAATAAAAACTGTCAGTGTCCATTTCACACATTTCAAAGTCTTTTGAGTCAATGAACTTCAACAAGAAGTCGTAGTAGAACGCTAACATTTTCAGTTTAGCATACTGGTATACCATGAATCCAATCTGAACAGGTAAGTCGTATGTGATACTAGTCGGGAGAGATGACATTTCTACAGTGTTCTCACTGATGTCATGCACTTGTTGTACTGACCAGTGCAGACAATGTCGACTAGCAAAATCTGGACTTACATATTTAGTATTCAAGAAATTCTGCTTGTTACATATAGTCTTACCATATGAACTGTTACCTAACAGTTTATACAAGTCAGACAAGATCTTGCAGTCAACATTCTCATCTCCTTTCCGTCTAGCTGCTGTCACTTCTTGCACAAAAGGTCTGAAAGTTTCTTCAGGTGTGTATTGAACTAATAAGTGCACTTTGCTAACTACTAAACCTTTCTCTAGATACCACTTAAGTAACGGAGTACCTAGTAGAAGACCTGATCCATGGAAACTACCTATCAACTGTCTCTGAGGTTGACGCAGTTTCCCTACACTTTCTAGATAAGTTTTCATATGGTCACCTACATCTTCTTTGCTGACAAGAATGTTCTTGAAAACTGGTGTCATTTCAGCAAAATATGGTTTGAGATGTTCAGGTGTGTGAATATCTTCTTGAATCAACCCAAACACTAAACCACTTTTCACACCTTCTATTATCTCAGCTTGACTCATCTTACCAGCTGAAGACGGTCTATTAACACTCCATTCAGGTTTCAGTTTCAAACACTGAGTGTTTTTTCGTAATTTGATCCACTGACATTCATATTGTTCTACTACTGTGTAACCTAAACTTTTCAGATACAGAGTTACAGCAGCTGTTTTAGTAGAACGCTCTTCTATCCATTCCCGACCCTTCGTACTAGTCATCAATGTCTTGTTGATCTGACATGTATGACCATGCCAATAGCAACCGTGGAACTGATATATCAATTTACGATCAGGGACTATCCCATCTACTCTTATACGCTGACTACCTACACTGACTTCACCATAGTTGTATTGATGTAAAATAGGTACTTTGTCTACTATAGCTCTGTAACGGAGCCATTCTACAGCTGAGTAACTGATTTGCTGACTGAGAACAGGCTTGAAATCATCTTCGTGACGTCTCACTACATAGAAACCTGTACAATGAGCTTCACCCATACATTTCAAGTACAAACTATTTGCATCTACTCCTAAAATGTGATCACACTTTTTACTCTCAACTCCATACTTACGCTCTCTTATTCTAGTTATACCACTACGATGATGTCTGTGGAATATTATAGCAGGTCCACCAACTAAATTCTTTCTCAGTAAGTTGTGGACTTCTTTTTCATGATGTGAAAAGAGAACATAAGGTGTCGCATTCAACTCAGTGTTCTGAAAGAGGAACTTCAAAGTCAAACCTGGAAGTGTCAAACCATCTTTGAACATGTCGACACTCCTTTCTATGAAGAACTTGCTATGTTCATTTATAGCTCTGACAAATGGAGCTACATCTAAATTGTTATAGTACACTAAGTAGTCTTTCATTGTTTTCATTTTTTCTTTCACCCACACTTCTTTACAGCTTCTATACTCAGCTTGAGTTATACCTTTCCCAGTCAGAGAGCTATAGAAACTTCTCCTAGGTGGGAGAGTTGTGTTATCTAATTTTCGGACATTGTCCATCCACTCATAAGGAAAAAAACCTTTCTCTGTGTCTTTCAAAAAAGCTTTCAAATAACTAGCGTAATTATAACCTGGAGCTAGATAGTTCACCATGTCTAAGAAGACTAAGTGCTCAGTGTATACAGCAATGTACTGATTGCACCTTTTTATAGTCATCATAGGTTTCTTTTCTCTTTCTGAGAAGAAAGTGTGGAAGCTTCTCTTTATTAGATTTAAGTCATATCGACCTGAGTTAAAACCTACTACAGGTACTCTGTTCATATAAGCTGTCAGAGCTTGTTTAGCTCTGACGACAGGTGATAAATTATACTTACTTTTCTCTAACTTAGCAGCTTTCAAAGCTGCACTCTCTAACCTTTCCTCTTCAGCTTGCAGAGCATCTAGCTGATCTGTCACTACTTTAAAACGCTGTCTGACACATTCACCTATTTCACAAGCTAACATATCTATGTACCCTAATACACGACTGACTAAGTCATCATTTTCCCTGTTACTCTCTCTGACAAAACACACTGGTTCTGTATACCCTGGAAAGTCACTAGCTACACTAGCAGACAGTGGTACATGATCTAACTCAAAAGTTGTGTTACAACTTTTCTTTACAAAATAACTTTCAAAGTCGAAAGCAATCTTATATGGGTATATCTTTAAGTGAGCAGGTGTATGTACACCTAGCTCACTCAACTTCTGAAATATAGTTCTACTAGGTTTGTACACACCCCCTTTGTATATAAATCGTACTTTAGTACAGTCTTTTGTTACAGCAGTGTGTCTCTTCAAGTTGTAATTAGAAGAGAATGCTTTGTAACATTTTTCACAACTGTACACGCGCCCATATTTACACATGTCTACTATCAGACTCAAGTGGTTGCGGTACATGTTGAGATTCAAGACTTTCTTGCTACTACAAAGCTTGCTACGCACTACAGTCACTTTATTAGTACTAGACAGCTTGAACACTCGTATGTCTATTTTGAATACTTTCTCTAATCTATCTAAATCACTTAAGAGAATACCTTTGAACTTTTTCTGACAAGTGTCTGGATAAGCTTCTTTGAAAAGCTCTACAGTTCTATCTAATGTTTTATACAAGTGGTGTGACAAGCATCTAAAGAAACACAAGTTGTCTCTGTACACTCTCTTACTGTAAGAGTCTCGGTGGAAGTGTAACATACCTCTTTTCCTGAAACTAGGAGGGACACTCTCTAACTTACCTAAGAACACATTTGTAGGTCTAATATAAGTCAGATTCACATTCACATTACCTACTACTGTCCACTTTGTGTCAGGTCTACTTGTGTCAACTTTCACTTTACTTTTCAATAGATCTATGCAACTTTCAAAGCTCTCAGAGTTCTTAACTAAGAAGTAAGGGTCTTGATGGTCTTCACTGTCATAAAAAACTGAAGAGTTGTTAGCTGAAGCATGAAAATACATGACTCTTTGCTCAGCGTCTTCAGTGCAAGTCAAAATTCGACCAAAAGACACAGCTACTCTATAACTGTATAACTGGTTCTCATGTATAGCTCTGAGAGCTGTCACTATCTCACTCACTCCTTGATCAGATTCAAAAGTAGTTAATCTGACGTTATATATAGCTTGTACACAACCTAACACAACTAAACCTTGACCTATCGATCTGAAATTTGATTTGTAATATTCTAAGAAAAGAGAGTTTTTCTCAATCTCTTCAGGTAAAACTGTTTCACTAGAGAAGACTTCTCTCAAGCAAGTCTCTGAAGTACACAAGTTCTTACTACTGTTATGTATAGTAAGGGGCCGTCCATAAATGACGTCACACGGGAGGGGGTGGGTGGGTGTTGGTCCAAGTGTGACAAAGTGTGACAGGGGGGTGGGGGGGTGTCAAGCCCAGTGTGACGTCACACTTTCAAAAATACAAATAACAGCTATTTTAAAACTTAAAACTTTAATGGTGTAAAAGGTTTGTAAATATTATAAATTTATGCTATTAGTATTACGGTAAAATCCATCACCACCCATTCTTAGTCAAGGACTTGCATAATTTAACTGATATGTAATGTCAGGACAACTCTGATACAATACATAACTTATGCTCGGGGGGGGGGGTGTCTGCAAATTTGTGACATAATTTTCTAGGGGGTGTCAGCTGATGTGTGACAAAGTGTGACAGGGGGGTGGGTGGGTCTTTGAAATGGCCGAAATTAGTGTGACGTCATTTATGGACGGCCCCTAACTTGTCTAGGAATTCTAGGTGCATTACACCGAATACAACTGATAGTATTCACGTGTCTATGCATTTTAAAAACTCTTCAGATATACACTCTCTCCTTCTTTTTTTTCTTTCCTTTTTTCCACTAAAACATACTCACTAACAAACAAGCAGACAGACAGACAGACAGACAGACAGACAGACACATAATGCAAAGAATTTACAGCCCTATCAATACAGTGTTGAGGAACCTTACAACTGATGTAATTTAATTGTTGAGCACTCACCTAATCAGTCTCATCGCAAGTGGTAACACCTCTGTAAAAGTTCTTGTCACTCTCCAGCATCGGCCCAACACGTTCCAGTATGTCTTTGATCGTGTTGACAGTCACCGTGTACCCACAGTGTATTGGGCTTGTTGTTGCTCGACCTGCCGGCAGCGCTTTATCCATTTCTTCCACGTACGACGACGTTCCGATGTGGATCTTAGGTTGTCCCCTGTAGAGGTTGACTAAGACACCTGTGTGTTTGACAGGGTTGTCTAAGTAGTTCAGATAGTTCTGGACTGCTGGCGCTCCTTTCTTGGCTTCTTCTTTAATCCTGTCATAGTTCTCTATGATAGATTTGCTCTGGTAGAAGAGCCCTCTGAAGTCGTTTGCCCGTAAGTTGACGCGCCTCTCGTAAGGCTTGTTCAAATATTGCCTTATTGAGACGCCACTGATGAAGGGGAGCTTGTATACTTCAACCAGCGTGCATGTATCCCCAGGTGGGTAGAAGAGTTGGTCAGGAACAATGCTACCTTCGGCTTGTTGAGATGGGAAACCAAACCGACTAGGCCACTTCTCACCAGTCAAAGGGACTATGCGGAAGTTAGCCAGCTTAGACCCAACTTTCTTGGATCCATTCCTCGGCGGAAGCGGTGTCACAACAGCAGTAGCAACCGTAGATTGGGAAGTAACACTTCCCACACCAGCCTTTGCAGCACGTGCAGCAGCTGCAGCTACAGTAGCCACACTCTTGGTGTACTTTCGCTTCTTTTTTTTTTCAACAACTGCTTCTGGCTGAATCTGTGGAGATGGACCTCTTTTAGTAGCAGTCGTCACGCCCTTGGGAGGATTCACTTCACCACTTGTGTCACCTACTACTCTTGAGTAGTACTCATCCGTGACTACTGTAGCTTCCCCGTTGATGACGACGACAGTGTCGGTCAAGCCAGGAGTGATGACGGCCCCGGCACTATCCCTCACTACAATGTCGGCTGGTACAGCTGTAGTGACAGGTGAGGAAGGTGGCGCACAGCGTCCTTCAGCTTCAGCTTTCTGGAACCACTCATCTAGTACTTCATTCAAGTCGTGCCCGATGATTTCACCTTCTTCTACTTCATCCTCTGTCAAGTCGATGACGATTGGCGTACTGGGTCGAAGTATCTCATCACCAGTCAAGTCGATGATGACTGGAGGAGTAGCGGCAGTGGGAAGAGCTCCATTGCCTCGGCCCACGAGCATGACGTGTGACAGGGTCTGGTAAGTGAGGACATCTTGGGGTGGTTCAGGGTTGCTGAAGCTTGTAGAGCTCAAAGCTGGTGCTGACGTAGATACATCACGGTCCAGTACGCCAGTGGAAGGAGCCAGCATGCAGTCCAGATCGTGATGTAACCCCAAGATAGCTGCACTCTGCTCTTCAGGTGTACTTGGACGATGAATCCACTGTACTTCATTGCTCACTGTAGGAGGTATCTCCACAGAAACGTCCAGAACTAAGTTCTTGCTCTTAGCTACTTTAGAACTCTTCTTAGAGCTCTTGTTGCCAGCAGACCGCATCCTAAACTAAAACAGTTAGTTTTGTAGAAGTTGAAAAGTAGAGGCAGCGTGTAGAGTGGCAGGTGTAGAGTAGAGTAGTCGTCACAGTTGAGCAGCTCAGGAGCGGTTTGATTTCAACTGAGCAAATCAAGGGGTATATATACTAATTTTACTGAGAACGATTGTCAAACGTTGTCACACGTTTGTTGAACGACAATAGACGAACATTTGACGTCTGACATTTTTTTCATATTTCATCTCTAATTGTTATTGTACGACAATTATACGCACATGTCACTATAGTAAAGCACTAGGCTGAGTTTAGATACAATGTATCTTTATCAACCACACTACATAAATAAGCACGGGATAACCCATAACAGACTGGTGCTTCTGCGGAGAGCAAAACAAAAAGTTGAAAAACAACAGTTGGAAATGTGAACTCTATTCAGATAGCACAGTGGCTGTCAGCTGGATGGGGCGTTGCAACATAAAAGAAACGTTCATGAATGCTGTATCTTATACTACACTTTTCAAGATGAAAAAATATAAATACAGTCTAAATTTTTTTTTAAACTTATTATATGATTGACAAGTTTGTAGGTGAAGTTTACATTTTCTTCTTGACGTTTATTTGAAAGATTTTCGTTCAAGTGAGTTAATTTGTGAACACTACTTTTCTAGAGAGGGTGGGGGAAACGATTAGTGTACGTTGAAAACAACCGGCTGTGATCAGATTCAAACTGAGCAGCTCTGAGACAACATGTCCAGTGCAGCTTGTACACCTCTACCGATTTCACTCAGCACTAAACACAGGCGGTCAGTTTGGGAGTTCATTTCAGACGTCAAGAGTGGAGTAGAGACTGGTGAGGAAAAGCAGTTGTTCAGATATTGTCCTGAAGAGTACATCAGAGATAGTTACATACCTCCAAATTTAGATTTTTCAAATTGTTTTCTGCATAACAACACGACTCCCATAAATGCTAGTAGTCCTTCTCTCAAGAAGTTCATAACTAGTTCTACTGGGAAAGCTACTCAATCTGAAGTAGTGAGTAACGTGTTACTGCTAGTTTCTAAGTTACAACACAGTGTAACTTCTCATAGTGTAGTAGCTTCAGCTATCAACTTTCAAAAATGTAGGACGAAACCCTACTTCAAAATTAATCAGCTCGAATCACACCAGCTGGGAAATTCCGTGTTCATCTCTACGAGTATGGTACATGGCTTAATCAAGCACACAGTATCAGCTCCTGACAAGATAACACGTGCTAAATACTCTTCAGATCGGTTTTTGTATGAAAGAGCATACAAGACTGAGATTGGACACAATGCAAACGGGTGTTGTCACGTTGTAAGAGTAGTTGTACAACGTTGTCAAAACCCTACTCTACTGTGCCAAGGAGTCTTGTATGAACTGGTGACAGCCTTTCCAACTCAATCCTTCTCCCCTAACTGATGAAAAAAAAACCTTGACCAATAGTCTATTAGATGCTTCACAAAAAAAATAAAAAAAGTGAAAAAAAGGTATAGGTGTACTAACAAACTAACTCTGGTCTCTCATATATTGAGAGACCCCCCTTCAAACTGTCACTCTACTTCTTAAAAATTTTACATGCACACTGTGTTTTAAACGGTTAGTTGTCAAGTCATAAATCACTCAGAGTATATAGGGTCGTGTAAGTGCACTCACTCATTCAAACGACCTTTCAACGTCATCATGAAGACAGCTCACGACCTCTACACGCTAGTTAAAGCTAGATACCCTGAAGACGAGTTAGTATTACAGTATGTGTGTGAAAGAAAAGAGTCTGTCACATGCACTGTAAAAACTTTACAGTACATTTTCAATCATTTCAAACAGACTTTAGAGCATAGGAAATGGTTGTATTACACTTGGGTTCTGCTAAGTGATAGCTTCAATGAGAGTGAAGCTAAATGTATAGACAAGTTGATAATGAAGCACGACTTGTCTAAGTTTTCAGCTGTAGAAGCTGTTGGATACGGGTGGAAGTTTGGCCGCCTTAAGAGTTCAAAACCTCTCAAGAACTCTGACCACCTTGCAATGTGGGAATCAGCGCTGAAACATCACCACGCAAACAACCCTCATCATCCTCAGTACCACTCTAATCAAGACATGCCGACACATTACTTGTTAGAGAGTATCATAGACATGCTAGGTTGTCGGCTTCAAAGGAACTTAGCAGGTCGTTCAGATTTGAAAGTAGAAGACATTTTCAAAATCCCAGATACGTATCTAGAACGTTACACTGAAGCAGACAGACACAGAGTTAAAACTTATTTAAGTCAGTGGGAGCGTGATATTACAACGTCCCCTCATCGTAGTGGTTTAGCGCTCAGAATGTTATTGTAAACACTCTGATAAAAAAGTGAAACGTTAGTGCATCGTATAGAGTTGGGTGGGGTGGGGGGTGTGTATAGTATTAGCATAGGGTGTATGGGGTGGGGGCACCCCTCTAGTGTGAAATGGATAGGGGGGCGAGGAGTTCGAACTCAGAACGTTTTGCATACTCTTTACACGATTTCCCTACGTATTCTAGTCTAAAGAGCTATATAAAAGCTCCCCCTAACCTCCAACACCCCATACAACGCTCTACCTACCTACCTGCCTGTCTACTCCTTCACACACTCACTCATCATGGCAGATTTCAATTTAGTAGTACCTGTATCATCATTCTTCAAAGGAGAGCCGTTAGGATACTTACCAGACGCTATGCTACTGAAAATAAGTAGTAAGTTGCCGACATCAGATTACATACGGTTAGGTTCATACCTCAAAGTGAACTTGAAGGACATGGGATATCTCAGTTGTGAGAGAAGTGTCATAACTCAAGCTAGAGAAATGTTCACTACTTGGTACCAGAAAAGTTGTACTACTAGGTGGAAGGAACTAGCAGACGCCTTGGAAGAATCTTACCGTATGGACCTCATCCAATTCTCACGTGAGTACATGGACAAGCATGACATGTGGGATGGCTTAGAGAGTGGAGACATGGAGTGGAAAGTGCAGAAATATTTCTCTCTTTTAGCTGAGCTCTGCCCTAGAGACTGGAAGACCATAGGGATCTACTTAGGGTTGACTTCTCATGAACTAGCTTTCATCTCTCAACCTGTGCCTTCTGACAGAACTGTCAAGAACCCTGTCTATGAAGTGCTGAGAGCTTGGAAGTACAACGAGACGTCTGAGCCTATGGCTCTGATGAAAGTGTTGCAAGACGACATGGGTCGCAGCGACGTCGCAATGTATGTTCAAGGGTTGTATGCAGCTGTACCCAAAGACATAAAAGTGAGCTGTGTCACTCCAGTGTTGACCACTCTCGTCTGACCACTGCACTAAGATGGACGTCTCTAGCACTGTGGAATCTGTTGAATTCGATCCTAGACTACAGTCACCTTTCACTATGCTAATAGCTGGACCTACATCGTGTGGTAAGAGTCGTCTAGTATTCGAAGTGATAAATAACGTGAAGACTCTCGTCACACCTGAAGTACACGATATAACTTACTGCTACAGCCAGTGGCAACCAGAGTTTGAAAAGTTGAAAAGTGCAGGTGTGAAATTCAACGAAGGTCTTCTTACAAGAGATGAACTTTTCAACTCTAGTCGAGATACTAGTAAACACTCGATGCTCATCATAGACGACTTGTTAGACCCGGAATATGCACCTATAGCTAAAGACCTCTTCATCAAAGGTTCTCATCATCTGAACATGAATGTAATATTCATTACTCAGAACTTATTCTTTGCTAACAAAGACTTCAGGACTCTCAGTTTAAACAGCCATTATCTAGTTATTTTCAAGAACCCTCGAGATATGAGTCAGATAAGTTATATATCTAGACAAGCTTTCCCAGCACAACCATCTTTCTTGACTCAGGTATATAACAAAGAGACTACAGCTAAGCACTCATACATAGTGTTGGACTGTAAGCAGAGCACACCTGACAACTTGCGAGTGAGGAACAGTATAACAACACCTTGGAACAGCGTAGTATTCATTCCTACTGGGAAAAAGCAGAAGAAATGAAGGGTAGTACTAAGAGTAAGCGTGCTGAGAGTCTTAAGCCCCGTCAGAGAAGTGCTTACTACCAAAAGTTGGTTTCTTTACGTCGTCATTACTCTCTGTTGAAACATATAGCTAAATGTAGTACTACAGACTGTCAACATTTAGTGAGAGGTCTCAGTGAAGAAGTGATCAGACTAATGAGTGTCATATGTGTCAATGTAATGAACAAAACCTTGACACCGAACTCAGTTCACGCAGTCAAGAAGTTATCGCCGTACAAGAAACAACTGAAGGCTATAACAAAACCTAAGATTACTGTCATAGCTAAGAGACGAATACTACAGCAGAAAGGTGGCTTCATAGGTGCACTACTAGGTGTAGCACTACCTCTTATTACTAGTCTCATAGGATCAGCTGTCAAACGGTAGTCATGTCTTACACACGTATGGCTTTAGTGAGACCTGATTTAGTGGGTAGAAGCGACACCCCCATTTCTTCTACTACTAACACTGACCCACTACCTACTGCAACACTCGCGTCTTCTGCTCCAGCTGTGCTACCAGACCCTCAAACTCAGTTTTATGAGAGTCAACTAGTCAGAGAAAAACTATCCCCACACAGTAGTCTAGTGGAGATATTGAGTCACTTACAGAAAGAAGCAACTAGAGTATTGAATGACTCTCAGTTGAACAGTAGTGAGAGACTCAGTAGATACAACCAGCTCATGACTAAATCTTCTATACTATACAAAAAAGCTAAAATTGTGAGTCGAGCTGCTTCTTCTATGAACCCTAGAAATATTACTCCACACCGTCGCAGAAAAGGTAGAAGAGGAGAAGAAGCAGACGATGAAGCTAGTTCAGGCGAGGATGACGATATGTTTTCTACTACTAGTCATCAAACTCCAACTCCAAGTTTACCTGGTGGTAGTGGAGACGATGAATATGAGTCTCAAGAAGAAGAAGGAGAAGAAGAAGACACAGGACCTATAGGTAGACAAGGTGTCATGGTGATGGATGCTTTAATTCAAAGGCGTGTACCTAATACTTATCAGAAGACTGCTATGAATCTGTATAGACACTTGGCAGACTCTGACAAAGGTCGAGGTACTATCAACTGGACTCCTAGTGGTGAACTAGTAGTGCACGGGCGGCGTATAGAAGGGAGTAACATCATTGATCTACTAGGTGATGCAGCTCGGAAAAATAGTCTAACTAAGAAGCAACCTCTCATAGGACAAAAGCCCTTCATCGCAGCTGTTAAAAGGCTGAACCCAGACTTGAAGTTCGTCAGAAACAAAGAATCTTTCAAGAGTGTTAGTTCTATGACTGGCTCTCCCTTCAGAAGACGTTCATATAGTGTAACACCAAAGCGTAAACGTAAAGCTAATACTGCACAGAGTGGTACTGGTATAACACCTCGTCAACTAGCAAAGTTATGGCGGACAAAGCTTTGAAGAAAGCTGTAGTAGATCGCTATACTTCAGTCAGAGAACCTGGAAGTTTCACTAGCGTGAGTAAATTGCGACACCATCACTTTAAGAAGACTGACTTAAAAAACATTGCTGAAGCTTTAGAAGATGTGGATGCTTACACTAGACACAAACCTTACAAGAGACGGTTACCAAGACACAAGACTCAGACTTGGGGTATAGATAGACAATGGCAGTTATATCTTATTGACATGAGAGAGTCTTCACGTGAGAACAAGGGGTACCAGTATATTTTAGCTGGTATAGATGTCTTCTCAAGATATGGCTTTGCTCAACCTGTCAAGAGTAAGAAAGCTGTAGATGTATTAGAAGCTTACAAGAAAATGACTGAGAGTAGACAACCTGTTAAAATCCAGACTGACAAAGGAAAAGAATTTTTGAACCAAACTTTCAGAAGTCATCTAGAAGAAACTGGTGTGGAATTGTTCACTGGAGAGAACGATGACGTGAAATGTGCTATAGCTGAACGATCTAACGCCACACTGCAAGGTAAGCTGTGGCGTTGCTTTGCTTACTTCAACAACTACAAGTGGACAGGCATACTTCAAGATCTAGTCCACTCTTACAATAGTACTGTGCATAAGACACTAGGTGCAGCTCCAGTCGACATCACAGACAAGAACTCTGATGCTCTGTTCTACAGGCTATATGAACAACCACCAGACAAGAGGACTGTGCCCAAGTTACTTTTGAAGAAAGGTTCTAAAGTGTGCATGCTTGCTAAGAAGCGCGCTTTCAACAGAGGTTACGAACCTAACTGGACTGAGGAAGTATACACTATAGATTCTGTCAAACCTAAAGGATACCAACTGAAAGATGAACTAGGAGAAGAGATAAAAGGAACTTTCTACCAGCCTGAAGTTCAAAAGGTCCATGTCCGTCAAGGGAAGAGGTACGACATAGAGGAAGTAGTGAAGTACAGAGGCTCAGGTCGTAAGCGTCAAGCATACGTCAAGTGGAAAGGTTACGGAGATAAGTTCAACACGTGGGAACCTGCTAAGAACGTGAAAAAATGGCGTTCACAATGACACTACCTAGCAACTCGTCTATGAAAGTTTTCCCAGACAACACTCTGACAACTTACAACACATTGTTACCTGAGTATGTATCTTCTAGTACTCCAATGGAGTGTGCTCTGCAAGAAATAACGTGTCCTACTAGTTGGTACAACGTAGAATGTGAGACATTGTTGTTCATAGAAGGTGAAACAGACTCAACTATACCCAAGAGCGTCATGAGTGCTAAAAGACTACAAGAAGCACTATATAAGCGAAGCTCAGACTTTTTTCCTTACACAGCGAACGATCCTGTGTTGAATAGGAAAAGTTCAAGTATACATGACAGCATAGCTAAGAAGTGTCTACAGCGAGGTGTAGAGATCAAACGCTCTAAACAAGTACCAGTACGACAACCTACAGCGAGACTTAGTGTAGAATCAGACCCAAGCTCTGGAGAAGTAGCGCGACCTGCGCCGCCACCTAGTGTCGAATCGGACAGCGAAACCGAAACTGAACCAGACCCTTTAGCAGAAGTGCCGCCATCTGGTGCAGACAGTATCACTTACAGAATTTGAACCCCGAGAACCGTGCGAGTGCAGCAGTCTCAGCTGTGAGAGATTCACTCAACTTAAATTACACAGAAAAAGCAGCATTCATAAACGGGCTTACTACTAGAGAGTCAGAAGTTTTGACTGAGGAAGAACTCAGAGTAGTGAAAATAGAATTAAAGTTGAAGTATTCAGATAAACTAGTCAACACTTTTCAATTCCCAGCAGTCCGGACGTATACAGCTTTCTCTCTGCAAGGTGTATATCTACAAGACAACTCTGACTTCATAAATTATCTGAACAAGTGTATAAATAGGAAACACCCTAGTATAATCAAGAAACTGAGGACACACCACAAGAACAATAAATCTAACGTGTTCACATACAACAGGTATACAATGAAGTGTATTGTAGCTCTACCTCCTGATGTTGTGATACAACTACCAGTAAACTTGGGTGTGCAGTTAGGGTTCGGAGGTGGTGTCTTCTTGATGAATAAGACTGAAGGTCAAGCTGTAGTAGACTTGAAGTTCAGAGCTCAGACTGTCTATGTATACTCTGATATAGTGAAACATAACATCGTTGGAGACAAGAGAGCACCTCTGTTGAGAGTTGTAAACATTAATCCACTGCTAGGTGACACACAGACTGTCACTTTCCAACCTTTGATGTACCAACCTGTGAGTAAGAGCAGCTTCAGACAGATCGCGATCTACTTAAGAGACAGCACAGGTCGTCCTATACCATTTGAACGTGGAGCAGTGACTGTAGTACTAGCTTTTAAGCCTATAAGCAACCACATATAGTAACAGTATGCTTCAGCGCTTTGGCCCACCTCCATACTTAGCCCCTAGAGGGGAGTATGGTGCTTACTATGCTAAATCTCAGTTTGGTCACGGTGTTCTACCAGCTTTCGGTGGAGTAGCTAGGCAACGTGGTCATGGTATTGGATCTATCATATCAGGATTACTGCGAGGAGCTGTCCCCCTTTTGAGCACTATTGGTCGTAAAGTTGCTAAGACAGCTGGCACAGCACTACTCTCTACAGGTGCAGGAGTACTTTCAGATGTCATGGCTGGAAAACCACTCAAGAAGAGTGTAAACAAACATGTCAGAGGTCAAAGCCAAGCTCTATTGAAGAGAGCTCATTCTTCAGCTCAGAACTACATAAACAGAGTGTCTCAACCGACTCCAGCCAAACGCCGTGCGACAGTCCGACGTGCAGGACGTACTAAGCAGCAGACAGGCAAAGGGCGCAAGAAGAAGAAGCAGAGTCGTGCTAGCAATAAAGCACTACTGTTCTAATCATGAGTCTGTTACATCCTCATGGCCAGACATGTGCTGTAGGAGAGTTAGATCTCCATGCAGTAGGAGTGACTCAAAAAGACATTCTGAAAAGTCAGACAGTCACTAAGACAACTAACAATGCTTTGACTGACCACACTGACTCTTTCGACTTTACTGGGACTGCTGCTGGGACACATCTAGCAGTAGGTGACGAAGCTGCACCTGTGAACAACATAGGCCACTCCCTCTTCTCTTCTGTTCAACTGTTGATCAACGGAGAGAAAGTGACAGGGAACAATGAAGACTATGCACTGAAATCGACATTGTTAGACTTAGTAGGAACTGAAGTGAACGACAAGACTACTCGGTTGAAGGGTCTACAGAAGTGGATGATGGACACAGCTGGCCACATGGAAGGACGAGTTGCTGCTAACACAGGTTTCGTTGCTCGCCGGAAAGAGTTCAGTGCAAGACGGACTCACGGAGTCATCATCAGACCCCACAGCGACCTCCTCAAGCAGTGCAAGCTCTTCCCTTCACATTGTGAGTTCAAGTTCATATATGAACGTAGCTCTCCAGCTTTCTACATGATGCAAGCTGCAGACTTGGACTTCAAAGTGAAGATCACTAAAGCTGAGATGAGCGTGCGCCAAGTGACTGTGAGAGACGAAGTAGCTGAAGTCCACAATAAAACAGTGATGAACCCTCAGTTCGGACCATTCAACTACACTCTGACGAGGTGTCGAGTCACTAAACACACTCTAGACGGAGGGTCACAAGAGTACAGTTGGACTCAACCCGACACAAGCCAGATCCCGACCCGTGTCCTACTAGCTTTAGTCAAATAGACTGCAGCGTCAGGCACTAAAAGCGAGAACCCGTTCAACTTCCAGAACTACTCAGTGAGAGAAGTAGGTCTGAAGTATGATGACCATAAATATGAAGTGAAAACTGACTTTGCTGCAGGGAACTGTGTGAAAGCTTACAGGAACTTGTTCAGAGAGACAGGTCTACTAGCTGTAGGTCAAGATTGTGGTCTCACTTTAGAACAGTTCCAATCAGGGTACACAGTCTTCGCTTTCGACCTGACTCCAGACAGGACTCCTGAATGCCCACGCATCAACTTAGTGAAGCAAGGGAAGTTGACTGTGTCTCTGAGGTTCAACGCCCCTACAAATCACGCCATCTCAGCTGTCATCTGTGCTTTCTACGACAACAACATCTAACTCACAGCTGACAGACTACCAGTCACAGACTACCACATGGCCTGAGAAGATGAAGACTTCACAACTGAACACTGTTCTTAGCCAACACCCTCACACTCGACGATACTTCCTAGGTACTTTCCCTAGTGATGAGTGCCCTGCTGAAGCAACACCTCTGACTTGCTTTGTCAGTAACACACACCCCCACACACAACCTGGACAACATTGGATAGCTTTCTATGTTCAGAGTGATGGAGTAGTGTACTATTTCGATCCTTATGGTTTACCCCCTATGAGTGTATATCACAGAGCGTTCTTGAAGAAATCGTCAGACAAGCGTGGGACGTTCAACAAGCAACAACTACAAAGTTTATACACTAAGACTTGTGGAGCTCATTGCATCAACTTCTTGATAGAAACATGTCGAACCCAAGACCCTCAACACACTCTACACAACCTTCTCCAACTGCCAACCAACCTGACCGATCGCCTGGTAGAGCCATACATGAGTCTATACTAAAGTCTCTAGAGCAAGAAGCTGCAAGTACTAAACACAACTTACTTGCAGACAGCACTCAGAGAGAATTAGACGTGATCGACGGGTTGAAGAGTAACGCTGATGTCATGGATAAAATAATTGATATGATCAGTCAGCTCATGTACAGAGTGAGGCAACTAGAAGAAGTTCAAGACAAGGCAGAAGTGGAGAAAACTAAAACTGGAGGAGGGTGTGGGTTGAACTGTGCCAATAACTCATTCACTTTGTAACTGCTTTGCTTTTTGCTTTGTGTGAATTAAAAAAAGAATGAAAAAACAAATTGTGTCGTGTATCTGTGTATATACCAACGGTATTTATTGAATACTAAAGTTAGTATTCCATCTGCATGTGACGGTATTACTGAAATGTCATTGTTGACATTTGAAAGCCACGTGGTGTATAGCACGTGTACCTTGTATTTACAAAGTTAGTAGGTCATATTGACATATATTAACCAATCAGAAGCTTGTAAAGTATGTCATGACCTCTAATCTAGGTCAGTGACGTCACTTCCTGTCATATAGAGGCTTCTGATTGGCTCTTAAAGGTCACTTCCGTTCTGCAAGTGTCAACTGACCTACTTGCTACCGTTTCTTACGCGCTGAATATGCTCCTATATACTACTTCCGTATGTGACATACGGCACTCACCTGTCCCAATTGTAATTGTGCAAAAACCAGTCTACATTCCGGGGAATCCCTAGGGAATTGCCTCTGTGACGTCATAATATGTATACAGATACGGAGGTAGCCTGGGGATGGTGTATATAGGGTCCGTATGTTGGGGATTGTCCAAAAAGAGACAGGGGAGGTCGGGGTATAGACTGGGAAGGTCGGGGTATGGACTGGGGAGGTCGGGGTATGGACTGGGGAGGTGAGGGGAATGGACAGGTGACCATAGGATGGACAGAGGACGGACAGGTACATGTCTTTCACACACACATACCAACATGGATCCACACAGGTCCTCTCTTGTGTTACCTACCTTACAACGGTTGTTTTTAAAGTGCATATGTATATGTGAAAAATTATGGCCCTAGAATTATTTTAACGAATAGATAAACGAATAGTAAAGTCCAACTACTACCTTAATAATAAAAAATAAATGAAATAAAAATATTGAGTTTCATAGAAATTATACCAAAAAAATGTCTTTTCTTTTGTAACTCGGTAAATAATGGCCCTAGGTTTTATGGCTTAACTTTCTCTTCTACTACATTCCCAGTGTCTTTCCCGACCTTCCCTGTCCGCGATCCAACCTCCCCTGTCTCTTCCCCAACATTCCCAGTGCCCTCCCCACTTTCCCTCACCCCTACCCGACCTCCCCTGTCTCTTCTACTACATTCCCAGTTTCTTCCCCGACCTTCCCTGTCCCAAGTCCAACCTCCCACCTCTCTTCACCAACATTCCCAGTGCCCTCCCCACCTTCCCTGTCCCTCCCCCGACCTCTCCTGTCCCTTTTCCAACTTTTTCTGTCCCATCCCCGACCTCTCCTGTCCCTTCTCCAACTTTTCCTGTCCCAATCCCCTACTTCTTCTGTCCCTTCCCCGACCTATCCTCTAGACCAAAAACAACATGCGGACCCCTTTTACAACATGCGGCCCTACATACGGCCCTTTTTCCTCCATTTTCTCAATATATGCTGCCCCTAGACCTGCCACATTCAAGGGGAAATATACAGACCATATACAGATTTTTTGATCTCCACATTATGTGGTGAAATGGAAAAACGCCAGATTTGAATACGGACCCCCCAAATTTGAATACGGATCTCCACATATTATGTGGTGAAATGGAAAAACGCCATATGTCACATACGGACCCCCCATATGAGTCATACTGGGGGTCCATATTATGTGGTGAAATGCCCTCCTGGAGATAACTGAGTGGCTAGCTCTGGTATTTATCAAAAATTCCCCTAATCTGCCATTCACTAATACCGACACATACCACCTCTTCCCACCCATAACGGATGGATTACTAGCGAATCTCTTGATATCATTTTCCAACCCAAGATCAAATCCATGATTCTTTAAATAGTTCAGACACGGAAGACCCTGGGGAAGGCGGATGCCACTTACTCTGGTTATTACCTCCAACCAACCTCCCTCAATACTAGTGTCCAGTTTCCCGGTTCTGCTCCTCATGGCAATTCCTTCACTAGTTTCCCCAGCCCCACACGATTCTGGCTCCTTATCTTGGCCTGTGCTGCTGAGCAAATGGTCAGTGAACGATCAGATAACATTCACGTTGATGGCACTTTGGCAACTTTCTACTGGGGCTATTGGCTTGCCTTTACTTATAACCCCGTCTAATTTTCCGATTCCTCATTTTAACAATCCCTCCAGACCGGCTTCTCAGCTTCCTGGCATCTAAAATATCTGATCGTTGAAAGATCCGTTTGGGGCTTCCGCTTAACATCCATCATCTCCTTCATATGCTTGATCATATCTTTCATCATTTTACCCATATTAAGTTCCCCCGTGCTACTAGCGACTGGTTTCTCTTCTGGATTTTTAATCATTTTATCCGTATTCTTGCTGTTACTGTCCTTCAGTGCATTCCTCTTATTCCACCGCGACTTTCCTTTTCCGTCAACTTTTACTCCCGCTATGTGTTCATCCTTCGATTTGCTGGAGTCTTCTTCACCCGCATCCTCATGTACCGCATGGATTCGGCTCTGTGGTACGAATCCAGCTAACAGACGACGTTTCTTTTCGAATTGATCCAGTGACACAAACAAATCGATCATAGATGTACCTCGGACCCATATATCGTTCTCCAATCATCTACAGCAATCCGGCCTGGACCACAATTCAACCATTTAATAAGAGGTCCCAAAGAAGCATTCTTATCCCATCCATGATATTGATTGTCATCGCAGAAATCCTGATAACTTTCTTTCCAGTCCAATGCATTGATTTTTTTTGTTTCACGAAAAGGCTTTCTTGCCGCATTCGCACTCCAGACCAATCGATTAGACTGTCTTTGACTCCAATCCATGATCTCAGCGGCCTCATCCCCCTTTCGGCTAAAACAATCCATGCCCATATTCTGTATACACTGGTCAGCGTCATATATGGCTGCAGTCGCTGGTGACATCGAAGCTCATCTAGTCAACCTGCCTTTATTGGCCACTAACTTTCAGAGCTCGTGCCCGGATTATTTGGTTGGTTGGGCTGTGTTGCAGGTGCCTGAGTGGTATTACCTACTTTCCTACTCATAGGTGCCAATCCGGGTATCCCATATTGATACTTCATGTTGTACACCGGGGCTCCCAAAGCCGGATACATGCTACTTGTCGTATCTTCCGCAAAATGATTCAATGACGCATAGCTATGTTCAACTCGGTCCGACGGAATATCCCTAGCTGGTATCCCACCTACCAAAAAAGGGTTATTTTACTTCAAAATAACGTTATAAAATTTGGTATAGCGTTATGCCATAGTAAGGAGCCTTAGAGAAACGTCATATAACGTTATATAAGGTTATAAAATGTTCTATAACGTTTTTTGTTTACTAGGATATTCTTCGTATCAGTATGTCTGATGGATACTTGTCTATTCGGATCACTATTGTCGTTATGATATCAGCCCTGAGTTACGTTGGACATCGCCTTGTCATTCGTAAAAGGATTAAAGCTTTTTAGTATCCAATGTGGAGTAGATTGAACATAAGCTTCCTGTCCTTTCTTGTCTTCCTCCAAGGTCAGTTGATAGGCTAGGAACAAATCAGTAACTTCTTCCTTCTTCCGCCTCAATTCTTCCAACTCCTCTCTCGCCAACCTTCTCTCTTCCTAGATTCGTCCCTTCTCTATTGCATATTTCTTAAGAAACTGCAAAACATCCGCCTATTTCTCCTGTCGTTCCTTTATGATGGTATTCATCTTAACTTACTGTTGGTTCACTTCAATCTCATACCGATCCCTCAAACTTCTAGATTTTCTTGCCTCTTCCCTATCTTTCTCTAAAATAGCTCGTTCATCCTCCATTTGTTTCCAAACTGCCTGTTCCTCACCCTTTTTCTGTGCAAGTAGTTTCTGCTGTTCGGCTATCTGTTCTGCTGTGTACTGTTTGTCTCTAGATAGCTGATCAGTCCCTTCTCGCAATCCTATGGTGATTCTTCTATTTGTTTCTATCTGACCATCCCTATCCTTCATTAGTTGTACCAACTCATCGTTCATTGCACAGTACTGCTGTTGCATGATGCGTTGGTCGGCCCGAACCTTTTGCTGATACACTCGATCCTCTTCCAAACGTTTCTTTCTATCTAAGTCCTCCGTCTTCCGACCAATGTAAAAAATTCCCGGAGTTATCAGGTCTCTTCTAGCGGATCGCAATTCGGTCGGGGTTTGCATTTTTGATGCACTGGCCCACACACGGTCTATGTTTCTCAAGCTACAGTCTAACTCCCCATCTTCCAACGATTCTTCATTCTGCCTTTCTCCCTCCCCCTCTTTTGGTCGAGCTTCCGCCTCAAAGACCTGCTATCACTACTGGTCATGGCACCAATGAAGAGTTTTTGGTCGCACAAAAGACAACTCGGAAGGTTCTTAGAATTTCTGGATGCAAAAGAGAGGTTTACTATCGTTTCCTGTAGATTCAAGCTAGAGCCGGTTCTGTTTGCTACGAGACCCTGTCAGGTCTGTCTACCACCTGGGCCACTCAGCCTTATATATCCACCCCTATCCCGATCATAGCGCCCTCTCACTATCACTCGCGCCCTCTATATATAGGCCAAGAATTAATACACTCCGGCGACTTACATAATAACTATCCGAGTGGGATTTGAGTCCCCTACACTATGTTATGTTATAGGCTGAGGGGACAACTCGGAAGGTTCTTAGAATTTCTGGATGCAAAAGAGAGGTTTTATTATCGTTTCCTGTACATTCAATCTAAAGACGGATCTATTCAGTCTGAGACCCTGTCAGGTCTGTCTTCTACCTGGGCCACTCGGCCTTATATATCCACCCCTACCCTGATCGGAGCGCCCCCTCATTATCACCCGCGCCCTCTATATAGGCCGAGAACTAATACTTACAGGCGACTTATATAACAATGATCCGAGTGGGATTCGAGTCCCCTACATATATTAAAAAACACACCATGAGAACGAGCATTTCTAGCCACTAGTTATCAAAACAACAAGTTGTGCTGCGGGAGTATAGTCTTATACATTAACACTGCGGAAACAGCAGAAGAAAATAATGACGGATCCCCATACCAAGCCTATCAGAACAAGGCTATCCTTAAAATCAACATGCAGAGATGCAGTCCAGATTTCCACATATATATCGTTCAAAATGGCTAATTGGGTTAAAGAAAAAGCAGTTCCAGGGCCCTGAGTGCTACAGGTAATCACCCTGCCTAGAGGGAAACCAATAACCACTTCTCTCTGCTGATGCCTATCAGGAGGATTTCATGAAATAGCCCTGACTCTGGCACACATTCTGCTTAAGGATAATTCCTAGTATCTCTTACTTGCATGTACAAACCTCCTGGCACTGTTCATATATAAGTCCTTTATACATAAAAAGAATAAAAAAGGATTCATCACACCAAATTAGCGTTTTAGCACTTCATATGGTAGGACACTGAATTTGTAATTTGCATTATACAGATACGAGTATATACAAAAAGTAGCGCCTTTAATGACAAGCATCAGACATGGGATGGTACCCACAAGATGAAATATTCACATTGTCATTGGGAAATCATTTATAAAATTGCAAACTCCCTTTACAGCATGGGTCACTACAAAGCAGCTATGTATACATGTAATCTCCTTCTATGTCTCCCAAAATATAGTAACTTACCAGACGAATAACATATAAAAAAAATCAGGAAAAAAACATGCTCATTTCATGGTAAATTATGTCAGAGTATGTTCATACCATCAGAATGGGACCTTTTCAGCCTTGGCATGGTAGTACCTACTTCTGTAGGGAGGGGACCATACTGGGAATCAGTGTCTGAACATACATCCAGGGGCAGCTACTTGTAGTGACTAGGGCAAGTGCTGTATGATGCCATAAAGTATTGTAATAGAAACTCAAGACATATCTTAGACTCTATGGAAGAAACATGATTAGCTTCTGGTCTGTGTGTGCATGCACATTGATCGCCTATATAAGCCAACACCTGAAAGGACTCACCAAATGGCAACCTCTGCTATCTGACCTATCTGATCCGATTCAAAGGGATTCGAAATGCTTGCTTGTGGTTTCTTAATAAAAGTATTAGAACTTGTACGTTCAGACCTAACTGTCGTTGAATCATTTTCTTTCGCATTGAATATGCTAAAGATTTTTTTAAACGAAAGTAGGGACTCCTTTTTCAATGGAAAACAATCACTCTGAGGATCAAGGATCACTATCCATGAACATCCCATAGTGTGAATGTTATAGCATCAAATAATAGTGAAGGGGTAATGTTTATCTTCAGGGCTGTTGTCCAACTAGAGATGCACAGGTAAATCAACCTGAATGATTCCCCTGGATGATTCAGTCAGGTACAAGGGCTGCAATCATCATGGGGTGCCATTTACTAAAACAACTATAAACCATAGCGTCCTCAGAATCATCCACTGTAATTCTATACTAAAAAATAATATATAGTAGCTAATGTTAAGCAATGTTTAGCAGAATGAATCTTAACAACTTGAGAAATTAACCCCTGGTCCACATCTGCTTTAGTGAATGCATACAATCTGACATATATCATGGCTTAATGTGCTGAATATGGTTAATGCACACTTACCAGTTTTGTCTCATTGAAACACAATACGTGACAGAATTTAGCCTTCCTGAGAAATGCATTGTTCAGAATATCTCCAGGGGGGAAGGGGCTCCAGTCTTCCACCATTGTTGTCAGTGAGTCATGTCCTGTAGAGGGATTTGGTTGGTCTGCATCTCTTGCCAAGGTTGTATTGGAAGTTCCAACCCCACCTCCTGGAATAAAGTTCCATGAAAAAATATATTAATGTAATAGAAAAAAATTCGGCCAGAGTATCTAGGTTATTTCAAAACGATGTCAGAAATCTTGTTGTGTCCACCTACTGAAAATTATTGATCAGTAGTGCTGCGGCTGCAAATGTACAGACACTGAGTACATTAACAGAATAATTGGCCGATTTGTGTTGTTAGGGCAAAAAAAATGTGTGTTACAGGTTACATAGTCCGAAAATTTAGTTAGGGAAGATCAGGTTGCTTTTTTCTTTGGCCAGAAAAGTACCCACAATTGACTCACAATCTTCAGTGCCGACTCACTGACAATGGCGTTGACTAATGGACTCTGAAATAGGCCAACAATTACTTAAGATATAGTTATCTTTTGATTGGATAACAATTTCTAGGTTGGGCCTTGTTTTGCTAGGTGGGGTTGCTTACCTTTTTATTGGTCTTACAGGGTATTAGTACAGTATAAGATTAGGATGCCTCACCTAGCCTCAGTTCTTCCTGCGCATGTTCAGCTGCAACAGCTGGTACAAGCAGGAGAAGTAGCACAGCCATACTATAGGAGAAGGGAGACACAAACTACACATAATGGTCAGGATCAAATTCTATCAAAGGCAAATTCTATTAGAGGAAAAGTAAAACTGCAATTCTGAACAACATAACTCTCCCTGAACATAACCTACCTGACATATTACATGCTTATGTACGGGCAACAATATGTGTGTGTCACTGACTCCTGGTTTCGAGGTGGGAAGGGCACAGGTCTATACTCAGCCAACACACCCAAATGGGCCCCATATGGGCGTGTCTCTGGGCACCATGGGCTAACCCATATCTGGGTATTAACTGGTAATTGTCTGGGCTTCCAGATGGGGCCCATCTGGGCTCAGCCCAGAATATCAACATGTCATGTTCTCACTGCAAATCCTTCAATTCATACTCTTTTCTGAAAATATTTGATTAATTTACATTTTAAATTGACATTATATGCGTTTTTGTAAAAGTGGGTTTCATCTGGGTTGGAAATGGGCAAACTTAGCAAAGGTATCCCTGAGTTTCCCATGGGCTCAGCATGGGCAGCCAGATAGGGCCCAGGTGGGCTGAGCCCATGTACTGAACTTAGTTGTTAATGGATTTCTTATATTGCAGATATTTTAATTTATCCTCACTTGTCCCTTTTTTCTAGAAAATGCAAATTCAAATTATTTTTCTCATGCTATGTTGTCTCCCTGGGTTTCACCTGGGCTAGAGCTGGGCTAAGTGGGCTGAGGTCTGCATGGGTTTTCCATGGGCTTGGTATGGGCTGCTAGGCGGGCCCCATGTGGGCCAACCCACCAACTTCACTTTCTGGGCTAATTCTACCAAAACAACTTTTATGATTATGTTTCAAAGACCTTTCCCAAAAAGAGTGGGTTTCACCTGGGCTAGGCCTGGGCTAAGTAGGCAAGTATTGTTCCCGAGCTTACTTACCACTAGATGTCATCATTGAGAGTACATGGGATTTGATATCCTATAGACATGTTCTTGTCTTTATTACAATGAGCCATAAATTCACAATTCCTTTAAAACCATTGAATCTATACAGTTTTCACATCATGTTAATATTATATGAAATTGTCCACACAAGTGTGCATACGAATAGAGAAATGAGGAGCATTCTGATACTGACACCTTTCCCCAGGATATGATCATAATACATAATCCCAGGGCTCCCTCAGGTATCACTATCAGACTCACAAGGACTCTGACTGTGTCACCCAATGTGATCAGAGTTGTAGTTAGTCAAAGGATGCATTTTGCTTCTTCTCCTTAAATAAAGGGAAGAGATGACACTTAATGCAGATAAATTAATTGACCCACTTGAATACTTGTTGGTAACTACTCTTAATATGTATGGTCATCAACTTCATAACAAATAAGCTTATAGCTAAAGAAAATGTTGTGTCTGTCCCCCTAGCCACCACCCCCCGCCCCCAATTACGTGTTCTCCAAATAAAGGAGCCCACCTGGGTCCCACTTAGATCTGAACAGGGCCAGCCCACTTTAAACCTGGGCCCCAGATGGTAAGCCCCTCTGTGACCCATCTGGGGCCCACTAGGGTTTGTTGGCTGGGTACTAGGTGGCAACACTTGGCGTCCTGCGCCAATTCCCCTAATGTTACCTGGTGGTTGATGGTTCGGGGAGGGCACTCCAGACGGCGCGCTGGTGTTGTGCCACGTCGACACTGCCCGGTCCCCAACCCGGGTATATAAGAGGCCGTAACTGGCCACATTAGGGAGTTCGTCCCAGGACAAGCTCTGGCTAATACCCTTCACGACTTTTGTTGACGGGCCCCTACACCCCTTATGCTGATGGCTCTTGCATCAATTCCCGCTGGGACCAAGACACTTTTCAACAGCCCTTGTTAACTTTGAATCAGCAAGATGCTGCCAGTATTCTTCTAACCTTGTGTGTGAACAATTTTATATTGTATGGTGACAATAAGAAGCCATGTTCCTATGCTATCTGAGGACTGAGCAACTTGAAAAAAAGCCTGTCGCATTCAAAACCAAATTTGGAATCTGTGTCAGTTTCTTGCTTTCACAAATACCCTCATTGGTGCTGTGAGCAGTTCAGGTTGAGAGTTGAATAGCACAGTTTTGTTGGAAAAACATGGCTGAATACCTAGCAGGTGGAGCCGCCCTCCATCCAATTTTTAGTCCAGATCCTGTGGTAGTGGCAGCTTTGGAAAGGCATTATGGACCAAGCCACGGCAGTTCAACTCCAGAACCTAGAAGAGGTAACCCGGACACCATTAGAAAGGACCTAGGAGCAAACCTAGAGGACTCTCTGTTCAAAACCAGTGGTTCGAAACGACATACTGCTTCAATGCCAACTCAGGGTATGAGTGTCCTTCATGCTGAAGGACATCAGCGGCAGGAGATCTCAAGACGCCACTTTGCAGATGAGAAGAACCAATTAGAAGGGGCTAGATTGGCAGAGATGGACAGGATAGATGCTCAATTCGAATCTCTGATCCAATGATTAGTGAAGGTGCGCATGAGAACAGTGAAATCGAAGGGGAAACTTTGAGGAAGCAAGAACGTTTGGATGCTGCAAGAGAGGAGTTGGATTGGATAGAGAACAGATTTTCTGAACAACAAGACAGTCAGCGTTGTAGGACTGAAGTGTTGGAGATGAGACAAGACCAGGGGGTTAAAGACTCTGATGAGCCGCACCACACCATGAGGGAGGCAATGTTGGAGAAAAGTGAGTTGGTGTCCCGTGAGCTGGACGAGATACAAGCTAGGAAAAGACTAGCAGAACCCCGACCAAGTCACGCTGGATTTGGGAATGTGAATGATGGTGTCTACGATTCGTCTTATGGTGGGGGGTGATGCATCAGCTACTGCACCCCTAAGGAGCAGGACAAGAAGGGTAACCATCAATGCAGCAGATTCAGATGGCAATGGCAGGAAGTCATCCAATATACAAACAGCTCCACCCTCATGGGATGGTAATTCGAACCCAGGCAGTAGATCTGCCTCCACTGAGAGCACCAGTCGGTCCAGTTTTAGATGAGAGACCTACCAGGTCTGTTCCAACTGAACATTTGCACCCGTCACATGGGAGGACAGGAAGATCAATATTGGTAGAAGGGTATTCCGGCATGAATCAATGTCCCCAGGGATAAAATTGATTTACGATTCCAATCCGTGCATTGCAGATATTGGTGTTGACTGTGTGAATAGTCCCCATTCTATCACAGCCTATCCGTGCACTTCCATCACAGCATCAGCTACACCCACTCGAGGCACATAGAGCTTCCGTTTGTAGATCTTGAGTTAGTATCCAGTGGTGCCCTTGCTCATCAAATAGAATGGGGGGAAGCTTGTTTCAGCGTGAGGTTAATTTCTGTCTCTCCAGCTATTAACTTTGGTTGATGAGCTAGGTTAGAGTGGAGTCTGGCCATCAGTGGGAAGCGACCCTGTGAGAAGATTCCCTTGCGGTCCCTGAACCCCGTTTTTTCATTGCCTAAGGTGTTGAATTGACCAGCCGTGTCTTGGTGCCAACCTTGGATGTTCATGATGTTATCCTTCACAACTTTGTTGTGGTTGAGTAAACCTTCCAGGTGAGCTCTGTAGGGGTAGGTCTCGGTGTTACCAGACACTTTGAAGCCTCCAATGGAGACTGGGACGTCCTTGAAGAGGGAGTGAGCCAAGTTGTTCACCAGAGCTACCTTGTCCGTGGGCTCCGGAGCATCGCTGTTCGGTCTAACCACCTCGCACTCTAAGTGAAGGTATTTTTTGTTGAGGTCAGTGTACTGTTGCGACTTACCGATGGTGAAATTGATGCTGCTTCCGTCTCCCAAAGAGGTTTTCATTTCATTTGAATGGTGTCGGTGTATATGTACACAGAATACACTTCTTATGTATTAGGTCGCATGGTATGGCCAACATGATTAACTATGTAAATGTCTACTTCATTCTAGGTCATTAATATCATGTCCAATGAATATTAGGATTAAGTCTTTGGTGGAATGGGAAGAGCTCATAATTGTATGTGTGTATAGTTTGTATATATACTGTACGAGAGTATTCTGCCAAATAAAAATTACCAAACTTGAACTTGAACTTGAAACTCCGAAGGGGTTCATGATGTAGACACCCGTGGTCAGCGTCATAAAATATGTTTTTGCCCCAAATCCTAGCATGTGCCCTAAATGCGGAGGACGCAAGCGTGTCCGGGACATTGATCTGACACATCTCGTCAGCGAGCTGTAAGAGAAAGTCCCCCTCTGATTAAGGAGAAAGTTTTCGCCTTCTAAATTTTCTGTTTGGTAACAACGTTTGCAAGGCCTCTTTTTTCTTCTCGAAACATGGACACCGCCACACTTCTCACTTTTCGTCTCTTCTTGGTATTTTTCAGCCTTGTCTTGTGTCAACATGATAAGTTTCAACTCCTTTTTTTTCCAGGTCTTACTTGGTCCTCCGAGTGTTTTTCAAACTCTTCCAATGTGATTTTGTAAACATAGTTTTGCTCCGCCCTAGTCAGAGGATTAACACTTTTGAAGATCTTATGCCGGTCGATTGCATCGTTCACCTTTTTCCCGTCTACCTACGGAGGTTGTGGGCAGGACTTCTTATTGTCGCTCATAACTTGTTTCGCCTCAGTCAGTGATTCCCCTGTTCGTAAAGGAACCACAAGGATGAAGTCCTCTTCTCCACATTGCTCGATTCTGTCGCTTCCTGGTCCTCTGATAGAAGGAGCAGAGAACCAAAGCGGGTTCCCAAAGAGGACAAAGAGTTCTCGGGATAACACTAGAAATGTTGGTAGCTAGGGTGATGGTCTTTTTTTTCTGTTCCTTTTTTCAAAGAGATTCCTATGTGATGTGCATGTTCATCAGATCTAATTGCCACTGTTGATTGATGTCCCCGGCTATCGTCTTGATGAAAGCGGGGTTTTGGTCGGGAAAATGGTGTTTCTGGAGTTTGGTGACGCTGGTGAGACTGGAGGGTGCTTTGACTTTGGTATATTTAGCCACCACTTGTCTTTTTTCTTTTTCCTTTTTGGTTGGTCTTTTCGACTTGCCCATTTGAAAGACGGTCTAGGGTGGGCAAGTCCTAGGCGATTGCGACCTATTCTTTTCTTGTCTTTCTCACTTGTTCTGACGGAGGAACAGTGAAAGCAGGAAGTGGGAATTTTGATAAAAGTCTCCGCCGCCGTTGTCTTCATCGTCATCGTTCTTCCTACGACGGGAGAAGCAGGAAGAGTAGTCAAAATTGACAAGGGGGGTGGTAGCGGCGTGCTCGGAGTCGTTGTCGTCTTATTCTCCTCCTCAGTTATTTCCTTCCTCTGGCGACAGGTATTCTGGGCATAGCTTTGTTAGAGCCCACCGTTTTATAAACTGGGTTTCCAATTAGTGATCCAGTGGGATCTACCATGCTCAGCACGTCCTAGAAGGGCATGTACCTGTCGGGTCTTGACGCTGTCTTCCTCGGCCCACTGGCATCGTTCAGTAAGTCCACTATGCTAATTCATCATCTGTCATATGAGATTCATCTATGACGTGGTCTTTGTGTGGACACATGGGAAGAAGGAATTGGACAGATGGATACAAAATCTCAACCATCAAATTCAAGGAAACCTCAACAAAGCATATCAGCTTCCTAGAAACAAAGGCCAAACAGGAGTGGCAAACAAGAAAGCTGTATACAGACCCGTACAACAAACCAACTGATGTCAATACCTATCTAGATTACACATCAGCACACACAATCTCCACAAAAAAATGCCTACCATACTCACAGATTCTGAGAATCTTCAGGATATGTCAAAAACTTCTAACCCCCTGTCAGCACAAGTCTTTTTGGAACATAATAACTCAATATGTAGACAGAAATATCAACAGAAGAGAAAGAAATGGCAATTGTTACTCCATGCTTTTACATTGTTTCAAATATTCATCCGCCCCTGGAACCTAGATGATTGGATTTTTTAAAATAATTTTTTGTCCAGTATAAGGCCCACATGTTGCCACAACATGAGGGTGAACTTGTTATGCTGTGGTATCTCTATGATTTCTATGTGAGGACACCAAAATAATTACATAAATTGACAATAAGTGACAAATTTATAGCAAAAAGTCTACAGTAAAAAGGTACATATCAAGGTAATATCTCTTGAATCCATCTACTATAAGTGGCCTGATAAAAAAATTAATTGGAATGGGCTATTGATTACTCAGATTACATGAGGGGCATGTAAAACATGTCCTTTTTGTCATTTTTTAGGTTTTTTTTTGGATTTTTTGCCTTTGGGGGGGCCATAAAAAACAACATTTTGGTCAAATACACAAAAATATTATTTTTCATGAAATGTTAGGATGTTTTCTCTTTTCATGAGAAATTTAAACAATTTTTCTAAATGTATTTTCCTTTGGATAATAGGAGTTTTAAACCCACACATCCCTACTCCTTGAACTAAAATGACTAATTATCTTAAGCAACACACAACTTTGCAAATTACCTGCTGGCCAAACAGATAGGGCACAGGATTATGCAATTAAAGGATTATACATTTTGTAATTTGAGAACATTATGTCAAACCATTATTTATCAAGTTTGGAATAGAAAATGGAAAAATGGTAAGAAATAAGGAAAGTCCCAAACTAGGACAGACTAGGGTCCTCACAAACTACCAAGTTCGGGGGAAGAGGCGGCTTGGTAAAAGGACAAAAACATCCAAAAAAGCTAAAGGATCACTCAGTATGAGCAGCAACTAACTACTCCACCACAGCAATGTCTTACTCCCAAGACGGGTCAAGGTGCTTTAGGATGTGTTCAAAGATCCTGTAATTCAAAATAGGAACACCAGTAACTGGTGTAAGACGAAGTCCACTGCTAAGATTTATCCACCTGTAGGGGTTTCAGATGCGTATAACTCGAACACAGGTTCCAAATTCGGTTTGAATGCAACAGGTTTTTATTCGATCACAGCCTCAAAAGTACACGAAGGTTTATACTCGGTTCACTTGGTCTTTCAACCATTCGAAGACACACAGGATTCTATCGATAGTTCGAAGCATTAGCAATACCGGACAGTCAAGCCCTGTGCCAGCATGGCTGGTGCAGGAGCCATAATGTGGGAGGGGTGTAGGTGCCCCTGTCAAAGCGAAGGTACGAAAGGTGTGGGTCAGAGCTCGTCCTGGGACGAACTCCCTGAGGTAGCCAACCTCGGCCTCTTATATACCCTGAGCGCGGACCAAGCAGTGTCGACGTGGCACTCCTCCGTAGCGCCGTCTGGAGTGCCCTGCTTGGCTCCGCTACCGGATAACCGAAAGGACATGGCTTAGGTGTTGCCACCTAGTGTCCGTTGGAGGCACTTGCCGCTCTGACTCCACGGACCTTATATGTACACGTATTATTCGTGCCCCTACATCACCCCCACCAGATTATAACAAGGGTCAAAATACATCTGATATAATATAATATACTCGAATATAGGAGAATAATATCAGTGTACATGATGACAATACCGGGGTACATTTAAAGGTATGAAATACGTTTTATACATACATGTAGAAAGTACAATTTTAGATTTAGACTGACCTGTTACACCAAACAACACTTACATTTCTATGTACATAACAGGGATCTTACAGATCCAACACTATAACGACAAGATAGATACGTAAGTATCCATCTCTAATAAAGATATGAATATATACGAATATATATGTTCTATACTATTTCTAACTACAGTGATCACAGATCTGTATGGTTTTTGTTGAGATACAATATTGATTACTACATTAATCATATTAAGGTAGGTTAAGAGTGCACAATATGTGACTTTCTAGGACGGAATGACACAGAAGTAATGGCTCGAAAATATTTAAGTGGGCGAACCGTCCCTGGAGAGGTAATTACGTGAACTATTAGAATTATGAAATACTTGGAACCAACATAGATGTGACATTAACTCTTATAATCAAGGAATGTAGTAATATTGGCCTCTACCTGAGGCAACCGATATATGGCTTCATAGATATACTCTCGAAATCCGAATACCAGTTGTTATGTCCAAAAAGAAAATTTTTGGAGATAAAGGTAGGTATCGAACATTATGTACAGTTTTGGTTCTAATCATAGTATATAGCATAAGTGATACTCCTTAAAGTATGAACAACGAAGACATTTCTTGACAATTATGCATTTTACACCTGGCTTATGGTTCTTCTTCGAATCATGACCTTAATCATGGACGTTTTTTTTTGTTTTTTTTATAATAACAACACAATTATTACAATCTCATCGAAACATCATATGCACAAGTCATCAAACACACAACTGAACAGTCGAACACACAAGTTATCTAAGAGTCCTTCACCAAGCTCAAGAGCTCTTCGAGGGACCCACTCCATTGGGTGAGTCCTATCCCGAATACTCGAATGAACTTAACGTTCAGCGCCTTCATAGTGTTGGCCTGATCGTTCAAAGTGTCTTCCGCAGCTTTTTGGAAGGCACGAGCTGTTGAGAGTTCCTTCTTCGATTGTGCCAGCTGCTTGGTGAGTTCGGTCACCTTATCTGGCTCTGATTGTTCGTCAATCCGTTGTCGTTCGAAGATATTCCTCAGCCTCTCGACCTCCTTGCCCTGCATGGTGATGGCGTAGTCGGCTGATGCCCTTGCCACACCGGCGGCATATTGCTGCATGCAAGCTAAGTGCTCCTGCAACCATCGTTCGTATAGCTCCTTATGCAACACTGCATCCGGAGCCTTCACAGGCTCGAAGTAGTCTTTTGGGAACTGTACCCTCGGCCGAATGTTCTCACCACTTATCATCAAGTCATACCACCTGTCAGGATCAACTGCCGATTCCTCACGAACGTTCGGCTTATAGGGCACGGTGGCTGCGGTGGTAGTGGTGGTGAACAGGGTGGCAGCAACAGTTGCTGCTTTCCCTCCTCCAGTGGTTGTCTTTGGTGTGGTGGTAACTGGGTTCGAAGTGGTCACTGGAACCGGGTCCACCACAGGCTCAGTCTTCACCGGTGATGAATTCGCACTAGTGGCAGGGGTTTTATGCCCCACCGACTTTGTAGAACTGTCAGCCTTTGGTTTCACCTCATCTACTGCCCGAGGAGTGAGGATGGTGGTCGTCACCACCAAGTCCTTCTTCCCAGGCAGCACAAAGTGATCCGAATCCCCCATCTCCACGTTCCGGGAGTCCGGTTGACGAAAGGCATCCCCTACAGAGACACCAGTGGGAAGATTTCTGTACGGATCCTTCTCAGTCTGTACTTCCGGACCAGGAAAGGCCATCGAAGGGTATTCAGCCCTGCTAGCCAGGTTACCAGGGGTCAGTGGACGAAGGGTTTGTAGTTGGGAACGACCCTTGGGGGCTGAGAAGTCCGGACCATAGTCAGGACGCAAGTCCTGTAGTGGGGACCGGTGCTCAATCGTTGTCGCACGACCTCGAGCTGCAGATGGAGCTCTCGGAGCCGGAACCGCCGATTTGACCTTTTTACAGTCAGGTTCGGAAGTGGCTGGACTCCTGGTTTCACTTCGTTTCCCCGGAAGGGGGTTGGCCGCTCTCCAGTCGTACAACTCCTTGTACAAGGTGCTGTTCAAGTCCAGTCGACCACGTCGATCAGTACGCTGGAAGACAGCTGACTGCTTCGAATTCCTGCTCAACTGGACCTTTCCGAATTGGAGGGTCTCAATCGTGATGGTGTCGAACTTTACTTTGTCCAAGCCGGCCACCAGCGATGCATGGAGGTCTCCCACGTTCTTTCTGGCCAACATCATGGCTTGGCCATGACATTGTATCAGGTGTTCGATCATTCTGCCCCTTCGGGTAGTCCACTCTCCCGAACACTTTTTGTTCGATTTGCCAGTATCAGCGCAGACGTACATCGCACGGTGGTGCATGTGGCATTCAACCAAATGCCGCATAAATCGAAGACGAGTAGGCATGGGGCGGACCTCCCCGGGTTTGGGGTAGCTGCGACAGGAATCCAATGGACACTCCTCCCTTACCCCTTTCTTGTACCGGGCCATCGCCCATCTAATTTTGGGGCGTCCCTCATGGTTGTAGTAGGTTTCGGGGAACTGTTTTCGGTCCAGCAGCCGATTGAACCAGTTTTCCGTCCATGTCCAGGAACTGGGTGAAGTCATATTGGACCTCATCCATTCTTCGTCATCCGACAACCCTTCATAGTCCGTTTCTTTGGGACACGAATACATCTCCCTCGAACGTTTGCAGTGTTCCATGCACTCAGGCCTAAATTTTTTGAAGCCCCCGCTGGCATTGCGCCAGATCATCTCTTCCACTCGAGAACTCGGAACATCTGCGGAGGCGTTTGCCCCTGTAGCTGGAGGGGGCGACGAAACCACAGGTGGTGTGTTCGAATGTCCCGACTCGGAGGACGTAGACATAGACGGAGATACAGGCATGGCAACCTGCACTGGAGTCTTGGTCGGAGTTGCTGGAGGGGTCGAAGGCGTCCTGCGGGGTGCCCTAGGAGGCGTCGAAGGAGTAGAGGCAGTACCGGATACTACGTCCACCAACCTTACAGTTGGGGACATATTAATCGCAGTAGTTTGGGGAGGTGAAGGGTGAGGGAGACAGGGCTGTCGTGCCTCACTCTTCTTTGCCTTCCGTTTCTGGCTTTTAGTCAGTTCGAATGGAACCTCCTCCACATCCGAAGCGTCGGACAAGGACCGTCCCTTTTGCTGTGGATTGGGGTTCTTACGGGACTGGGCTCGAGTCATTGGAGTTCTGGGGGTAGCTTGCATAGCTTCCAGAGTTATCCGTAACTGTTCATTGGCTGCCCTGAGTTCATCGGATTCTCTGACCACCTGAGCATAACGAGCTTCCTGCTCAACTGATCCTGAGGTATCCGAATGGATCTCCATCGGAGTCATCTCCAGGATAGCTGGTTCTTTTTCGAATGGGACTGGTGAAGGTCCCGGGGCTTTCGGAAGAGATTCGGATTGAGACTCAGTAATCCCGGTGGTAGTGGTTGGTTCTTCGAATGACGTTGAAGCCGAATGGGAAGTACTCGAAGAGCACTCGGACTGAGCTGAGGCAGGTTCGGATACTTCGGACATAGCTGGAGCAGCTGGAGGAGTACTAGTTTTGGAAGTTTTACGACTACCTCTGGTTTTGGTGAGTTTCTTTTTCTTCCCCTTCGTACTGGTTGTGCTCCCATCACTTGAGGGCACTGATTCCTCCATTGATTTAGCTTGTTGGAGATTCCGAAAGTTCGTACCACACTCTAACAGAATGTCACTGAAGACTCCGTTCTTAAAAGCTCCTCGAATCGCCCCTCCGTAACTGTCTAACCAGGTGGGATCGTAACGATAGAAGCCCTCCTCTCCCAGCCTGTCCAACATCATCGACATTAGTGTGGGATGTAGTTTCAGCGAGGAATCGAATGGCGAATCGCACGACAGCACTTCCATTAGTTGTTGCTGGGCCAGCGATGTTCGCACAACGTCTTCCATCTCTTCGTCAGACACTGCGTGGATAGGCAATTTCTGACTTACCTCCTCCAACCCTGGCATCTCATCTTCCTCCTCATCACCGGCTGCGTTGAGCCGGGTTGGCGTCGAATTGTCTATGTCTTTCGAAGCAACTCGTTTTGGGACATTGCGCCACGGCAACGGCCCCAGGTTGACTGTAGCCGGGGGTGGCATGGCCATGAGGTCCCGTTCAGCCGTCGAATAGGAGCCAATCCCCGCCACACGGACGGTGACTGTACTCCCGGTGGTTTCCGAGGCGGATTCATAATCCGATTCCTGAACGTTGTCGAATTGGCCATCGTCCATTCCGAACAGATCTAACTCGTCGGACTGGAGGCCCTCACCGGGGGTGTACTGCTCCTCCATCGAAGTCGAATGTTCTCACCGAACGAAGTTTAAAAATCGAAGATTTGCGGAGTACGAAGCTCCGCGTGTCGTTATGACACTATGAGCGGGAACTAACCAGGTTGGCGCGTATTATGATGTGGTTTTGGAGACTTTTGGCCGATAACAAGACCCTTCTTCCTCCTCCTTTGCCCTGCAGCGTCCGCGCGTCTTCTTGGCACTGATCCAATATGGCGACCGCCCTTCTTGTCTCGCGATGCCACGCCCGCCGCGGGAGCAAAGGTCAACCAATCAGCGTTCACGCTTCACCGGATAGCCCTTTTCTGACGGATAACACGGCGGGAGACGCTCGCGTTTCCCGCCACTAATCGAACGGGTAGCTCACCGGAGTGTAATCCTTATTGAGTCAGTTCCACAGAACCAGGGGTACCGCTAATCATGAATTCTTCAGGAGTGTAGGCAAATGTCATTACGGGTAACATAAGAATACCCGCCGGATAAATCCGTCTGCCACCCTCGGGGACGTTCATGATCAACACCCGCCCTAGTTCTGCTCGCTCGACAGCAATTAGGTCTGTACTACCATCATGGAATCGAAACTTCTTGTTGTGTATACAAATTAGGTCACAGCAGTCCCCCGGTTATGCCGTGGACTGCGCCTTAACCCGACCTTGGGTTCTTTAGACCTGGTCGTCCGGGAAGATTCGACAGGATGTCCAGTAGTCAATTGGACAGCCCTCCTCCCCTTCAGACCTTCATTTGCTGAGACTTTTTTTACGCACTTTTTATCCTTCTTGCTAGAAGCTCGAATTGGTAAATTTTTTTTAGGCCTACCCCGGCCCCGCTTTAATTTACCAATACCAGGAGGCATAGGTTTCTTCTCATCTGAGGGTATCACTAGTTTCCTAGGTCTACCAGGACCACGTCGTTCCGGGGTGGTCGCTCTCCGCTCAGTGTTATCTGACTTCGAATGCTCTCCTGACTTCGAATGCGCTGAAGCGTCACCCTGCCACCGACGTAGGCGAGCTACATTGGATTTATACAAGCGTCCCAACAAGGATTTGATCACCACTGTGGATTCTGAAACAATCCGAACCACAGTAAATGGACCGTCCCAGTTGGGTGACAACTTCAACTGCTGCAGGGGGTCGTGTAGCCTAACTACCTTGTCCCCTACTCGAAAGGACCTAAGTTTCAAACCTACGTCATAGCCCACTTTTTGCCATGAAGCAGATTTGCTTAGCTCACATCGAACCATCTCGTATGCGGACTTGAATTGATCCCTCAATGCCTCCACGAACATCACCTGACAGGGTGTTTCAGCGTTTATCCCAGCTACGCCAAACACCAAGTCAGCAGGCATAATCAAGTCCTCTCCGAATACTAACAGATTGGGGGAACAACCGGTGGAAGCATGCACCGTACTATTATAAGCATGTACCACAAACTCGCATTGTTCGTCCCAATCATCCATCTGACTGTTGACCAGAGGCTTCAGGACTTGTATCAAGGTTCTGTTAAACCTTTCTACCTGACCATCAGACTGAGGCCTGTACGGATTCGTTCTGGTTTTGCATATAGCAAGGTTATGGCACATTGCTGCCCATAACTCGGATTCGAATTCTCTGCCTTGATCACTATGCAACATCAAGGGTACACCTAGATGAAGCACCCAACCCTTTACAAATGCACGAGCACATGTATGAGCCTTATGATCTTTCAGAGGAAACACTCTAGTGTACTTCGAATAGTAGTCGGAGATCACCATCATGCACGTGTTTCCATCAGGAGTGGTTTTTAGGCCACTAATGATATCAACCGCTATGCGTGCAAATCTAACTCCCCAAAGCTCTTGAGTTAGTGGCAACTAACCCAGGCCTTCACCTGGTTTGCTCAGACAACAATCTGGACAAGTAGAGATCCACCTAAGCAGGTCTTTACTCATCCCAGGCCAGTAATACCTTCTGGAGAGTCGCGCAAGGGAGCGCTTCTTTCCAAAATGCCCACTGGTCTGGTGTCCATGTACAAAATACATGATATCCCTTCGCATAGCTGTGGGTATCACGATTTGCCCAATTTTGGTCTTGTACGGTGTTATCTTCCACCTACATAAGATACCGTCAACAACAGTTAGCTCAGACCATTGAGCAAGTAGTTGTCTCATTTCCCGGTTCTCAATCGAAATGGCTGGTCTTTGTGGTTGGGCACCACTGGAGACCTGTTCTATTAGTCTTGATATGATAGCATCACCCTTCTGGAATTGCCTGATGGTTTCGGTGGACCATTCCATTGCTTTAGAATGTCCTACATCATACGGCATTCGAACTCCAGCTATTACAGCGTTATGGGCTCCACAATCATCACAATCCATTCTAGAACATTTCCGTATGGGTCTTCTCGAAAGGGCGTCAGCATTGATATGCTTGTTCCCTGCTCTATGTTGGATTTGGCTGTTTTCCAACCCGAACTCGGACAGATGGGTCAGCCATCGACCGATCATCCCTTCTGCTTCCTTAAAGTTCAACAGCCACCTTAAGGAGGAGTGATCCGTCCGTAAAGTAAAGTCACCTCCCCAAAGGAAGTGCTTAAACTTCTTCGTATACACCACTACCGCCAACAATTCGCGCTTAGTGGTACAGTAATTCCTCTGAGCCTTATTGAGGGTATTACTAGCGAAAGCCAGTGGCGCTTCCATCCCCTCTTACATCTGGGACAGAGCAGCACCTATGCTGTCGTTACTGGCGTCTGTGTCCAGTATGAAATGTCCATCAGCTGTTGGATATTTCAAAACTGGCGTGGTTCGAAATAGGTTCTTCATGGCTTCGAATGCTAGATACTGTTCCGGACCCCATGGGAAAGGCTCCTTCCTTCTACCCGGAGTCCAGTAAGCTAGAGCCTGCATAGGCTGAGCTATTCTGGCATACCCCGGTAGGAAGTCCCTGTAGTAACTACAGAAGCCCAGAAAGGACCGTATGTCTTTAGGTCCCTCTGGCTTTTCCCATTCCGACACAACATCTAGTTTCTCAGGATCCGCTTTAACTCCCTCAGTGGATATTATCCGACCGAGATAGTTAATGGAAGTTGGAAACAGGTGACACTTTTTTGGTTTCAATTTCAAACCATGGGTTATCAATCTCTCGAAAATTTTGAGTAGCGTAGCCAGACACGATTCGAAGGTCTTCCCAAAGACAATTACGTCGTCCAGGTACACCAAACACTCCTTCCACAACAGATCACTCAACAGAGATTCCATCATGGCTTCGAATGTTGCAGGGGCGTTACACAATCCGAATGGCATCACATTGTACTGGAAAAGACCGACATGGCTCGAAAAAGCTGTCTTCTCCTGATCCTCTTCCTTCATTCCAACTTGCCAGTATCCGGATTGCAAATCCAGCGTACAGAACCATTGGTTTCCACCCAGGGAATCAATAGTCTCGTCTATACGGGGAAGAGGATAGGAGTTTTTCTTAGTACAACCATTTAATTTTCGATAATCGATGCAGAAGCGAATTGTGCCGTCTTTCTTAGTCACCATCTGAACAGGACTGGACCAGGGGCTAGTGCTGGGAACAATCACCCCTAATCTCAGCTGATCAGTGATTTCCTTCTCGGCCATCAACTTCTTCTTCAAAGGTAGGCGTCTATAAGGGATTTTGAAAGGTACAGTGTCCTCTGTAGTGATGGAATGTAGCACCTTATCAGTTCGCCCCAAACCAGTGGGCTCCCCGAAGGCTGCGTCATATTTCACCAATACCTGTCTCAACTGATCTTTCTGGTCCCCCCTCACCAAGCTCGAATCGTCCACCAACTTCTGAAGTTCCGGACGCAAATCGAACATCCCTTCAAGGTTCGGTTTGGTATCTTCTGAGAGTATACTGGTGCTTGCCTGTGCAACGATCACCTGCCCCACGGGAGTACCTTTCATCAGATAACGGACTTCACCACCAGGATTCGAAATAGGAATTAAATTCCTACTGCCACTGCCTACGAAAGTATCTGCACTCTCGAGTCCAATTGATGCAAGTCTCACCACATCGGGTTCAACCACCGCCATCTGGTCTCGGAAGATACTGTCACTCGAAAACAGCACATCACATGTCTGTCCTGGGGGTATCTTAACCGTCTGTACCACCGAGGCTACAGAAGATACCTTTCTCAAAACGCATTGCACGGCCACCTTGTACGGATGTTCTATCTTTAACATCCCCCTACAAGGTTCCAACATTGCCCCGTACAACGCAGCGAAATCTAATCCGATGATGCCATCATCACTCAGATCAGCAATAGTAGGGGACAGGAGATAATCATGTCCACCTATATTGATTTCGAAAAATGCTTTACCAAACGTCTGCATGCAGCTACCGTCGGCCGAATGAGCTTTTACCCTCGTTGTGAAGTTATCTGGCTCCTCGGCTACAAGGTCATGGAATCTCTTGGAGATCATGGGGTGACTAGCTCCAGTATCCACTAGAAATTCCGCAGTCCTTCCCTTCACTGCTACAGTCAAATACCACCTCTTCCCATCCAGTGGTGATGGGTTAACGGTGAACCGTTCGAAATCCTTAGTGACACCAAGATCTACTCCCCGTGGTTTCAAGTTCTTCAGACAGGGATGATCTGGGGACAATCGGGCACTGCTGACTACTTCCAGCTCCTGTATCCAATTCTTCGCTTCCCCAGTACTTCCTCCTCGGACGTCTACGTTTCTGGGTTCATTGGACATACTTAGAAGGGACTGATCAGGCCCCTCCTCTAAGCTTCCAATCTCTACTGCACCTCGGACTTCCTCGCTTGCACCGCTGGCGATAAGCTGGCTTTCCTTCACCTTAGGGGTCACTACTTTGCCATCCCGAGCAACCCCCTCTAGTTTTCCGTTTTCTTCTCCTCAGGCTTTGGTACCGGCTTCTCAGCTGGGCATTCCGCAGCAAAGTGTCCCAGGGCCTGACACCTGTAACACTTCCTAGTGGTCTTGTCCACTCTCGGCTTCGAATTCCTCCCTGTTGGTTGCTGGTTTCCAGACATCAAGTCAGTCAACCTTAACAGGAGTTCTTCCATCGAACTGGGAGTTGAGGATGTAGTCGAAGGTGCGCTTGTAGTTCCTGGGGTCACAGGTGGTGTTTTCCTGTCAGCCTTCGGATAGCGCTTCGAATTCGAATTGGAATAAGATTTGCCGTTGTTCTTTTGAGCAACCGCGCCAATCTCCTCCTCCCTTCCAGAATCACCTTCCTCTGTATCAGAGGCTGGTGGGTCTTGTACCATACTGGAAGTTCTCGAAAGTACTCTCGAAGATAGCAGATGCCGTTTCCTGTCATAGTCTTCTGTGGCCATGAACAAATCAGTGAGAGAAGTTCCAGCCTTCCAACTATCACATGCTGCGGTCCGTTCATCCGAATCCCTTAATCCCTCAATGAATTGCGAGAACAAATCATCTAGGAACTGTGGGTCATCTAACTGCCATCTTGGTCTAGCCCTTTGCAATTGAGATTGCAATTCTAGACCGAACACACGGTGCGACTCGTTTGGTTTTTGAGTCCGTTTGCGAAACAATCGAAGCGGATCCTCATTACCCACATTACCTATCAGATAACTGGCGCATTCCACCAATTGGGTAAACGATCCGGCACCATGCATAGTTCTCCATCTCGAAACAGCTAGCTTGCCGGGGCCATTTCTCAATGCCCGTAAAAGCTCGTCCAACGACTCCTCCTCTGACCACCGATTATACCTCATATCGTCCATGAAGTCTGCGAACCAGTCCTGCCATGGCTGTCTGCCTGTGAACGGAGTCGGAGTGCTTGCAGTGCGTCTAGCAGCGTTGTGGTTGTCTCTGTGCAACAAAAAAGACTGTTCGATGCTCCAGTCAACGATATCAGCATTATCAGCTTGTCTGCTAACACAGTCCACTCCCATTTCAGCAATGCAGGGGTTCGTATCATAAATCAATTTCATCCCAGGGGACATTGACTCGCGGCGAGATACTCGTCTACCTGCATTTGTAGGAGATCTTCCTGACCTCCTTGAGGGCCCAGTCGAACGCTCGTTCGGATCAGATCTCGAAGATCTATCATTCGAACCCGGACGGCTTGGTCTCTCTCGAGAGCTAGAACGGCTGGGAGGGTTCGAATAGTCGTCATCATACGACGATGGGCGTTGGTCACGACGTGAAGATCTTCCATCCGAATCACCTGTATCAATGGTCACCCGTTTTGGTCTTCCTCCGGTTGAGGCAGAGGCACCACCCCCACCAGATGATGAGTTGTATATGCCACCACTGACATGACCGAACCCCGAATAGCTACTTCGAGCTGACTCCTCATCTCGTCTCTTCTGTAAATCTTCCACTTCCCGAATCAGAAGATCCTTCTCTTCCATCATCGCCTTGGTTGCTTCTCGGATCGTATCATGGAGCTCGTCCGAATCATGTATGGTCTTATCTTGACGTTGTTCAAGAGCTTCAGTACGTCGCCGCAAGACATTCTGCTGGTTAGAGAACTGGTCTTCCATATGTTCCAGTTCTGCTTTCGCTGTGTCCAAGCGATTCTGTTTCTCTCTTGTTTCCCCGTCTAAATCTTCATTCCTGTTTCGGAGCTGTACCAACCGATGACTCAAAGCTTCAAACTCTTCATTCATCCTGTCCATCTCTGCAATTCTTGCTCCTTCGAATCGATTCTTCTCTTCTTCGAAATGACGACGTGTCACCTCCTGTCGCTGGTGTCTTTCAGCATGCAGCATGCTCCTGCCCTGTGTTGGCATAGGAGCAATGTGCCTCTTCGAACCGCCAGTCTCAAACAAAGAATCATCTAGGTTTGACCCTAGATCTTTTCGAATAGTATCAGGATTGCCTCTCCTTGGTTCTGGTGTAGAACTCGAACGGTTTGGCCCATAGTGTTTCTCAAGGGCTGCCACCACCTCCGGATCCGGACTCGAAATAGGATGAAGGGATGCTCCACCCTTTGCCTGTTCAGCCATGTTCACCCTAACCGACTGTGCTATTCTGTCTTTCACCCGAACTGGTCACGGCACCAATGTAGGGGTTTCAGATGCGTATAACTCGAACACAGGTTCCAAATTCGGTTTGAATGCAACAGGTTTTTATTCGATCACAGCCTCAAAAGTACACGAAGGTTTATACTCGGGTTCACTTGGTCTTTCAACCATTCGAAGACACACAGGATTCTATCGATAGTTCGAAGCATTAGCTTTACCGGACAGTCAAGCCCTGTGCCAGCATGGCTGGTGCAGGAGCCATAATGTGGGAGGGGTGTAGGTGCCCCTGTCAAAGCGAAGGTACGAAAGGTGTGGGTCAGAGCTCGTCCTGGGACGAACTCCCTGAGGTAGCCAACCTCGGCCTCTTATATACCCTGAGCGCGGACCAAGCAGTGTCGACGTGGCACTCCTCCGTAGCGCCGTCTGGAGTGCCCTGCTTGGCTCCGCTACCGGATAACCGAAAGAACATGGCTTAGGTGTTGCCACCTAGTGTCCGTTGGAGGCACTTGCCGCTCTGACTCCACGGACCTTATATGTACACGTATTATTCGTGCCCCTACACACCTAAAGAACCTGTAATTCTGTATACAGCTGTGAGGGGGGAGGGGGGAGGGGGGTTATCAGATGGCTACTGATGCAGCCTGGGGGGGGGGGCGTCAAAAGTGGTATTAAGATATATAGGGGTCCTCCAGAAAGGTTTAGTCTGCCTTATCTGGTGTCTCGTGTTGATGTAAATATATAGGGACTCGATTGTAGGGGAGCAAATGCCTTAAAATAGCTGATTTCACAGTATTTTACCAAAGACAACTACACTCCTCAGAGGGTGTAATACCCAATGAATCACAGCAATATGACTTTAAATGGTTTCTTTGGGTCCCATATGAGGGATCCTGACCATTTTGATGAAGGCATGATGAGGAACCTGAAAGTCTGAATTTGGGCTGATTTTCCACTAACCCCCTCCCCCCCCCCCCCACAAGCTGTCCACTCAGGGGAAACTGTGCAGTTAATTTTACTAACCTCAAGCACTGCATGTTGCTGTTGCGTTGTACTTGGACCAGCAGCACACTGACTACCGTCCTTCTCCTGACACTGTCTGAGCCACACTACATGGGCGTACCTCTCTCTTAAGGAGGAAGTGGTTAGACTTTGGGTGTATCAAAGTGAACATGGTTCATCTTTCAAACCTGTACTGCACGACATGTTCTAATTGCCAGAATGTAGCACTCTATAGTGTCAAACATGAATCATGTTACCTGAAGGATTTCCAGTGGACACACCCAGTTTTCTGAGTGTTTACAGTGGTGTGTAAGGTAAGACGGTCACCTCCACTGGGAGTGGTCTCCAGAGATGCTATAGTCACTCTGTACCATACAGCAGCCTAATACGTAAACACATTATTCACCAACATGCGTGGTAACTTATTTGAAAAGTAGATTTTAATTTAACCAATAATCTTGATGTCCAGTATTTTTTAAATAATTACACCATGTGACAGTGATGAGCCTGAGGAGAAATTGGTTTGTAGTGTCATTGAACATTCATTGGGTGGCATTACTGATTGCCACATGGTAAAGGATAAGTATGTGGCAGGCTTGGGTAATCAAGTTCATCATGTATAGTTTTAACTTTGAAAGTTGTATTTAGTAGAGACAACCGAGTAAGAATATATATTATGATTAAGGCTTACATACATACATACAATATAAAACAATTGGCTTGTGATAAAATAAGTGATTGAGATTGTTTGACTGATGATAAATGACTATTGATATAGACTATTGATTGAACAAATGTGAAATCACATTAATTGAAGGTGTGGGTGGGTGGGTGAAATGTTGTGAGGTGTGAAGTTTATGGCGGATATCCTAGGAATAAGGGGGAACGTGAGTTGGGCAGAAGTGAGCTGAGGTAAGGTCATGTAAGTGAGGACTGTGAGGGGGTGTCGGAATTGGAGACCTGTGGTCAGTAATGCCACCTCCTTGGCCCTTACAGGTCAACCATTGTTGGCAAGATCCATCCCACGCAAATGAATTAGTAGAGACATTACAAGGGAGACAATGGGGTACTAATCCTATATTTACAAAAAGCTGTAAGCTAGAATGAGGAAAGTCACTGATGAAAGAAAGGTTGTGGTATTTAGTTTAAAAGTGCAGCAACTACTCTGTATTCTGTAATGCCATTGGAAAGTCTGTCCTCCTAATCAATACAACTGAATATGTTCAAAGTGTATAATGGCCCAATCAAGCTACACCCTTTGCCGGGACACATATTTTGTTAGTTTATGATACTATATTATAAAAGTCATGAAATATTCTTATACATGTTTATTTCAGATCAAAATGAAATGCAAAAGCCATTCAAAATTATTAAATTGTAGGGACACTAATATTATAAGTCATCGAACGCCTACAGGTTAGTTCGGGAAGCCAGAGCCAGGGGGCACCCCTATCGGAAGCGGACAGTATATAAGCTGTCCTCACCCCCTTGCTCTGGCAGACCTTCTCAGGTCTCTGACTGTGTAAGATCATATGAAAGAACCATTTTATTATTTGAAAGAACCAAACGAGACGGATTAGCTTTACTGTACAGGGTAATGTTCCAATAAACCCTTTATCTTTGCATCTCTACATGAAAACTGCAGTTAGAGTCCTTATTTAATCAAATTACATAGAGACGAACTCTACACTGGTGCCATGACCAGGATTTTCCTGAAAGAGTTAGCGGACTGACCCTGGCAGAGGCTCAGTCAAAGAAAGGGGGCAGGAAGGATCCAGGACTGACCTGGAGGATGGGGAACTAGACCTTACAGTGGCCCAAATAAATGAAGTCTGGAATGTGGCATCTCGGATGCATACCCCGGACAAGAAAGGATCCCGAAAGAGGAGTCTGGTTTTCCGAACTCCGGGAGAATATACACCAATGAGAACAATTCCGAGCACCAACCCGTTCAGAGGGAATCCATGGGCAGACCTGCTTCCCTCCAAACCAAACCTCAGACACATGGAAAGAGACCTGTCCAGGAGAGGCCGACAGATCCCTGACTACGATGCCTACTGCGAAAAATTAAAAGCAGAGGAGGAGGAAATGAGGGACCGGTATACAGCCATGAATGAGGATCTGATCCGTCTGGGAGAAGAAAAAGCGAGATTAATCACCCAGAACCAGAAGGAAGCAGAGGAATTGAAAGAGGCGAAAACCAGGATACAGGCGGATCGCACGTATATCAGTGAACAATTGGCGCTCAAAACCTCTCAGCTGGCCAAGGTTCAGCAGAAGGTTAAGTGTGTACAGCATCATTTGACGGGGGAGCAAGCTCAACTCCAGAAAGATAGGGAAGAGGCTCGCAAGAGTCGAGATCTTCGGGATACCTACGAGATCGAGATCGATCGTCAGTCCCAGCAGGTAAAGAAAATCAAGGCGGATTTTTCTAAAGAGGAACAGTCCGGCCAAGCATTGCGGGAGCAGTTCGAGCAGGAGCGGGAGGCTCTGAAGCAAGCCCGAATTGAAATGAAGGCTGACCTGGAGGCTATACAGAAAAAAAAAGAAGAAATAAACGACACCTATTTGGCCTATGAGGTACAAATGGAAGAGACCCGCAAGGGGAAAGAGGCTAGTAGCCGGGAGACTAGGGATGAAGGGCGCGGGCAGCCGAAGCACGTGGCATCCACCCCTAGTCCGATATTGAAACCCGAAGATCCGCTGGAAACACGGGGTACCATTTCGGACGGAAAATATGCGCGAAATCAAGGGAAACCCACCCTGAACGAGGCCGACCGAAAAGTAACATATGGGGGAGCGGAGGAGAAAGAGATCTCTAGTACCCATGATCTTACGAGCAAGGTCCCACCCAAACGAATGAATCATAGCTACGGCTCCCTGCATCTATTCGGGGATGATACTCTGGCAGGCCACAATTATATGGTGCCACCTCCACCGATATATAATATAACCTACCAGTATAGGGCACCCTTACCGGGAGCCGGATCGAACGAGGGGCGTCAGTCCAATTATGAAGGAGGTGGATCTATTCCGGGCGGGGGAGCGAGTAATGTTCCGAACCCAGGGTCCAACACCGGAGGGGGAGCAGGTACTGTTCTGAACCCAGGCTAGTACTCCAGAACGAACCGGTCCGAATCCAAGGGGAGGGACTCCAAGACCGGTCCCTTCCCCACGAAAGTTGACAAAACGATCATCCATGGGCCCAAGGGTTGCTGCGATAGTAGAGTCAGATCCTTGTATTCAAGGGATGGGGATAGACTGTTGCAGCCGGACTCGGGAGGATGAATCCGAAATTATGGAATGGAGCCGGAGGCAATCGGATCGGCTGGTATGGAGTCATGACAGCTCTCGGAAGCCTGTTCGAACTCCCTGGCGCTTTAGTGGGGAGAATTGGAAGGAAAGCTACCAAGACTTCTGTGACGACAACCGTTACCATGGGTGGGACAAGGAGGCTTCCTTGGGTCCCCTCATTAAATGGTTGAGTGAAGGTCCGGGACAAATAGCGGTAGATGATTGGCGGGAGACGTATGGAGAGTCCGGAGATTATGACCAATTGGTGGCAGCGGCCACACACATCTTTGGTGTGTTGTCAGCGAATGATCCTTGGTCGGAGTTCCAGGTACGGACACAAAAACCAAAGGAATCAACGAAAGTGTTCGGTCTGGAACTCCAAAGGTTGTTACAAAAGGCCTGGCCTTATTGGAGGCGTGACGACGAATATTTCTTAGATGAACTATTCACACACTTCATAAAGGGACTGAGGGATCCCTCTCATGCTGAGCTCGTACAGAGAGAATGGGGACGAGGTTCATCAATGGTAGACTTCTTTTTGGCTATCGACCAGCATGAGAAGAAGAAACAAATACTGTCTCGGTTCGTGCCCAACCAAAGAGTGGCGTCCGCGCATGCGGCCACTACCGAAGATAGTGATTCGAATGATAGTTCGGACGAAGAGAGAATCTCAGCCATCGGGGGCGCTAAGAAGGATAAAAAGAACTGGTGGAAAAAGAACGCTAGTAACCCAGCTAACAAAAAAACGTTATTTTAAGTCAAAATAACGTTATAAAATTTCATATAACGTTATGCCATAGTAAGGAGCCTTAGAGAAATGTTATTTAACGTTATATAACGTTATAAAATGTTGTATAAAGTTTTTTGTTTACTGGGAAGCCACCGGAGAAAGAGATCCAAGGGGAGGGGAGCTCCAAGACGGTCCCTACCCCCCAGGTGGTAGGAGCATCCGAGAAGGAAAAGCGTCTGATGGCCATGATGGAGGACATGAAAGGATTGTTGGACTATCGGAAACGACCAAAGCTAGATAGGGCAACGGTGAAGTGTTTCAGATGTCAAGAGACCGGACATTTCGCACCTGAATGTATGGCAGACAAACCTGTTTGGAGAGAACGGAAAAGAGAGGAGACGGAAAATTAGAGGGGGTTGTCCGTGAAGGCAAACTGACGACCCCTAAGAGAGTATGCCAGGGTACAATCCATATGAACACGATTGGGGAGTCTGTAATGTATCCGCCCAGCAGCATGGGAAATGCTAAAGAGTTGAAAACATGTGGGACTGGGGGTATTGCCGAGACAATTGCCAGGGAGAGCAAAGAAGGGAAACCGATCACCAATAAAAAGGAAGGTTGGATAGAGGAACTATCCCGGATCGGTGGGGTCCGCCTTCCCCAAGGTCATCCGTGTCTGGACTACTTAAAAGGATTCGGATTCAATTTTGACATGACAGACGACATCAAACGGTTCGCAAGTAATCCCTCGATGATGGGAGGAAAGAGATGGTATGTGTCCGTATCTGTGAACGGCAGAATGGGGGAATTTTTGTTGGATACCAGAGATAGCCACTCCGCTATGTCAAAGAGATTCTTCGATCTGGTGTCAAACATGGATGATGACCTCACAACGAGGGTAAATGCATGTGTGGCTGACGGGAGCAAGATAAGAACGTTTGGTAGGACTTGTATGGTTATCTTAGTAGGCGGTAGGGAATATATCATTTCCCCGACGGTCGCTGGGATTGAGGAGGACGGGATCATATGGATGGATTTCGCTTCCTTATATGGGGCGAAATTGGACCCCGTCAGTGGAGTGTTAAAATTGACTAATCCTTATAAAGACAGGATACAATGCCTGGCACGAGAAGTAAGTGGTGTAGCGAGTGTGGTACAGACGGTAAAGATACCTCCCGGAATGGCATGTGATGTCTTGATAGCTAGGGTTTTCGAACCTTATGTGACGGTGTTGGGAAAGAAGGGATTGGAATCGGCCGACACCCTGATAGGGAATATAGCATGGGGAGTAGCCCCCATCACGAACCCGGGCTCGAAAACCGTCTACCTAGAGAAAGGCACTGTAGTGGGAGAAGTGATATCCGCAGAGGTGGTCACCAGTAGCTTTGAGAAAGGAACCGGAATAGTCCCGAATAGTGAGGAAATAGAGGAAGGATTGGCAACATTAATAGAGAAAGCTGGGGTAGAGACAGAGGGACAGAGGGATCCCCCGAGAGACATGTTGACGGAATGTGGCTCGGCTTTTGCGCGGCCCGGAGAACCTTTGGGACGAACAGATCGAGTCCTACACTCAATCAACACGGAAGGGGCAAATCCAGTAAAGATACCATATTGACGTCTTCCGCTAGCAAAGAAAGTGGTGGCAGAAGAAGAGATTACGAAAATGTTGGCAGGGGGGGTAAAAACCCCTAGCACCAGTCCTTGGAGTAGTCCTGTATGTATGGTGACCAAGAAGGATGGGAGTATCCGATTCTGTATAGACTACCGAAAACTGAATGGCCTGACTAAAAAGAATTCGTATCCGCTCCCCCGGATAGATGAGACCATAGATTCCCTCGGAGGAAATGAATGGTTTTGTATGATTGATTTGCAGTCTGGCTATTGGCAGGTGGGAATGAGAGAGGAGGACAAGGAGAAAACGGCATTTTCGAGCCATGTAGGGTTGTACCAGTATAACGTGATGCCATTCGGACTATGTAATGCTCCGGCCACGTTTGAAGCAATGATGGAAACCTTACTGAGTGACTTGTTAGGGAAGAAATATCTGGTGTATCTGGATGATGCAATAATATTCGGAAAGACATTTGATGAGTGCCTGGGAAACCTGAAGTTGGTGTTACAGGGGATAATCTCGAATGGATTGAAGCTGAAGCCTAAAAAGTGCAATATGTTCCAGAAAAATATTAACTATCTAGGGCGGATCATCTCTACTGAAGGGGTGAAGGCGGATCCGGAGAAGGTTAAGACAGTAACGGATTGGAGCATCCCCAGGAGTCCGAAGGAAGTGAGATCCTTTTTAGGGTTTTGTTCTTATTAATGAGATTTCCTACCGGGATATTCCTGGATAAGTTATCCTATACAATGTCTGTCACACTGGACCCCAGGGAGGCGTAAGGAAAAGTTCCCGTGGGGGAAGGAACAAGGGGAATCATTTGAAATGATTAAACGGCTGTTCGTGGAAACACCTGTGTTGAGATACCCCACTGCGGATGGACATTTCATATTAGACACTGATGCTAGCAATGACAGCATAGAGGGGCGGCTTTGTCTCAAGTCCAAGAGGGGAAGGAAGTTCCTATAGCATTCGCAAGCAATACAATGAGTAAAGCGCATATTCTCTATGTAATTCGATTAAATAAGGAATATGTAAGAAATTACTGTACAACGAAAAGGGAATTATTGGCTGTGGTAGTGTATACAAAGAAATATAAACACTTCTTGTGGGGATCTGATTTTACGTTACGAACGGATCATTCCTCCCTGCGGTGGTTATTGAATTTTAAAGATGAGGAAGGTATGATAGGGCGGTGGTTAGCACACCTATCCGAGTTCGGACTGGACCACAGCCAGATTCAGCATAGAAAGGGGGCTAAGCATGTGAACGCGGATGCGTTGTCGCGAGTCCCTGTGAAAAAGTGTCAGAACGACGGATGTGATGATTGTGGGAAGCATGACGCCGTGTTGGCGGGAGTCCGGAAGCCTTTTAGAGATCTCGAACCAGTGATACTGGAATGGGACGAAAACTCTATCCAGAGCTTTCAGGAGAAAGATGCAAATAGTATCCATCTGAAGATGTTACTTCAAGAAGGAAGGGTCCCAACTCGCCCAGCGATATCGCTGGAAAACAGGGAGATGAGGCGACTAATAGCTCAATGGACGGAGTTAGAGGTTGTGAATGGACTGATTTTTAGGTGGAAAACAAATGTGTTGGGGAATAAATCAAGACAGATCTTTATTCCTACTGCCATGCGAAGGGATATAATGTTCTTTTGCCATGGGCATCGAACCAGCGGCCATTTTGGGAGGAAGAGGTCCCTGGAACAGCTGGCTAGAATGTATTACTGGCCAGGTATGAGTACGGATCTGTTAAGATGGATAGACACTTGTCCGAAATGTTGTACGAGCAAGCCGGGACCTGGGCTGGGTAAAATGCCCTTAACCCAGGAATTGTTTGGAGTAAGATTCGCAAGGGTGGCAGTGGATATAATTACAGGATTTGTGACAACTCCGGAAGGGAATACATGTATGATGGTAGTAACAGATTACTATACGAAATATACGAAAGTATTTCCGATAAAGGATCACAAAGCAGCGACTTGTGCGAGAATGTTGGTCAAAGGATGGATCCTGTATTTGGGAGTGCCTCTGATGTTGCATAGCGACCAAGGGAGAGAGTTTGAATCGAATCTATGGCAGGAAATGTGTCATCAATTGGCCATTTGCAAGACCATAACCAATCGGTATCGACCACAGAGTGATGGTCAGGTTGAAAGGTTTAATCGTACCCTAATACAGGTCCTGAAGAGTTTGATAAATCAGGAGATGGATGATTGGGATGAGCAATGTGACTTTGGTTGCCATGCTTATAATAGCACGGTACACGCGAGCACGAACTGCTCCCCGAATCTGTTAGTATTCGGAGAGGATCTGATTATGCCCGCGGACCTGGTGTTCGGAGTAGTTGGAATGAACCCGGATGTCCCGTGTCAGATCATGTTTGTGGAGGCATTGAAGGAACAATTCAGAAAGGCTTACGAATTGGTACGGAAAGAGTTGGGAAAGACAGCTAAATGGCAAAAGGTGGGCTATGATACTAATTTAAAGGTTCGGCGGTTTGCGGTAGGGCACTTAGTAGCGAGGTACCACAAACCTCTGGTTGGCATCAAGCTGAGAGATAACTGGGATGGTCCGTGGAGGATTACCCAGAGAATAAGTGATGATAAGGTCTTGATGAGAGATACCTTCGGGAGGAATCAGAAATCGAATGTAGCCCGGTTGAAGCCGTGAAAGGTGAGAGAGTACTCCACCGAAATGTTCAAGATGGGACAGGAGGAGAAAGAGGAAATGAAAAGAGAGTTAGATAGAGTAATCGAGAAGAGGGGTCCAGGTAGACCCAGGAAATTAAAGAAAGAAATGGTGCAAATTAAACAATCTCCAAAAACATCGGAGAAAGCAAAGAAAGTCTCGGCAGGTGTAGACAGGACGAGAAGGACTGTTCCCTCTGTGGCTAGGAAGGGGCGGGAGGAACCCTCTCAGAATGTCAGGTGTAAAGAGAATCCGGTAGGGGTTCGTCGCAGCCCAAGGTTGAGAGTGAGGGGTGCTGTTACCTAACCTGAAAACACAACGATGTAATCAGTTAAATGTTGTCATAATTACCGGGGTAACCCGGTAATTCGTCTTATATGTAGGAATGATCACGGCAAAGCCAGAAATCCAACAAACTTACCTGTGAGTGTACCAGGGGGTGATGGACGGGTAATCCGGCGGATTAGTAGTTGCTATCTGTATTTAATCCATAAAAGACTCGAGATGAATTCTATAGGGTGGTGAGGATATCAGTGCTATAATTACCTGATCGTAATGCGTGACGCGCGGGAAAGTGAAGGGTTGTTTACTTTTTGACAAGCGCGGGAAAACAACGAAGTCTCGTGGAATGCGCGGTATCTCGCGAGAGCCGCCCGCATGCGCAAAGGTCGACGCGGGTGAACGATCCGCCATATTGGTTCGCTGGAGAGAGCAAGGAAGCGTAGCAGATCACACAAAAGCGAGGTTATAAAGACTGTATTACGGGATATCGGTGTATAGAAGGTGGGTGGAGTAGCCAGGAGCCCGTAGAGAGGGTCCTGGTACCTGTCATTCTATATATAAAGATATTTTGAAGAAAGCGAGTGTCACGATGGCTTTGGCGTCTGGCTCTCATTCCGAAAGATAGGCCCTCACCGAGGTGTCCGAAATGTTTATGGATACTGAGGCGATGTCGCCGGTTACAAAAACTGAGGAGAATGTTTTGAATGAAGACAACTCCGGGGTGGACAAAAGTATGATCGGGATTGAAATCGCAGAAATTCTGGAGCAAACGGACACACCGCTGCTCGAACCCAATCTGGACGGGTTCGTGTCACGGTATGATGGCCGTGAGATTCATATTCATGCCCGAATTTTGAAGGGAGACCGAAAGTGCTGGAATGCGCAGACGAGAGACTGTGTCCGGCACTTCTTGATGTGCTGACTGACCATACGGGTAAGGGGGTTGAAAATTGTTTGCCGGCTCGGGGCGAAATCTCCCCTACACACCCCTGTCATTAAAAACTGAGCAGATAACAAAAGGACCACATTCAATATTTGTGAAAATAGAATTAGTTCTAAATGCCCCTATTTTTGAGGATTCTCCAGTAAAAAATAAATATACAGCATAATACTGGTAACTAACATTGTATTGTGCTTTAAAAAGCTATTAAGCTACCAGTCTAGTATAAATTAGGTGATCATATGTGCATACAATATTTGTCATAGATACACCAAAACTACATATAGACAACAAGTTGTCCATATTTACTTTTAGATATATTTCAATTTCATACATTTCTAAAAGCAGTGAAATGAGAATGAAAAAGAAATCATCATTTTCAGCTCACTGTCCTTAGAGTAGCCTTATGAGAAAAAAGGATCTAATCAAGGTACAATAATACTGGTACCAGTCCAAGTAGATCTTTTTTCCTCTTTGTTGACATTCCATTTCCTACTGTCTACAGGGGTTTAAAATTATCCATAGTGACTAGAAAACGATGAAAAACACAGAACAATAACAAAAGAAGAGTTTGGATGCAAAACAACATAAGCACCAAAATACAAAAGCGGGAAAAAACTGGTTGTAGCCATAGCATAGGGCAAGATAAAAAAAATTGTGGAAATTTTTTCTTAAAATATGTCCTCAAATAGTAGATATAGCCTGCCTAAAATGCAGTTTTTTGCAAAACGACATAAATCCAAAAGCGTTTTTATGCAAAACGACATAAATCCACCTAACTAAACATTGTTTCTACATGTATGGCTCTCAATTCCTGCATGTGAAATGTCTTAGATAAACATTGTTACATATGATGTTGCTCTCTACTGCTAAAAGTATTATCTCAAAACAAAATGAGCACTCTTACTTCAAAGAAATGTGAAAAATGGACGCAAAAGTGACATTTTATGATCATGTGGATTTATGTCATTTAGCAAAAAAACTATTTTTGGATTTATGTCGTTTTGCAAAAAAACGAAATTGGGCATATATTTAAATCAAAGAAAATGATATGGACTAACAAGTTAGTACGACTATTGATCGACAGGGGATGGTGCCAGCTCTCCCGCCAGTGACGCCGTGAAGTCACTGCGGGCTGCCACTCAGTCAATCATGGACATTTAGAAAATTTCTTTTTTCTTTCTTCTTCATTCAATAATCATGTTTACTATGTTAATAAATAGGCCGTCTATCCAGCGGCGCGGATCCCAAACAGTTCCTGTGTCGCCTCACTTCCCTTGGATAGATTAATGTGATGCAAGGATCTTTAATGATCACATGTTGGTGTTTCATTCATGTCCTACTCAACCCAGAAAAGTAAAAAAATAAAAAAATAAATGCCTGGTACCAATTTAGGGGTAAATACAGAAAAACTGCTTTTGGATTTATGTCGTTTTGCAAAAAAACTGAAAAATCACATTTAATCAGCTATTTTCTCTTTCAATAATAATCAAGGATTTCAAAAATCGATTTCTAGATATTTTATTTATTGCCCATTAATCATTAGTGATTGAAAAAAATATTTTCTATTCACCATTTCTTTAAAATTAGAAATGTGCTGTTATCTAAAAACTCCCAAAATGGAGTTATGTCGTTTTGCATCCAAACTCTTCAATTATTAAAGCTATTGAGGCCTTATGAAAAAAGAACTAGGGACACAATGGCGTCACGTGCACGGGTGTACATACTAGTTCATTCCAGGATCCACAATGCCTAATACAGTGTGGCTATAAGCACTAGGTACATCAGAACAAACTGTGACTGCAGAGAGGCTAAAAGATGGCGCTGGGTACACCAGAACAGAATGTGAACACAAAGTGTTAAAGGAATATTTTCCCCACTCAGAGTGCATCTATCTTACGCCCTATATTTTTGATTGACACATACTAGGACCCATGCATAGGTCATTACACATTGTGTTATGTACAGGAGGCAGATCCTGGTCTGCCAACTGGCCATACTGCCCTCTGGTGTATAGCCTACCACATCTACCCCAATGATAATAACCCCTGGCCTAGAAATTGAATTGTTACAGCCAGGTCTTGCCATCTCCATTGTCTACTGATGGTATAACCTGAGTAGTTCTTGACTGTCCTTAAAGCAGGTGGTCTACAGGTATATATGTCTTTTTACACTTTTTTTCCCCTCCTGCTTATATTTATTTCCAAAATGACGAATAAATCGATCCTTTTAGTCTATTCTTGTCAGGATAGACCAGGACTTTAGAGGGCACCCTGGTTTTGTCTACCTATGGGTGAAAATAAGAGAGCTGGAGTTCTAAAAAATTATGCTCGGCTAGTTTATAATTCTAACACAACATGGCAACTACGCTGTGTTCACCCCCTCTTAGTATAAATAAAGGAATACTATATAATATGTAAATCTAAGAGAATATTCAGAAATTGATGTTCCTGGGTCTCTGAATGTGTTAGTTTTAATGCATGATATCTGGATAAATGTAATTGATTGTCGTTTTTCAAATCAACTAGTAAGTAGGGGGAAATGTCCTCTTTCCAATGGGACCATCCATGATATAATACATTGGAACTATAAGATAATTATTAGATAAATACTAAGATGCACAGCTGCTGGTGGGTGGCTATCATACTAGTATGGATAAGACATAACAGTTAATTTAGGGCATACTAGAATAGTGGGTGAGTCCTCAACCATTTAATCAGGATGCTCACTTCTTTTAGGGACCATCCATAAATGATGTCACACTTTTTTGGGCCTTTTTGACCCCCTCACCCCCATGTCACGCTTTGTCACGTTTTGCTTAGCCCCCCTACAGTTGTGATGTCACAGAATCTGCTCCCCCCCCCCCTTTTTCAATCTTAAATGAAAATAGGTGCCCAGTCCCATAAGGAAAACAGAAAAAAATTGTCTATACTTGATATTAACAGACACTTCTTAGAGCTGAATCATTTATTACTAGCTGGAGGGACTTGGTTGATTTTCCAAAAAGCCCAAATTTTTCAGACCAATTAAATGAAAGTTATCTTGACACTCCCCCCCCCCTCCCCAAGTAGCTCAGCCGGTAGCATGTTTGCCTCAGATGTACGAGGTTGTACTTTGAGACTCAGTAGCACCCTGCTGTATAACATTACAACCTCACACCCAGTGGGCAAACTTCAGTTGATTCAATGTTGATTCAATGTGTGTAGCGACATGATATCAACAGTTGACATAGGGTTGTCATTTGGTTGATATTGATGAGGTCATCAACATTGATCATTCATCAGTGATTCAACATTGATATGGCCATTGTGAATCAACAACGACTAAACATAATAAATGATGATTTACATTGAGTTACCATTGACTGATGCATAATTTGAGATTCAGTATATTGTTATGTTTTCAACCTAAATGCAGTATTCTTATGTAGACACATTCCTTGCAATTTATATATTTTCATTACAACAGCCCCCCCCCCCCTATTTCTCCAAGATTAAGTGCTAATTTTAGTACCATCCAGGGTACATGAATGACCTATGATAATTACACTAAGAGGCACACATATCCATTTCAAACTGACTTGCTCAGGACTGAGGCTTTATATATTATTCTTAGCAACATAAAGGGTGTCTTACTGAAACCATGCATGCATTCTTGTCATTTCATTCCAAATGTCAATCAAATGCACACACCATAGTTGTCAATGAAAATGAATGACATTTTGGTCAATTGCATACATTGATGAGAAAATAAGAGCTGACAATTAGGGACAATAGATGTGGCATGCAGATAGAAATTCTAAGGAGTAGGTTGTGGAGGCACCTAGTGGGAAAGGTGGGAAATGAATGGTTGATTCAAGGTTGATATCCAAACATTGCATCAATGTTGAAACAGGTGTTGGTTGACAACATTGAAATAGTAACATTGCATTAATGTTGAAAACAGGTTGACCTACCCTGTAACCCTATATCAACAAGTTGTCAACGTTGAATCAATGTTTTGTACCCACTGGGCACCTGCTGTAGATGAGATACAGCATACCAAAGACCTGTCCATCTAACGCTATGCCTGTGTAGTATCGGATGCATAAAAGAAGCATTGCCTCGGTAAACGTGTAGGGGCATGCTTTCTACCTTCACTCACTTCATAGATTCGATCATCACCTGTCCCTTGACACAACCTACAACCTAATTTCAACCCCCCCCCCCTTCTGGTTTCTCATCACCTAGCACTGAAAAATATGACAAGGTTGCTTTCTTATTAAATTTTTTTTCTTTTTTTTTACTGAGGGGCCAAAATATATAGGAAAATATAGACTTTTGTGTACAAATTTCACACTTTAGTAGCAAAAGCATTTAAAAATTAATTTACAGAAGTTGGAAAATGTAAGTTATTCTTGGTCCACTGCATTGCTGACAGTATGATCTTCCATTTGTTACCAAATATGGCAATATAATTCAATATTTAACACATTTTCTCATTAAAATGTAAAAAAAAAGAGCTTTTCCTCAAATCATGATTTTCATGATGCGCGCGATGATGAGAGCACATTTGTTTTTGTGAGTGGCCTAAGGTAGGTGATCTAACCTTTTTTAACTCAGTCCTTAGTACCGGAATTTAAATCATGATTTGTAACAATGACTTGCAGACAGTGGCCTTCATTCATATACCATTAAATTGCTTCTAAATTGGCCCCAAATGGCAAAAAAATTAAAGTTTATTTCTAGAATTAAATAAAAAACCTTATTGGTCGACAGTTTGCACTTGCATTTCAAGTAAGTATTTAGATTCTTATATGCCTATTCAATCACATTCTGATTGAAAAGAAAAAGGTAATTTTAATGAGCCCAACTTCTGTTATAGTTGGAGTATTTACAAAATTAAAACATGTATACCCAGTTAACACATATACGTAATAAATATGTAGTTTCCCTGTAGATATTTTAGGAGAAATACGTATATACTCAACGTAGATAAACGTATAAACGTTAATGTAGATCTACGTATATTAAACGTTTTTGTGGATTTTACGTAGTAATTCGTCTTTTCAACGTAGATATTCAACTAAAAGATACATCAGAAGATGTAGAAAATATGTGTTTTATCGTTGCATAAACGTTTATTTTCAGATATTTAGGTAGAAGAATGAAAACCTAAAAAATACACAAAGAGAAAATATTTAATTCTCCACTCAAATTATTTTAGCTTTGTCCCGTTTTACACGTCCAAGGCTATAGAGATAGGCAAACCCTTCAGTTGATCATTATAGGGCAGTGTATTTATTCATAGTGGTACCTGGAACTGGTTGGATATATCTATCCTTCAATGCCATGAAATGGGTGTTCAGCATGCTGCACATCGTAATACAGGCACCCTATAATTATCTAAAGAAATATTTTGTCTAAATATATTCGAACATTAAATGCAGATGCCAGATTGGTTGAAGTGTTTATATGTCAGCATTATTGTTGCATATTTTAGAAGAATATTACTATGCAACTGTCAGCATAGTACTATCACATGCTAAACTGCCACCTGGTGAGATCAGCCAGAAACACAAAAACCTTTCAACGTTCTAAATATGTAAATTATTAACAGAAATATACGTAAAATATATACGTAGATCCACGTAATTTACTAACCTTCTTATCTACGTTTAATGTACGTTTATCAAATGTCTGGTAGAAGACCTACATGAACCTACTTGATGTCTACGTAGAAGATACGTAGTGTGTTTACTGGGTAGGGAGCTTAAAGTATACAGGTTGTGATAGCAGCATAGACCTGGGCCAATGTAGTCCCACCCCATTTAGGAATTTCAAAGGTGATGGGTCAAAATTTAATTGGCTTATTGTTGTAACGTATCATTGTCTTGCCTAAAGACTTCCTCTCAGGTCCAAAATAAAAAAAGGATGATGACCAGTTATAGGAGTTTACAGGAATAGTACTGTCAGGTTATATCAATGCTTAATCTAAGACCGTTTACAATATTGAACAAAGAATAGTAAGTCATCATTATGTGCATATACATGTTTATTTCAGGTCATCATTGTACAGACTAATACTGCTTGCATCTGACCATTAGATATACATGTATGTATTTATACATTCTGAGGTGGTTTCAATTGGTGATTCACATCAAGTATATAGAGAATTAATTTGTGGCAGGCTCATCAACAATTCTAGTTGGTTTGGGTTGTTCTGGTGTATCAGACACAGTTTATAAAACAGTTGTCTTCATCCTTGTATAATGCTTGTTGGTTGTTACCCTGTTTTAATGATGAGCTCCTTTCTTATATGAATTCATTCCTGTTTCATTGACACTAACAATATAACTACCAAAATATCAAAAGCCAGTTATTAAATTTGATAGTAATTGGTATGCATAACCTGTTCTTGTCCATCAGACCTCTAAACTTCAGACATTCGCTTTCTATTGATATGCCCACCTGTACCATTATCTAGAAGTTGAGATAGCACTGCATTCAAAAATAAAATCTATAAATGAGCTTCATTATAAAATGTTTATGTTTAAATGTCTTCTTTGTCTTGTCACTTTAAATGATAAAACAACTTCTACATTTGTATCTTCAAACGTTTAGAGTTTGCCAGGGACATGTTCTTCACAATGGCATCCAGAATCCTTCCTACCGACTATACAATAACACACATGTGCGAACCAAATTCATGGTTATGCCTATGCAATATTAAGTCACATTGTATGTTTACTGCTAAGATAAAGGTGTCATCATTGCCATTTGAATAAAGCTGTGAACTATAAGCATAACTTATAATGTAAACAAACTGTCTAAAAACAAGAAATCAGCATCCATGAAGACACTGAATTACAATTTGATGCAGAAAGGGGTGTGAAGTAAGAATGTCACTGGCATAGTTCAATTGATATTTGTAATGATAAGCCCACTTAACATGAAACATTGATAGGGATAACACAAACCTCCCTAACCTCCATTCTAATTCCCTTCCTATAGATTTCCATCATCAGTACAACAAGCAGACCCCAACATTATTATTTCTCCAATACCTACTTGCATTTGGAATACAAGAATTAAGACCTGAAAACTTCACAATCATATTAATCATATAAAGACATTTGTAAAAATGAATATGAAACATCTGATACACTCAGGTCACTTAATACATCTATGAAAATGGTGTTTCTGTTGGACACCTGTGGCAGCTGCACATGCCCATGCTTAGGGAGTGGTCATTTCTTAACAACAAGCGGGGTGTGGTGGATTTGGGGGGACCAAAAAAATTTGGACACCAATAAAATTACGCACCTTTTTAGCATGAAAGCCTGTGCGTTACTATAGCACAAAATGGTCGGCCGTGCTCATTTGAACCTGTGTGGTGGGGGGAGAGAACAAAATTTGACCCCTCCTGCGGGGGACCAAAAACAATTTGACGCCCCCCCCCATGTTGTTAACAAATGGCCACTCCCTTAACCAGGTGAGTTTCATTAAGGTGCCTTAGATTTACACCTGGTGCTCCATTGTACCAGCAGGGTTTCCCTTTATTGCAGCCAGATTTCCTGATCCAGAATCAACTCCTGATGGCTTTCTACAGCAACAGCAGAGAATCTCTTTGAAGGCTGTCCGGAACTGTCTGGAATACCAAATAACTATGTTACAACTACAGAGCACTTTTAAGTGAATCTTATTTAAAGAGCTGGGCTCCCTATGCTCAACTATAGACATTCCCACTTGACATGTCATTGCAACTACAAATCACATAAATGGCTGTGTGATAAAATAGAAATTGAACTATATCATTGGTCTGATCGTCAACCAATTACTTGCTTTTTACCAGTTGCTATTATCGCTTTAACAAAGAACAACTGATTAAGTGCAACATGAAACTCACCTTGAGATGATTGCATATACAATCACGTTAGTCCAGCTGTTCATACCTCTCACCATATCAATAGCACCTGAGACCTTCTTTCCATAGATGAAACCAATTGTGCGAATGCCAATATAAGGCCAAATGCTCATATAGGCACCCAGGAGCGTGCCTGGTGTCACTGTGATGATGTATATAACAACAAGTGTTACCATCATATAGGTCAGCTGAGGAAGTGATGGAAAAAAAATGTATGACATAATGACATAGTACCATATTAAGAGAGAAATGCAAATATCTGGCCAGTTGAACATCTGGTATTGAATAGACTTAATGGATAGACTGTTTATAAGTGGTTTAAAGAATAAACATTTGCTTCCACTATTACCTTGAGGCGTGCCTTTTCTGCATTTGTCTGACCACTTCAAATGTAATGGTACAAGGAATGTCTAATGAATTAACATTGTTTTGTAAATGCATCCCTAGATACAGAGCTAAACTCAATATCAAAACTCAGATTTTAACTAGCAGGTCAACTAAAATATGTTTTATGTCAAGAGGTTAAATTCAAGTGAATTTATCTTGATATATCCATGCTTGTTAGTATGATATTATCACCTTCTTTGAGTAAGAGACTTTTATAAAAAAAATAACTGAGTTGCATGTGTAAAGTTAAACAGTATTAAGTATGCTTTACACATCCCCCCCTCCTCATGGAATCAGAATTCACATTATCGACTTTGTACAATATAAAACTCCAATTCAGTCTTTTACTGTAAAGATGTGATGGGAATCAAGTTCACATAATCATTGACAAATATTTCACCGACCTACCTTGAGTCACCCATCATCTGTTGTGACCTTTTGATGCTGGTGTGCAGGCTGCGTATAATAGAGATGTAGTTGAAGCACAACATAGGCAAAGGTAGAACCAGGTTGACTGCAAGGTCGTAGACAATATAGATCCACTGCTTGTATAGTGATGTTTTATGGCACCAGTATTCAGGAACGTGAATTGCTGTGAACTGTTGACAATACATGTTAGAGGAGATTAGACCAATATCAAGCCACAATGCAGGTAGAGATTATATGTACACACAGGTGATGTCTGTTTGTTTAACAGATTACAATAATAACCTTCCTCGAAGTTGACTTTTTTACAGGCGAGTCAGCGAGTTCACTGACTCGTCTCGCTTGAAGTCCATTTTCCACGACTTATCATTGTTTCTAATGCCTAAAAAGGTGACAACTTGAAGAAAACATATTATTCTTTGTTAATCCGCAATAATTTACTACTTACATGGTCAAATTAAGGAGGATTGATTGATTTTCGGCAAAGTTAAGTCGCCGAAACTTGACTCGTCGGATTCTTGAGAAAAGGTTTCCCGTTTTACGCCATCAAAAATGACATCCGGTTTACTCGGGGGTCGGCACGAACATCTTTATCTTCCGAAATCGAGCAAATTGCGGACATTCAAGGTAATATTATTACTCCTACAGGTAATATAAAGGCATTTGCGGACATTTTGGACAGTATTACCGCCTTGATCAAAAAATAATTTGTTTATCGAGCGCTTCGGCAATCTCCGGTAGCAAAATCCAACATGGCGGACAGTGGAACGCCGAGGGACGATGATTCGGTACCAAATTGGTTAATTTCATCGATTACAGCTCACATATGCAAGGTAAGTCCGCAATTATTGTTGTCATTGATAGATTAGCCTCCTCTCTTATGGGGGTTGAAATTGCGGACAGCTCAGTAGCCGGGTTGTTCCGCAAAATGAGGAAGACCGGGCGCTAAACTTGCTAAGACCAAAAAACAGAGCCAATGATCAAATGATAGACTCTAAGTCTACTCGTTCTACTCGCCAAAATTCCCAAACAAAGTCAAATTTCACAAAAAGTAGGGGGGGTGGAGGGCTGACACACCAGGGCCTAATAAAGATGACATTTCTACATCTAACGAGCCTAATAAGGTGACTATTGGTTGAGATTTACCTTTGATATAAGCCATTTTCAAGAAATGTGATTCAAAAAAGTGTCATCGTATCAATCTAAATGTGGGTCAACGATCAGCTGATCGCAAGCTGAGCGGCCACCAAGCAGTTTCGTGATACCCCCCAGCCCGATATCCCTTTAGCCTTATGTGGTTGGGGGTGACTTGAAACCGACGCAGACCCCACTGTCATTTCTCAACTTGAATCAAATTTCTTGAAAATGGCTCATATCGAAGGTAATTCTCAACCAATATTCACCTTATTAGGCTCGTTAGGTGCAGAAATGTCATCTTTATTAGGCCCTAGTGTGTCAGTCCTCCACCCCCCCTACTTTTTGCGAAATTTGACTTTGTTTGAGAATTTTGGCGAGTAGAACGCTTCGACTTAGACTCTTTTGCATAGCGCCAAAAAAAGCGTCTTGGCGAGAGGAGTTCAGAAATGTTCAATTTATCTCTCTATCATGTTTAGTTCTAGAGCTAGGTGCATATTAGTAACCTTTTGCCCCCCCCCTTCCTTGTGAATAAGCTGCTTTAGTCCCAACTAAGAATTCGGAGCCTAATTTATATAATTTGTCATTCTTGGAACTGTCACTGAAATCTGACGAAATCCACAATTTTCAAAATTGGCTGTGTGAGGGGGGGGGGGGGTATGGCCTAAATGTTAAAGCATTTTATATGGGAGAGACATGAGAAAGTAGATAAACATGTTTACTATACTGTGTGCAAAGGATAGATTTTAATTTGGTTCCTAAGTATCCCACAAAAAATAAAAGCATTTTGATGTCTGGTCTAGGATAGACTCTATGAACTTTTATCTAAGGGACCCCCGGCCCCCCCCCCCCCCCGGTTTAACAATGTACTACACTAGTCCCAGCAAAATGATTTTCTCAAATATCATGTCTAAGAACCTCAAAATTGAACATTTCCAAAGGGCCCATGGGGGGGGGGGGGCGAAAAAATTTGCGCGCGCCCCAGTTAACACCAAACGAGTTCAGTTCATGTTTACTAAATAACTACTGCATATTATGCAATATCTCCCAGAAATTCTCATTCTTTGGACATCTGTGGTAGTCCCAGCAAAAGGAAATTCTCAAATATCATGTCTAGGTACTTCAAAACTGAAAAGAGCAGAATGAAGAATATTATGAAAATCGAAACTAAAATATGGCTCCAAAAAAGCGTCTTGGCGAGAGGAGTTCAGAAATGTTCAATTTATCTCTCTATCATGTTTAGTTCCAGAGCTAGGTGCATATTAGTAACCTTTTGCCCCCCCCCCTTCCTTGTGAATAAGCTGCTTTAGTCCCAACTAAGAATTCAGAGCCTAAATTATATAATTTGTCATTCTTGGAACTGTCACTGAAATCTGACGAAATCCACAATTTTCAAAAATTGGCTGTGTGGGGGGGGGGGGGGGGGGGGGGGGGGGGGGGGGGGGGGGGGGGGGGGGTGGGTATGGCCTAATTGTTAAAGCATTTTATATGGGATGGACATGAGAAAGTAGATAAACATGTTTACTATACTGTGTGCGAAGGATAGATTTTAATTTGGTACCTAAGTATCTCACAAAAAATAAAAGCATTTTGATGTCTGGTCCAGGATAGACTCTATGAACTTTTATCTAAGGGACCCCGTGCCCCCCCCCCAGGTTAACAATGTACTACACTAGTCCCAGCAAAAGGATTTTCTCAAATATCATGTCTAGGTACTTCAAACTGAAAAAAGCAGAATGAAGAATATTATGAAAATCGAAACTAAAATATGGCTCCAAAAAAAGCGTCTTGGCGAGAGGAGTTCAGAAATGTTCAATTTATCTCTCTATCATGTTTAGTTCCAGAGCTAGGTGCATATTAGTAACCTTTTGCCCCCCCCCCTTCCTTGTGAATAAGCTGCTTTAGTCCCAACTAAGAATTCGGAGCCTAAATTATATAATTTGTCATTCTTGGAACTGTCACTGAAATCTGACGAAATTTGAACTCCACAATACTGACTGAGCGCCCAATGTGACCAATTTTCATGGGATACTTTCAGGGGGTTAGGCCTAATTCTCAGTACTGCCACTAACGCACTGCTAAATATAGACCTTGAATTTATATAAGAAACAATTCCCAGGTCATTTACCCAATTTTTGACTTCAGGGAGTCTCTGAAATTTTTTCTTCAGAGCCAATTATAGTGCCAAACGAAGCGTCTTGACGAGAGGAGTTCAGAAATGTTCAATTTATCTCTCTATCATGTTTAGTTCCAGAGCTAGGTGCATATTAGTAACCTTTTGCCCCCCCCCCCTTCCTTGTGAATAAGCTGCTTTAGTCCCAACTAAGAATTCGGAGCCTAAATTATATAATTTGTCATTCTTGGAACTGTCACTGAAATCTGACGAAATTTTGAACTCCACAATACTGACTGAGCGCCCAATGTGACCAATTTTCATGGGATACTTTCAGGGGGTTAGGCCTAATTCTCAGTACTGCCACTAACGCACTGCTAAATATAGACCTTGAATTTATATAAGAAACAATTCCCAGGTCATTTACCCAATTTTGTCAGGGAGTCTCTGAAATTTTTCTTCAGAGCCAATTATAGTGCCAAACGAAGCGTCTTGACGAGACGAGAGGAGTTCAGAAATGTTCAATTTATCTCTCTATCATGTTTAGTTCCAGAGCTAGGTGCATACTAGTGACCTTTTGCCCCCCCCCCCCCTGGTTTGATACATGTCCGACCTTAAACTCCACAGTACTGCCTCAGAAAGGTTATTAGAGTTGCCTGTGCTTTAAAAGATGTAAATACCCGGTATTTAACACTCAGAAAGGTTAATAGAGCTGTCTGTGCTTTAATACATGTAAATACCCGGTAGTAAAGGCCATGGTTCTTCAGAAGTTAAAGTTCTTTTTCTGCCATTTTATATGTAAATTCTTATATTTTCCAGTGAACATGAGCGGTACGAGCGGGAGTCGCACAAACGGGAGCCACGGGAGCGGGAGTCGCCGGAGTCGCAGGAGCAGGAGCCTTGGCCACGTGGACACAGCACTCAGAACCTTGATCAGGGGCTCTTCAACACCTCTAAGGGCTCCAACCACTCCTCCTCGGGTCAGCATTTACCCAATTTTTGACTTCAGGGGGTCTCTGAAATTTTTCTTCAGAGCAAATTATAGTGCCAAATGAAGCGTCTTGACGAGAGGAGTTCAGAAATGTTCAATTTATCTCTCTATCATGTTTAGTTCCAGAGCTAGGTGCATATTAGTAACCTTTTGCCCCCCCCCCCTTCCTTGTGAATAAGCTGCTTTAGTCCCAACTAAGAATTCGGAGCCTAAATTATATAATTTGTCATTCTTGGAACTGTCACTGAAATCTGACGAAATTTTGAACTCCACAATACTGACTGAGCGCCCAATGTGACCAATTTTCATGGGATACTTTCAGGGAGTTAGGCCTAATTCTCAGTACTGCCACTAACGCACTGCTATCTATAGACCTTGAATTTATATAAAAAAACAATTCCCAGGTCATTTACCCAATTATTGACTTCAGGGGGGGGGTCTAGGAAATGTTTCTTCAGAGCCAATTATAGTGCCAAACGAAGCGTCTTGGCGAGAGGAGTTCAGAAATGTTCAATTTATCTCTCTATCATGTTTAGTTCCAGAGCTATGGGCATGTTTGCATTCTTTACTATACACATCTATGGTAGTCCTCGCAAAAAGAATTTCTCAAATATTGTGTCTAAGTACCTCAAAATTGAACATTTCCAAAGGGCCCATGGGGGGGGGCGAAAAAAATTGCGCGCGCCCCAGTTAACACCAAACGAGTTCAGTTCATGTTTACTAAATAACTACTGCATATTATGCAATATCTCCGAGAAATTCTCATTCTTTGGACATTAGTGGTAGTCCCAGCAAAAGGAAATTCTCAAATATCATGTCTAGGTACCTCAAAATTTAAAAGAGCAGAATGAAGAATATTGTGAAAATCGAGACTAAATTATGGCTCCAAATGATGCGTCTTGGCGAGAGGAGTTCAGAAATGTTCAATTTATCTCTCTATCATGTTTAGTTCCAGAGCTAGGTGCATATTAGTGACCTTTTGTCCCCCCCCCCCTGGTTTGATACATGTCCGACCTTAAACTCCACAGTACTGCCTCAGAAAGGTTATTAGAGTTGCCTGTGCTTTAAAAGATGTAAATACCCGGTATTTAACACTCAGAAAGGTTAATAGAGCTGTCTGTGCTTTAATACATGTAAATACCCGGTAGTAAAGGCCATGGTTCTTCAGAAGTTAAAGTTCTTTTTCTGCCATTTTATATGTAAATTCTTATATTTTCCAGTGAACGTGAGCGGTACGAGCAAGAGTCGCACAAACGGGAGCCACGGGAGCGGGAGTCGCCGGAGTTGCAGGAGCGGGAGCCTTGGCCACGTGGACACAGCACTCAGAACCTTGATCAGGGGCTCTTCAACACGTCTAGGGGCTCCAACCACTCCTCCTCGGGTCAGCATTTACCCAATTTTTTACTTCAGGGGGGTCTCTGAAATTTGGTCTTCAGAGAAAATCTTAAACTCCACAGTACTGACTGAGCGCCCAATGTGACCAATTTTCATGGGATACTTTCAGGAAGTTAGTCCTAATTCTCAGTACTGCCACTAACGCACTGCTAAATATAGACCTTGAATTTATATAAAAAACAATTCCCAGGTCATTTACCCAATTATTGACTTCAGGGGGGGGGGGTCTAGGAAATGTTTCTTCAGAGCCAATTATAGTGCCAAACGAAGCGTCTTGGCGAGAGGAGTTCAGAAATGTTCAATTTATCTCTCTATCATGTTTAGTTCCAGAGCTATGGGCATGTTTGCATTCTTTACTATACACATCGATTGATTTATTTTTTTACCAAAGGCTCCCAATACGTCAGGAAGGCTCCCAACACGTCAGGAAGGCTCCCAACACGCCAAGAAGGCTCCCAACATGCCAGGAAGGCACCCAATACGTCAGGAAGACTCCCAACACGTCAGGAAGGCTCCCAACACGCCAAGAAGGCTCCCAACATGCCAGGAAGGCTCCCAATACGTCAGGAAGGCTCCCAACACGTCAGGAAGGCTCCCAACACGTCAAGAAGGCTCCCAACACGCCAAGAAGGCTCCCAACAGATCAACTTCACTCACCATTTGAAATCTGAGCACAACTTAAACTATACAGTACCGGTATGGACTCACAGACCAATGTGACCAAAACTAAAGTGCCCATTTCGGGGGGTTAGGCCTATTTCTCAAATATGACACTTGCACACAATCTAATATAGACCTTGAAATTATAGAAAAAAATATTTCCAGGAAAATGGGTCAATTTTTTACTTCAGTGGGGGGGTTGGGGAATTTTGAAATCTGAGCACAACTAAAACGACACAGTACCGGTATGGACTCACAGACCAATGTGACCAAAACTAAAGTGCCCATTTCGGGGGGTTAGGCCTATTTCTCAAATATGACACTTGCACACAATCTAATATAGACCTTGAAATTATAGAAAAAAATATTTCCAGGAAAATGGGTCAATTTTTAACTTCAGTGGGGGGGGTTGGGGAATTTTGAAATCTGAGCACAACTAAAACGACACAGTACCGGTATGGACTCACAGACCAATGTGACCAAAACTAAAGTGCCCATTTCGGGGGGTTAGGCCTATTTCTCAAATATGACACTTGCACACAATCTAATATAGACCTTGAAATTATAGAAAAAAATATTTCCAGGAAAATGGGTCAATTTTTAACTTCAGTGGGGGGGGTTGGGGAATTTTGAAATCTGAGCACAACTAAAACGACACAGTACCGGTATGGACTCACAGACCAATGTGACCAAAACTAAAGTGCCCATTTCGGGGGGTTAGGCCTATTTCTCAAATATGACACTTGCACACAATCTAATATAGACCTTGAAATTATAGAAAAAAATATTTCCAGGAAAATGGGTCAATTTTTAACTTCAGTGGGGGGGGTTGGGGAATTTTGAAATCTGAGCACAACTTAAACTACACAGTATCGGTATGGACTCACAGACCAATGTGACCAAAACTAAAGTGCCCATTTCGGGGGGTTAGGCCTATTTCTCAAATATGACACTTGCACACAATCTAATATAGACCTTGAAATTATAGAAAAAAGTATTTCCAGGAAAATGGGTCAATTTTTAACTTCAGTGGGGGGGGTTGGGGAATTTTGAAATCTGAGCACAACTTAAACTACACAGTATCGGTATGGACTCACAGACCAATGTGACCAAAACTAAAGTGCCCATTTCGGGGGGTTAGGCCTATTTCTCAAATATGACACTTGCACACAATCTAATATAGACCTTGAAATTATAGAAAAAAATATTTCCAGGAAAATGGGTCAATTTTTTACTTCAGTGGGGGGGTTGGGGAATTTTGAAATCTGAGCACAACTAAAACGACACAGTACCGGTATGGACTCACAGACCAATGTGACCAAAACTAAAGTGCCCATTTCGGGGGGTTAGGCCTATTTCTCAAATATGACACTTGCACACAATCTAATATAGACCTTGAAATTATAGAAAAAAATATTTCCAGGAAAATGGGTCAATTTTTTACTTCAGTGGGGGGGTTGGGGAATTTTGAAATCTGAGCACAACTAAAACGACACAGTACCGGTATGGACTCACAGACCAATGTGACCAAAACTAAAGTGCCCATTTCGGGGGGTTAGGCCTATTTCTCAAATATGACACTTGCACACAATCTAATATAGACCTTGAAATTATAGAAAAAAATATTTCCAGGAAAATGGGTCAATTTTTAACTTCAGTGGGGGGGGTTGGGGAATTTTGAAATCTGAGCACAACTTAAACTACACAGTACCGGTATGGACTCACAGACCAATGTGACCAAAACTTAATTATTAATAAAATCAGTTTCCATTATAACAGAAGGAATTCCTTTGTTGTCATTTATAACCTCTATGTCATCAAGTAAACAAATTTCCTCACCAGCTTTGAAATAAATCCCAAACGCACCTCCAAATGCCTAATGCGTTTCCAAACTCAGCCCCTTCCAAAATAGTAAATCCAGTATCTTCTCAAACAAGTGAGGGCTAGCAAACAGATGGAATCTGTTTGCGCCCTCACTTGTAATGATTAATAGTATTATAGGAAAACAGTGAGAGCTGACAGAAGTTGTTCTGGTTTCTAGAGACCCTTTCAAAAGAGATTGGTTTAAACTTCTCTCTTAAACTTACCGAATATTTTAATACCAGATATCCAACAGACTGTATTGCTGCTATGAACCAGTTTACAATGATGATCAGAACCGTTTTCCTTGGGGTAAACTTGAGAATTGTTTTCATTGGCCAGCAGATGGTAAAGTATCTGCAAAACATATTATATATACCCTTTATCTCTATTCAGGGCACTCGTCAAATCTGACAAGTTTTGCCTGTAGATATTTGAAAGATTTCTTGAGCATTGTCTTGCTATAGGGTATAGGAGTAGGCCTTCTCGATATTAATTGTTTGGTCAATAATGCAAAGGGCAAGAAGTAGGAGCCTATATGGGCATAGCCAAACATCTTTCTTTTTGCAAACATTGAAAATGATCTAAAACGAATTATTTGGTAATTTTTGAATAAACAAAATAAGTACTATATATATACGGATCTGGGCTAGAGCAAGCGAAGCTGATATAGGGTCCTTTTGGTTGACTGGGAGAAAACTATGCTGGATCAAATTTTGCGGCTCAACTTGGAACCATTTTCAAGTTATGCTTCTCATGAATCAAACTTTAGGCTAAAATGCATCCGGAGAACTTTAAGGCTAAAATGTATCAGGAGAAACCCATCTTTCAATACAAATGCATTTATGTAGCACCCCCTCGTTGAAGCACATGAAGCTAATCATGAATTTCACCTGCTCTTTTTTGAAAGTGTTTTTATTTCGGGGAAAAAAACCACAATAGTATTAAAGTAAATGCATTAAGCCTAGCATTTGTATGTTGTTTTCATTCGCTACGACCTCTACCATGTCTTACATTCAAAGTTACATATACAATTCAGCTGTATGGCGATGAGATGTATCAGGGGATATTGTGATTGGAATAAGTTGAAAGGGGTACATATAGATATCTTAGATACAAGAAGCAAAGATTTTACTAACGAAGACCTCCCAAGGATCACTACATGAAGTAGATATTAAAGCCCTTTTTAATAGACAGTTTGAATTGTTTAAGGTCATCACAGTTAAAGAAGGTTTTAGCATATTTAATCTATTGATGGCTAGGTACAAAAACTTCCTACCCCCAAGTAAATGTGAGACAATGAACCTAATGCCCTGCAGTCTCCTAGTGGGAAGACTTCTTAAAACCTTTTCTGCTGTGGAACATTATTTATTCAATGTGATAAAGACATGCGTGTTTGGTATGTATTTTTACCAAACCACCTCACACTCTAAATACATGGACTACAATTACATACTAACCTTTCAAAACTAAGAGTTATAAGGTGGTTTACTGCTGCCATCTGACTGAACTCCTTCAGGGTATTCACAGCTGCACACCCTGCAGGTCCTAGAACAGGGTTTGTGACACTCCAGAGGAAGGTATCCAGGTACTATCATAAAGATAAGAGTGTTTCTAAGCACTTGTTCTAAAAAATGTATAATGCTGATATAAATTTCTCTCAACATGTTGGTTAAAATCGATGATTTTTCATGGAGAATGATGATTGAGATATAGCTAAACAAAAGAAGAGGACCTAAAATAATGGCACCTAGATAATTTGATAGAAACATTGACTATGATCAAACTTGTGTATAATATATATACTCTCAAAGTATTTAGTCAAATAATGCATGCATATTTGCAGATCATCAACCTTTTTATAGCTAAAAGGAGTAAGCCTTGATCACTTTGAACATAAATTTAGAGTTTGAAACAAAGTCGATCCCTCTCATAGAGAATTTGAAATTATATATAGTCTCAACGTATTTTGTCAAATATAGCATGCATATGTGCAGACCATCTACATGGGGTATATATGAACAGTGGCCATCTACATCATTTTGAATCAAATACTTTATTAGGTTGTAGAGCATAGATTAGCATATTGCTAATATTTGACATACATATCTCTCCTGTGAGATCTGACCTTTCTTTCATGCCATGGGCACTATTATAGGCTCAATACATTATTTCAATGCACAGAGCACAATCTTGACAAAGATGTTTGTTACTTACTGCATGAAGTACAATGGTGACAGAGTTCAAGCAGTCCGCCACTGCCATACCAACCAGGATTAGGTTGGTTGAAGACTTCAGCTCTTTTGTCACAAATACTGACAAAATGATCAGAATGTTTCCTAAAATGCATTATTCATTTAGTTCTGAATGTTTACAAACCTATTTTTTCTACTTTGAAAAAAATACTGAAATCAAAGACTAGTGAAATTAAACTTTACCTTTTGGATGTAAAGTGCACTATATTAATATTCTAGTACATTGTGTTCATTAGCATCATTCAGTATTTCATAGCAGATTCTGCAACCGGCATGTGAATTGATACCCCTTAGTTCTTACCAAATACTCCTAACATCAGCGAAAGAAATGCCAATATTGCATTGAATACAGACAGTGAGATATTGTCTCTCAACATCCCGATAGGAGAATATTTCCACATTTCAAGGTACATTGTGTGATTGCCATGGTTGCATTGTAGTGACCACTCTCCCCAAAAAGGATAGGCAATAAGTAAGCAGTACATCTTTGAGCGGAGCACTGGGTTTACTGCTATTTCCTTTGCCCTATTCAGAATACTGGTTGAATAAGCCACTTGACCGTCCCACATATCGGTAATTGGAGCAACATAAGGCCAATAGTTGCGCAGTCCTTGCTGAAGTAAAAAGTATTTATTGGCAACAGAAGATCCCAATAGAAAGTTTCTCAATGAGAATTTATTGATCAACCAGTTACCCCTCAATGGTTTTTGTTGTATAGTTTGATCGTATGCAGTAATAACTAAAAATTGTATACATCTATTAATGCTTCGGTTCTATTTGATTTAGGACACTTCAGTATCAAATGTATCATGTATTATTCAATTATACCAACCAGTTTGGTTTCATTAAAGCACAACACATGACAAAATTTAGCCTTCCTTAGAAATGCGTTGTTCAGGATATCTCCCGGTGCAAAAGGGCTCCAGTCCTCTTCAGTAGGTGTCATTGAAGTGTCAGTAGTTGGGTTGTACAGGTCTCTAGCTGGCATAGACAAGGCTGTGCTCATGGTGGATCTTGTGAGGGATGTTTCGTTCTTTCCTGCTGGGATAAAAAGTCGTATAGCCTTCATGAAATGTATAATGAACCCTTATCAACAATAAGCTTTTCTGACCACTGTGTATTAACAAGAAAATCTAGATCCCTTTTGACCAGTGGGACCAGATATTTTCACAGATTTCAGTGAAAAACCATGCAATTGAGGCCACTCTAAAAAAATGTTCTAAGGAAAATGTAATTTCCTTGCTAATTTTTCTAAAAAAACATGATGGAAATATTCACACATTTGGTAAAACATTTCAGCTAGTATTGCCAGTATTGCAGAGGGATAGAAATGGCATATATTTCCCCACATTTTGATGTAGAAAATAATTCATATTTGCTGAATTGCAAATGTTTGTCATAAAAAAAAGATATTCTCCTATTTTTGATCCTTGGTCATGAGAAACCACTCCTTATCTGACTGACCTTATTATAGCTAAAAGGAGTAAGCCTTGATCACTTTGAACATAAATTTAGGGATGGGAAAAAAGTGGATCCCTCTGATAGAGAATTTGAAAATCCACAGACTCCCCACCAATGTTACTAAAAAATGAGCACTTCCTGATAATTGGGAATGATTCATGCTCACTATAAATGAAAAACTTCTTACCTTGTTTAACTTCTTCCTCAGCCAGAATACTCACTATCAGTGTGAGAAGTGTAACAACACTGCTGGAGAAGATTGTCAAACCATTTTCATAATGAGTGTTGTGGTATTGTGTGTAATTTAGACTGAATCAGAAATCAAAAATCTGAAGGATTCGTGATGGAAAACCTCCATGGAGCTGCAGAAGTTTTCTCACTTATACTCCACCCTCTATCTATCGTAGATGATGTATATTGGTCAAGCCACTGACTTATGTAGGTATTGAGGTGGGGAAGGACAAATCAGAGACCTCAGAATATGTTTATAAATACAAGTTTATTCTACAATAAAGATTGAAATCACAAAAAAACTGAAGTTCTGAGGTATGGACCTGTGAAATTTTTATATATTTTCTTAATTTAAAAGCTCTATAACACTTCCCAACCTTTACTCCTACTTCTTCAAAAATTGCCGGATATTTTTGTTACTCACTCAGCATTATCTTCAACAAATCTGCTTTTGTGTAAAGCTAGCTTTTTAACCAATTCCATCAAACACCTTTCACAGTATGAGCGTGAATATGGCTAATATCAGCACTTTAAAGCACAGAGTAACACTAGTTACTCCATGCTTTTAATTAAAGAGACTACCATAATAATTCCTGAACAATGTGAACAACTCTCTCAAACTTAGGGCAAAAGCTCCCCGAAGAAATGTGAAATTGACACATTTTAGGGTGCAGACTATCTAAGAGGGTCGGTAGCAAAGCAACGAAGTAGTTAAAACTTAAATATGTTGGATATTAGCATTTCTGTGAGTCTTTATTTTTTTTGAGAGTTACTCTGTGCTTTTAAGACCGAGGTACTTTTCAAATCACCCACAGATACTAGATATGTGAGGCATTGTTGATTATAGTGCATTAAATGATCTAGGAGTGGTGTAGGCTCCCTCTGGAGCACAAAAAAGTTAATAATTTAACAATAATAAGGCTTTTCATGCTGCTACTTAAAAGCAGAAGAGTACCACTGCAACTTAAAAGTATGGAGTAACACCATCTGGGATTAAGATTTGTCAAAGTGAAGCATTTGGGTGTGCATAGGTGAATGGGTGATCAACCATAGCTATCAAGCACTAACCCCCTGTCACCACAAGTCTTTTTGGAACATAATAACTCAATATATAGACAGAAATATCAACTGAAGAGAAAGAAATGGCAATTGTTACTCCATGCTTTTATGTTGTATCAAATATTCATCTGCCCCTGGAGCCTAGACGATTTAATTTTTTTAAAGAATTTTTTTCCCGGTATTAGGCCCACATGTTACCTCAACATGAGGGGTAAACTTGTTATGCTGTGGTATCTCTTTGATTTCTATGTGAGGACACCAAAATAATTATATAAATTGACTACTAGTGACAAATTAATAGCAAGAGTCTACAGTAAAAAGATAGACATCAAGGTAAAATCTGTTGAATCCATCTACAATAAGATAGGCCTAATAAAAAAATTAATTGGATCACTCAGATCAAATGAGGGGCATGTAAAACTTTTCATTTTTGTCATTTTTTAGTTTTTTAAAGTTTTTTTTTGCCTTAAGGGGGGCCATAAAAAACAACATTTTAATGCAATACACAAAAATATAATTTTTCATGAAATGTTAGGATTTTTTTTCTTTTCATGAGAAATTTACACAATTTTTCTAAATGTATTTCCTTTGGATAATGGGAGGTTTAAACTCACACGTCCCTACTCCTTGAACTAACATGACTAATTAAGCAACACATAACTTCGCAAATTACCTGGTGGCCAAATAGATAGGGCACAGGGTAATGTGGTCAAAGGATTCCTGATACTAATCAATCCCTGGTCAACATTATACATTTTGTAATTTCGGCAAAGTCCTAAACTGGGAGAGACTAGCATCCTCTCAAACTACCAAGTTCCGGGGGAAGAGGCGGCTTGGTAAAAAGGACAAAAACATCCAAAAAAGCTAAAGGATCACTTAGTATGAGCAGCAACTAACTACCCCACCACAGCAATGTCTTACTCCAAAGACAGGTCAGGGTGCTTTAGGTTCAAAAATCCTGTATTTCAAAATAGGAACACTGGTAGCTTGTGTAAGACGAAATCCACTCCTAAGATTTATCCACCTAAAGATCCTGTAATTCTGTGAACGGTATAATATAGCTGTTAGAGGGGAGGGAGAGGGGGTTATCAGATGGCTACTGATGCAGCCTGGGGGGGTATCAAAATATACAGGGGTCCTCGAGAAGGGTTTAATCTGCCTTATCTGGTGTCTCGTGTTGATGTTGATGTAAATATATAGGGACTCGATTGTAGGGGAGCAAATGCCTTAAAATAGCTGATTTCACAGTATTTTACCAAAGACAACTACACTCCTCAGAGGGTGTAATACCCAATGAATCACAGCAATATGACTTTAAATGGTTTCTTTAGGTCCCATATGAGGGATCCTGACCATTTTGATGAAGGCATGATGAGGAACCTGAAAGTCTGATTTTGGGCTGATTTTCCACCAACCCCCTCCCCCCCCCCCCCCCCCCCCCCCCCCCACAAGCTGTCCACTCACGGGAAACTGCGCAGTTAGTATTACTAACCTCCAGCACTGCATGTTGTTGTTGTGTGGTACCCGGACCAGCAGCACACTGACTACCATCCTACTTCTGCCACTGTCTGAGCCACACTACAAGGGCGTACCTCTCTCTTAAGCTGGAAATTGTTAGACTTTGGGTGTATCAAAGTGAAAATGGTTCATCTTTCAAACCTGTACTGCACGACATGTTCTAATTGCCACAATGTAGCACTCTATAGTGTCAAACATGAATCATGTTACCTGAAGGATTTCCAGTTGACACACCCAGTTTTCTGAGTGTTTACAGTGGTGTGTAAGGTAAGACGGTCACCTCCACTGGGAGTGGTCTCCAGAGATGCTATAGTCACTCTGTACCATACAGCAGCCAAATACGTAAACACATTATTCACCAACATTGGTGGTAACTTATTTAAAAAGAAGTAGATTTTAATTTAACCAAAAATCTTGATGTTCAGTATTTCTTAAATAATTACACCATGTGACAGTGATGAGCGTGAGAGGAAATTGGTTTGGAGTGTCATTGAACATTCATTAGGTGGCATTACTAATTGCCACATGGTAAAGGATAAGTATTAGGCAGGCTTGGGTAATCAAGTTCATCATGTATAGTTTTAACTTTAAAAGTTGTATTAAGTAGAGACAACCGAGTAAGAATATATAGTATGATTAAGGCATACATACATACATACATACATAGAATATAAAACATTTGATTTGTGATAAAATAAGTGATTGAGATTGTTTGACTGATGATAAATTACTTTTGATATAGACTATTGATTAAACAAATGTGAAATCACATTAATTGAAGATGTGGGTGGGTGGGTGAAATGCGGTGAGGTTTGAAGTTGATGGCGGATATCCTAGGAAAAAGGGGGAATGTGAGTTGGGCAGAAGTGAGCTGAGGTAAGGTCATGTAAGTAAGAACTGTGAGGGGGTGTCGGAATTGGACACCTGTGGTCAGTAATGCCACCTCCTTACCCCTTACAGGACAATGAGTAATGTTGGCAAGATCCATCCCACACAAATGAATGAGACATTACAAGGGAGACAATGGGGTACTAATCCTATATTTACAAAAACATGTAAGCTAGAATGAGGAAAGTAACTGATGAAAGAAAGGTTGTGGTATTTAGTTAAAAAGTGCAGCAACTACTCTGTATTCTGTAATGCCATTGGAAAGTCTGTCGTTCTAATCAATACAACTGAATATGGTTTTTTTTGTTTTTTTGAGAACAATTTAACTTTATTTGGCGTTTTGTGAATTGACAGTTACATATAATTCCTTCGATATCATAAATCGGGTATCCATACACAGTGCACTGGAATATTATAGTTGTAAAATATAATATTTTTTCGTATAAGATCAATCTTTTACATTTTAAGAAGGTAAAGTTACAATGTGTAATGTAGAATTGCAATGTATGAGTACCGGTAAGTTTCTCTATTCAATATGTTTAACTATTAGATACAATTTATTTTGTACTTCGCCAAACAAGTAAGGACAGAATTTCAGCGTGGCTGATGTTATATTCTACCCTTTATTAGTAATGAAAAATGTGATTAATCCAAAGGTTTAGTAACAATTAACTCAGAACGAGTTATACTTATAAAATACTGTTCACATTAATATACTCAAAATTACATACCGTACCACCAAACGTATAGTGATCTTATATGCTTGTATTTTGGTTTTATACACTCTCAAACATCATCTTTTTTATGTCATACATCTAGAAGCGAACATTTTCAAATACATTCAGCTGGTTTTTCGGGATTGAGTCCACCAGTAACTCCTTCATTTTTATCTTAAATTGAGCAATACTATCAATATTTTTGTATTGATTGTCCAGGTCGTTCCAGGATTTGGCTACAAAGACATGTAAAGATTTTTCATAAGCACTCGACTTAATATCATAATAAAATAGTTCTGGATATTGACTTTGTCTAGTGTGACGAGATTTCTTCTTACAAAACTTATCTATTTCAGATCTTTTAAAGCCTAAAACTCTCGCATGAAAAAGACGACGCTCCGACAGTATGGGCAGTTTGGCTTCTTGATGTACATAGGTAGTAGAACTTAAGACAGGTAACTTGAGACAGTGCTTTAAACATCTATTTTGTATTCGTTGGAGTTCAGATAACAGGTCAACATTGGCTCCATTGTAAATTACATCAGCATAGTCGACAACTGGTAAAGCATATGTTCTATAAATTAATAACAGTAGATTTGTAGGAACGAACCTTTTCAGTCTGCCTAATAAACATGATTTGAAACCCAACTGCTTCTTCATTTCTTTAACATGGCTATTGAAGGTTAATTCGTAATCTAATGTAATCCCCAAGTATTTGAAAGTAGGCACATATTTCAAATTCTTACCATTAACAGACATTTCATGATTTGATAAATTCACCCTTTTATATTTAATTTTACTCGAGAAATAAACTGATTTAGTTTTGGCTTCGTTCATTGTTAATTTATTTTTTGACGACCAATCAGCGTAAACTCTGACACCTGCCTCCAACCTTGGAATGATATCCTGTATATTTTTACCATGTAAATATAATACCGTATCATCAGCATAAAGTAAACAACCGACTCCATTTTGATTTTGAGGAATGTCATTAACATATAGCAGAAATAATAACGGGCCACATATACTCCCCTGTGGTAAAAATGTATAATGGCCCAATCAAGCTGCACCCTTTGCCGGGACACATATTTTGTTACATTATGATATTATATTATAAAAGTCATGAAATGTTCTTATACATGTTTATTTCAGATCAAAATGAAATGCAAAAGCCATTTCAAATTATAAAATTCTAATTTTAAGTTTAAGAACCTTAAGTGCTCTTCTTTACTTGGATTTTTATTAGCTCATAATGCTAAGGTGGACAAAATGAGACTAATGCAAGGACTGGAACCAGTTTAGGGAGTCCTCAGTTTTTAACAAGGGGGGCGGGGGATAAAATATTTGGACCACTTGACAGTGAGTTATAAAAATGTTACACCCCTCTTGGGGGGTGGGGGGTCAAAAGATTCCCTCTGTTTCACTTATTACTATGCTGCAAAGGGGAATATGATTTTGAACCCCTCTAAGGGGGTTGAAAATTGTTTGCTGGCTCGGGGCGAAATCTCCCCTACACACCCCTGTCGTTAAAAACTGAGCAGATAACAAAAGGACCACATTCAATATTTGTGAAAATAGAATGAGTTCTAAATGCCTCTATTTTAGAGGATTCTCCAGTAAAAAATAAACATACAGCATAATACAAGTAACTAACATTGTATTGTGTTTTAAAAAGCTAATAAGCTACCAGTCTAGTGTAAATTAGGTGATCATATGTGCATACAATATGTGTCATAGATACACCAAAACTATATGGACAACAAGTTGTCCATATTTATTTTTAGATATATTTCAATTTCATACATTTCTAAAAGCAGTGAAATGAGAATGAAAAAGAAATCATCATTTTCAGCTCACTGTCCCTAGAGTAGCCTTATGAGAAAAAAGGATCTAATCAAGGTACATTAATACCGGTACCAGTCCCAGTAGATCTTTTTTCCTCTTTGTTGACATTCCATTTGCTACTGTCTACAGGGGTTTAAAATTATCCATAGTGACTAGAAAACGATGAAAAACACAGAACAATAACAAAAGCTATTGAGGCCTTAGGAAAAAAGAACTAGGGACACTATGGCATCACGGGTGTACATACTAGTTCATTCCAGGATCCACAATGCCTAATACAGTGTGGCTATAAGCACTAGGTACACCAGAACACACTGTGACTGCAGAGAGGCTAAAAGATGGCGCTGGGTACACCAGAACAGAATGTGAACACAAAGTGTTAAAGGAATATTTTCCCCACTCAGAGTGCGTCTATCTTACGCCCTATATTTGTGATTGACACTTACTAGGACCCATGCATAGGTCATTACACATTGTGTTTTGTACAGGAGGCAGGTCCTGGTCTGCCAACTGGCCATACTGCCCTCTGGTGTATAGCCTACCACTTCTACCCCAATGATAATAACCCCTGGCCTAGAAATTGAATTGTTACAGCCAGGTCTTGCCATCTCCATTGTCTACTGATGGTATAACCTGAGTAGTCCTTGACTGTCCTTAAAGCAGGTGGTCTACAGGTATATATGTCTTTTTACACCTTTTTCCCCTCCTGCCTATGTTTATTTCCAAAATGACGGATAAATAGATCCTTTTAGTGCATTCATGCCGAATAGACCAGGACTTAAGAGGGCACCCTGGTTTTATCTACCTATGGGTGAAAATAAGAAAGGTGGAGGTCAAAAAAATTATGCTCGGCTAGTTTATAATTCCAACACTACGTTGCAACTACGCTGTGTTTACCCCCCCCCCCTTAGTATAAATAAAAGAATACTATATGATATGTAAATCTAAGAGAATATTCAGAAATTGATTTTCCTTGGTCTCTGAATGTGTCAGGTTTAATGCATGATATCTGGATAAATGTAATTGATTTTTCAAATCAACTAGTAAGTAGGGGGAAATGTCCTATTTCCAATGGGACCATCCATGATATGGCTCAAACCTCTGACCTATGTTGTTTTGCTATTTCTGGCCCTTTTCAGGCTTATAGCCCTACAGAATAACCACTTTTGCACCAATTTAAAACAAAATTTGGTATATATGAGAAAACATCCTAACGATTCTGGATTTTTCTTTTTTTGTGTATTGGCCCAAAATCTTCTGTTTTTCGGCTCTCCAAAGGCCCAAAAACCCTTAAAAACGTCAAAAATCCTTAAAATGACATGATTTACATGTCTCCCATGTCTACTGAGACAGTAACAGCCTATCCCTAATATCATTTTCTATTAGGCCTATGATATAGGCAATGGACGCCGCAGAGTGAGCACGGGACACAAAGGGCTCTGCGGGGAAATGGGTAATATATTGAGGACATATCGTTACCAAACCATTTAAACTTAGCACAGTGAAGTGTCTACCATCGGAGTATCGCTGTACACCATTGTAAACACAAATGGATACGTCATTTAGGAGAAATACGAGAAGTACTACAAAAAACTTCCACCCGCTCACTCCAGCTACGATACATACCGGCGTTCTACATGCCAATATCAACATGGCGCACTCTTCCACTACACAGACCCTCACGGAGGAACCACAGGTATTTGCGTCTCATCCCAGCACCACCCTTGGGAAATTGCTCTCCAGATTCACTTTCTCTCCTGATAAATCTTCTGAAAAAACCCTGGATACATCTAATTCCCATGATGAATCCTTCACAGATGATGATATGATTCCCACACATACAAATATCTATGCCCTCGAGAAGTCCTTCATGTTTAAAATGCATAAAGTGGCAAACCGCCTTGTAGATATTACAAATGATTTGAATACCTCTACAAAAGCCAATGAGCAAAATGCAGACAAACTAGGGCGCTTGATGGGAGTAGTTGAGGAGGAAAAAAAGAAGGTCAGAGGACTGGAGGAGAGGTTACGCACCCTGGAGCATAGAGAAATGGAAAGGGAGGGGAGACTGTCAACCCTGGAGGAAAGAGAGAGACATGACGGGGATCCCGGGGACTTGGGTGACCGCCTGGAGGAACTAGAGAGACAGCAGGCCATTATTTCCTCGAAAATTAATTTGGTAAAGGCACAATCTGAAGAAAATGAAGCAGGGATAAAAAGGCCTTTCATGATGTTTAGAGGTATAAAGGAGACCCACACCAATGCTAAGGTGGCAGTGTTAGCTATACTCAGTGACCTCGGCTCTGGCCTCACTGGGACTGATATAATGACAGCGCAACGCATAGGTCCAAAACCAAAGAAAGACTCTAAGTTCATCAGGCCGGTAAAAGTGCAGTTTACACACACCTCAGCAAAGGGTCTGATCTACTCCAACATCAGCAAGATGGCTACTCTTCCCCAGTGGAGGGGGTTACAGGTTCCAGATGAGTACACCACAAAGGAGGCAGCAGAGCAGAGTGAGCTTAGGGTAGTGGTTGCTTGAGCAAAAACCTTGATCATAGATGCCAAAATGAAAGGGAAAAGCATAGAAATCGAGGGAAAATCATACAAATATGATCAAATCGACACAGTGCCTGAAAACCTGCAACCTGCAAATGCAAAGACTGTGGAGATGGACTGCGGCATACTATTCCAGAGTCACCACTCATACCTGAGCAACATGTTTGAAGTACACTTCAAGTATAATGGTATATGGTACAGCTCGGCAGAACAGGCCTTTTCGCACCAGCTAGCCTTGATATGTAAGGCGCCTAAAATAGCTCAGCGGATTATGGACTCAGCAGATGGCTATGCGGCCAAACGTATCTCCAAACCACTACAAAATGAGGAGCTATGGAAGGCCAACCAAGTCAATGTCCTGTACAATGTACAAAAGGCAAAATTCACAAAGTCAAACAGTTGTCGTCAAAAGCTATTAAACACCACTGCTAGACTCATAGAGGCCTGCCCTGACCCCCTGTTCGGCTCTGGCTATTGGATATCTGATGGTGAAAAAAAGGGAGACGCTGACAGACCAGGACAGAACCAATGTGGGTTAAACCTCGAGCGTATCAGAGACAAGCTTAAGGGTATTACACATGATGACGCAGACGGCACCCCACAAGTTGAGACGCCTGACCCTGTCCCTAACGCCGACCAAGCACAACCACCGCCGCTGGTATAAGTGAAAGACTGTGTATGGAGAGCAACAGCGTCGGAATCGGACACGCAGACGCGAGCGCCCATAAACATAACACTGAAGCCGAAAACTGACTGAGGATTTTGGACGCTGTACAACTCTCCATAGCCAACCCGCGTCCAAACATGTTCGATATGCTACTGGTGAGCGATAGTAGAGGTAAAGGGCTGGAAGATAAAATCCAATGTGTATTGTCTGAACGCTACTACGACATGATTAGTATGAAAGTGGAGATACTCAGCGGCTCAACATGCACACAGGCCATACCCCTTATATTGAACTTGTTGGACGAGAAGAAATACGACATGCTGGTAGTAATGCTAGGGGTATGTGACTTATCCTCTATACACTGAAAGACAATAACACCTCTACAATTTCACCTAATTTTAATGAGGTTGGCAACGCAGTAGAGGTCATGGTTGCACGCTATGAGACCCTTAGGGATTCTATTAATAACGCTGGCCAGCTGACCGTGTTTGCCAAACTGCCAGGTGTATGCTTCAAACAGTATAATGCCTCCCACGCCCCGGCCATATATAATCCTGCTATACATGACTATCCGGCCCACCAGGAGGTAATAAACACGGCAGTCCCATTAATTAATGAGGTGCTAACCGCTATGAACAGTGATATAGGCTATCCAGGACCAAGGATTAACAAGGCGATTCACGACCCCAAGAAGCATGGCTACCGACATGTATACAAAAAAATACCAGACGGTGTACATCCAGACACAGCCAGCCAGCTAGAATGGGCGAAAATCATCGGCACGAATGCTATCACAATATACAACAGGCCACAAGAAGAACTGGAACAGTAGTAGTAACTATAGAAATCACTTACCCTCCTATCTTAATACATTCTGAAAATTAATAACCCAATCTAGTTCAATATACATAGCATACTTGCCATTGACCACCTGTTACAGTACATACTGCTTTAATTCCCACCATCATAATAATAATAATAATAAATTATTCTCTAAATTGAGCTGGTTATACCCTTATATCCTTTCATTTTGATACCACTATACAGTAAATAAGCAAGATCCAAACAGTATCCCTTGTACCCCAGTACAAAATGTGTATTGTGATACTTATTTTGGTCCCGGAGTCACCGTCTTATTTTAGTCACTCGCCTTGCTGATAATAGTAAGACCCACACAGAATTGTTAATATCCTATATATTTTAGTTATCTTTAGTGCCACTGCTTTCTATTCACCCCCTCTAATGCTCTAAACCAGAAATCTGATGATTCCACTAATTTAACCTTCATTTATACAATATTCTACTTTGGTCCTGGAGTCACCCGGATGACTCCTGGACCAAAATAAGGTGAAATAGCTGCTTTTTAGGCCAGTACTTTGCCAAGTAGGTTCAACAAAGGATCCTAATGGTCAATATTTCCTAAAGTATATACCATCAGGACATTGTAGAGTGATTTTGACAATTAATTGAACCATTTTGAGTGAACTAGGGTAAAATGAGAGTATGTTGTTAAAATTTTAATATTTTTGATAAATCTTCAATATTCATCGAGCTGTATCTCAAAAACTATATTTCTGAGGGTATGCCTTAAGATATATGTTGTCCCAGTTTGTAAACAAAGTTATTAGTTGTTGTGATTCCCCTATATATAAAACGGCATTATTTGGCCACTGGTACCCACTCCATTGAATCAGGCTTGAGGTGCTTGACAGGAACAGATAAATCAAAAGAGGCTAAATAGAACCATGTACTTTTTGCAAAGCTATCTCGATTTTATCTCGAAAGTCATTTCAATTAATATTAATAGGGTTCTTCATGCAATAATCCTTCTTCCTCTATCTGTTTTCCAACTCCAATTTTATATTGTTAGAAAATAGAAATATATTAGGCCTACATAATCTCGCAGCGGGAGCATGACAACTAAGGAAGATAGACAAGAAAAAATCCGCCATTGTTTTGGCCTTTAACTTGACACAAATATAAGATAATCATAGAACAACAGCAACCTAATATAATGGGATTCAACAGTAAATACCCATATGATACCCCCTTATAAATATCTTATCAAAGCTTATTATAATTTTCAAGATACACCAGAATAAACTTTCCAGTCGAGTCCCTCCTTAAGAATTTGTTAGGAGAGTGAGGTTGCGGCAGTGGTAGATAAGGAAGCCGCATTGCCATGGTGATGTAGCCAAGTGCTATCTGGGGCAGTAGGACGCAGTGGCATGAGAGTGAGGGGCGAGGGGGGGGGGCTGGGTAGCCGGCGTGTGTGGCCCATCCTTCATGCTACATGACGTGATTTGGACTGTAGCGGTGGTCTAGGGGGCGGAGGGGTTGACAAGCATGAGAAGTCTGAATGCTGTCCATTCAACCTTTAATTAGTAGCTAGAAGAAATGAACAAGCCCCCGTACTGACGGGCCGACTTTGGGCAGTCCCAAGCAATAGAGGGAGCGTGATTGATTGACAAACCCATAGAGCATAAGGTGATATAGGCCTAGCCACATAGGACTAGGGCCCGTCGGGGGATGGAAAATGTCTGAACACTAGGCCTATAGCCTAGGCCTACACTTCAAAATCCACTCTGCCCATTGTATCTCCCCTGGCCCCTTTTCCCCTGCAAATCAATGTTTTCTACTATTTTTTTCCTTCAAAATCCAGTCGCCGAAGGCGCTCGTGTTCTTTAAAACATTATGTACATAATCACCTTATTTTGGCCTCAGAGTCACGGACAATCGAGCTTGCGAGGCAATAAGAGCTGAACCGCTAGGGTTAGAGATGTATCAAAAAGTGTTCCAAGGAGCCAAGATATATACCTTTAAATAGAATGAACTTGTTTAAACATATTAAAAACTTTCTGATTTGTCCTTCCCCAGCCCTAAACCTGCATAACTGGGAAGTTTGGGCAATATAATACATTGGAACTATAAGATAATTATTAGATGAATACTAAGATGCACAGCTGCTGGTGGGTGGCTATCATACTAGTATGGATTAGACATAACAATTAATTTAGGGCATACTAGAATAGTGGGTGAGTCCTCAACCTGTTAATCAGGATGTTCACTTCTTTAAGGGACCATCCATAAATGATGTCACACCATTTTGAGCCTTTTTGACCCCTCTCATCCCCTTGTCACGCTTTGTCACATTTTGCTTGACCCCCCTACAGGTGTGGCGTCACACAATCTGCTCCCCCCCTTTTTCAATCTTAAATGAAAATAGGTACCAAGTCCCATAAGGAAAACAGAAAAAAATTGTCTATACTAGATATTAACAGACACTTCTTAGAGCTGAATCATTTATTACTAGCTGGAGGGACTTAGTTGATTTTCCAAAAAGCACAAATTTTTCAGACCAATTAAATGAAAGTTATCTTGACACTCCCCCCCTCCCCAAGTAGCTCAGCCGGTAGCGTGTTTGCTTCAGATGTAAGGGGTTGTACTTTGAGACTCAGTAGCACCCTGCTGTATAACCTGACACCTCACATCTGCTGTAGATGACATACAGCATACCAAAGACCTGTCCATCTAAAGCTATGCCTGTGTAGTGTCGGATGCATTAAAGAGGCATTGCCTCGGTAAACGTGTAGGGGCATGCTTTCTACCTTCACTCACTTTATAGATTCGATCATCACCTCCCCCTTGACACAACCTACAATGGCATTGTGTGCCTGTCCCTCCAGTAGGGGCTTAAAAATGTAGCACACACACATTCCCCCTACTATGGTTAGACTTTGAGATATGACCCCACCAAAAGAATTGCATGCACCTGTGGAATCACGCAGGGTTGCAACCATTTAAATAGACCGTATTTAATTTCACCCCCCCCCCTTCCCCTGGGCATGGAGGCTTTTCTAGATTTGCCCCCCCCCTAATAGAAACTTAGATATTTGAGACTGCAGTGGCATGTAAGATCAGTGAACTTCATAGTTTGCAGACATAAAAGTGTGATTTTTTTTCGAGACTTGACATCATGCACATGCCAACCCCCCTCCCCCCATGTCACGTTTTGTCACAAATTTCTGACCCCCCCTCCCCCCCTGAGGCATGACATCATTTATGGACACTAAGGAAACACTCAAAAAAAGAATCTGGTTTCTCATCACCTAGCACTGAAAAATATGACAAGGTTGTTTTTTTATTAAGTTTTTTTTTCTCTTTTACTGAGGGGCCAAAATATATAGGAAAATATAGACTTTCATGAACAAATTTCACACTTTAGTAGCAAAATCATTTAAAAATTGATTTACAGAAGTTGGAAAATGTAAGTTATCCTTGGTCCACTGCATTGCTGACAGTATGAGCTTTGATTTGTTACCAAATATGGCAATAGAATTCAATATTTAACACATTAAATATGTAAAACAAAAATAAAGGTTTTCCTCAAATCATGATTTTCATGATGCGCGCGGTGATGGTGAACCACATTTGTTTTTTGAGTGGCCTAAGGTAGGTGATCTAACCTTTTTAAACTCAGTCCTTAAAAGTACCAGAATTTAAATCATGATTTGTAACAATGACTTGCAGACAGTGGCCTTCATTCATAGACCATTGAATTGCTTCTAAATTGGCCCCAAATGGCAAAAAAAATATTTATTTCTAAAAATAAATAAAAACCTTATGGGTTGACAATTTGCACTTGCATTTCAAGTAAGTATTTAGATTCTTATATGGCTATTCCATCAAATTCTGATTGAAAAGAAAAAGATATTTTAATGAGCCCAATTTCTGTTATAGTTGTAGTATTTACAAAGTTGAAACATGTATAGGGAGCTTAAAGTATACAGGTTGTGATAGCAGCATAAACCTGGGCCAATGTAGTCCCACGCCATTTAGGAATTTCAAAGGTGATGGGTCAAAATTTAATTGGCTTATGGTTGTAACATATTATTGTCTTGCCTAAAGACTTCCTCTCAGGTCCAAAATAAAAAAAGGATGATGACCAGTTATAGGAGTTTACCGTTAACAATATTGAACAAAGAATAATAAGTCATCATATGTGCATATACGTGTTTATTTCTGGTCATCATTGTACAGACTAATACTGCATGCATCTGACCGTTAGATATGTATGTATTTATACATTCTGAGGTAGTTTCAATTGGTGATTCACATCAAATATATAGAGAATTAATTTGTGGCATGCTCATCAACAATTCTAGTTGGTTCGGGTTGTTCTGGTATATCAGACACAGTTCATAAAACAGTTGTCTTCATCCTTGTATAATGCTTGTTGGTTGTTACCCTGTTTTAATGATGAGCTCCTTTCTTATATGAATTCATTCCTGTTTCATTGACACTAACAATATAACTACCAAAATAACAAATGCCAGTTATTAAATTTGATAGTAATTGGTATGCATAACCTGTTTTTGTCCATCAGACCTCCAAACTACAGACACTCACTTTCTATTGATATGCCCACCTGTACCATTATCTAGAAGTTGAGATAGTCCTGCATTCAAAAATAAAATTTATAAATGTCTTCTTTGTCTTGTCTCTTTAAATGATAAAACAACTTTTACATTTGTATCTTCAAATTTTTAGAGTTGGCCAGGGACATGTACTTCACAATGGCATCCAAAATCTTTCCTACCGACATTACAATAACACACATGTGCGAACCAAACTCATGGTTATGCCTATGCAATATTAAGTCACATTGTATGTTTACTGCTAAGATAAAGGTGTCATCATTGCCATTTGAATAAAGCTGTGAACTATAAGCACAACTTATAATGTAAACAAACTGCCTGAAAACAAGAAATCAGCATCCATGAAGACACTGAATTACAATTTGATGCAGAAAGGGGTGTGAAGTAAAGATGTCACTGCCATAGTTCAATTGATATTTTTAATGATAAGCCCACTTAACATGAAACATCGATGGGATAACACAAACCATGCAGTTTCTAAATCCAGCTAGGGTAGGAGTCTATCAGCAAGTGTTGCCTCATTGAGCCTCCCTAACCTCCATTCTAATTCCCTCCCTATAGATTTCCATCATCAGTACAACAAGCAGACCCCAACATTATTACTTCTCCAATAGCTACCTGCATTTGGAATATAAGAATTAAGACCTGAAAACTTCACAATCATATGAATCATATAAAGATATTTTTAAAAATGAATATGAAACATCTTATACACTCAGGTCACTTAATTCATCCATGAAAATGGTATAACTCTAGTTTCTGTTGGATACCTGTGGCAGCTGCACATGCCCATGCTTAGGGAGTGGTCATTTCTTAACAACAAGGAGGGGGGGTGGCGGATTTGGGGGACCAAAAAAAATTGGACACCAATAAAATTACACACCTTTTTAGCGAAAAAGCCTGTGCGTTACCATAGCACAAAAGGGTCGGCCGTGCTCATTTTCAACCTGTCTGGTGGGGGGAAAGAACAAAATTTGACCACCCCCTTAACCAGGTGAGTCTCATTAAGGTGCCTTAGATCTACACCTGGTGCTCCATTGTACCAGCAGGGTTTCCCTTTATTGTAGCCAGATTTCCTGATCCTGAACCCACTCCTGATGGCTTTCTACAGCGACAGCACAGAATCTCTTTGAAGGCTGTCTGAAACTGTCTGGAATACCAAATGACTATGTTACAACTACAGAGCACTTGTAAGTGAATCTTATTTAAAGAGCTGGGCTCCCTATGCTCAACTATAGACATTACCACTTGACATGTCTTGCAACTACAAATCGCATAAATGGCTGTGTGATAAAATAGAAATGAACTATATCATTGGTCTGATAATCAACCAATTACTTGCTTTTTACCAGTTGCTATTATTGCTTTAACAAAGAACAACTGATTAAGTGCAACATGAAACTCACCTTGAGATGATTGCATATACAATCACGTTAGTCCAGCTGTTCATACCTCTCACCATATCAATAGCACCATAGACCTTCTTTCCATAGACAAAACCAATTGGGCGAATGCCAGTATAACTCCAAGTGCTCATATAGGCATCCAGGAGCCTGCCTGGTGTCACCGTGATGATGTATATAACAACAAGTGTTACCATCATATAGGTCAGCTGAGGAAGTGATGGAAAAAACAATGTATGACATAATGACCATATTAAGAGAGAAATGCAAATATCTAGCCAGTTGAACATCTGTTATTGAATAGACTTAATTGATAGACTGTTTGAAAGTGATTGAAAGAATAAAAATTTACTTCCACTATTACCTTGAGGCGTGCTTTTTCTGCATTTGTCTGACCACTTCAAATGTAATGGTACAAGGAATCTCTAATGAATTAACATTGTTTCCTTAAATGCATCCCTAGATACAGAGCTAAATTCAATATCATACTCAGATTTTAACTAGCAGAGGTTCAATTCAAGTGGATTTATCTTGATATATCTATGCTTGTTAGTATGATATTATCACCTTTGAGGGAAGAGCCTTTTAAAAAAGATAACTTAGATGCATGGGTAAAGTTATATAGTATTAAGTATCCATTTCCCCCCTCCCTCCTCACGGCATAAAAATTCAAATTATTGACTTTGTACAGTTTGAAACTCCAATTCAGTCTTTTACTGAAAAGATGTAATGGGAATCAAGTTCACATAATCATTGACAAATATTTCACCGACCTACCTTGAGTCACCCGTCATCTGTCGTGATCTCTTGATGCTGGTGAGCAGGCTGCGCATAATAGAGATGTAGTTGAAGCACAACATGGGCAAAGGTAGAACCAGGTAGACTGCAAGGTTGTAGACAATATAGATCCACTGCTCGTAGACTGATGTTCTATTGCAATAGTATTCAGGATAGTGAATATCTGTGAACTGTTGGCAAAACATGTTATAGGAGATTAGACCAATATCAAGCCACAATGCACGTAGAGGCTATATGTACACACAGGTGATGTCTGTTTGTAATGATTAATAGTATTATAGGAAAACAGTGAGAGCTGACAGAAGCTGTTCTTGTTTCTAGAGAGCCTTTCAAAAACTGTTTTAAACTTCTCTCTTAAACTTACCGAATATTTCATCACCAGATATCCAACAGACTGTATTGCTGCTATGAACCAGTTTACAATGAGGATCAGAACCGTTTTCCTTGGGGTAAACTTCAGACTTGTTTTCATTGGCCAGCATATGGTAAAGTATCTGCAAAACATATTATATAGACCCTTTATCTCTTTTCAGGGCACTAGTCAAACCTGACAATTTTTGCCAGTAGATACTTGAAAGATTTCTTAAGCATTGTCTTGCTATAGGGTATAGGAGTAGGCCTTCCCAACATTAATTGTTTGGTCAATCATGCACAGGGCTAGAAGTAGGAGCCTTTATGGACATAACCAAACACCTTTGTTTTTGTTAACATGGAAAATGCTCTAAAACACTTATTTGGTACTTTTTGAATATACCAAATAAGTACTTTATGATATATTTTACTTTATTGTGGGGCGATTTGGGCTAGAGCGAGGAAAGTTCATATTCTGGCAAGCCCATTAATGGTCCTTTTGGTTGTCCCGGAGAAAACAATGCTGGATCCCATTTGGCAGCCTACCTTGGAAACATTTGCAGTTTATGCGTCTCAAGAATCTACTTTTAGGCAAAAATGTATCAGGAGAACTTTTAGGCTAAAATGCATCAGAAGAAAACTAGCTTTTAATACAAATGTATTTATGTAGCACTCCCTCGTTGAACGACATGAAGCTAATTTTGAGTTTCACCTGCCCTTTTTTTTTAATGTTTTATTTCGGGAAAACAATACAGTAGTATTAAAGTAAATGTATCAAACCTAGCATTTGCATGTTATATTCCTTCTGCTAGGACCCCTGCCATGTCTTACATTCAAAGTTACATATACAATCTAGCAATATGGCTATCTCAATTCAAGTAAATTGATTCTCCTATAAAGCAAAGAATAAAGGGATCATAGAGCTTTATTGATTCTCTGAATAGAGTAATTGATAATAAATATGTTTAATGAGATAAGATGTATTAGGGGAGATTGTGATTAGAACAAGTTGAAAGGGGTTCATATATATATTTCAAAAACAAGAGGAACATATTTTAATTACTAAGACCTCATTAAGACCACTACATAAAGTAGTTACTATAGCCCTTTTTAATAGACAGTTTAAATTTATTAAGGTCATCACAGTTAAAGTGTATTTAAACTTTCGATGGGTCAGTACAGACAACTTCCTACTACCAAGTAAATGTGGAACAATGAACCTAATGCCCTGCAATCTCCTACTGGGAAGACTTTGTAAAACCTTTTCTTCTATGGAACATTATTTATTCAATGTGATAAAGGCAAGGGTGTTTGGTATGTATTTTTACCATACCAGCTCACACTCTAAATACATGAACTACAATTACATACTAACCTTTCAAAACTGAGAGTTACAAGGTGGTTTACTGCTGCCATCTGACTGAACTCCTTCAGGGTTCTCACAGCTGCACACCCTGCAGGTCCTAGAACAGGGTTTGTGACACTCCAGAGGAAGGTATCCAGGTACTATCATAAAGATAAGAGTGTTTCTAAGCACTAGTTCTAAGAAATGTTGATATAAATTCATCTCAACAGGTTGGTTAAAATTGATGATTTTTCATGATAACGGAGATATAGCTTAACAAAAGAAGAGGACTTAAGGGAATGGCATAATATTTCATCCCATAAGGGTGTTCTAAGAAAAGATAAATTTTCTTTGTTTCATTTGTAATTCAGGGCTTTGTAAACCTTTCAAAATGGAAATAATTTGATAGAAACATTAAATGTGATCAATTTGGTGTATAATATATATAGTCTCAACATATCTCAACTCACTATTATAGGCTCAATACATTATTCATTACACAGAGCACAATTTTGACAAAGATGTTTGTTACTTACTGCATGAAGTACAATGGTAACAGAGTTTAGACAGTCCGCCACTGCCAAACCAACCAGGATTAGGTTGGTTGAAGACTTCAGCTCTTTTGTCACCCATACTGACACAATTATCAGAATATTTCCTAAAAATGCATTATTCATTTAGTTCTGAATGTAACCCTATTTTTGCTACTTTAAAAAAAAATTACTCATATCAAAAACTAGTGAAATTAAACTGTACTTTTTGGATGTAAGGTGCACTATTTTAATATTCTAGTATATTGTGTTCATTAGCATCATTCAGTATTTCATAGCACATCCTGCAACCAGCATGTCAATTGATGCCCCTCAGTTCTTACCAAATACTCCTAGAATCAGCGAAAGAAATGCCAGTATTGCATTGAATACAGACAGTGGGATATTGTCTCTCAACATCCCAATAGGAGATTGTTTCCACAATTCAAGGAACATTGAGTCATTGCCATGGTTGCATTGTAGTGACCACTCTCCCAAAAAAGGATAGACAAGAAGATAGCAGTACATCTTTGAGCGGAGCACTGGGTTTAATGCTATTTCCTTTGCCCTATTTAGCGTACGTGTTGTATAAGCCACCTGACCATCCCATATTGTGGTAATTGGAGCAACATAGGGCCAATAGTTGCGCAGTCCTTGCTGAAAAAATAGTATTTATTGGAAACAGAAGATCACCATAGAAAGTTTCTCAATGAGAATTCATTTAGCAATCAGTTCCCCCTCAATGTTTTTTGTTGTATAAGTTGATTGTATTAAATGAATCATGTATTATTCAATTATACCAACCAGTTTGGTTTCATTAAAGCACAACAGATGACAAAATTTAGCCTTCCTTAGAAATGCATTGTTCAGAATATCTCCAGGTGGAAAGGGGCTCCAGTCCTCTTCAGTAGACATCATTGAAGTGTCAGTAGTTGGCTTGTAAAGGTCTGTAGCTGGCATAGACAAGGCTGTGCTCATGTTCCATCTTCTGAGAAATGTTTCATTCTTTCCTGCTGGGATAACAAGTCATATAGCGTTCATGAAATGTTTAATTAACACTTATTCACAGTAAGCTTTTCTGACCACTGTGAATTCCCTATCATCTTCTATGTGAAGGGAACTAAGTAAACCTAGATCCCCCTTGAGGACTAAAACCAAAGTATTTCAACAGAATTTGCGGAAAAGCATGCAATTGAAGCCACTTTTTAAAAATATAATGGTTTCTCATCATCGGCTGCATAATAATAATCAGGTTTTGACAAAAATGTAATTTCTTTGCTAATTTTTGTGAAAACCATTGTAGTGGTTCGGAATCTCAGAAAAGAGAACAAGAACGTAAATTTCCAAGTGCGAAGTAGAATGAAGTTTATTCAATGTATCCTTGTACAATGAGTCTAAGTCTCAACCCGAAGGAGGAGACGGAGCATTACTGCTGGTTTCAATCGTGCGATTGGGTAGGGTAATGCTGGGAATCAGCAGGGCCTGCACTGACTGGCGACTATACGAGGAGGGGAGGCTTATATACCCCCTTTGGTCGTGAAACCTACATGGTCACGTGGTGAGCTGGCTCCCCCCTGAAACGTAGTGCGCAGTACCCGAGAGAGGACAGTCGCCCCCTCAAGGATACCACCCACACTAATGCCAGGCGGAACCAACCCTAACTAACCCTCCTTGGTCACCTGGATGGAAATGATTACAGTAGTAAACCCCTACACCATGATAGAAATAGAAAAATGTTTACATATTTGTCATAAGATTTCAGCTAGTATTGTCAGCATTGCAGTGGCATAGATATTACATACATTTCCCCACATTTTGATATGAAAAATAAATTCTTAATAACAGAAATGCCAATTCCGCATGAAAAGCATACAGTATACATTATGGATTTTAGCTTGTGAGTATAAAAAAAAAAGGGAAAAAGAGAAGCCTCACTTGTTATATGTTTCAGTCCTTGGTGATGCGAAACCACTTCTTCTTTTTGAGTGACATTATTATGTAAGGGCCTTGATCACTTGCATGGTGGGATGGAAAGAAAGTGGAGCCCTCTCACAGAGAATTTGAAAATCTGCAGACTCCCCACAATGTTACAAAAATATAACCACTTCCTGATAATCGGGAATTATTCATGTGTACTATAATTTAAAAACTTCTTACCTTGTTTAACTTCTTCCTCAGCCAGAATACTCACTATCAGTGTGAGGAGTGTCACAGTACTGCTGGGGAACAATGTCAAACCATCTTCTTAAATAATGAAGGTTGTGGTAATGTGTGTGATGAAGACTGAATCAATAATTACAAATTTGGAGGATTTGTGATGGAAAACCTGCACAGAGCTGTAGTAGAAACTTTCTCACTTATACTCTGCCCTTTATCCATAGTAGATGATATATATCCATCTTTTGGAAAGGAATTTATATAATTTTGGAAATTTGTTTTCATTTCGATAATGTGAAATTTAAACCTACACATACCTATTCCTTGAACTAACATGATTAATTTTCTAAAGCAACACACAACTTTGCAAGTTAGCCAAACTGATAGGGCACAGGGTATTGTAGTCAAAGGGTCCTGATACTAATCAGACTGTGGTCAACATTATACATTTTGTAATATGAGAACATTATGTCAAACCATTATTTATCAAGTTTGGAATAGAAAATTGAAAAAATGGTAAGGAATTAACCCCCATGATATCAATGCAATATTCCAATAGAGATCTCTTTACTCAATAAAATGAGTGTTGAAATAGATAAGTATTCAGTAATTCTTATGAGATCCTTCACACAGGTGTACCTCTGTGGCCTAACTGTTTGAGCAGACGTCATCATGCAGATTGGAGGATTTACCTGGAGGCCGTTTTTCCCCATTGGTCCAATACGGGACAAATACGGGGCAACATATGGGAGACATACAGGATTCCTTATTGGAAAGCACCAAAAGCGTTTTTGTTCACCCTCCATATCACTTCCGTATTTGAATGTGGGAATCTGTATTGGCCTGCTGCATATGGGGTACCAATGCTGGAATCACCAGGTCTAATTGTAAAAGTGTGCAAAAACCAGTCTACATTCCAGGGAACTCCTAGGGAATTCTGTTTTGGATGTTGAGGAATGGGAGGTCAGAGAATGGAGAGGGGAGGTCTGGAAATGGAAAGGGGAGGTCAGGAAATGGAGAGGGAAGGTCAGAGAATGGAAAGGGGAGGTCGGGAAATGGAAAGGGGAGGTCAGGAAATGGAGAGGGGGGGTCGGAGAATGGAGACGGGAGGTTGGGAAACGGAGAGGGGAGGTCAGAAAATGGAGAGGGGAGGTCGAGAAATGGAGAGAGGAGGTCAGGAAATGGAGAGGAAAAGTCGGAGAATGGAGAGGGGAGGCTGGTAAACGGAGAGGGGAGGTCGGAAAATGGAGAGGGGAGGTCCGAGAATGGAGACAATACAGCTATGATAGGTTGCAAAGTAGGTAACACAAGACAGGTTTCTCCCCTGTGTGGCTCCATGTTGGAATCAGGGTGTGTGTCTGTCTACTTGGTGAAGTCATGATTATAAGATGTCCATGCATCTAGACAGTCAAAAGATATCAACCAAAGAGTCCATCATAGGAGTCTTAACTACTTGGTCAGCTATCATAGTTAGGTTTAAAAAAAAGGGTCACCCAATCGACCCTATCAAAACAGGGCGGATCCTACGTTTTTCATGCAATTTTAAAGAAATGTCCATATTTTTAACCTTTTTTGGTCAATTTTAGGATCTTTGGAGAGGCTGGCTAGTACTTTCATGTTAAAAAAAGAGTTTAAAAAAAGAAAAAGAAAGCTGACCTAGCGACCCTACATGTTCTGCCCATGTTACCTGAAACAATCCCTTTTTTTGGCCTTACATTGGTCATTACATAAAGGGGGCGTGGCATGTTGTACATATTTCTTATAAAGCATACATTGAATGAATATACATTGAACAGCCAAAAACTACTGAACTAACAGGCCATAGTAGGTATGCAAGTCAAAGTATTGTTACATTGGTCATTACATAAAAGAGGCGTGGCTATTTACTATAGATACAACTAAATACAACCCAGAACTCCCCTGTCCTTACCACGCCCTATACAATTATGAGACACTTGAACAAACCCTTTAAGGGCCGCATTCTACACTGTGCAGCCCTTAAAGGAGAGATTTATATCCGTATGCTGCATATATATTGCCATTTTTTCAAACTTTGGCTGCCTCTTTAGCTCAGTAATTGAGACCCCATATGGACAAGATATGGAAAATGTTCCCGTATCGGATGAGGAAAAACGCTATTTTCCCATATGTGCATACAGATTTCCATATGTGCATATGGAATTACTAATTGGTGATAAAATTCCCGTTTAGGATGAGGAAATACACTTTTCCCCCATATGTAGCATATAATTATATGGACCCCTGTATGCAGCATACGGGGCCAAATGCCAATAAGGAAAAACGGCCTAGGTTCGAATCTAGTAAAGGCAGGGTTTTAAAAGGGAAACCATCTCCATAACCCTAAAATATGCCATAAAACGTACAGTAAGAACAATAGACCGAACCCCTAGGAAGACGTTTCACCGTATGTTGATGTCATACCCAACATGCGGCCTTAAGATGCGGAAAAAATGCGGCAAATATACACCAAAAGTACTTTTTTTGTTTCAGTTGGCCCTCCGGATACCATAGTTATCTTTTATTTAAAAAATACAACATACGGAACCCAACATACGGCCCTCTAAAGATACGGCCATGGCCACCTGTCTCAATTTAAAAAATGTGCAAAAACCAGCCTACATTCCGGGAAACCCCCAGGAAATTCCCTCTGTGAAGTCATATTATTGATACACATATGGAGGTAGGTCGGGGAGGGTATAAATAGGGTCCGTATGTTAGGGAATGTCAGGGAAGAGACAGGAGAGGTCGGGGAGGAGACAGGAGAGGTCGGGGAAGAGACAGGAGAGGTCGGGAGGACACAGGAGAGGTCTGGAAGAGATAGAAAAGGTCGGGAAAGGCACTAGACTTGGAGTGTTTTCTTCACCTCTGGCGCCCAGCCAGCTCTGTACTCTGATAGCTATTGTCGACAACCGTTTATACACTATGGGCAAAGTTACAGCTCCGTAGGGCCATTATTTACCTAGTTACAGAAGAAAAGACATTTTTTTGTATAATTTCTTTGAAACTCAATTTTTATTATTTGTATTTCTTTTGTTATAAAGGTAGAAGTTTGACTTTACTTATCTATTCATTAAAACAATCCTAGAGCCATATTTTTTTACATATATGTGTGCACTTTAAAAAGGGAGAAGGGAGGTGGGGGACTGTACTTGCTTACAGAATAATGGTTTAGGTCCACATGACCTCCCGCAATTGGCTTGCAATCTCCATTCCCTTATATATATATATGAGAGGAGTTGAGGCCAGCTTGACTTAGCCTCTAGGTGGCAGCACCAACACAGCCAGGAATTTACAGTCAGGCTCACTGTTCATGGTAGGGAACACAAGAGAGGTTTCTCCCCTGTGTGGATCCATGTTGTATTTAAATGGTAGGAGCCACCACTACCATGTTGTCACCACCACTACCATGTCGTCACCACCACTACCATGTCATAACCACCACTACCATGTCGTCACCACCACTACCATGTCATAACCACCACTACCATGTCATAACCACTCCTCATGTCCACTACCAACTCCTCATGTCAACTCTTTATTTCCACCTTTTTTATATTCCACTACCAGCATACGGACCCTGTTTATAACATACAGCCCTACATAAACCCATTTTATCTGATTTTTGACATACCACCACCCCCCCTACCCCTCCGCATTCTGGCCTCTAAATACGCCAAACATACGGAATTTATGTGCTCCATATGTTGAGCTGAAACGCAATTATGGCCGTATGTACATACGGCCGGCCGTATCTGAATAGGGCGGCCGTGTCTTTTTTCCCGTAAGATGCGGACAGTTGAGCAGAAACGCAAAAATGAACAGAAACGCAAAAATAGGACATACGGACCCTCTGGATGATACAGTGAAGCGCCTTCTAGGGGAAGTATAAAGCATCTAAACCACTTCCATGACACCATCAAATTCACTGCGAAAACCTCAACAATGGATATCAGCTTTCTAGATACAAAGGTGAAAGTAAACTGGCAAACAAAACAGCTGTATGTATACAGACCTGTTCAACAAACTGACTTATTCCAATACCAATCTAGATTACACATCAGCACACCCAATCTCCACAAAAATAAGCCTACCACACTCACAGATTCTCAGAATCTTCAAGATATGTCAAAAACTTGAAAACTTTGAGAAGCACACCAGACAGAAAATGCAAGAATTCCCTAAAAAGGGTACCCAATGAAATTGCAAGAAAAGATACTATTGAAGGTAAAAACACAAAACGGACTTGAACGTCTAAAATCGAGACCAAAGAAAGACCCGGAAACATTATCATCAACAAAACTCAAAAGAAAAAACTGAGACACACTAGGATCCTCTCAAACTACCAAGTTCCTGGGACAAGGGGGCTTGGTAAAAGGACATCACAGAAATCTGAAGGATCACTTAGTACAAGCAGCAACCAAATACCACACCACAGGAAAGGTGGCATGAGCAACAATCATAATTTGTTGGTCGTTCCTGTTTTCATAGTGTGCTGATGAGGTTACGCCCAACACCTCCACCAGTAAGCGGATGGACAGAGCTATTGTGCCATGCAAGCTGGATCTCCCTGGACAGAGACTCCCTCACTCATCTCTGCACCAAGCTATATACTTATAACAAATCTTCTGTAATGGGAGGGACAAAAGCAGAACTCTTCTGTGGAAGAAGGGCAGAACGGTTGCTACTTTTCTGTTTTTTAAATCCGCATCACTAGTGTCAAGTTGCAGAAAACAATTCCACAAACTACACATAAGTTTGACTATCAGATCATGATCAATTAAGTTCAATCATTGGCTTGAGCACTGCCAGATTGTTGTAGACAAGAAGGGACTGCAACAAAATATCCTGCCACAGTCTGAGCCACACTATATGGGCGTACCTCTCTCAAGGAGGAGTCACTTAGAATTTGGGTGTATCAAAGTAAAAACTTAATATCAGATGCAAATCTCTTTTTCATGACATGTTCTAATTGCCTGGATAAAGTGGTCTTTGATGCAAAGTATGAATCCTATTACCTAAGTGAGCCTCCGGTGATGCTTCCTGAATTACATTTTACTAGGAGTGCCTCATGAAGTAGCCGGCAACTAAACATGCTAAAATTGAATTATAACATTAATGTACTGAAAAACCTCCCTAAGTGTGGTCTATGGATACACTCTCCGATATTTGATTCACATAAAGTAAAGTTTTTGTAATAATCTGCAGTTGGGAGTTTGTTTGTTTGTTTGTTAATTCTTTTATTTATCCTGTTTTACATAGGACTAGGTCCTGTTTGCGTAATGTAGCTCCGGTGCATATATATCAGTAGATGTTGACCATGATACATGTAATATCAATTTCCTTAAGGGATTTTTGAATTTCTTTATGTGATATAATTATAAAAAATGAATGCAATACAATACTGCAGATGTAATTACAGCTCTGCCGTCCTTGATATCTATACCTTCTGGGTCGGAGCCAAGATGTGTATGGCACCAACATGTTTATTTACCTTGTTACATTATGAAAAAATATAAAGACAGACAGTATTTGGAATATGCACATATGTACGACACTTACGCGTCGGACACCTGTACATTTCTTATGGGTTGATGTAATATGCCCAGGCTGATTTATTGCCTAGAGTGTTATATTAAATAACAATCATTTTTTGGAGATGTTATTCCAAATGTGGACATTATCTTAGTCCACTAGAGAGTAAATATGGAGAAAACTAAATAAATGTATTATGGATGGTAGTAGATGGGTGTGAGTGGCAGTCCAACCCTTAATTTATGTCACGACTCTGGGTATATTTTCATGGGGGTGTAGTATGTCCTTGTACCTCTTCTTGTTCCACCTCTGGAATTTTTCCTTTTTCCATGTGAGCCCTTATCTCATTGTCAAAGGAATCCTAGAAGGAGGAAACCCTAAACTCATAGCTTTTCCTAAAGCACCAACACACATTACTTGGAGATAAGGAACTTCTGAATATTCTGAGAATGATCACTAGGTGGCGTTAGTTAGAGTTTACATTTTCTAAACATCTCCACAGGGTTGCTTAATCTAGGTCTGTTATGACCTAGGTCCCCCTTCTACTTCTTTAAGCCTGTTTTTCTTATACTTGTAGGGCTGAGGCCTTCAGCCCCCTCTCCCTCAACCCTTTTGGCTTCTTGTATTTTGTGTTTTATTTCCTGTAATGTCTGCATATGTCACTCATTCTCTTGTTCCACCTTACAATGTAAAATTGATATTCTAATGGGGCTTTCCATAAGGAAGTCCTACACATACAGTGTTGCCAAGTAATTGGTATGAGTTCTAAATTTTACAATCTTCCCTTCTGCCCTTTCTTTCATCCCTTATATCACTGCAGTTTCAGCCAGAGTCTCCCATTTTTGTAGACAGCTTTTCCTTATATTGCACAGCTTATAGAAGGCGTTGATCATTAGTGTCTGTCCCCTGTCTGGCCGCCTGTACCACAGTTAAAGGTTGTAGGGATGGGGTGATTGTGTTGTTGTTGACATACACTGGTCACCTGCAGGCTGTACCACAGACACTGGTAGTGGGGATGAGGTTTTATGGTGTTGTTGACATACACTTGCCACCTGTGCTTCCACCATCAGACCCAGGCAACTGTAGTAAGGCTGTTACCATCTAAGCAATCTGTCTTTCTGTTGTGCTGCATTCATACACTGAGTTGATACATAAAAGTATACCCTACTGCATGGAAATACATTTTAAAACCAACTTAAGTCAGGCAGGGACACAATGTCGTACATGGACTATGCCAAAATATTGTATGTTGACTTGTTGGTGATATAAAAGCCTGACCTACCTGAAGTTCTGCATGTTGAATTGTTATGGATATAAAGGTCCACACTACTGCATGTAGTTGTGTATTTTGACTTGTTGTGGGCAGTTTCTGCTGAAGGATGAAGCACAAGGTAGAGATTTCAAGGTTTACTGCAGCTACTACAGAGACATTTTGGTGTCAGAGTTGCTGCTGCAGGATACACGGGTAACACAAGGTGCTATATACAAATCTGTAAGTGACTGTGCGGTGATTGGTTATTATCACTGCTGTGCTCTGATTGGCTGATCATGTGCTGCTCCTCATTCTCCAGAGTACCTACCAAGCACCACTTGTGTCAGTGATAGATGCACTTCTCACTGCAGGTGTAGTACTAATTAATGCCACCTTGCTTAATGAGATGCAGTAGCTACATGACAAGCTGGCCCCAACCTGGCACCACAGTCCCACACCTTGAGGTTGTAACCAGCAGACAGTGCTGCCACCTGAAAGTCTCTCTGTCAGAACATCCTACATCATACTGTTCCAGCTGACAGAGACAAACTGGTGTATCATGGGTGTGTCGCACTAGAGTTGTGAATTAAGTTATGGCACTAAAACAGGACAAACCTAAGTAATACCTAGTGAAACATTGTAGTGAATTCCTAGTGCTACTTCAGTTGAATATTGAATCACTATTGAATAAACAATAACAACCATTTATCAATGTCGATTCAGTGATCTGTGCCCACTGGTAGCAGTGAAACATTGAAGTGATGTCTTAGTCTCTAGTGGTGAAACATTTTTGACATATTGCCTTCATTATTTGCAATGCTCATTTCACACACTCACAGTTCATGCACTCAAAGTATCAGCATTTAGTTGATGTTCTGTATACCACATCTCACTGTGTGACTAGTATGCATTGTTTTAATCCCATCTGCTGGTCCTGGACAACTCTCAGTCTTGTATCATGGGTGTATCATGGGAAGAGATGTAGGGTGCTGATTACGTACACCACATAACTCTACCATTAGGTGGACTACTAGAGCACCCCTGCCACTTAAGCCATCTATTAACCCTTTAAGGATGGCATCATACGTTAATGTATCATACCCTCAGTCGTGATGATGGATGTATGCAGTCCTGGTGAGTAACTCGCCAGTGCTACATTTAGGCATCATACCATCCTTATGAGGTTGACACACTCTCTAGGGGTTTGCATGATGCACTAATACAGCACCAGCAAATTACTCACCATGGCTGAATTGGTTGATCATGGTGACAAACTTTTAGCATTGTGCTGTCCTTACAGGGTTAAATCACCAGGTGTCAGGTGAGTGTGAGGCCTGCCATACTATAATTACCCCTTTAACGGCTGCATGGTAAATTCTTGTGCTGTGCCCTTTGTCAATTATTAACTGTTGTTGTGTGGTACCAGGACCAGCAGCACACTGACCACCATCCTACTCCTGACACTGTCTGAGCCACAGTACATGGGCGTATCTCTCTCTGAAGGAGAAATTCGGTACATATTGGGCGTATCAAGGAGAAAATATATTTCAAATCTGTTTGTCATGACATTTTCTAATTTCCTAATCTCTTAGACCAGCAGCACACTGACCACCCTCTTCCTCCTGCCGCTCTTTGAGTATCACTAGTCCTAGTGAGAATCTGTTAGAATTTGGGTGTATCAAAGGGAGAGCTTTATTCCGGTAAATCTCCCAGACATGACATTTTCTAATTGATGGTCTCCGATCCTATGCCTTATTATATATCAATCACCGTATCTTGATGAGTTTCAGAGTCATCTTAGGCCGGGGTGTGTCTGGTTTGGTCGCTCTGCGCCGATATTCTTTGGCGCCCTCTCAACCAACCTCTGAGCCTGACCCGATTCGTCAGATCTTGATATAGAAGGTAGTTGTGTGTCATGTCGAGCATATATATATATATATATATATATATATATATATATATACATATATATATATACATATATATATATATATATATATGTATCATACATTATTGTATAATAACAAATATAGACCATAGGTTAAGCGTAAAACCATTTAAGGAATGATGAGATGAGTGATTGGAGCGGTAACAAATTTTAAAGTGACTATATGAAGTCACAACAGCTTACCTGAAGCAGGTATCAATTAAATCTGAAAGGTCTTCTATCAAGGTGTACTCTGCCTTGAGGTTATTCCAGCAGTGTATAGTGATGCAATAATGGCTGGTGGGGAAAGCATGCGTGAGGTATATCTGGCAATAATGAACAAGCCGAAGACGAGTTCATTATTAGACAGATATACCTCACAAGTGCTTTACCCACCAGCCCTTAATGCGTTTATACCACCATTTCTTCAAAATATGTCAATATATAATGTATTAGGCCTACCTTATTCAATTTTCCATTTTGTCTCCGGACGACTGGCAAACTCACCGCCGAGCGCCATAATTTCGTTCATCCTTCGGTCGATAGGTAATGAATAATATCCAAATGTGGCGAAATTAGAGCATGTCAGGCTTATTCCTTCAATCCAGTACATAAATAAATATCCTTCTTGATGTTCCTGTGTAGAAATAGGCTCTTAATTGCTTAAAATCCTCATATTTCGACATTTTGTGAAGGCCGCCAGCTGGTTAGACTTGTAAACAGCGGCACGGGCGGTGGTCAGCTGATTGAAGCCACCGACGAAACTGGGTCAGTCGGGCGCGTCAGTCGGTCACTTGAGCTATGTCGTCTCCTTGTTTACTACTCCCGGGGTGTTGGTATCGATCGCAAAATGTGGAATTATGAGGATATTACACAAAATGCACAAATTAGCGATGCACCTCGTAAAAGTAGCAAAACTGAAACTCATCATTCCATTCACACTGAAGTATGTGATCTCACCTACGTGATTCTACTTTCAGGTGAAAACTCCGCTCTACAGCAGCAGCTCGCTTACACCTGCGCATCAGCTGTCACACCAGCCACAGCTGACAATCAGCGTCGCCAGGCCACTGATTACATAACATTCATGTTTAGTAAGAAGCTGGATAATGAATTACTAGCCCCATCTCCTCTGGCACTGGGATTATTTTTCCAATCTCTGGCTAACAAGTTCAAAAGCCCTACATCTGCTGAAAACACCCTTTCGGGTGCAAAAACTTATATACTATCCCAGGGTGGTGATATAACAGCCTTCACATCATATATGCTCCAGCTGGCGGTAAAGGGCAACAAGCGCCTGTCAATGCATGTACCTAAGCAGGCACCTCCCATTGACCCAGTAACAGTAGCACGAGCAGCTCAGGTCCTCCAGGGCTTGGGTGAGCCAGCACTTCCAGCCAGGGCAGTACTTCTCACGGCACGGCAAATATCCACTCTCGGCCAGATTTAAACTTATAATTACTCATGAATGCAATGGACCATGCACTAAATGCATCTATAATTTGGTAGGTGATATATCGATTTATATACTAAAGGGGGCTTTATTTTTCGCAAATATCATATAAAAATCGCAAATATGATTATATGAAAGCTATGGTGAAATCACAGTGCTCTAGCTACACAACCCTGTATACCAGGCTGAGTGACCTGTAATAACGGGCTGGGTGCGTTATACAGGCTGTACTGTAACTCCAGGCAGTCTTCCACCTGATAGCTGTCATAACGTAGATTGCAACAATATACTTTGTCAGGCGTGTTATTTTAATTCTAATACATGAACATCGCCCGGAAAGTAGCCGGTCCGGTTTCATGAATAATTGAATGACATATGGCTAGTTATGTATATTATATGTGTGCTGTTAAAATACTGCATCTACATGGCCAAAATACCCAAAAAAGATATACCTACCTGTGAATAGCTACTTGTTCCATTTGGAAGCTGGATGTATAATACAATATTAAGCTAAAACAGCACAGCTGTTGCATACAAGTGAATTTATTCAAAGAGTGTATGCCATGGTAGCCACGAGTCCGCTTCATAAGCCGACGAGCTGGCGTGCACGAGTTGAATAAATTCACCAGTATGCAGACGGTGCCATTGCCTAGAAATGCGTTCTGAGTATAGATAGCTCAGGGGTTCCCGTTCCCCTACATGATAGAATATAAATGCTATACCTATACGATTGTAATTTCCTTCTTTTTTAAACAGCCCTCGATAGCCTGACATTTTTCCTGCAATCAAGCTCAGTTGCAAATTTGCCATAAGCCTAAAAGTGTATAAAACACAATATTTTATAAGCCCCCTTACTTTTCTAACATTGATTCCCAAGGTGACTGGGTCCCTGGTCAGCGATTCTAAAGGCTGACAATTCGTCACCAGATACAAATGACGGGGTAGTCACCGTATCAAGCGCTGACCGACTCCCCTATGAGGGCTGAGGTGGGGGCGGGGGGGTCTGTACGCCACGCTGTTTGTTTGTACGCCACGCTCATGGTTTGTACGCCACGCCCAGGGTGTGTACGCCACACTCAGGACTTATACGCCACGCTGGGAGACTGGCAGTGACGTACCAGCTTCTTATGCCACTCTTACGCCGTCGGTAGCTACTATAGCTAAGAGATAGGGATTTCATATGCTTTGTTCTCCTAGGTATTATAAATACTCACTGTGTGTCGGTTCAGTGAGAAGTATTGATGTATGACATATGTTGTTGTGCCAACAGAGGAAGAGACGCCCGCTCCGGAGGAAAGTTGAGATGAGGAGGAGTACAACGATCTTCCAGACCCACCGCCCGCTGCTCTGCAAGCTGAACCGGAAGATGTGTCTACTACTGAGGCATATAACTCCATGTTCGGTGAGGAAGATCGGTCTCCCATACAATGTATCTTCCGCAGAGACATGTTAAATTCAGTGGCTAGAATCAATGCCAGAAGAGCAGATCCAGAAGGCAGCAAAAAGAAAAAAGGATCCAAAACTGAATCCATTCTTATGTCGACCGGAAGAAGTACAGGAAAGTAGCAGTTGGCTTTGGCATTGAAGTCTCTGAAATTAAAAGATATCCCTCCCAAACCATAAGCAAGATGGCGACTACGAGGTAGGACGCGTCAGCGAGAGGCTCCACATATTTTCGGGAATTCTATAGTGTTAATCGTGTTGGACATGGTTGATATTGGTAGGAAACCTCTATGAATTACTGAAGCACCCACGGGTAGGAAAAAAAGAGAGCTATCTTCGCCATTCTTGACATATTTTTAACATTCGACGAGTGAATCGACACATCCGGGTATTTCAGCCGGACGGAGTCAACATGGCGGCCAAACCAAAGCGCACGAAATTCAAAACACTCGGCTCGAAGGTAACAACAAAAGAATTATCGGAGGCTGTCCACATACTGGAACATAGGATAGTTCTACTTGAAGCAGACCAAGATGTGGCAGCCATTACGACTGCTACATTACAAGAAACGGTTAGTAAACATGAAACAAGGATCTCTGACAGCGAGAAGCTAGTACATGACACCGCTGTCCTGTTGAAAAAGTTGACAGACAGATATGATAAGACCGAACCTGAAAGCAAGCAGAACGCTACCGATGTCAAGAGGATTGACACCAAGCTGGAAGTGCTGAGTGAATCTGACGAGAGGAGGCAAAAGCTTTCTGATACGATTGAAGAAAAACTACAACGTTTTGAAGATGATGACAGGCGTAAAACTCTTCTCATGAATGGTTTCCCGGAAAATCCCCTAGAGGATCTTCGGCAAGTATGTGACTGTTTATTTGAAGACTTGGGCCTAAGCTATGGAAACGAGAGAGTAGACTCAGTATACAGGCTTGGAAAGTACAGCCCTGATCAAGATCGTCATAGGACGGTGGTTATTAAATTAGCCCACAGAGGTATAAAAGGTGAAATATACAGAAAGATCGGTAATCTGAAGGGGAAGGCATCATGGCTAGGCGTCTCTCTACTAGACGAGTTGACGAAGAAGGAAAACAAAGAGTTCATTGAGCTGAGAGCGCTCTACCACCTCGCCAAACGATACAAGGTTCAAAATGTAAGGTTGCGTCAAAGGGCTCTTATTATAGATAATGTGACTTATGCTCACAAAGACATCTCCACACTTCCTCAAAACCTGACGCTGAAAGCAGCTCACATGTTAAAAACAGTTGACGGTATAGCGTTCAAATCAGAACACTGCACCCTGTCAAACCTGTCGCCTTGTGAGATCACTTACAACGGTATCCAGTACAACTCGCTGGAACAAGCCCTACAGCACACGAAGGCTCGTAGTGGAGACAACAAAAAGCTGGCAGCTAGGATACTACAAGAGACTGACCCGTACGAAATGATGAACCTGGGAAAGCTGATCACCCCAGCCCTCGATTGGAACAAAGGGGTATCAAAAGTAGTTTATGACTTATTAAAAGTCAAATTCTCTGATGAAAAAAGAGAGAGGTTCTTGACAAGGACTGCTGGACGTCATCTATATGAATGTACTTTCAACCCCATATTTGGGGTGGGAAGACACATGGGAAATGTGGCCTCACTCACCTATGATACAGTCAAAGGTGGAAACCTGCTGGGAAAATTGTTAGAGAAGACGAGGGATGAGATCATCCAGAAGGCTAAAGCAGCAGAGCAACCAACACCTGCGAGGCCGACCACGCCCCCCAAACCACCAACCCCAGTAGCAGCTCCTGACCCCTCACCAGAGAAAGACGACGACAGTGCTCCTACCTTTACCATAGCTGAGCTGCTAGAAGGCATCACAAACAATGAGGATGAAGCAGGTGACAATAAAATCGGTGATGATGATGATGATGGTGATAAAGGTGATGATGACGATAAAGGTGACGATGAGTCCAGTCCAAAAAGAAACCAAGAACAAGACACCGAAGAGACAGAGGCTGAACTGCAGAGAAAGACCTTGAATGAGGTCATCATGAGTAGCCCTGAACATTGAGCACCTTTGGCTCACCACGCCCCTTACTGTGATACCGGGTTTCACCCCACATGTTTTTACCCTTCATAAATGCATAAATGTAAAGTCATTTTTCTCTATAAAACTTCTAGTAATTCTCTCCTACAAATTAACGAATTTTGGTTACCGGTACTATGTTCTTAAATTGATTTATTAGATATATATATGAAACTGTATATAGACAATGGTCTATTTTTAAGTATACATTGAAAATTAACTTGTTTTTTGTTCAACAAAATCACATGTATGTAATATGGAGCATGTACTCTCAAGCTCTTGTCTAATCAATTGGGTATGAACCGCCATAAGCGCAGAGGTTCAGCACCTAAAATAATTATAAAACAAATAGAAAGGTTGGTGGTGAATGCTTCAATATATGAAGACACAGTTGTATTATTGACCTTGACATATTTTTTGTCTAATTTCAAGGCGAGTTGCCAAGACTGATAAACAGTAAGGGTCAAAGTGTCATGCACTTAAACGCTCAGAGTCTAAGGAACAAATTTGATTTAGTAAAGAAAGAACTATCAAATCAAGATATTGAAGTATTATTATTCTCGGAAACTTGGTTAACTGAGGCTGAGTTTGATGGTGATTACACTCTCGATATGTATAACATGTATAGATGGGATAGACTAAGAGATAAGTCAGGTGGAGGTTTGTGTGGCTATGTAAGTGATGACCTAGTATGTGATGCATCTAAGTATGAGAATTTAAATGTTAGTACTGTAGACATTGAACTACAATGGTTATTAATTACCAAAGGTAAAAGGAAGCAGAAGTTGATTGGAAATGTATATCGGCCACCCGATGGTAATAAATCTGAATGTGTAAATATTTTAAAGAGTAAATTGTCAGATGTTGAAAATTTGGATCGCCTTGATGTTATTTTAATAGGTGATTTTAACATTGATTATTTGGAAGACAGTCCTGTAAGAGATAAGCTAACAACGGACTTGGCAGATTATGGTCTCAGACAATTGATACACGAGCCCACGAAAACTAAAGGTGGCAAAGCTTGTATCGACCTCATCTTTACAAATATTGATAATATTGATACATCGGGTGTAGCCTTTCTAAATTTAAGTGATCATTTCCCTGTTTTCTTAGCAACAAAATGTATACGACAGAAAGTAAATCATCGTCATTTTGTTGGACGATCGTATAAAAATTATGATAAAAACCTGTTTTGTGATAGATTTAAGAATTTGTCTTGGGCTGAATTTGACGAGTCTCAAGATGTTGAAACATGCTGGAAGATATTCAGTGAAAATATTGATAAGATATTGAATGTTCTTTGCCCTATAAAAAACTTCAAGATTAAGTTTAGAGAGGAGCCATGGCTTACCCCAGAACTCATAGCTTTAATAATAGAAAAAAACAAAGCTCTAAAAAAAGCTAAAAAAACTAATAGCATTTTAGATTGGGATTTAGCACACGATTTGAAAAATGATTGTTGCACCTCTATCAAAAGGGCAAAGCAATCCTTTGTGGTTGATCATTTAAATATAAATAAAGATGATCCAAAGAAGTTCTGGGCGGCCATGAAAAATCTGCTCCCTTCTAAGGGTAAAGGTAGCAAAAACATTTTATTAAGAAATGATACGGGTTTACTGATTGATTCTGAAGATGTACCACTGTATATAAACGAGTATTTCGCCAATATAGGCCCAAAGCTGGCAGAGTCTCATGACAACGAATGGTCTTTTGATGGAATCCCTTGTGAAAATGAAATGCCTGATATTACCTTCTCAGACGACGATGTATGAGGAGCCATAAAAGATATAAATATTAATAAGTCCTCTAGTTTGGACAATATTTCTACTCGTGTATTTAAAGATGCCACTTTATGTGTACCGGTAAGGTTTGCAAAAATCTTACGCCTAGTCATTTTAAATAGCCAAATTCCTATGTCATGGAAGGTTGCCAAGGTTACTCCCCTACCCAAATCAGGTGATCTACATCAAGTATCCAATTATAGACCTATAAGTCAATTGCCAATTCCAGGAAAAATTCTTGAACGTTTGATACATACACAAATTATGAACTTTTTACAAGAAAATAAAATTCTGACTGAAATTCAAGGGGGGTACCGTAAGGCTCACTCAACTTTAGACACAATAAGTAAACTTACAACTGATATTTTAGAAGAAAGAAATAAAGGAAATGTAACCGTGGCAGCCTTCATCGATACGAAAAAAGCTTTCGATTGTGTAAATCATTTTATTTGATTAAAAAAGTTGGAATTTTACGGTATTAAAGGAAAAAATCTAAATTTAATCAAAAATTATTTAACCAATAGGAAGCAGATGGTAGTGGCAAATGATACGATGTCTCCAGCTAGAAATATTGTATGTGGCGTTCCACAGGGTAGCATTTGTGGCCCGTTACTGTTTTTATTATATGTTAAAGACATTCCTCAAAATACAAATAGGGTTAATGTTCTACTTTACGCCGACGATACAGTCCTGTACACGCATGGAAGAGATATAGATAGTATTGTTCCTATTGTAGTGGGTCGCCGCTGTACTATTTCTAGGGAACCAGTTGGAGTTATATTTGGTATATGTGTTGTCGTGTATCCAGGCCGCACTCCTGTCTACTGCCGAGTATAAGGTTATATAAGCCCACCTGAGGAATGGTGGAGCGCGGCCTGGTTATGTGCATTGAGCCGTGACCGCCACGTGTCACCCGACATATCTCGGGTACAGTGTCGGCTCGGATGCACCGGCGCGTGGTTACCCGGAGTTCCTCGGGAACTCAAGTGTTTACGAGTAATGGAGAGAATTACATAACGACCAGTACATAAGACCTGGAGTTCTGCTAATCGAGGACCCAGTCTTGCTGCGCACTTCGGCCAGCTTGGCTGCTCCACAACAGAGCTTCCCCGAACTCTGTTGTACCTTTTAGGCCTAGTCCTGTCGCTGCTTCCACCTTGGTCACCCTGCGTCTTTCTCTGTTCTACCCTCTGGGGGAACTAGAGGAGATAGACGCACTGGTGTACAACTCCGGGTACAGAACTCCCTACGGGGGAGTCTGTCCCAAGAGGAGTTAACCAAGATGGAAGAGAGCATTGGAACTCGGGAACTATGTACTAGACCGTGAGCGTATACCTCCTGTATGTTCATATGACCACTGGTGTTCAGAAGCCTATTTGATCATTGCTATCCGTCTGTATGATTACGAGCCGTATGTCAGAATGAATAAAGTGTAATTTCTGAACAACCTATTTTCGAATCTGGAGTTTTTCATAGCAGATGTCTATCTTAGAATAGCCAACAGCTACACTGGTGCCGTGACCACTTTGGGTAAGTATTGGTTTACATTTATTTTGTTATTTTTCTTTCTGAAATTGAGAGGTAAGCTCTTATATGTTTGAACCAGAATTGGTAGGTTTCAAGGATAGCTATTACAGGTTGCTTTTGTGTGGTGAAGATATGTCAGATACAGAGGTACCTCCCCCGTCGGTTACTAACCAAGGGGAGGGGATGCGTCCTAGATTGCGATCTAGGGTGAGGTTTAATGCTAGGCAGAAGGTGCATACGTTCAATCAGAATAGGGAAATTGGACATGGAGGGGAAGATAGCGCCCATGAAGTGAGATCTGAGGATTCACTAGGGGACCCTCCAGCGAAACGTCCAGCTCTGGAGCCAGATAGGGAAATGGTAGGCCGGGTCCAGGTAAGGGAAACATCAAGAGAAGATGTGATGCTTGGACCGGTAACCATAGAAGATATTGGAGAGGATAGTGACTCTAGTATACCTAGTCTGGAGGGTACAGTAGATGTACCAGTGAGATGGGAACTTAGACCGGTACCCACTGTGGAAGCAGTGGAAGGGACTAGAGTGGTGGTCCCAGTCAGTCAGGAAGGAGTTGAGGTAAGTAGTATAGTATGTATCGGAACGGGACTATAGTTAAGTACTGTTTATTACTCAATCGACATGCAGCCAATCAGAGGCCTCCATTTGGTCACGTGACCCGTTGCCATGGTAACGTGACCTACTTAGGGCTCTCAGCCAATCAGAAGCCAGCATTCTGGGTGACCTACTGACCTACTTAGAAGCTCTCAGCCAATGAGAGGCTGGCATTCTGGTAACTATGGTAACGTGACCTACTTACGTCACGTGACCTACTTAGGCTCAGCCAATCAGAAGCCGGCATTCTGGTAACTAGGGTAACGTGACCTACTTAGGGTTTGTTTGTAAACAACACCACGTGGCTCTCTTGTTTGTAAACAACACCACGTGACACGTGACTGTTTGTAAACAAACAATGTATATATAGAAAAAAACACAACAAGTTCCATCTTATGTTAAAATTATATTTTCGAATAAAAAAGCACATCTGTAACAGCGTCTATGTGTAACTACACGCGTTCTCATTCAAACACTATAACACTATCATACCGTAGCAGCAGCAGGTAGGACCGGAAGAAAAGCAAGCGCACGAGCAGAAGCGACGACACCATTTGCACCATCCGGCCGTCGCGTTGGTAGCCCTACTACCCGTCGCGCGTTCCACTGGAGCGGCTTTAAGAGTGACAAATGACGATTCTTTGTCGACGCGACTGCTAACATCAGCATCGGCAGCAGCATCGGCAGCATCGGCAGCAGCATCGGCAGCAGCGGCAGCAGCCTCGGCAGCAGCGGTAGCAGCAGTAGCAGCAGCGGCAGCAGCAGTAGCGTGAGCATTAGCAACAACAGCAGCAGCGACAGTAGCAAGGGCGGCAGAGCGGGCACTAGTAGCGTTATCAGCGGCGTCATCGGCAGCCGCAACAGCATCAGCAGCAGCAGCGTCGGCATCGGTGGCATGAGTAGCTGCATCGGCGGCAGCAACAGCAGCAGTCACAGCCGCAGCGGCAACAACAACAACGTCATCACGACCCGCGTCACTAACAGCCGCAGTAAATGCAGCAGTAGCACGCTGAGCAGCACTAGCAGCAGCAGTAGCAGAGGCTACAGCATCAGCTTCACATTCGCGCGCCGCTTCGTCATTCCGCTTCATGTCACGGTAGCAACTTTCCATCACGAGGATCTGCAAATTGAGGCGCGGTGCTGGTGGTGGTAGTAGTAGTAGTAGTAGTAGTAGTAGTAGTAGTAGTAGTAGCGTGAACGATGATGACGATGCTGAATGTGGTTTCACTCCCCTTATATACCCTTACGCCCCGCCTTTTTTCAAGCCACCGGCCAGCTGCCCCTTCACGGCAGGTCTTTAGATCAGTCTTAAGTCGCTTACTACGTGGCTCATCATCCCTCTAATCGCATTTTCCAGCCGCCAGCCGGCTGTCTGCTGATGACAGGCGAGGGTGATTTGTTTTTTTCTTTAGATATAAGCCGCTTACCACACGCGCACCCTCTAGTCACAGACAGAGTGACAGAAAGGGAGGGGGTCGCTTTGTTCACGCTACCTGTAGTTGTTTTTCTATACACACGCTGAGCCCATGACCCGTTAATCCTTTATACAGGTAACACGCGTTCAACTAATTACCCTATTGTATGACAGTCGGTACACGGATTTAATTTTAAACCGCCTTCCCATCTGGGATCCATGTCTGGCGGGGTGGAAGGATCCAGCTGAAAAGTGTGATTAGGGCTTTTGTTTCTCTTATGATAGCAGCAGGTCAGCATGCGACAGCTGAAAATGTCAGACTCGCCGCTCCTATAAAAGACTGAGATGCGTCTCTCTTTCCACACACCCTTCTACCATCGCCGCCGACACCGCCACCGCCGGCCGGCCAGCCGACCGCCGCCACCGCCTGCAGTCACCGCCATCACGCCAGCAGGGAATTTCGAGCTGAGTCTGCTTATTGCTTATTTTTTTTCTTTGAGCTTTTTGTTTTCTTAAATTTTTATTTTCACTCAGTCTTTTTTGTTTCGGAGGAAAGAAATATGGCGCTGCAGAGGGCGCGAGTTTCTAAAAGACGGTCGCGCGAACAAAGCGCTCTCCTCAACTGCCCGGCTATTTTTTTATCTCAAAGGAGAGAGCGTCACGTAGTTGAGGTTCACGCTTCTCTTGAGGCGTACCGAATTCTCGAGAAATGCAAAGCTGAGCGCCATCGTCGTTATACAAGAGCGGAAAAGGAAAACGTAGCGACATGGCCGAGAGCCGTCTTCTCAGAACAGCATTTACTCTACTATTGCATAACAGCTGCTCTCAGCGCCCCCACTCGTTGGGCGTTTCATGAAAAGAAAGAGCGCCGCTACTCTCCTCACCCTGCCTCCTCTTATAAAGTGAGAATAAGTGCTATGAAACGATTCGACAAGCCGATCGGTTTCTTGGGAGCGACTGCAGCTCCCACTCGGTGGGCGCGCGTTGTGGCCGACGTGAACACGGTCTCTAAACGTTTCGACGTCGTCACTTGTTATCCCGCATATTGCAACGCAGCCGAATTGAAGAAGATAGGGACGCACTATTTTAAACCATACGCTCCAATATGTATTTGTCACCGCCGCGCTCACACGCCTTATTGCTTTTTCGAGACGATCGTGTCACAACACAGAAATAGAAAAAAAAACGGCAAAGCGACGAGCTTTGCCTAAATGATCAAAAAAAAAAAAAAAAAAAAAAAAAAAAAAAAAAATTAATCTCCTCCTCCTCCTCCTCCTCCTCCTCCTCCTCCTCTTCCTCCTCCTCCTCTTCTTCTTTTTTAAAAAAAAAATAAATATTTGTATCAGACTCCTCTGGAGTCTGATACAAACATTTATGACTATTGAGTGAAAATAGAATTTTATCGCAAAAAAAAGTCACTTCTGCCGCCGCTACTGTGACACCGGCCGGTATCAATAAAAAGGTCGGCTGACTTTTCTCCACAACCATTCACTACCGACCGTTCGAGTGAGAAACACAGCAGACAGTCAGACACACAACCGCTCTCTGACGCGTCCTGAAAAAAAAACAAAAAAAAATGTCCAGTAGTAAAAGCAAACTCTTCACAGAAATTCATTTCGACGCTCGACTACAAGGACCCTTTAGTTGTATCATTAGCGGTCCGTCGGGTTGTGGAAAATCGCGCTTGGTGGATCAATTTCTGAGCGACGTGAACAATTTGGTCACGCCGCCGGTGGAAAAGACTTTTTACCATTACGGCGAGTGGCAACCTCTGTTTGAAAAAATGCAAAATCAGTATGGTGTGGAATTCAGAGAAGGTCTTCCTAGCAAAGAGTCTATAGCGGGAGACGTGGAAGTAGCAGAAGACGCTTTACGACCCCACACTCTACTGATATTGGACGATCTGATGAGCAGTTCCAATCAGCAAGTGGTAGCCGACATCTTTACTAAATACTCGCATCACTGGAACGTGAGCGTCATATACATCACTCAGAACCTATTCCAGAAATCACCCGACTTTCGAACTATGAGTCTGAACGCTCACTACATGATCGTTTTCAAGAACCCGCGCGACATGGGGCAAATAGCTAGTCTGTCTCGCCAGGTGTTTCCGTCCAACGCGGCGGCCCTCTCTAGTATATTTACCCATGAACTCAAGCGACCTCACTCATACCTCCTTCTGGACTTCAAGCAGTCAACACCTGACGATCTGAGAATACGCTCCTCTTTGACGTCCATACACTCTCAGCTAGTGTTCGTACCGCTAGACAAAAAAAAGAACAAGAGAAAGCAGTAGCAAAAAAAAATGTCTTCTCATCTACTCGAAAGACACTTTGGTACTCTCAAGCACTTAGCTAAGTGCTCGCCAAAGGACTGCTCGCATCTAATAGACTCTGGAAGCGACGATCTGATCGCAGCGTTAAGTGAGATCTGTCACAATTTACTGGTAGGGAACATCCCGCTCAGCGACAAACAACTGGACAAGCTTCGAGAATCGGCTGACGTGTTGAGGGAGGTCGGCAAAAAATCTACGCCCATCAAAAAAAAGAGACGCGTCTTGGTACAAGAGGGAGGTTTCCTCATTCCGGCTCTCATAGGGATGGCCTTACCGCTTATAAAGAGCATTCTCCGTATATGAGACACCTCATTCGACACCTACTCGCCGACAGCACCACCACCACCACCACCACCACCACTACCGCCACCACCAGCGTCATTGCCACCGTCGTCCCCATGACGGACTCAGAGCAGCAACAACACTACAAACGTTTAGCGCTCGTGGATCCTGAGACGCTCTACAAATCATCACGAGCAGGTCTACTTCATCATGTGCCCGCTGCTGCTGCTACTACTAGCGCTGCTACTACTGCAGTCGCTGCTGCTAGTACTTCTACTGCTCCAAACCTTCCTCCTCTTCCTGATGAGCGCACTGAAAAGAACGAGAGTTCCGCTCCTGCCACCGCCGCCCGCCTACCTGCCGACATGGCCTATTACCACAAGCAGGCAGAACAGTCCCTTCATCCCGACGCGGCCTTGCACCAGGTGCTACAGTTTATCTACAGGGACTTGGATTTAGTGTTGAAAGACCCCACTTTGGAATCGCGCGAGAAAATGTTGAAATACCGAAGGTTGTTGAATAGATTGCAATTTTTTCTCGCGAATCCCCACAACAGCAACATCTCTTCGTCCTACTCTTCTTCGCCCCCGGCTCACCTCCGTCAGTCTGCTGAAGAGGCCAGCGCGTCCCTACTCGAGCGGTTGGTGAACCAAGTTCCCAAGAGGAATCGCACTCGGACCGTGGCGCTGTACAAACAATTGGAGAAATCCGGTGTGATCAAGTGGAACGAGGACGGTGCGGTGCGCGAGATGTCGGGTCGGAGAATACCACCTGAGCGTCGCATCAACATAGTGGACTTACTGAACGACGCCGCCAGGTTCAGGAAGACGGCGCCCAGACCGGCGGGCTACTCGCCGTTCACGAAAGCGCTGCGCGAAGCAGTTCCCACAGACTCCTTGATCGGAAACCATCTGTATAAAGCGAGCGGACCTGGCCAAAGTTTGGACACACGGCTTGCTGACAGAGGTCGGAAACGACCGAGCTTCGACTCGGAAGAAGGAGAAGCAGCAGCAGCAGCAGCAGCAGTAGCAGCAGCAGACTCTTCTCTCCAGGTGGTGGACGATCAATCCTCTGAAGACGAGGAGGATGACCGTGAACTTTTCCAAACTCCGACTTCCTATAGGAGCGTGCCGCGTAAGAAAAGGAAAGGGCGCAACCGCCTAGCGGCGAGCTCGTCGTTCACGCCCTCAACAAGCCCACCATGGGCAAACCAGTGAAGAGACTGACCAAGAAGGAAAAAGAAAAGAAGCGCGTAGTAGCTAGATATACCGACGTCAAAGCGCCCTCCAGTTTCACTAGCGTGACTAAACTCCAGAAACATCATTTTCGCCACCTGAACCCGGCCGTCATCCGAGATGCTTTAGTGTCGCTGGACGCCTACACTAAACATAAACCCATTCGGAGAAAATTCGCAAGGAACAAGACTATAACCGGCGCAATCGATCAGCAGTGGCAGATAGATCTGATGGACATGCAAGCTTTGGCGTCTCACAACGACCGCTTCCGGTACGTGGTGACGGCGATCGACGTATTCTCTAGGTACGCGTGGGCCGTTCCCATTAAATCCAAGAGCGGCGCTGATGTCACCGAGGCCTTCCGAGAGATGACAGGCACTGGCGAGAGACGACCGCGCACTGTTCAGACAGACAAGGGGAAAGAGTTTTTGAACAAGATCTTTCAAGATCACTTGAAGAGCGAGGGCATAGAGTTCTTCACTGGCGAGAACGACGACATCAAAGCTAGTCTAGTGGAGCGCTTGAACCGCAGTCTGAAGGAGAAGCTGTGGCGTTATTTCACACACAAGCGCACGTATCGCTACGTAGACGTACTGCACCATGTAGTGTCTTCTTACAATCGCACTCACCACAAGACGTTGAAAATGGCGCCGGCTCAAGTCAGCTCGGAAAACAGCGAAACAGTTTTCTACCGACAAGATCTCCCAACTAACAAACAAATCGACGAAATATGGAAAAAGAAGAAAAAAACAAAGACGTCCGCCGTCGACGTCATCGCTCCGGGTGACAGAGTGAGGATGTTGAGAACTAAAGGCGCCTTCGACAAAGGGTACGAGGGAAACTGGCGCGAGGAAGTGGTCGACGTTGCTAAGACGTTGGGAAGCAGAGGGTTCGAGCTGAAAGACGACAAGGGCGAGGAGATAAAAGGCGTCTTCTACCCGGAAGAGGTTCAGAAGGTGTACAAGAGTCGTTACGACAACAACTACCTGATAGACGAGGTGTTGCGCCGCAAGACCGTCGACGGTAAAGAGTTAGCTTTCGTACGTTGGTTAGGTTACGACGACAAGTTCAACGAGTGGATCCCCGTCAAAAAAATAACGTAGAAAAAAAAAAAAAAAAAAAAGAAATGAACATCACTCTACCTAGCAACAGCTCTATGGAGTATTATCCTGACAACAGCTTGACGTCTTTCCGAACTCACTTCGACTCGCCGCTCCTTCTGCCCGAAGCGTACGAAGCGGCTCTGACTGAGATCATCCTCCCTACAGAATGGACTAACGTGCACGACGACGACTTGATCATCGTTGTTCCTCTGCGCACCAAAGGTTCGCTAGAGGAGGCGATCCAGGTTTTAAAAGAAACTAAATTCTCCGAAGGAAAAAAACCACAGGTAGACTGGAAGAGAATGAAAAACGCGAACGGTCTGAGCAAGCTAACGTTCAGCTCAAAATTCCCGCTGAACTGGAAGGAAGCGAGCTATGTAACGGTGGAAGAGATATCAGACACGTCGGAAGAGCAGCAATTGAAACCGGAAACAAAAAGGTTCAAGAGAGAGGTCGACTTGAGACAGACGAATGCCGTATACAAGCAGTTCTTGTCCCCGGCGGTGAAGAAGAAGACGATCAGCCATCAAGCAAGACAGATGATCGAAAAGATGGAGAAGGACATGGGAGTGCGCAGTTTCATGCCAAACATATTCGAGATACCTCCTATTTTCACCGGAAGCAACCACACCCTAGTCGAGCGCTTGAGTGAGACGTTGCGAGATGACAGACTAGAGGGCGACAGCTTCTTGCTCAAACCGATGCGGATCTTATCGTACGACGCCAAGACGAAACGCGTCACCATCAAACCGCCGAGACACTGTGCTGTCCTGCTGAGTCAGCATCTCGCATGCGTTCTAGGCTTCGGAGAGAAGACGTGTTTCGCGTCGCCGACTACCGGCGCCTACTCGATGGATGTTTACGGGGACGTGCACTCTGTGTACATATACACCGACATGATCCAGGAGAGACGTGTGGGCGACATGCAAGTGCCGCTGTTGCGCTGCGTGGCGGTGGACAGAGGCGGAAAGCGTCGAGGTGGCGTGCAAGCTATCAGTTTTCCCCATTTGGATTATTTCCCCTTGAAATCCAAGAGGTTTACCGAGGTCGGCATCTATTTAAGAGACCGATCCGGTCATTCCATCCCATTCGGTAGAGGCGAGGTGACCGTGACACTTCATCTGAGACCTATTGAGCGCTGAAAGAGAGAAAAATGATGCGTCAACGCGTTCCGTACTTTCCACCCAGGCGCACCATCGGCAGAGGGTACAGCGATTACTACAACGCGCAGCTGGGCAACGGCGTCAACGTGTACAGCGGGCGCTCTTTCCAGAGCGGGCACGGTTTAGGCGGCGCTCTGTTAGGTCTGATGCGCTCGGCTACCCCGCTATTGAAGTCGGTGGGAAAAACGCTGCTCCGCGCCGGTGTGGGCGTAGCTAAAGATGTGCTGGCGGGTCGGACTTTAAAGAGCAGCGTGAAAGACCGAGGCGCAGGCGCTCTGAAGAGACTGGCGAGTACGGCGTTCTCGGGAGGAAAGACGCCTGTCGCGTCTAAGAAAGGGTCGAAACGTCGCCGGCATTCTCCTCAGACGGGCGGTGGCTCTTGCAAGAGACGTAGAGGGGATGTATTCGACCGGTAAGCGCCTAGGCGTTCAGGTATAAATAAAAAGACTGGAGGCGGCCGGCGTCAGTCTGTCGGCCGCATGAAGAGAGAACACAATGGCTTACGTACACGAGAGCAGTAACGAGTGCGCGCTCTCTGAGCTCGACCTGCACACCGTAGCGCCGACTCAGACTACTATCTTAAAGTCGTCTTTCCTGGGGATAGAAACAAAAAACTCTTTAGAGGATGGAGGTAACATAAATTTCACCATCAACAAGTCGCAAGAGTACACAGACCTGAACGAGAATTACCTTCATCTGGAATGTCAAGTGCTAAAGGACGGAGCGGCGATCGAGGACACCGACGCGGTAGCTCCGGTGAACAACTTGGCTCACTCGCTCTTCAAAGACGTCCAAGTCTCCATCGGCGGTTTCAAAGTGTCTGGCAACACCGAGACCTACCCTTACCGAGCTTACTTGGAAGGGTTACTCAACTACAACAAAGACGTGAAGGACGGCGTCATGAGCGCCCAGGGGTGGCATGAAGATACGCCCGGTCAGTTTGACACGTTGACTGACGCGAATGCGGGGTACAAAGCGCGCAAGAAGCTAATCTCCAACAAGCGCTTTTCGCTGATGGCGCGACTGCACTTTGACCTGGCTCATCAACCGAAGCTCATCGTTGGAGAGACAGAAATCAATCTCACTCTGAAACAAGCGGCGCCCTCTTTCTATCTGATGTGCGCCGCTGACGGAGGCTACAGCTTGAAGATCTACAAAGCAAAGCTCTACGTGCGACGCGTGCTGGTGGCGGACGCTGTAGCGGAAACGCACGAGAGAGCGGTGATAGAACACGGGCCCTTCGACTACCCGGTGAACAGAGTGGAGGTGACGACCTACGCCATCCCTCAAGGTAACAGAGATCACAGCTACACGCACTCCAACACAGGCCAGCTTCCCAAGTCGATGATGATTTGCTTCCTTGACCACGACGCCTTCAACGGTAGCTACACCAAGAACCCGTTCGAGATGAAGCATTACGACATCAGCTCGCTTCAAGTGATAGTGAACGATCAGAAAGTGCCGAACGACGCCTACGTGCCCGACTTTAAGACCAAAGCGGCCGTGAGAGAGTACTTGGCGCTACACACGGAAACGGGGATGTACGAGGGCGCGCGCTCCTGCGGTATTTCATACGAACAATTCCTGAACGGTTACACGGTGTTCCCCCTCGACTTAACCCCAGACAGATCGCACGACGGGTGTCGCGTGAACCTTATAAGAGCGGGTCAGCTGAGGGTGGAAGTCAGTTTCCGCTCGGCGCTACAAGCGACAACAACGGTGCTACTCTACTTGGTGTACGACAACGTCGTCGAGCTGACCCGAGATCGACACCCCGTCACCGACTACCACATGAACTGAAGACAAGACGGCGGTACTTGGCGTATCGTATGAACACGCTTGAAATAAGCAGAGTGTTGAAGGAAAACGTTCACACAAAACATCGTTTCCTGGGCGTTTTCTCTTGTGACACTATTCCGAAGCACCCTATCAAAGACACTTGTTTCGTGAGCAACACAGATCCGCAACATTTACCAGGTCAGCATTGGGTGGCGTTTTACGTGTCGAGCACGGGTGAAGTGTACTACTTTGATTCCTTCGGCTTACCGCCGCTGAGTGCGGAGTTCTTGTCTTTCGTGGAACGCTCTGCTCCGTTCAAGTGGCAAAGAAACCGCATTCAACTACAAGACACTTCTGCTGACACCTGTGGACCTCATTGCGTTCATTTCCTAATTGAAGCATGTCGAACAAGAAACCCCAAGAAGTGCGTCATGCGCATGAGCAAAATCCCAAAGCTGAGCGACCGGGTCGTGAGTCAGAAGCTATCGATGATGCTGTTGTGACGGGTTGTTGCGATGGCGGCCGTTTCATGGAGGCAAAGATTCTCTGCCTTGCCGAAATGGTGTTGGATTTATCCAAAGTCCTGCAATGTCTATTGGAGAAAAGTCGTCCGGGGTGTGGTGGTGCGAGTGACGGCGGCGTGAGACTTTGCGGCCTGTTGAGTTGCTGCAAATCGAAGAAGCAAGCTAAAAAAGCATAAACTTGTGTGTTTTTTCTGATTGAAAATGAAAAAATAAAGAATAAAATGAAAAGAAAAGAAATTATCTTGTTGTGTTTTTATTTCTATATATAAGTTACATAACTTTTTTTTGTTTGTTTGTTTACAAACAGTCACGTGTCACGTGGTGTTGTTTACAAACAAGAAAGCCACGTGGTGTTGTTTACAAACAAACCCTAAGTAGGTCACGTTACCCTAGTTACCAGAATGCCGGCTTCTGATTGGCTGAGCCTAAGTAGGTCACGTGACGTAAGTAGGTCACGTTACCATGGTTACCAGAATGCCGGCCTCTGATTGGCTGAGAGCTTCTAAGTAGGTCAGTAGGTCACCCAGAATGCTGGCTTCTGATTGGCTGAGAGCCCTAAGTAGGTCACGTTACCATGGCAACGGGTCACGTGACCAAATGGAGGCCTCTGATTGGCTGCATGTCGATTGAGTAATAAACAGTACTTAACTATAGTCCCGTTCCGATACATACTATACTACTGAGGTAGTCAAAAGGGACGACCTAGGGGAAACTCCTGAGGAAGGGGAAGAGACAGCTGAGGTGATCTCCAGGGGAGATAAGCTGTTCCCAGATCCTTTTAGGCTGACGATACCAGGTCTAGAGGTTCCACCTTATGAACCCAGGGAGAGGTTGAGCCTGGATGACATAAGGACGCTCAGATTGAGAAATGAGCATGAGCATATGAAAGAAGGGATAAGATTAGAGGAGGAATCCCTTAGAAAGCTGAAGGAGGAAAGGGAAGCTTTTGAAAAGAGTTTTTTGGCAAAGAGGTCGGGAAACATTGGGGAACATGCAGCTCAGATAAAGCATCTGGAACAAATTTCAGTCAATGTAGGTCTACTTGAGGGAACTGAAGTCAGATTGAAGTCTGAAACAGAAAAGCTAGTGGTGCGGAATAAAGAAATTAGTTCCGAGATACTGGCAAGACAGTTACAAGTAGCGGAGTATGATGAGTTGTTGAAGAAACAGGATAGTAAGTTAGGAGAGTTGGAAGCACTAGCTCAACAAGCTGAGAATCACATGGTGAAGAAACTGGAACCAGAAGTGACTAAGGTACAAAGGGACTCAGTGGGGACAGCACAAGAAGTGTCTAAAGATGAGACCTTTGTGACTGCCGACGAGCCCTCAGTATTTATAGTCAATACAGTGGAAGAGGTGGTGAAACCACCTGCCACTGAGGATCTAGATGGTTCCATGGTGATACATACAGCTGACATGTTATCCAGTGTGAGTGGACACTCATCCATGCATGGCAGTAAGTTTGATAAGAATGAGGAGTTCATGTTGGAACTGTGTGGTAGAGTTGAAAAGCTGTTTCAGGAGAAGTTAGATTGCTTTCTTGAGGAAACAGAGTCAGTGAGTGTGGAGAATGACACCAAGGGAGTAAAAGGAGACGTTCCGGTAGCCCAGGCTACAGGGAATAAGCCTCCTGTGGGACCAGGTAACACTGCTCCAGCTCCAGGTGCTCATTCTACTCCAGCTCCGGGAACAAGGCAGGTTCCTACAGGTCCGGTAAACGTGTCTACAGTGGGTAGACCAGGTTTGCCCAAGGGGGTAAACACGAATGCTCGGCCGCCAGGTCAAGGGAATCTGGCAGGGCCTAACACCTCCTATGGGGGGTGGAGTAATGTTGGTCCGGATAACTGTTATGGGAACGCAAGACCTATGTTCAATATACCACCTCCCCCATTGCCTGGCAGTCATGTAACTCCAGGAAGCATGAATACACCAAGGACAGGAGGTACTATTCAAAGTGGGACACCCTACCAACATAGGGCAAATATGTCTATGGAAGATGAGGTAGTGTTCCAAAACAATCCAGCAATTAGAAGATTGGGGATTGATGCGGTACCGAATGACGTGGGGAACTTTAAAGCAGTGGACTATGCTTTGAGTCAGACTGATATACCGTTGAGAACGGGGATGACACCTGTGAGAAAGCAGGCTATCAAGATGAAGCAGTATGATGGCACAGTTCCATGGAGAAAATGGTTCACACGATTTTCAGCAGATATGAGACATAATGGTTGGGAAGGCGATGAATGCCTTGCAGCTTTGTCATGGTGTCTGCGGGATGGTCCTGGTGATCCCGCTCTAACAAGCTTTGAGTTAAGCGGGGGTAGAACGTACAAGGGATTAGTGGAAACAGCTTCTTGGGCTTTAGGTTCCACATCCGGTGCGGATCCCGCATCTGAGCTAGAGGCAAGAGTTCAGAAGCCCGGTGAAGGGCACAGACAGTTTGGAATGGCTCTCAGAGTGTTAGCAGCAGAAGCATTTGCATCTATGAGTCCAAGTGATCCATGGCTGGTAAGGAAGTTGTCCAGCCTGTATATAGATGGACTTAAGGACGAAAGATTGTCGAGCGAGATTGCTTCACAGTGGAAGACCACTATGTCACTAGCAGATATCTTCGAGCTTACGGAAGATGCTCTGAGAAAGAGGAAGCTGTTGAAAACTGTAGAGGCAGCCCCTGTAGCAGTAATAGAAATGCCCGTAGAAGAGGTTGAACTGACTACAGAGGGAGTGCAAGAGGTGGCAGCAATAGATCCTAAATGGAAAGGACGTCGTTCTTTTTATGTAAGACGAAGGGTTCCAGGATCAGACGCTCAAGCGCCAGAGGAGGGTGCATTGAAGACCATGATCGGAAAAGTCATGGAGGAGCGTAGTAAGGCTGAGAAGGCTGAAAAGGTCGCATCTCGTGGTCGCGGTAAGGGGAAACCCAACAAAGACACGAAATGTTATAATTGTGGGAAGAAGGGTCACTTTGCAAGGACATGTTGGTCCAAGGATACTAAGAATGTATCATCGGTCGAGAAACAAAAAGACGGACCCTCTTCTGACCAAAGCCCACCGCCGACGGAAAACTAACAGGGGTTGTTGTCGATGACAAGATAACAACCCCACCTGTGATTGTCAAAGGTACTGTTAGGGGAGAATCAAAAGATTCCACTTCATGGGAACCGCTGGGGTTAGCCGCACCTGAGTCTGATCCGCCAGGTGGAGATGGGCCCCAGGGAACGGACGAGAATGGTGTTGAAGATTTAGCTCATCTGGACACCGTCCGCAGAATTGAGTTGGCGGAAGAAGTAGAAAGGTTTTGTGCTTCGCGACTCAAACCCGATGATCCTATAGTTAAGTTTCTCAACTCGAGGGGATATGACTTGGGCGGTGAAGCTGGAATCCAGAGATTTGCCTTGCAACCTTCCCCTTTACAAGGGAAGAGATGGTACTTGCCTGTGCAGATTCAGGGCTGCTTGGGGGAATTTCTGATTGATACTGGAGCTAGTCACTCCATGATGGGTCACCATTTCTTCAAGAAGCTCGCAGGTCTGTCGACTAACCCTGTGGGGTCTGGGTCGGTCAGAAGTGCTGATGGGTCTCATATGCGGACACATGGCAGACAGGTGATACCCTTTTGGGTGAATCAACATTCATTTGTTGTTTCAACAACTGTGGCTGAATTGACGGATGAGGGAATCTTGGGAGTAGATTTTTGTTCTCTGTATGGGGCGGTATTGGATAGTGTGACAGGGGAACTCACTCTTCGATATCCACAAGAGATGAAAGTCCAGTGTGTACTCCGCCGGATTTCAGGCGTCTCGTCTGTCTCTCAGACAGTGCGAATTCCTCCCCGCCATGTGTGCAATGTAGTTGTATACTGCCGGGAAATGGAATTTGACCGCATGGGGGTGGTGGAACCGAATCAGCAGCATTTGAGTAAGCTGGGGTTGGTTTCCACCAGTGCCTTAGTGCAAAGTTCAAGACGAACAGTAGTACCAGTCAGTAATATGACTTTTCAGGATGTGTACCTGGAAAAGGGGACGACCTTTGGGGACGTAACATATGCTGACGTGGTAGGAAGAGCTGACTCACCAGAAGTGGAGTTAGCAGTAAAGAGGGCAGTGGAAATAGGAGCTTTGGATCCATCCGCTATGCCAGTGGTATTGCAAGACACTGGAGAGCAGGATAGGAAGGAAGGATATGGTTTGCCACTGCATCTTTTACCATTAGTGACAGATAGCCACTTGGAGACGGAGGAGGACAAACAGAGTCTAGCTCAGCTATTATGCGAGAATGCAGACTTGTTCTCCGCTCCAGGGGAGCAATTGGGTAGAACTGACCGAGTAACTCATCGGATAGACACCGGTTCTAGCCCACCATTGCGCTTGCCATACCGGCGCCTCCCGTTGTCTAAGAAACAGGCATTGGAGGATGAGGTGGACAAGATGTTAGGGGAAGGGATAATAAGGCCCTCAGATAGTCCATGGGCTAGTCCGGTGGTAATGGTTACCAAAAAGGATGGCACCTGTCGGTTCTGTATAGATTACAGGAGACTGAATGGGATTACGAGGAAGAATGCCTACCCCTTGCCACGCATTGACGAAAGTCTGGATTCCTTGGGAGGCAATCACTGGTTTAGTACCTTAGATCTCCAGTCAGGATACTGGCAGATTGGGATGCACCCAGAGGATAAGGAAAAGACAGCATTCACAACCCACCGGGGGTTGTTTGAGTTCAATGTAATGCCATTTGGCTTATGCAATGCTCCGGCTACTTTCGAGAATATGATGGAGACAATGCTAAGGGGATTGTTGTGGAAAAACTGTCTAGTTTATCTAGACGACATCATAGTTTTCGGGAAAACTCGGGAGGAGTGTCTATCAAATCTGAACAAGGTGATGGATCGATTGAGATCCTACAACCTTAGACTGAAAGCTAAGAAATGCAAGTTCTTCAGGCAATCAGTGGAATATCTGGGCCGAATAGTCAGTGGCACAGGTATTTCGGCGGATCCAGGGAAATTAGAGGCTGTAGCTAATTGGGCAACGCCAAAAGACCAGAAAGAAGTGAGGTCATTTTTGGGTTTCTGCTCGTACTACCGCGATTTCATTCCCGGATTTGCTGAGGTGTCAGCTCCATTACAGGCGCTGGTAGTAGGAAAAAGGAAGGGAATGTTGAAGCTACCACCGTTTATTTGGACGGAATTAGCTGGACAGGCTTTTCAGAAGCTGAAGGAGTTATTCACGGTAACTCCTGTGCTGAGCTATCCTACTGAGGGTGATCAGTTCATCCTGGACACCGACGCTAGCAACGATAGCATAGGCGCTGTCTTATCCCAAGTGCAGGAAGGTAGAGAAGTGCCCTTGGCATTTGCTAGCAACAGCTTGAGTAAAACTCAACGCAATTATTGCACCACCAAGAGAGAGTTGTTGGCCATAGTAGTTTACACAAAGAAATTCCGCCATTATTTGTATGGTGGGAATTTTATTCTACGAACAGACCATTCATCCTTGAGATGGCTCCTTAATTTCAAGGAAGCAGATGGGATGATGGGTAGATGGATCTCCGCGTTGTCTGAACTAGGGATAGAGAATACCCAGATTCAGCATCGGAGCGGAGTGAAGCACGTAAATGCGGATTGTTTGTCTAGGAGACCAATCCGAAGATGTGCAAGAATGGACTGTGAAGACTGTGGCATACATAACGCGTTGGTGGCTCCAATAATGAATTTTGATCCGGCCTGGGAAGAGAACTTGGTGTTTTGGTTGGCGGAGTCCATACTTGAAGCTCAGCAGGATGACGATGGTATCAATATGATACGGAATCTGATCCTGGAGAGAGCTGCTCGTCCCGTCAGACCTGCTCTGTCATTAGAATGTGTGGAAGTAAGGAACTTAGTGGGCCAATGGTCGCAGCTGGTAGTGCGAGACGGCCTATTGTGTAGATGGAAAACTCTTGAAGGCAAAGCCAGGAGGAGGCTACAGATAGTCTTACCAGCTTCTCTGAGATGGGAAGTATTCGAGTTTTTCCATGGTCATCAGACTTCCGCTCATTTTGGCAGGAAACGGACTTTGGACAAACTCGCGAGGAGATATTACTGGCCTGGGATGTCTAAGGACGTAATACGTTGGTTGAGTGAATGCCCAACGTGTTGCCTGGTGAAGCCGGGCCCTGGGAAAGGTAAAACATCTCTCAGACAAGAACTGTTCGGAGTCAGATTTGCGAGGATAGCCATTGACATAATCACTGGCTTCCAGACAACTCCAAACTCCAACGTGTGCATGATGGTGGTACAAGACTACTATTCAAAGTACGTGAAGGTGATCCCAATGAAGGATCACACGGCATTAACTTGCGCACAAGCTTTGGTTGAGGAGTGGGTACTAACATTTGGCGCACCTCTCATGTTACATTCAGACCAGGGTAGGGAGTTTGAATCGCGTCTCTTTCAGGGGATGCTGGAAGAATTAGCCATAGTTAAGACACGCACTAATCCGTACCGACCGCAGTCGGATGGGATGGTTGAGAGATTCAACCGCACGTTGATTCAGGGGCTGACCACGCTGGTTAATTCTAATCAGGATGACTGGGATACGTTTTCCCAGTATGTGGCTCATGCATACAACGGTACGGTGCATGCTTCAACTGGCTGCACTCCTAACAGCCTGGTATTTGGATCTGAGATCATAATGCCTGCAGATTTGGTCTTTGGCAGTGTACTGCGGAGAAAGGATGTCCCATGCCGAGTGGCATTTGCGGAATCCCTGCGCAGAGAATTGCGGGAAGGCTATGCATTGGTGAGAGGCCATTTGAAGAAAGCGGCCATCCATCAGAAAGTAGGGTATGATACAGGCTTGAGAGAGAGGAAGTATGTAGTTGGACAAAAGGTGGTGAGATTGAAACCACCTGTACATGGAAAAATCTCGAAGGGTTAGGATGGGCCATTTGAAGTGACAAAAGTAATATCGGATGTTACTGTGTTATTGAAAAATGTGAAAGGCAAGATTGTTGCAGGCCATGTAGATCGCCTGAAGCCTTGGCTAGGTCGCCGGCCCGGCGATGAGAATGAGCCTTTGGTAGAAGTGCCAATGCCCCAACCCAGGTGGGTGCGTAAAACACAGGTTACAGCACCCCCGCCTACAAAGAAGACTAGAAAAGCAACGCCAGCTAGAAAAGTCAATGGTAGGAAGAAGAAGAAGAAGTTAGTTACTGAAAAGGAAACTAGAGAGGTTCCTACAGTAATTAAGAAGAAGAAACCCCAAGGACCCATACGTAGAAGTGCTCGTATAGCGGGTCGAGGTGCTGTTACGTAAGAGCGGCGGGGCTGGGTTTGTTTGTTGTGGTTACCCGAAATAGTTCGGGTCTCCAAGGACTTACCCGGTAAACCCCGGAAAGTTGCGTAACTGGTGCTGATTGTCAAAAACACAACGAGAAATACCGGATTTTATTCTTTAGTCTTTGTGACAGGAATAATGGTGAAATTGACCAGTAGATGGCATTGGGGTACCCAACGTTCTGCTTTACTAAAGTTAGTTTTGAATGTTTACATGCTATGGTCTGTGAGTTGGTTTCCCATTTAGTACTTGTCGTGATGGTTTCGGATTAGAATCCAATCAAACCTAGTCAGTAATTTTTCTAAGGATAATATGAGGATCCTAATACGAAATATTATGTGGAAAGTACGGGTGTAAAACTCGTTACAACAACATGAGAAAAGGGACTCATACGTATTCCGAATTTGTTCGGACAACCAAAGAAATTTACTTTGACACATATTTTTTTATAATGTTTGTTTAAAACAGCGTTCTAGAAGTTCATAAGCTACAAATGAGACAGCCGTGACGAACTGAAGAATTGCTATTACTTGAAATGATGTGCAAAAATACAATCCGAGAAAACCCGGCGAAGATTGCAACTACTACGCAGTTAACTCCGCCACCCGGTTTTCTTCGGATAATACCGGATAACTTCTTCGGGAAGGGCTATCCGGTACCCGTGATCCTTTGCGCTTGGGTGCGCACGCATGCTGGTTTGGCGCGGAAAGCGTCAGTCCTGCACATACCGTTGGAGAGGGTGGATGCGAAGGCACCTCTCTCCGCGTATGTAACACCGGTTAGAACATCTACATGTGAGGGAGAGAGGAGACACTAAAGTGAGGTAGTACAGGAGGACACATTTGTAACAATTTTCCTGATTTTACTACTCATTTAAGCTCATTTTAGGAGTGGGCTCCTCTGGGCCGCCCTCTGTGTAGTTATCATGGCGGATAACTATCCGTCGGGAGACTCCCATAGAAGGAGTCACTCGACGGAAGTTTCCCCTCTGTCGCAGGAACAGAGAGAGTTGTTAGCTTTGGGGGACCTGGAGTCAACAGCTCCGGTCGAGTATGATCTTCCAAAACGATTTCGGGAGGCAGATTTACCTAAATTTGTGTATCATCCACCAGCTAAGATGAAGAATAGGGGTGTGAAACGCCGAAATCACAGTAATATCTCTGAGATAAGGAAAGCTGAAAAGGTTAAAACCACACAGTATCTCCTAGCTCGGGGAGAACATGTTAAGAAACTGGTAGATATGGGTTTATCAGTGGCGCAAGCTAGGGGGTTCGTGTCAGGGCCGGGGTTAAAAGGACTCGAGGCCGGGGGATTTCCCTTGTTCCAGGTTGGGAATATTGCGTCACCACCTACTTCGGGAGTGACCCGGACTGACCCGAATATGCCCGGGATACCGGTGTACCCGGTCAGTGACGTGCCAGTGGGTGCTCCGTGGGGTGCTATGTCGTATGACCGTGCGGATGGTTTACATCCGGTGCATGGTAACTTTGTACCCGATTGGGATGCCCCTGCACAGTCAACTCCGGAACGTATTCCAACTATGGCAGTAATGCAGTTAGCAGCAAAATTTGAGAAATTTAAGCCGGATGCAGTGATTCCCGGGAGTAAGATATGCAGGGGGGCATACATCCAGGAGTTGGACAAATTCAACGAGAAGAAATGTACTAAACTATTCAGACCTCCTTCCGATAATTCTAAGTCCAGACCCTATACAGGAGAGGTTACTGGGGAGATAGGGAGCCGAGCTAGGCTACCATCCTACGAAGATACAGAGAGGGATATGGAGTTCTGGTTAGAGCATACTAGTTCAGGGGCACATCAAGCTTACAAGTTCTGGGATGAGGTTATAAAGCAAAGTATGGGGACATACAGGGCTGCCGACCTCTCCAACGAAGATAGAGACCGGTTGAAATGGGCGTGGATGACATTTGTCCCGCCAGGTATGCCTACTTATAAACCTGGTAGAGGTTGGAGAATAGGTTCGGGGCAATGCCCATTCAATGAGTGTATGGATAGAAATCCAATAGCTGAGTATCTGGACCTGTACCAGTTCGCACGACATCTAGTGGAGTTCCACGCGCACTCCAAAATGATGTGGCAGTGCCGGGCCAGGCCTAATCGCTCAGGTAAATGTATGAAAGATGGTGAACCTTTCAGCACATCTAGAAAGGGTTGTATGGTAAGGCATTTAGTGGATGTACACCATATGAAGGCTGAAACTGCCATGTCCAATCTAGATATTCTCGAGAATAGTCCGGAGGCCTTAGGACTCACGGACAGAGAAAAGTGTGTGAGGGTACCACAGGGGTTGGCATACACCTTAGTGTTTAACCATAACCCGAGAAGGTTGTGGTTGAATCGAAAGGCGTGGCCATACTACCTTCAGGACTTTCCAGAGAAGGCCTCTGATTATCGTAGTAAAATGGAATTGGCCACTCCGCCTAAAGGTAAAATGCTGTCTGAAGGTAAAACTGTGGACCATGGAGTGTACACTCCTGTCTCGGTTACCTTAGGAGAGATGCGGACCACAGGTTCAGAGGAGTCCTCAGCTTCTGCTGGGTTGGACTCATCACCTGACGGCCGATCTACCCCAACCAAAAGACGTGCTCCGGGGTCTTCCTGTGGGTTTAGTAGGAACACTACTGAATCCAACAAGAAGGGCTCTGGCGGAACTTTACCGAGGGTTGCTGTTAGCCCAAGGCTAGCCTTAGAAGAGAAAATGGTAAATGACCTGTTGGCTTCTCCTGTAGAGGAGGAGGACGACTGTGTATTTGTGGGAGAGGAGGTAATACCTCCTACCACAATCTCTGAAGCTAGAGGGAACCCGGGAGTGTCAAGGAAGATATTAAAAACAGAAAATACTTCTACTGATAGTCAAGGGTATGTAACAGGGAAGATAGAGTCAGTAAGTGGGAAAGAGGATTCCAAATCTAAAATGATCTACAGAACGATTGATTTTCAATCTGAGGGAGATGATTGGGTGGACCAGAAATTCACCCCACCCACAGGCAGGGTTCAATCAAGTAAAACAGAGATGAGGAAGGAACAGGAGATTGGTCGCAGACTATCCTCCGTTCCATCACCATCTACCTGTATGGGGGGTCTCTCACTAAACGCTCCATCACCTGGAGTGGGTGAGGAAGATATCTCTTTGGAGTCGGTCCCTCTGCCTAAGCTGACTGGTGATATTGATCACCCTGAGAATGTAAGTATCAGGAATCTTCTGAAAGAACAGTATGTCACTGGACTGAAAAGTTCATTTGACACACTGGATCTCGCTTGTCAACTAGCTCTGCAAGGAGCTAGGGCTCAAGCTGAGCAATTGGTAAAAGAAAGTCGTTTGGCCGAATTAGAGAAAGTGGAGACTGCTAAAGCAGAACTCCTATCTAAAATGTCCAAAATGACTGAGGAGAATGAAGCCCTCAAAAGACAGTTGGGACAACGAGATGACATGGTAGCAACCTCTAGCAGAATAGTAGATGATTTGAGATTGAACATTGAAAAATCTCGTATGGAAAGTCAATTTTTAATTGATGATCTCAAAGTCAAGTTGGATCGCAGTAAGGATATGGTCAGTTCTGCTGAACATAAGCTAACTGCTGCCAGGACTGAAATAAGTCTAAAAACCATAATTATTCGGAAGTTGGAACACGAAATTGGTGGTCTAACAGAAGAATTTTCTAGCTATAAAAAGGAAGCTCAGCAGAACGATGACTTCTATGAAGAGTTGGCTGAGTTCTTTGAGGATTGCTATGAGATACCATTGTCAAGTTGGTACGACGAGAGTGTGTACAGGGTTGAACGGGGTTCCGCCCCTCTTCCCTTAGGATTTGACGGTGATGCATACGCACAAAGGTTGAGAGCCGACTCCAGGGCTAGTAATACCCCTAGGAGTCCTCCACCTCCATCTACAGAAGATGAGACGCACCTGGCCGACTGCAGTTACGTGGCTGCCACCTCCATGGCCTGTGGGTCATCGGAGTTGGTTCCTGTGACGTCTGTTCCTAAGACGTCCGTGGCTGAGACGTCTGTCCCTGTGTCACCAGTCTCGGTGACACCTGTTGCTGTGACGTCTACCTCTGTGTCGTCTGATGCTAAGACGATGCAGTATACTACCATGGGGGTGGACACAACCGTGTCTTCCTTTGAGACTATGGATACTCCAGCCGGGGTGTCCACTCTAGCGAGGATGGTGGTGAATGAACTGCAGACAGAGTCACATAACTCGACTCCTGTCTCAACACCAATACTCGACACCACCTCTTGTCAGTCACCGTACCAGATAACGGAAAGTGAGACTAGAGAGGCGGTTCAGATACTGATGGAGCTGAACGATGCAATTGCAGAGGCTGACTTACGTCTGTCTATCCGTGATGCTGAGGCGCTTATGGCTCCTGAAAACGAACTCGAACAATCCATGATGGTGGATCCTCCAATGGACCTACCTGTGACGACTGGTTCTATGTCTGGGAACCATCGTCCATCTACCCTGGACATTCCTGTATCCATGGCGAGTGTAGCTATGGGTGCTCAAATGCATGGTCCTAACCCTGACGCTTCGCAGCTAGGGTTTGGGATGGACATATCCATTGAGATGAGTGACAATCGACCTAGTGAATGTATGTCTCCAGTGTCCAGAAACGAAGAACTTTTGCTGAGTGGCGAGTCATAAAAACATTCCCAGTTGCAGCATATATGGAACCTCTACCATGTGTCGTCATCAAGGTTGAACTTTTGCAGTAGTGGGGTTGTTAGTACACCACGGATCATATGATGCTTTATACCATAGACTATAAGTCACAAGATGACTAGATAGATATATATATATATTTATAAAAGACTGAGATGACAAGAACAGTGGATCATTATCACCTATTTATGAAAAGACTTTGATATGATCTAGGTTTGCAGTTATCGCTATATATGAAACTGTTAAAACCATCACCAAAGAGTGTTCTATATTTTTTTGCCATAAGACAGTATTTGTGAAACGGGTTCTGTTTGAGTTGATGACATGTGCTATAGGTATGATTATTGTATGCCGATTGTGATACTCTGATTTAACCGTCCAATGAGTAAAGGTATGAGGGACTGGATCCTGATGATACCTACTGAGATGAAAAGTTGCTTGACTACATTCGTACTATGTGTAGATCTGTGGTAATAACATATCAATGAACCTGAAAAACGCAAAATTTATTCAGGTACTGAGAGTGGAAATTGCGTAAGTTGTTATGGAGATCTGTAGGCTCCCGTTGATTACTTTCAGAAGGAAGGTATCGAGTGAGGAGCCGGGTCATTCTATTTTTCAGCTTGCTGCGTTTTTGATCTTTGAACTAAGTGTGGAGACTAATTCTCCCTGAATCGTTGAAATATGTTACGCCAACACTAGATCTGATTGCTTACAGTATTCCTATATGGAGAATGTCACTTGTGTTATTGGGTGAAGACACCCATGTGACCATGGTGCATAAGGTTTTGGAGACCTTGATTGGATTGAAAACTGCATTTACCGGATCTACGCTATATGTTCATTTATTCCAAAAATATTGATCTTTCAAACCTTACTCTGGCACGTAAAGCGAGTGAGTCTATTCAAATAGACGGGTTGGGTCAAGGTTTACTATAAAGTCGACACTTGCCACCTTTTCTGTTTCCAATATGTCTTGTACTAAAACTTGGTAACTTTTAAGGAGAAGTGCTCATATTTGATCTGTATGTATACGATACCTGTTGTAACAAATCGTTTTCGATGAGACATGGTTAGTATGCGATAAATATGTCTTGAAGGTTTTATATATTTTTTTATGATATATAGTCAAGTTTGTTTTATAGGGCTTGACTGGCTGTGTGGAGTTTATCCTCTTAGTCCCATAAATCATGACTGTTATTGAAGGATTATACTCGATTATTGTGTAACTGGATCCTGATGGTTGATATGATTGACGTTAATATCAAAAAGGATGAATACATATCTATGATACCCAAGAAATATATTAGTGGTTCTAATAGAAAGAGTTACGCTTGCCTCCACTATGTATATGTTTGGAGACAATATATTTGTTTTTTGGGTTGTTTGGAGATAAAATTTGTCATTTGTATTAAGGTAGTATAATAATACTGCACTTAGTGCTGCTATTTAGACGCTGTGATATTGTCTGAAGGGGGGTAGTGTAGTGGGTCGCCGCTGTACTATTTCTAGGGAACCAGTTGGAGTTATATTTGGTATATGTGTTGTTGTGTATCCAGGCCGCACTCCTGTCTACTGCCGAGTATAAGGTTATATAAGCCCACCTGAGGAATGGTGGAGCGCGGCCTGGTTATGTGCATTGAGCCGTGACCGCCACGTGTCACCCGACATATCTCGGGTACAGTGTCGGCTCGGATGCACCGGCGCGTGGTTACCCGGAGTTCCTCGGGAACTCAAGTGTTTACGAGTAATGGAGAGAATTACATAACGACCAGTACATAAGACCTGGAGTTCTGCTAATCGAGGACCCAGTCTTGCTGCGCACTTCGGCCAGCTTGGCTGCTCCACAACAGAGCTTCCCCGAACTCTGTTGTACCTTTTAGGCCTAGTCCTGTCGCTGCTTCCACCTTGGTCACCCTGCGTCTTTCTCTGTTCTACCCTCTGGGGGAACTAGAGGAGATAGACGCACTGGTGTACAACTCCGGGTACAGAACTCCCTACGGGGGAGTCTGTCCCAAGAGGAGTTAACCAAGATGGAAGAGAGCATTGGAACTCGGGAACTATGTACTAGACCGTGAGCGTATACCTCCTGTATGTTCATATGACCACTGGTGTTCAGAAGCCTATTTGATCATTGCTATCCGTCTGTATGATTACGAGCCGTATGTCAGAATGAATAAAGTGTAATTTCTGAACAACCTATTTTCGAATCTGGAGTTTTTCATAGCAGATGTCTATCTTAGAATAGCCAACAGCTACACTATTTTACAAACTGGTTTACAGGCTTATGCCGAATGGTCTTCAAAAAATAAGTTAACAATGAACGAAGCTAAGACAAAGTGCATTTGTTTCTCCAGCAAAATTAAATACAAAAGAATAAGATTAAATAATTTTGAAATTATGGTTAATGATAAAAACTTAAAGTACGTTCCGACTTTCAAATATTTAGGGGTAACTTTAGATTATGAGTTAACTTTTAATAGCCATGTTAAGGATCTTAAAAAACAATTGGGTTTTAAATCGTCTTTGCTGGGGAGACTGAAACAATTCGTTCCTATAGATATTTTACTGCAAATTTACAAAACTTATGCTACTCCTGTCATAGATTATTGTGACATTTTATACAATGGTGCAAACTCTGATCTACTACATGGCTTACAGAGAATTCAAAATAGATGTCTTAAACACTGTTTGAAATTACCAATTTTAAGTGCCACTGATTATGTACATCAGGAGGCTAAATTACCTAAACTTGTAGATAGGAGGCTGTATCATGCTCGTACACTAGGGTATAAAAGATCTTTAAATATTAATTTTTGTAAGCCAGTAACGAGGCTAACACGTTCTAATGAATATCCTGTTTTAAAGTATGGTCAAATAAAATCATCGTCATATGAGAAATCCCTTGGGGTGTTCGTATCCAGGTCATGGAATGAGCTAGAAAATGTTCATAAAAATGTTGAATCTTTGTCTGAATTTAAGGTAAAAATGAAGATTTTGTTAGAAAATTCAATCCCGAGAGATCAAGTGAATCGTTTTGTACATGGTTGAGAATACCGGTAGTACCGGTAAGTACCGGTGATACCGGTATATGATGTATAGATTGTGTGGTTAAACCATGATGAAATTTTGAGTTTTTGAGTGTAATAGCACACCTAAGAAAAGACTAGACACTGTATTTAAGAGTTTAAGTTGTGAATCTATTAAAGTCAACTCGTGTGATAGCTGTTTCAAAACAGATTTATTTTCAAGTAGCGACATTAAAAAGTGTTGAGTGAAGAAATCTTATTCACCACCATAGAAAAGATTTTTTGATATGATGTACTATATACACATATTTTATTTCCATCTTGTTGTTATTAACATTTTGAATAATTATTTTGTCTTTATTACTAAAATAAGGGGGAGACATAACATCAGCCACGCTGAAGTCCCCTCCTAACTTGTTTGGCACAGTATTTTCAACTCGTCTTCAACTGCAATATACTTGAAATCTCTCGTCCTATAGGGTAAAATAATTGAATTAAAAATGATTAAATATGGTATTATTCAATCTACAACAAACATGAATCTTGGAAAATTGTGAACTGTACAAATATGATAAATCATGTAACTACAAGCTAGTGATACAGGATACCCGATAAAATGTTATCGAAGGACTATATGTAACTGTGATATAACAAAATGCCAAATAAAGTTGAATTGTTCTAAAAAAAAACCTGACCAGCCGGAGGCTGCAGTTCATGCAAAGGCTACTGCTAAGCCTACTGCTAAATCTACTGCTAAGCCTACTGCTCAGGCTACTGCTCAGCCTGGTCCAAGCACACAGAAGAAACCTGAACATGTACGGGGGAGGAGACCATCTTTCTCTTCTATTTTGAATGAGGAAGAGATTGATTTAACTTCCCAACACTCTTGCCGGGGTCCCGTATCACATGTGGACACGGATGACGCTAACAAGAAGCATTACAAAGAAGAGGAGGTAGCCCAGATCATACATTTGGCGCTGAAAGGCAATTATGAAACCAGTACCCCCAAACATAAGAACCCCCCTCCAGACCCTGGTGACCCAGACCCAGTTGAATTAAAAGAAGAGGAAATTGAACCAGAATTTGTGCCGCTGAAAACCCAACAGGACACTCCTGCGTTGTCCCGTATACAAAGGACCGCATCTTCTAGCCGGAAAGCTCTATTCAAATCTTTTACCGAGGAAAAAGCACAGGAGGATTACAGTGAATCTATAAGATAAGAAATGGAAAAAGTCACACTGGCTTTCAGAGATAACCTGAAGACAATGGTGGATGATCAGGCCACTTGCCATCAGGATATGGCCAGGTGTAACCGGGACATGAGAGACAGCGCCAAAAGTGTGATTAAAGGCTGTATCAGACAATGCTAATAGCAGAGGGACTGAAAAAAACAAAAAGACCAGCTGGATAGCTGGACCACAGAGTTAGCGGAGAAAACTGCAGAGAACAATGATGAGTTCATATTAATTACTGAGAAGTTGTTTGACCATATAAGGAAAGCAGGCTGCCATGGTAAAGCAGATGGACTTAGTGAGAGCTGCTATAACTAACACGGGTGTCCGTGTAGTCAAAGCACAGGAAACGATAATGTCCAGCATGGTAGGCATGGTGGACAGTCTCACCAGTCTTGCTACAAGCATAAAGGACTTGATGAGCTTCCTGCTGTGGCTCAGGGCAAGCTGAACTGGGCACATGTGGTAAACTCTGTCATAGCATGTAAGTATAATATATGTTATGCAGCCTACTATATGTATACTCTGCTGCTTTCTGTAAGCACATATGACGTATGCGGTACAGCATAACATCATGACATGTTTTTATGTCTCAAAATAAAGTAAGCATAAGTCAAAATCCAGCAGATTGTGATTCAATAACATTTTATTTGTTTTCACCTGTACCTAAATGTATTTTGTAATTCTTTTCTCAGTGAACAAAAGCAGCGTGGAGGAACCGGAGGAGGAGGAAAACTGTAACCCTGTACCGTCTACCTCAAACATGACAGCTACTCTGACACATCCCGGGCCACTTAAAGAGGGAGAGGAGGCAAACTACCTGTCTTCCCCCAAGCCCCAGCTTCATCCTACAAAATGTCTTGTAAATGCCCAAGGTAGGGATCACATATACCATGTCTTCACATTGATTTGTAAGGGTCCAATGCAGAACATATGAATGGAATCTTGACATGTGATTACACTGTATACCATACTTTCATTTCTCTTTTCCCTTGATATATTTTGATACATTTATGAATGATAACAACAATGCAGAATATTAGGGATGTCGGACCCGGTTGGGACCTTCTACAATGCGCTAGGACCACACTCTACCGTATGACGGACAAGCCAGAGCCACCTGCCTTATATAGGGCTCCAGGTCAGCTGGCTCTTGTCCCACACCTAGCACCACCCTCACCCACATACACACCTGTGAGGAGGGTGTATATGGGGGGGTCAGGTTCACCCACCCCTTAGTGGCACTGCTCCCACCTGGTGGGTGGGGTGACTGGGGGTTTGTGGTGTAGTCTAGTTTTGAATACTAGACTTGCCACTCTCCCTTAGTCTATACTAGACAGACAGGGATATTCATTTTTTGGTTATTGAAAAAATGAGTCATTATTGGTAGTGGGTTCCAATATTTAGACAGGGGATGAACCGGGTATACGGTTTCGACACTAGTCTCATCAGGAGTTTTGTGGTGGTAAGGGGGTTCAACCCAAACAGAGGGGTTTTGGGCTCTGTGATTGGGTTATACCTGTGTAAGGCTTGCCATGTTAATTAGACATGCCCCCAACCCTATACCAGGGGGTTGGTGGGAGCTCACTCTTTTTTAATAAATAAAGAAGAGTTCAGCTTGGTGTGCTATTTTCCTCTAGGGAAAAAAACCATTTGTGTTGGGTGGTGTGTTGCAGTTACAGGGTAACTGTGGAGCTGAAAACTTGTCCCGGTAGTATGGGATCGGCATCATTGTTAACTGATTTATTAAAATCTTGTATGAATCCAGGACGATATTTTTTAAGTATCGCCTCATGCCTAAGCTATCACTGAGCTTAAGGGTCGCACATTTTTTATTTTTTAGGTAAAAAATGATCCGGTACAAAATATTTTTTTTGCAGAATATTAGAACATGTACTTCAGGTGTATGTCTGTTTCCCCACCTGCTAAAAATATGAATGGAATGTTCACATGTCGTTCCACTGTATGATATATTACCATTTATGGGCACATGCAGCTCCCACTGATATGTACTGAATACATAAGCCCTTTAAACAAGGTCACCTATCTAGGTCACACTGTGGAAACCACACCAAATGCCCCAAAGGGCTGGTGAAAAAATCCACTAAAGGCTAAATTAATTGTTTTAATTTAATTGTGGCCTACACCACAACTCCTGAATGTCTACCTGATGAATCTTTGAATAAGATGAAACACCAGAACTCACCAGACCTCTAGTCTCTGCTGAATCACCATGGCTGTTGAATTTTGTTAAACATTTTTCAACTAATCCACAATATTTTTTTCTAGGAATAGAATTAAAATACCTCCTATAGGGGGACAATTGTTTTGGGTTAAACTATGTATACATTTGTTGTAGTTGAAACACAAAATAAATTGGAAAGTGGATATCCCCAGTGAGGGATTTACCTATGAGATTGACCTGCATCCACAAGCTAAGCCAATGATTGATCAGTAAATGAGACCAAGAAGTCACATGTAATATTCGACACACCAGGGGAGCGACGGAAACGACTTACCTGATCAGTTCTGAGTGTAGTAGCGGAGAATACACACCGTCCTTCCTATCCTTATACTACCATTTATGTTTTCCCTTCATATATTTTGAAACATGTATGAGCAAGAACAACAAATCACAATATTTGCAAATGTACATGTTAATCTCTGCTTCATTTTGCTTTATATGATACAATTTCTTTCTTTTTTTAGTGATACAGACGGAGGACGTACATGCTGACACAGGACTGCCTGAGTACAAGGTCCTAAACAAAGACGAAGTCATCTTGATTCAAAAAGTGGCTGAGGATGTTGAGAATAACATAGAGCAGGCTGGAACAGAAGTAAACCATGTGGACATGGTTCTGGGTCTAGCCTCTGCAGAGGAAAGTGAGACCGAAATTGCCACTGTTCCCAAAAGATCCACCAGGGTTAAGACTCGAAAAACTGCCAAATAAATGTGGCCACACTATGTGCACATGTTAAACCTTGGACACATGGGGTTGCATACCTGACTGTTAAGAATTATTGTGATAATAACTGTTGGTATAATATGTGACCCATTTTAACGAAATGGGTCGGAAGTCTCATATTAAAAATGTTGTGATATTGCAATATTCGTGTACAGCTCATCAAGAGCTTTCATTTGATATGTGACTTGTAGTATATTGGCCAGTTTTGACCCTTTGGCAATATATTTTAAACATTTGTGTTGAATTAAATGGAATTCAATCAAAAATTAGATAATTAATATTTAAATTAGATAATAACTATATTATACAATACAATTATAAATCCTATGGCCATCATTTTGGGAATAATCAGAGTTGAAATCAGGTTTGTACTTTATTATTCCATGAGATAACTATTCATACGTTAGAAAAATGTCAAAAACTCATTTTTCAAAAATATTATTTTTTCCACACTATGCTACTTAAAATGCCTATATCTAGGATCTTAAATGTGTGACTTCCGACCAATTTTGTTAAAACCGGTCACATATAGCGGTATATAGTTCACGCTGACACTGTTTATCCAGAATATGTTATAGTACAGTATGTGATGTGATTCATGTTGTAAGATCATATTGTTCACTGCTTGTTGCGTATCACTGCCTCAGGGTTGAAGTACCTGCTGATGTACTTTTTACGCATGTTATTGAAAGTGACACGTTCTCCCACTGCCACATTCACAGGCTGTTCGACAGGGTCTTTATATCCAATGAAGGAGTCCTTAGCATAAAAGTCCTTCTTGAAGGGGAGTCTGGCAATTTTAGCACAGTTGTTCAGTGCTACACACGCCTCGATGATGCACCCAGCTCGTATGGGGTCGTGGAAGAGATATCCTCCACTTATATCTAGACACCTGACAAAGAAGAAACATTTTTTAGCTAAAAGTATTTGGGTTAAACATACTGAGACATATCAGGTATGGTGCTATGTCATTGTTTTTTAACATGTTTTTTTTTTGTATTACGCCAAGTTGATATAAAGGTGGTTACTTTGTATGTACGTATATCATTTGACAGCCAACATGTTAAGTGATGTTACCTCCAACGTTGCTTGACATTTCCATTTCCAATCACTGGCTTCACCAAAGATCTGGTTTTCCGGTGCCATTTGTTGACAGCCACATCATCAGCCATATACTTCACTTTGGTCGGAGTGAGCTGGTAGTCAGTCAACACGTATCTGTTGTAAAACAATGTTTATGTATGTCATATACTATGTTTCAATCTGAGAGACAGAAAACAGTGTCAGAAGATATTTTTTTATATTGTTTAACATTTACTGTAAGGACAAAGTGTTTGACTGCTATGCAACATATAGGTGATAAGAGCTTCATGATGTTTGTGTACTTTGATTTTACTCACCATGGCGTTTATGCTATAGTATCCTTCATAGCAGTAATACTGGTTTTCATCCCATGTTTACCCCCTAGGGCATGCTATGGGCACGTGAGTGCCGACCACCAGTCCAAAGAGTTTCGGTTTCTTGGTCTTTTTATACCACCGGTAAACCAGGTCGGCTTTTTCATTGGTGCTGTCCAGCCAACTGACATAGCGCAATAGGTTGTTGTGGAAGAAGTCAGATACTGACTTCACAGCTCTGCACACACTGCTCCGGGAAACCCCGTGGACGTCAGCTATATTCTTGTGATTGGACCCAGTGGCAAAATACTGTATATCCACACAGAACTGTTTGAAAATAAAAGATATGTTTGTTACACATTAATTACAGCCTCCTCTTATTTTTGGTTTTATTATATACAGGATAATATGGCAAATGCTAAAAAGGGCACAGATAACTGATGTAGATTTGAACGCAGAACAGTAAACATGGGATACCATGCAGTACAAGTGAAGCAGGGCAGAAGAAAGGTTCAAACATTAAACAAATGTGATAAATCAAGAAAACAAGAAATATAGGGAGAGTCACATGTAGTACCTTTCTAGCACTCCTCACATAACTAAACGATCCAGCATGATATATTTACAATTTCATCATATAATCGTGGTATAGAAAGGGGAGGTGTAGTGATGGTACATCCCCTGATCCTATGTGGTACTGCATGATTGCCCTGTAGTAGTTGGTCCTCCAGGCTAGCCACATAATCCTGAACAAGGCATTTGGTGATTTCTTTGCTCAGCCGGTACCGCTGCAGGAACTTTTTGTCCCCATACTTCACAAAGGGATCTACCCTCTTGTAATACTCCCTCTCTGTCTGGAGGATATAGCCTATTCTGGGGCCCATTTTTACACAATACAAATAGTGCGCCAAAATATATTGGGGTCAAGGGTCACGTGGGTGCAAGGTGAAGGTCGCTGAAGAAGGCCATGATATGTCACATACTGAGCTGAATACTACATACGGGGGCAAAAATATGACATATGGCATGCCAAAACGGGGTATATGTGCATTATATGACATATGATACGGTGAAATGCCTTCCAGGGACCGTAAAAAGTTAGGAACCAACAACCTCAAACCTTCATGTCTGTGTGTGGGAATGTTTCTATCATCTACTTATTTCGGGATTTTGGAAATTGAAAAAGCATAAAAAAACAAGTGAACTTTCCTCCTTTTTTCTAAAAATAGACAGCCACTTGTGGCATGGGTCTGCTCAGTGGTCATAGTGAGATTTTTCTCTAGTTTAACTTCATCGATGATCCTGAGGGACTTGTTCTGAATTTACTGTAGCTGTTGGTCCACATAATCAAACGTAGGAAGCACCATGGTATCATAAATTAGAAGGGCAACATCTTTCTCAAAAAATTCCTAATATTTGTTAATCGGTGTACCTTATTACGCAGGTTATTGCAAACATTTTTCCTATGAGTAATATATTTTATTTCATGGTCAACAGTTAGACCCAGGTATTGAAAATCATAAACTCTCTCAATCATTACTGATCCCCACTAGGTTAATTTATAAGTGGAGGCAGGCTTGGGATAAAAGGTTTATTGTAGTAGTATTTAACCTTTAGGTTGTATTTAATAGAGACAACCGGTAGACGTACATTTTGTATAATACACAATAAGTAAACATTGGTATGTATAATTAAAAGACACAATTGATTGAATAAAATATGGTTATTATAAGACAAGCGTTGATATGACTATTTTGAGGTTATTGTAACCGATGAATTATTAATATATAGCTGTGGGTGGGCGGGAGATTGGACCGGTGTTGACGGCGGTCTGCCTAGGAATGAAGAGGGTAGTGGGAGTGAGGTTGGAAGGGGGGTATTGGTGAGTGAATGAGTGGGGTTGTAGGTGGAGAAGGAGTGTTGGGAGCTAGAACCCTGTGGTCAGCAATGACTATTCATTTACACTTCATCAAGTGCAATGAAACTCCCACTGATCACCACTAGGTTAATTTATAAGTGGAAGCAGGCTTGGGGTAAAAGGTTTATTGTAGTAGTATTAAACCTTTAGGTTGTATTTAATAGAGACCACCTGTAGACGTACATTTTGTACAATACACAATAAGTATTGGTATGTATAAATAAAAGACACAATTGATTGAATAAAATATGGGCCAAACCTGCCAAGGAATTGTGTGATTGTGAGGGGTGAGGAAGGGAGTGGTGGGTGGGGGTTGATAGTGATTGATATGATTTATGAATAATAAGAACAGTCTGTTTGAACAGTTGAAAGTTTTAGTTTGTGAGGGCCTTTGAGACTACCCGTTGTACTGATGACTGAGGATCCCTTGTGATATATGCTTTGTAAGCGTCCGATGACCAGCCTCCATAGTCTTTAATGGCTCGGTCTGAACAACCTGCCCGGTGTGCCTCAGTTGCAGTGGCCTTCCTCAGGGAGTGCAGGCTGAATGGGGCTACCGGTATGTGGAGGGCCTTCAGAACCTTTCTCCATGCATTGTTCATATACGTTGTTGGTACCGGTAGGAGTGTGTCCGGGAAGGCAAACATTGGTACTTTGTGTGACCTGGTTAAGGTGTCTGCTATTACCTGGTGTAGTGCCAGTACCGGGCAGTATTCGTTGTTTGTACCCCCGTGTATGGACACTCCCTGACCTGGTCGTGATATTGTTGTGTCTTGCCCACTTTGATGCGTATTAGTCCAAAGTTGTCCAACAGTCTCACGTCTCCTCTTGTGGGGTGGGAGGTAGAGGTGAACTCCCGCACCGAGGGGGGGAGCACGTGCAACTGCCTCAGTGCCGCGTGGAAGATGAGGAGTATGATGGCCCTTTGTATGCGGCCCTGTGGTCCCCTGGGTAGGGCCGAGAGGACCCTCCTGAGGGAGTCCATGGGCAGTGGGAGCTTGGGGCGCTGTATGTACGTCTTGTCGCGCCTCACAGCTTCCAGAGCTGCCATCACTTTCGGGTGAAAGAATGGCTTTGGACTTGCCCCAATTGATACCATATGTACTCGTATGTGCGCCATCTTGTTCAACATTGTGTGGGGAGACATGGCTGTGCGCATGGAGTACTCTATATATGCCGTCATCTCCTGGTAGGATGGTGTCTCTGGGTCGAACCTCATCCTGTATGCAAATGCTAGGTAGCACTTTAGGGTCGACTGTCGGTTGTTTATTGTTCCCTTTGCCCGCGCTGACCTCTGGCGTGATGCTGCTCTGAGCTGCAGTGAGGCAAACACCGGTTCTGCAAGGTATGGAGGGTTGAATGCTTTTTAGGATGAATGTTATTGTTTTGGATTACTTCCAAGGCTTTTTGCTTGTGTGATTTGGCCACATGGGCCCTACTGAGGTTGTCTGCAAAGTTATTGTGGACACCAGGTATGTGGTTGAATGTTAATGTTACGTCATACATGGCCTGGACCATCCATGCTGCCCTTGCACAATCTAATCGGATTTTGTCCCGGCCTTTGCCCAATGAGAAAACCTGAAGTGCTGCCTCATTGTCACAGAAGACGTGTATGTGTGCCCCTTTGTCCCTGTGGCCAATAAAGGTGCGCAAGGCCACCACCACATTGGCGGCTTCCAGGTGGGTGATATTTACTACCCTATCATCTATGTGTGCCACTTGCGCGGCATAGGCGGAGTGTCCATTTGATCCACCTATACCAGTCAAGCACGCGTCCACATGTATGGTCTGAGTGAAGTGGGAGTGGATCATGAGTCCTACCCTGTTCCACTCCTCACTGAATTCCCTAAACCACCTGAGGTCCTTTCTGACTTCTGCGTTGAACTTGACGTATCTTCCCTTTGATTCTCTAAGAGCTTCTAAGAGTCTTGCTATGAAGAGCCTGGCGGGAGCGATGCACTTGGCTATGTGTAGCAACGCCCCCAGCAGACTCTGAAACTGCTTTCTAGATGTTGACCTACGCTTAGAGAATTTGTTTACCTTTTCTTTAACCTGGGCGAGCTTGGTAGGTGGGATGGATAGCGTCATTGACTCCGAGTCTAGTGTTATGCCAAGCCACACTACCGCAGTACTTGGAAGTTGGGCCTTTTCCACCGCCTCGGGAAGGCCAAGGTCCTTGAGCAGTTGCCGAGCAATGTTGAAGTCCTCGAGAGCTTTTTGCCTGTTTGGAGAGACAAGGATGATGTCATCAAGGTACATCTTTGAATACACATTCCTGTCTCTAAGCATTTGCACAATGGATTCCGCGACTCTTTGCATGTGACTGGCACTAGCTCTGGCCCCAAAGGGGACAGACTTATCTAAATAACACTTGCCACCCCACTGGAAGCACAACAAGGGGTAGTCTAAGGGGTCACTATTTAGGTTCTTGTATGCTCGACTGATGTCGAAGCTTGAGAGGAAGCAGCCGGCCCCTTGTTCAATGATTTCTCTCCCCACCGCCTCAATAGTGGGGAAACTGTGTGTCTGTTGCTTCCCCACCACCATATTTTTCATGATGTAGGCGTTAACCGACTTGTCCCTGGGGAAGCTCATGTCTGTGATCACCCGTCTTTCTTTTGAGTCCCTCTTGGGCCGCGTCATTTATAATCGGGGAGACTTGTGACCACTGGAGGAAGGGTGGTTTGGAGTGTAGTGTTACTGGGCTATGTGGGGATTTGAATAAAGGATGACAACACATTGTCTGGTCGTGATTTAGAAAGGTTTTAGAGGAGGATATAGACAAATTATCGACCTAGTACAGGGACGATGTGCCGACACACTTTGTGAGTGGGGCGGCGTTGGCACTCTGCCAACGTCCGTCACGGTGCCGCGTTGCCTAGCAACGGGTTAACAAAACCTTGACGACCGAACTTCGCCGTAATTGTAGGCGACCCAAATTTACAATTTTGCGGGGTGGGGGGGTTCTAGACTCAAATAACGAGCCTAAAAGTCTTTGCACACCACTGTAGTGTTACTGGGCTATGTGGGGATTTGAATAAAGGATGACAACACAGAGTAATTCATGTTGAATGAAGATAAATATATTCAGGATAAATACAGGTACAAATATGCAAATACTGTCACAGCTCTAACTAAGCTAAATAATTCACACAAGAATGCCACCAGAAAGATAGGTACAGCGTCATGCTAGGGTACAAACCTTTGGGTAGTGGAGTAGTCTCTTGTTTCTTGAATCTTGTCTTAGTAAATCTGACTAAAAAGCCCAGTGCTCCCAACCCTCATCAAGATTGGAATGTTTATGTACAACCATTTTGATTGGTTAAAAGTCTCCATGTTCCATCCCACAATGCAATTGTGCATCCTAATCCATATTCCTTCCCAAAATGCAAAGTCAAATATGGTGGACAAGGTGCCCCAAAATCCCAGAATAGGCCTAGCTAAAAGTACTAACTCGTCAATATCTCGGGAACTACATAGAGTTGAGAGTCCATATTTACAGGGATTGTAGCAACATATATAATCTATTACTTGTGTAATTAATAGAGTGTGAAACACTCTCTAAGGGAAGTTACAAGCGCCGGAGTGGCGAGATCGGTAGCGTTTTTGTCCTCGTAGCTCGTCATAGATCGTCGTAGAGGCATACTCATTACAGGAGTAGGGGCCCTCGAGTCCCCCCAGCTTGATTTCTTTATTTACAAACTCGTTTACACTGTTGGGGAATTCTAGAGAGCTGCTATGGTTTGGCGATTCTGGGTTTCCCGAGGGGGGACCGATGTACCCCAAGGGAAACCCGTATCTGAGGAAATCTAAAAGCTGAATATTGTCATGAGTTTTGGGGAGGAGCCTTTCCCATGCTTCAAGGTTGAGGTGAGTGGGTAACTGTATCCTAGCCGACAGAGCATTAGGGAGGCCTGTGGCCTTGACTTTTGAATATATTTCTAACAGTTCGGGGTCCCCGGTAGAGGGGTCCATGTCCGGCCAGGTGTCCCGGCGGGTCTCTTGAAATGTATAAGGGTCTATAGGGACCGATGGATCACGAATGTCATTTTCACACATCGAGCGAATGCGGTTGAAATCTATACTCACTCGTGGTCGGTCAGGATCGGGGCCGGCAGGCCGCGTCTTGGCGTCGCCTCCGGCTGAGGCAAGGGGAGGCCACTTGCGCCTGCTGCGTGGCCGGGGACGATGGCCCGATGTCTGTGCTGCTTTCATGATTGGATGTGCCCACATTGTTCATAAATACGGGTTTATTGATGCTCGTATTAGCCGTACCGTGTTGATCCGGAAGGGTGCCGCAGCCATACTTGCTGCGGTGACTGCTGGGAGGATCCGGACCGCACGAACCCGTGATGTCATACGCAACAAGATGGCCGCCCCCTTGTTGTCGCGTGGGCGCCGCCATCTTGTGGGAGTCCCGGCTGGTGACGTATTCCGCAATGAGCCCAGGGGAATCCCTTCCGGGACGCGTGTTGTTGTTTACATTATTGAACACCGCGCGTGGATCGTGTGGATTAATGGAGAATATGTGGCACGTATCAGCGTCCAGATGTCGGTTGTCGGGCCTGCTGTCCATGTACATGTTAGCAGACCCAACTAGGCGTTTTTTGACGCACCTGTGGTGGGTTTTGCGTCGGTATTCGCCCTCCAGTTACCTTGGTTGGAACCCTGTGCCTGCTGCCCCGTGTGAGTTGTGAACTGTGACCTGCCCCCGTTGGCTTCCCTGTATTTTCAGTCACACTTCGCCCTGCTGTGTGTGCACAGTTTATCCACAGTGGCAAAACAGTACATGCAGTAGTGATGTAGGGCGCCGTGGTGCCCCTGATTGCGGCACCCCTGTGGGGAGTTATAGGCCGCGCACAGCTTGGTGTTGGCGGAGCGCTGTGACCCCCCCTGGAGGGCTGACTCGGCAGAGTTATGACGGTTCCCTCCCCCACCTGTATAGGATGATGGCGGGGCAAAGGAGTACATGTTTCTAGCCTGCTGAACTTCATGCCAGTCCCTCTAAGAGAAATCGTCCCGCTCTATGCTGTCAAAGACAAACTGGCTCCAGGTTAGTACCCCTTCCCACACTCATTGTTTTGTGTCCTTTATGACGTCACTCAGGTGTTCCATCATGTACTTCTCGTTTTCAGGTGGACATGCGTCTGTGCACCTTTTGAGAGTCTGGAGGGCTTCTATGTACTCTAACTGTTTAATGTTGTGCCTGGCCTCCAGCTTTTGTCTAAGGGTAGTGCAGCCGGGACGGTCCAGGTACATGTAGGGTTTAGCCATGAGTTGTTTTTGGAAGGGGTTGTTAACAAACATGGCCCTACCGTCTGTAGGCTGGGGGTGGTAGGCGTCCTTCAAGAGCTCCTTGGCGGTGAAGTGCTGAACTCCTGGCGCTCGTCTCATGTCGGCGGCTGATGGGTACGTTGCTGAGGCGTCCATGATCCCGTTTGCCCGATGCCGGTCAGCTGAATGCAGGTGGGCAAAGGTGTTGTCGTGGAGGGTTGGCCTTGTGCCTGTCCTGTGTTGGCGGGGGGTGCTGTGTGCCCTGCTGCGTGACAGGTTGGTGTCCAGGATCAGGTCCAACTTGTCATGTATCGTGTCGACCTTCCCCTTGATATTCTGTACGTCCGTCTCCAGTATGGAGACGCGTATAGATGTGTTGGACTTATCCCCAGCGCTGGCCACCGACTTGTCTTGACTGCCGGCGGGCCTGACTGAGGGGATCTCCACAGCTCCTTCAGGGATAATAATGGGGAGTGTTGGTGTGGGATTATCCACGCCTCCCATCTTGGTCTTAGGCTTGTAGGGATTCTTGCCCAGAGGGCCATTGGTGGCACTGACCCTCTTGGCGGCCTTCCCCCCCTGGTCATGACCCCGTTCTTGGGCGCCATGATGCCAGAGCTCCCCTCGATTCTAATCCAAGTCAATCCTCAGTTAGTATACGTGATATTTTGATAAAATGCAGATTAAAAGTCACTACACTCGTATACTTATGGTTGAGATGAAGTTTCGTCTTGAATATGTGTGTTTTCCTGGCATAACTGGTGGGCCAAACTTAGTGGCGTAGAAATTGGACCGGTGTTGATGGCAATCTGCCTAGGAATGAAGAGGGTAGTGGGAGTAAGGTTGGAAGGCAGGGTATTGGTGAGTGAATGAGTGGGGTTGTAGGTGGAGAAGGAGTGTTGAGAGTTAGAACCCTGTGGTCAGCAATGACTATTCATTTACACTTCATCAAGTGCAATGAAACTCCATTTACCCCGTTAGACCTGAAAACAGGATTTTGTCAGGTAGTTTGCTCAAATTTGGACTACATGGCACTACATTGCATAACTAAATGTATGGGGTATATCTTTCTCTCAACGTGTAGATATCAAGATGAGAGTTGACCCAAATAGATAAAAAAGAACATATTTGGTTCTTACTGATATACCAACTTGATGCATTAAGGTTAACTTGCCCAGATTTGGACTACATGGTACTTCATTGCATAATTTGATGTATTGGGTATATCTTTCACTAAACTTGTAGAAATCTAGATGAGACTCGATCCAAATATATGAAACAAGGATATATTTAGTTCTTCCTCATTTAACAATATTATGCATTATAGCTAACTTGTGTGATGAACTCCTCATCTTATTCCTGAAACCTCCATTGCTTGGCCTACTGTGCAGTGTTATGTACAGTATATAGCCTGTCTGCCACCACCTCCACCACCAGAATTGCGCTGTCTACTAGCAGTGACAAGAAGTAGGTCTGTACAGTGTTAGATACTGTTTGCCACCACCTCCATCCCACAGAACTGTGCTGTATAGTGTCAGTGAAAAGAGATAATCGATGGTAGACGAAACAATGATATATATGGTTCTTCCTGATTTACCAAGTTGATGCATAATAGCTAACTTACCGAAATTTAGCCAGTTGTCAAAGGAGATCTTTCCCTTTGATTTGAGTGGTTGCACATTCATCAGCTCCAATTAGATCTAGAGGTATGACCATTCTTGTAATGAAAGATCTGATCTGATATTTCCTGATTTAACAATACTGCTCATCTTCCAGAACACTATGTGGCACTACATAGCACTACTTAGCCCTTCATAGAACTACATTGCATAACTTTATGTATTGGGTATATCTTTCTCTCATGTGTGAACACCTCATCTCATGCCTGACACCTCCTATGCTTGGCCCACTGTCTAGTGTTAGATACAGAATTTAGGCTGTCCGCCAGCACCTCATCCACCATAACTGTGTTGTGTGTTTAACACATTTTCTCATTAAAAATGTAAAAAAAAAAAAGAAGGTTTTCCTCAAATCATGATTTTCATGATGCGCGCGGTGATGGGAAACCACATTAGTTTTTTGAGTGGCCTAAGGTAGGTGATCTAACCTTTTTTAACTCAGTCCTTAAAAGTACGTGAAATTAAATCATGATTTGTAACAATGATACTTGTGTGTTCATGTATGTATGCCTGTTTTAACTATGAGTAGAAATGTTACTTGTTGATAAATAGACGGGAGAGCCGGGCAGCCTTGGAGGTGCCCGGTGACGACCTCTCCCAAGGAGCAATAGGTGATCCTATGGTGGAGGCTTTCACCAGAGGTGAGGATGGAGAGCAATCCCCAGTCCCAGGACCCTTTGATATCAGCCCCAGGAAATCGTTAGACTCCCTATCCACAAACCTTTTCTGCCCTGAGGGTCAGAAAATACTGGGTAGAGAGGCTAAGTCTCTCGGCCCTGCTCCCGTCGGTTCCACACCAATGGTAGCGGATCCTTCATTGGATCCAAACACGTCTGTCTTTACTGATGGTGCCACTTCCACACCCGACGGTGTGGGGGGTGACAGACCATCTGTGAAGACTAACGTAGCAGCAAAGGCTCCTGGAGCAGTGAACCTGCCAGCCGTAGAGGAACCGTCCAGCTTACCACTGGATGAAACTCTACTGGCTGACATGGGGATCACAACCAAGAAGCCTGAACTGCAGGACCTCGAGAAGGCCCGGAGGGAACTTGCTTTCATCAAGCAAACTAGGATTTTATTCCTGAGGAACCACCTCTCTGAGTTTGGCATGACGAATGGGCATATCATACAGAGGAGTGCAGTAGATCATGTGAATGCGGACAGCCTGTCCCGCTATCCTATCCGGAACTGTCACCGTGTAGACTACCGAGACTGTGGGTCTCACAATGCAGTGATTGCGTCTGTGGGTGCAAAAGTTCCTAACTGGACGTTGAATCACTTGAAAGATGAACAGCTTGCAGATCCGGCGATTTCGAGGGTGTATACCTTGAAGCGGCTGGGCCTGTCCAAGCCTGTTCGCCCCGCACTCTCACTGGAATGTAAAGAAGTTAGACAACTGTTGGCGCAGTTGGATAATCTTTTTATACGGAACAGTGTATTGTGCCGCTGGAGGGTGCAACCTGGCAGGAAGAGAGCAGCTCAGTCTGAAGTGCCTTTGTCACTCAGACTACAGTTGCTCAATTACTGTCATGGCCACCGAACTTCAGCACACTTTGGCAGACAGCGTACTGAAGCAAAGAAAAAGAGTAGATATTATTGGCCTGGTATGACTTTGGAATACGGCGTTGGGTGAAACAATGTCCCCAATGCTGTTTATCAAAGCCTGGACCTGACATGGGTAAACTACCTCTAAGTCAAGAGCTGTTCGGTGTTCGGTTTGCCCGGATCGCTGTTGATATCATTAGTGGTTTCAACACGACCCCCCGTGGGAATACCTGTATGATGGTGGTACAGGACTACTATACCAAGTACGTCCAAGTCCATCCGTTGGTAAATCATACAGCTGTTACCTGCGCTGAAGCACTTTTTGAGAATTGGATCCTCACGTGGGGAGGTCTTTTAATGCTTCACTCCGACCAAGGTCGTGAGTTTGAATCTCGACTGTGGGCAGAACTGTGTAGTAAAATACACATCTGCAAGACGCATACGAACCCCTATCGACCACAATCGGACGGTATGGTGGAACATTCTAATCGGACGTTGATCCAATGTCTCACGCAATGGTTAATGAGCATCGGGATGATTGGGATGAGAACGCTCGCTATATCTCCCATGCTTACAATGCTACCGAACATGCGTCGACGGGCTGTACGCCTAATATGCTCGTAATGGGTAAAGACATAGTCATGCCGAGTGACATGGTCTATGGCGTGCAGGGACACCAGCTCGAGCAACCCTGCACAGTTATGTTTGTGGAGTCATTGCGGCAATCATTATGCGAGTCCTATGGAGTAGTAAGGGACAACTTGAAAAAATCTGCTACTTTGCAGAAGGTGAGCTAACTCCGCCAATTCAAGGTGGGGGATAAGGTCGCAAGGTTTAGCACACCTAATTCCAAAGTAAAGACTCTGTACTCCTGGGATGGTCCGCATACAGTTACTATGGTGGTGAGCGAAACTACTGTAGTAATAAAAGGGACTCTAACTAAATCACATGTGGCTAGACTCAGACCTTGGTATGGGGTGCCATATATAGATGACGGTGAAGATCCCCTCGGTAATGGCACTGGTCCAGTAACAGCACCAACCGACCCTAAACTACCTACGGTACCGAAGGCAGGACCAACGGTCAAACCGTCGGTACCGATGGTAGCACGGAAGCGGGGTCGTCCTAGGAAGTTGCCGATTGAACCACAGTCGTGTATTACCAAGCCCAAGCGCGGTAGGCCTCGTAAAAAATGGTCAGCTGTGCTTAAAGGACCAACCGTAGACGCCGGTAAAGACAGTGATTTGACACCGCCGGTGTCAAAATTACTGGACCTACCGGTAGAAGGTCTATAGAGGAGTGCACGTGTCAGAGAGCGAGATAAAATTGTGTAAACATTTTTTTCTTACCTTGTTGACGACATTTAGCTGCTGGCTTGATTAAATTTCCATGGACAGTTCCGTACTGGGTCGGTGGTCATCGGCCCGGTACACTATCACCAAAACACAACGAGAAGAGAAGGGTTATCCGGTGTGGTTATCCGTTGGAGGTAGAAAAGCACGTGTTCAGGGCAGGTGGCTGGCTTTGCCGGTTAATTCTTAGTATGGGATTAATTTTGACCACATATCGCTTAGTAACATGCTGCTATATTATGTCCTTAACTCTTCCTTCACCAAATCATTTTTGGGTGTTTTTTTGACTATAGATGATGGCATGAGCATTCCAATACTTTTGGAATTATGTTATTATTCAAACTATAAGTTGAGTAGTGATACTGTAAACTAAGGATGTGAACTTTAAACAGAGGTACCCTAGTTTTCTATATCTATTTAAATAAGCAAGAAATGGCTCTATCAAAATAGCAATGATATATCAAAAAGTGTATTTTGAACAAATATTCAAACTGCAATATTTCAGGATTCCCTTCATCAATTGAGATGGAATAAATACCATGTTGTAGGTTTTTTTTTAGGTATTTTTAGATTTTGTATGTGGAATGGTCATGACGGCCATATTTGATGTGGTTACCAAAATTAATGGGAAATATTAGTACCATCTTTTTAATCGTGAAAAACTCTCTAAGGTAGGTTTTCACAAAAAAAAATCATATTATTCTACAATTTAAATGATTTCTACCTGAAAAATCGATTAAATATAGGCCAAAATCTGGTTAATTGTCCCTCAAGTTGGCAAGCCAACCATATATAGGGATATACTACCAGAGACAAATGGTTTTGGATCCCTAGAAACCATATACCAAATATTACAAATCCAAAAATTCTAAGCTTTGGAGCAATTTTTGAGAAGATGGCAGGGGGCTCAAAATCGGCCAAAAATCGGCCAAAAATTCGCCAAAAGGCGCGATCGGTAAAGGAAGAGTTAAACGCCAGTGTACCATACCCGGGTTTTCCTGTGGTTCAGCCACGAAATGGTAAAAACAGTGAACGTTCTCACTGCCGGATACAACTGGCGTGGGAAGGGCGCTGTCCGTCGTCACCTGATCGATTTCTCGCGCCAAATGAGGCGTGGGAAATTGGGTCACCTCGGCGCGTCTTTGGGACGCGGCCCCTGATTGGCTGAGAAGCCGGTCAGGGGGCGGGGTCACTGGGGACGGATGGGGTATATAAGCCCCACAGGCAGCCAGGCTTCTTCAGATCAGCACGTTTGCCCGCAGGGTAACGTGTTGATCAATGGTGCCTAGGTCTGCCCGGCAGTACCTACACTGTTGTTTCCTGCTGTCATACTAAGGCTTGGGTGAGTGAACCGTGAGGTTCACCAACACCTGAGCTGTCAGTATGGCAGCCCGAGTAGAAGGGAAATGCTCGGCTCGGCCGGAGGCTGTAGTCTGACAACGATATGGTGCTCCAACCGTCGGTTCAGACTCACCTTCGGCACCAACTGAGCCTAACCCTGAGGGGTCGGGCAATGTTGTTCCGAAGACGGAACCTGGTCTGGGTAGTACCGACTGTACTGTCCAGGTGAAGGACCCTGCTGGGGGATCTTCACCAAAACACACCGACGGTGCAAAGGCTAAAGAACCAACGGGCCTGGATGATGAGTCATCTGATGGGTCGACGGTTAAAGCTAAGTCCTAAACGTAAGCGGAAGCATAAGAGGAGGGCGATTACATCATCCCCTGAAGCTCCGACTAACGTGGAGGGCGTGCTGTCTGAGGCTGATAGGCTCAAGAGAACTGCTGAGAAGATAGCCACGGCTGAGGCCGAGGGCTGGTCTATCGCAGAGAGCAGGGCTAATCGGCGTCTAAGAGCGAAGGCGGCGCACGTTTGTCTCAACCTCTGTCTCGGTGATGCTGAGTGGAAGAACATAAGCCTTTCTGATTTAGTTCAGGAAAATGGCAGAATGGCTCTTCCGCCACCACACACTGCTGAGGGGTCTGATGACAAAGACTGGTTGTCTGGCGACTCCCATCCCATTGACTGGTACGTTGTGTACATGAGGTCTGTGGTCGAGGGGAATAAGCCGAACATACATAAGTCGTGCCGTACCAAGCTGAGATATGCTTGGAAGAACTACATTCCAGGGGATCCCTGTCAGCATGTTCGCTGCCAGAGTGTCAAAGGCACAGCTAAGGCAGCAAAACGGTGGCCAGACCTTTTAAAGTTTGCCCGTCACCTTGTAGAGAAGCACATGAACGTGCGACCCTACGTGTACTGTGTGCGAGGGAGTTCTTCGACCTTCTGCCCCGAGTACAGTGACGGGGACTAGTGGCGTTGCCAACGGAGGGGTGATCTGGTCCGGCATCTGTGTGATAACAAGGGCGTCCACAAACGCATTATAAGTCACGTAGTTGAGGCAGCACTGAAGGTTTAGAGTGCACACAAACGTGTAGGTAACCTACACTTTAAGTGGCGCACAAACAAACTTAAACAGTGGAATTACCTCACGGAACCCGACTGGCAGAGATTGTGTAAGGGCCCCAAGTACGAACAAACCGATCTCGGGCCAGATGTCGAGCTTCCGATGCCCACCGTTGTAAAGGATACCCCCCTAAGAAACCTTCTCTTTAAAGGGGCCGTCAGTCATCCAAGGATGGGACCAAAGGTGGACGTGATTGCTCTCACAGTGAACCTGAGAGAAAGCGTAACGTCACTGCCACGGTTACATCCGAGGTCAACAGTAGTCAAACCGTCGGTACTGTTGTGGTATCTTCGGTGGCACTACCGCCGGTTGCTGATCGACTGCCTCGGCAGGAGAGACAGAAACTGGGTAATGCCCTGGCTATTGTTCAGAACTCCTTGGGTGACGAACAGGCGGATCAAGTTGCTGCTGACTATGTCAAGCAGTACGTGTGGAGCCAACAGCAAAAGAAAGCTAAGGCCACACAGGAGAGTACCTCACCGGTCGTTGATGACGATCAGCTGGCGGTACAACAGCCAGATGGAGCGTCAGCCCAGCTGACTGCTCCAACACAGCACGGAGCACCCTCTGAACCCACAAGGGATGAGGAGGTGGTGGCTTCAGGGTCCGAGCTCGGGAGTGTCGACAATGGACTAGCAGGTTAACCTGTCTTGCCCGGAGACAGACCCGCCTTCGATATTGGTTTTTCTGATACTCTAGTCCCAGGATTTGAGTATTACAGAGAAAAGATGGCTGAAAATGCAAGTAAGCTGCTCCAGTATCAGGTCTCATTCTTAGAAAAGTCGTACTACGAGCAATACAAACTGCTCAACGCACAGGCTATCAAAGAAGGAGAGGCTTGGCTCGCTGAGCGTACCAGAACCCTCGCGGCTAGTGAGGCTAATCTGGCAGAAGATCATGCCCTTTGGAGGGCTACGAACTATCAGCTCGAATCACGGTTGAGTACTTGCGACGCCAAGTTCTTCCGTGAGTTCGGGCTAAAGCTGACCGACTGGGAGAGATCTGGTTTTCCAGATCTCAGGTCTAGGCTCAGGCTTGCCCCTAGGCAGGCTCAGCCAGTGGCCCCAGTACTGTCGGCCAGACCACCGAGGTATGATATGCCCTTCTCGTTCAGGGCACAATCAGACCAAGTGGTCACAGGAGGGGAACCTACTGTTGCGCCAAGTACATCTTCGGCAGCGACAGGTGGGGCCTTTCCCCTTCAGGTGGAGGCTAGTGTGATATGCACCACACAGGCCCCTCCTGAGGGAAGTCCTGATGGGGAGGAAAAGCCATCTGGCGGTGTCCCTATGGACACCTAAAGATGGTCCCCTGTCAGGCCCTCTGGGGTGCACTGTTCCGCCCTTCGGAGGTAAAACTAAACCGAAGCCTCAACACGCCCCTGGACCAACCGAAGCAGACCGACGGTGCTGTCATGACTTACCGAGTCGCTACTGCTACCAAACAGGAAGCAGCCTGATGTCTCCAACCGTGGTTTAAACCTAAGCCACAACCGTCGGTTCTCAACGATTCTACTGCTGGCCAGGGCATCTGATCCTGTGGTCACTCTATACTAGTTTGACCTATGAACTATACCATGGATCTCCCTCCTGTGATATTTATATATATATGGAGGCACGGACCTACCTTTTTATATTTATATTTCACAAGAGATGGAAGCACTATACGGGTGCTGGACTCTATCCATCTCTACCACCATGAACTGCTAGGTACTGGAGTACCGACCCCAATAAGGATGATGATTTATCCCACCTTATTTAGGAAACGCATTTATGAATTTTATATATAAACTCTTCTTCGCTGAAGGAAGTGAGAACTGCTTTAGTTCTATTATTTATATATAAGGACACTAACTCCACACGGATTCGCACCATTGCTGAACGTATTTGGTGATGTGTTGAGTTTCCAAGGTGGTTATTGGTGCCTTGTGTTATTAACTGATATTAGTCAAGGACTATCAGTTGGACAGTTTTTATATCGTGTGCCTATGGTTTGAAACCAGAGACTATACTTTTGATATAAACTGTTATGTGCATGTTAACTTGTGTGTTCATGTATGTATGCCTGTTTTAACTTTGAGTAGAAATGTTACTTGTTGATAAATAGATATACGTGGTATATAATGTATCCAAGAGGTATTATTATTATAAAACCAACCCTGCCTACATTCTTGAGGGGGGTAGTGTAACGGGTTGACCATAAGTCTAACTGTTATCGTGGTATATCTATCATATGTTGTTATGATGTAAAACGACACGGTTCTATTGCATACTAAACTATTTTATTCATCTAACAAGTATCGTCGGTTCGTTACATATACCGACTCACTCCAGTTCGGTTGTATACGGTAGTGTACCGGTACTACCCTCGGTTCTATTCGGTAGTAATTATATAATCGTGTTACATAACAAAACCTTCTAGGTGGCGCTGCTAGTACGGTCACGTGGCCTACGCAGCAGTGTATATAAGGTGACTACTTCCCCATTGGAAGTCAGTCAGGTTTGGGACTGTCGAGGCAAGACCACCCTGTACTCCGGGCTTAACACTACGCTGTAGGGTTACTTCCCTGTATTATAATCTGATCTGATTCTTGTATATCTGATGGTTATACTTGTGCTATAATACTCAAGAGTTTCCTTCGTAATAAAGTCGCCGTATATTAAAGTCTAATTTACCTTGTCTGGTTTTTGACACTTGTAGTAAGAGACCAACTACACATGTATAGGGAGCTTAAAGTATACAGGTCGTGATAACAGCATAGACCTGGGCCAATGTAGTCCCACCCCATTTAGGAATTTCAAAGATGACGGGTCAAAATTTAATTGGCTTATGGTTGCAACATATCATTGTCTTGCCTAAAGACTTCCTCTCAGGTCCGAAATAAAAAAAGGATGATGACCAGTTATAGGAGTTTACAGGAATTGTACTGTCAGGTTATATCAATGCTTAATCAAAGACTGTTCACAATATTGAACAAAGAATAGTAAGTCATCATATGTGCATATACATGTTTATTTCAGGTCATCATTGTACAGACTAATACTGCATGCATCTGACCGTTAGATATGTATGTATTTATACATTCTGAGGTGGTTTTAATTGGTGATTCACATCAAGTATATAAAGAATTAATTTGTGGCATGCTCATCAACAATTCTAGTTGTTTTGGGTTGTTCTGGTGTATCAGACACAGTTCATAAAACAGTTGTCTTCATCCTTGTATAATGCTTGCTGGTTGTTACCCTGTTTTATGATGAGCTCCTTTCTTATATGAATCCATTCCTGTTTCATTGACACTTACACTATAACTACCAAAATAACAAAAGCCAGTTATTAAATTTGATAGTAATTAGTATGCATAACCTGTTCTTGTCCATCAGACCTCTAAACTTCAGACACTCACTTTCTATTGATATGCCCACCTGTACCATTATCTAGAAGTTGAGATAATCCTGCATTCAAAAATAAAATCTATAAATGAGCTTCATTATAAAATGTTTATGTTTAAATGTCTTCTTTGTCTTGTCCCTTTAAATGATAAAACAACTTCTATATTTGTATCTTCAAACTTTTAGAGTTGGCCAGGGACATGTTCTTCACAATGGCATCCAGAATCCTTCCTACCGACAATACAATGACACACATGTGCGAACCAAAGTCATGACTATAACAACTGAAGAGTTTGGATGAAAAACGACATAAGCACCATTTAAAAAATGTGGACAAAGATCTATTGATTATTTTTCATCTCATTAGGACCTACTTAGTATATACTCAGTTACCAAAGTACAATAATTGACCTCAGGGTGTCTTTACAAAAAGCACTAGATGCTTCAATTCTGGGAAGAAGATATGTTGTTTTGCATTCAAACTCTTCAGCTACTGTTAAACTGTCATAACAATGCAGCATTTAGCTTCTTTTTGCTTGCTTTTTATATGTATCGCATATGTCAATTCTTAATCAGTCAGTTTACATCATCAAACAAAGGAAAAAAAGTCATTATATGTGCATATATAAGTGTTTATTTCAGGTCATCATTGAACAGACTTATACTGCATGCATCTGACCATAAGACATGTATGTAATTATATTATGTTCTGAGGTGCTTTCAATTGCTGATTCATATCTAATAAAGAGAATTACCATATGCTTGCTCATCAACAATGCCAGTATCATACACTGTTCATAAAACAGTTGTCTTCATCCTTGTGTATTAAATGCTTGTTGGTTGATATTCTGTTTTAATAATGAGCTGCTTCCTTATATGAATTGATTCCTGTTTCATCAACACTTACGATCTAACTACGAATACAACAAAAGCCAGTTACTAAATGTTAACACAGTAGTTGGTATTCATAACCTGTTCTTGCCCATTAGAACTCTAAATTTCAGACACTCACTCTCAGTTCATATTTCCACCTGTACCATGGGATTATCTTGTAGTCCTGCATTAAAGAATTAAACATAAAATATTGAGCTTTATTATAAAATGTTGATGTTTAAAAGTCTTCATAGTCTTGTTACTTTAAATGATATTACCACTTCTACATTTGTATTTTTAGACTTTTGAGAGATGGACAGGGACATGTTAGTGACAATGGCATCTGTAGTCTTAACTGCCCACAAGACAATAACACATGTGGGCAAACTAAATTATTTGTAGATACAGCTAAGTTGATTAATCAAGTTTTGGATTTTACCATCAGGCTATTGCCTATACAATGTTAAGTGACATTGTATGTTTACTGGTGAGATAAAGGTGTCATCATTGTCATTTGAATAAAGCTGTAAACAATAAGCATAACTTATAATGTAAACAAACTGCCTGAAAACATGAACAAGAAATCAGCATCCATGAAGACACTAAATAGCAATTTGATAGAGAAAGGGGTGTGAAGTAAAGATGCCACTGCCATAGATTAATCAATATTTGTGATGATAAGCCCACTCAATATGAATCATTGATAGGGATAACACAAACCATGCAGTTTCTAAATCCAGCTAGGGTAGGAGTCTATCAGCAAGTGTTGGATCATTGAGCCTCAATAACCTCCATTCTAATTCCCTTCCTATAGATTTCCATCATCAGTACAACAAGCAGACCCCAACATCATTACTTCTCCAATAGCTACCTGCATTTAGAATATAAGAATTAAGACCTGAAAACGTCACAATCATATGAATCATATATAGATATTTGTAAAAGTGAATATGAAACATCTTATACACTCAGGCCACTTAATACATCTATGGAAATGGTATAACTCTAGTTTCTGTTGGACATCTGTGGCAGCTGCACATGTCCATGCTTAGGGAGTGGTCATTTATTAACAACAAGGGGGTGGTGGAGGATTTCGGGGGGGACCAAAATAATTTGGACACCAAAACAAAATTCCCCCTTTTTTAGCAAAAAAGCCTGTGCATTACTAAAGCACAAAAGGGTGCTCATTTTCAACCTGCCTGGTGCGGGGGACCAAAAACAAATTGACTCGCTTGCACAAAAAGTCACTGACACCCCCCCATGTTGTTAACAAATGACCACCCCCTTAACTAGGTGAGTCTCATTAAGGTGCCTTAGATCTACACTTGGTGCTCCATTGTACCAGCAGGGTTTCCCTTTATTGTAGCCAGATTTCCTGATCCAGAACCCACTCCTGATGGCTTTCTACAGCGACAGCACAGAATCTCTTTGAAGGCTGTCTGAAACTGTCTGGAATACCAAATGACTATGTTACAACTACAGAGCACTTGTAAGTGAATCTTATTTAAAGAGCTGGGCTCCCTATGCTCAACTATAGACATTCCCACTTGACATGTCATTGCAACTACAAATCGCATAAATGGCTGTGTGATAAAATAGAAATGAACTATATCATTGGTCTGATAATCGACCAATTACTTGCTTTTTACCAGTTGCTATTATCGCTTTAACAAAGAACAACTGATTAAGTGCAACATGAAACTCACCTTGAGATGATTGCATATACAATCACGTTAGTCCAGCTGTTCATACCTCTCACCATATCAATAGCACCATAGACCTTCTTTCCATAGATTAAACCAATTGTGCGAACGTCAAAGTAAAACGACATCCTCATATAGCTATCCAGGAGCCTGCCTGGTGTCACTGTGATGATGTATATAACAACTAGTGTTACCATCATATAGGTCAGCTGAGGAAGTGATGGAAAAAACAATGTATGACATAATGACCACAGTACCATATTAAGAGAGAAATGCAAATATCTAGCCAGTTGAACATCTGTTATTGAATAGACTTAATTGATAGACTGTTTGAAAGTGATTGAAAGAATAAAAATTTACTTCCACTTTTACCTTGAGGCGTGCTTTTTCTGCATTTGTCTGACCACTTCAAATGTAATGGTACAAGGAATCTCTAATGAATTAACATTGTTTGCTTGAATGCATCCCTAGATACAGAGCTAAATTCAATGTCATACTCAGATTTTAACTAGCAGAGGTTCAATTCAAGTGGATTTATCTTGAGATATCTATGCTTGTTAGTATGATAATATTACCTTTGAGGGAAGAGCCTTTTAAAAAAGATAACTTAGATGCATGGGTAAAGTTATATAATATTAAGTATGCATTTCCCCCCTCCCTCCTCACGGCATAAAAATTCAAATTATTGACTTTGTACAATTTGAAACTCCAATTCAGTCTTTTACTGAAAAGATGTAATGGGAATCAAATTCACATAATCTTTCACCGACCTACCTTGAGTCACCCGTCATCTGTCGTGACCTCTTGATGCTGGTGAGCAGGCTGCGTATAATAGAGATGTAGTTGAAGCACAACATGGGCAAAGGTAGAACCAGGTAGACTGTAAGGTTGTAGACAACATGGATCCACTGGTCGTAGACTGATGTTTTATTGCAATAGTATTCAGGATAGTGAATATCTGTAAACTGTTGGCAATACATGTTGTAGGAGATTAGACCAATATCAAGCCACAATGCACGTAGAGACTATATGTACACACAGGTGATGTCGATTTGTAATGATTAATAGTTCCCCTATATATAAAACGGCATTATTTGGTCGCTGGTACCCACCCCATTCAATCAGGCTTGAGGTGCTCGACAGGACCAGATGAACCAAAAGAGGCTATTTGAATGTATGTGTTTTATTCAAAGCTAACTCGATTTTTTCTTCAATTTTAGTTCAATTTATATTTAGAGGGGCTCACCTGTAAAGATTGTTCTACCTTTCAAACTAATTTTCAGAATCGATTTGTATTTAAGAGAAAATTGATATATAATACTCGCAGGCCTACTCTCGCCCAGACTAGAGTGTATCATGATCATGGCAACAAGAAGAAACCAATTTTTATAAATGTCCGCCATTGTTTTGCCATTTAAAGTAGCACTAAAATAAGAGCATTGTAGCATAATGAGGATCATATACAACGAAATTACTCAGTAAATACCCATTTAATCCTCCACTTTGAACATCTTAGTAAAACATTTTATATTTGTAAAGATAGGCCTGCCTAAACTTTCGAGGCGTGCCCCTTCAATAGAATCTGCTTGGAGAGTGAGGTTGTGGCCCCCGCGCTGTGACCATGGCGATGTAACTAAGGGTTATCTGGGGTGGCGGGACGCTGGTGTGCCGTTCCCGCGCCCAATGCACAAGGTGATGGGCGTGGGGGGGGGATGGGGCATGATATCTTGCCTAGAGAGGAGGACCAGACACGGGGGGGGGTTCATATTTTGGCAAGTTGGTAAGTGAACAGGCATAGCGGATGTGTGGGTGTGGTAGGGGGGGGACATGATCTCGGCCTACAATATAGGCCTACTCCCGGTACCCTCCTCACTTAACCGGCCCTACTCACCAGGGTACCCGGTAGGGTGAGTGGGCCATATGTGGAAAAATAGCCTACATAGCTGTGGGTAGGCCTACATGCGAGGGGGGTGGCTACATAAGTCTACATATAGGGGACGTTGGGGGCTGCACAATTCCCATGAATCTGTTTTTTCTAGAATCACTTTGTCTTCAAAATCCAGTCGCCGAAGGCGCTGGTATTATAGGAAAACAGTGAGAGCTGACAGAAGCTGTTCTGGTTTATAGAGAGCCTTTCAAAAAAGATTGTCTTAAACTTCTCTCTAAACTTACCGAATAATTCATCACCAGAAATCCAACAGACTGTACTGCTGCTATGAACCAGTTTACAATGAGGATCAGAACCGTTTTCCTTGGGGTAAACTTCAGACTTGTTTTCATTGGCCAGCAGATGGTAAAGTATCTGCAAAACATATTATATAGACCCTTTATCTCTTTTCAGGGCACTAGTCAAACCTGAAAATCTTTGCCAGTAGATATTTGAAAGATTTCTTAAGCATTGTCTTGCTATAGGGTATAGGAGTAGGCCTTCCCAACATTAATAGTTTGGTCAATCATGCACAGGGCTAGAAGTAGGAGCCTATATGGACATGACCAAACATCTTTGTTTTTATATAAACATGGAAAATGCTCTAATACACTTATTTGGTACTTTTTGAATATACCAAATAAGTTCTTTATGATATATTTTACTTTATTGTGGGGCGGATCTAGGCTAGAGCGAGGAAAGTTCATATTTTGGAAAGCCCATTGATGGTCCTTTTGGTTGACCAGGAGAAAACTATGCTGGATCCCGTTTGGCAGCCCACCTTGGAACCATATGCAGTTTATGCTTCTCATGAATCTACTTTTAGGCAAAAATGTATCAGGAGAACTTTTAGGCTAAAATGCATCAGGAGAGAACTAGCTTTTAATACAAATGTATTTATGTAGCACTCCTTCGTTGAACCACATGTAGCTAATTTTGAATTTCACCTGCCCTTTTTTTTGAGTGTTTTATTTCGGGAAAATAAAACAATAGTATTAAAGTAAATGCATTAAACCTAGCATTTGCATGTTATATTCATTCCGCTAGGACCCCTGCCATGTCTTACATTCAAAGTTACATATACAATTTAGCAATATGGCTATCTCAATTCAAGTAAATTGATTCTCCTATAAAGCAAAGAATAAAGGGATCATAGAGCTTTATTGATTCTCTGAATAGAGTAATTGATAATAAATATCTTTAATGAGATAAGATGTATTAGGGGAGATTGTGATTGGAACAGGTTGAAAGGGGTACATATAGATATTTTAAATACAAGAGGAACATATTTTAATTACTAAGACCTCATAAAGACCACTACATGAAGTAGTTACTATAGCCCTTTTTAATAGACAGTTTAAATTTATTAAGGTCATCACAGTTAAAGTGTATTTAATCTTTCGATGGGTCAGTACAGACAACTTCCTATCACCAAGTAAATGTGGAACGATGAACCTAATGCCCTGCAATCTCCTACTTGGAAGACTTCGTAAAACCTTTTCTTCTATGGAACATTATTTATTCAATGTGATAAAGACAAGGGTGTTTGGTATGTATTTTTACCAAACCACCTCACACTCTAAATACATGGACTACAATTACATACTAACCTTTCAAAACTGAGAGTTACAAGGTGGTTTACTGCTGCCATCTGACTGAACTCCTTCAGGGTTCTCACAGCTGCACACCCTGCAGGTCCTAGAACAGGGTTTGTGACACTCCAGAGGAAGGTATCCAGGTACTATCATAAAGATAAGAGTGTTTCTAAGCACTAGTTCTAAGAAATGTATAATGCTGATATAAATTTATCTCAACAGGTTTGTTAAAATTGATGATTTTTCATGATAATGGAGATATAGCTAAACAAAAGAAGAGGACTTGAGGGAATGGCATAACATTTCATCCCATAATGGTGTTCTAAGAAAAGATAACTTTTTTTTGTTTCATTTGCAATCCAGGGCTTTGTAAACCTTTCAAAATGGAAATAATTTGATAGAAACATTAAATGTGATCAATTTGGTGTATAATTTATATAGTCTCAACATATCTCAACTCACTATTATAGGCTCAATACATTATTCATTAGACGGAGCACAATTTTGACAAAGATGTTTGTTACTTACTGCATGAAGTACAATGGTAACAGAGTTTAGACAGTCCGCCACTGCCAAACCAACCAGGATTAGGTTGGTTGAAGACTTCAGCTCTTTTGTCACCGATACTGACACAATTATCAGAATATTTCCTAAAAATGGATTATTCATTTAGTTCTGAATGTAACCCTATTTTTGCTACTTTAAAAAAAAATTACTCAAATCAAAAACTAGTGAAATTAAGCTTTACTTTTTTGATGTAAGGTGCACTATTTTAATATTCTAGTATATTGTGTTCACTAGCATCATTCAGTATTTTATAGCACATTCTGCAACCAGCATGTCAATTGATACCCCTTAGTTCTTACCAAATACTCCTAACATCAGCGAAAGAAATGCCAGTATTGCATTGAATACAGACAGTGGGATATTGTCTCTCAACATCCCGATAGGAGATCTTTTCCACAATTCAAGGTACATTGAGTCATTGCCATGGTTGCATTGTAGTGACCACTCTCCCCAAAAAGGATAGAAAAGAAGAGAGCAGTACATCTTTGAGCGGAGCACTGGGTCTACTGCTATTTCCTTTGCGCTATTCAGCATACGGGTCATATAAGCCACTTGACCATCCCACATATCGGTAATTGGAGCAACATAGGGCCAATAGTTGCGCAGTCCTTGCTGAAAAAATTGTATTCATTGGCAACAGAAGATCACCATATAAAGTTTCTCAGTGAGAATTCATTGATCAATCAGTTCCCCCTCAATGTTTTATGTTGTATAAGTTGATCGTATACAGTAATAATTAAAAATTGCATATATCTATTGATGGTAGGGTTCTATTTGACTAAGGACAGTTCAGTATCAAATGTATCATGTATTATTCAATTATACCAACCAGTTTGGTTTCATTAAAGCACAACACATGACAAAATTTAGCCTTCCTTAGAAATGCATTGTTCAGAATATCTCCAGGAGGAAAGGGGCTCCAGTTCTCTTCAGTAGATGTCATTGAAGTGTCAGTAGTTGGGTTGTAAAGGTCTGTAGCTGGCATAGACAAGGCTGTGCTCATGTTAGATCTTCTGAGAAATGTTTCATTCTTTCCTGCTGGGATAACAAGTCATATAGCGTTCATGAAATGTATAATTAACACTTATTCACAGTAAGCTTTTCTGACCACTGTGAATTCCCTATCATATTCTATATGAAGGGATCTAAGTGAACATAGATCCCCCTCGAGGACTGGGATCAAGGTATTCTAACAGATTTCAGTGAAAAAGCATGCAATTAAGGCCACTTTTTAAAAATATAATGGTTTCTCATCACCGGCCGCATGATAATAATCAGGTTTTGACAAAAATGTAATTTCTTTGCTAATTTTTGTGAAAACCATGATAGAAATAGAAAATTGTTTACATATTTGGCATAAGATCTAAGCTAGTATTGTCAGCATTGCAATGGCATAGAAATGACATACATTTCCCCACATTTTAATATGAAAAATAAATTCTTAATAACTGAAATGCAAATTATTGTCATGAAAAGCATGCAGTATACATTATGAATTTTAGCTTGTGAGTATAAAAAAAGAGGGAAAAATAGAAGCCTCACTTGTTATATGTTTCGGTCCTTGGTGATGAGAAACCACTTCTTCTTTTTGAGTGACCTTATTATGTAAGGGCCTTGATCACTTGCATGGTGGGATGGAAAGAAAGTGGAGCCCTCTCACAGAGAATTTGAAAATCTGCAGACTCCCCACAATGTTACAAAAATATAACCACTTCCTGATAATCGGGAATTATTCATGTGTACTATAATTAAAAAACTTCTTACCTTGTCTAACTTCTTCCTCAGCCAGAATACTCACTATCAGTGTGAGAAGTGTCACAGCACTGCCGGAGAACAATGTCGAACCGTCTTTTTAAATAATGAAGGTCGTGGTAATGTGTGTGATGTAGACTAAATCAATAACTACAATAATTACAAATTTTATACTCTGCCCTTTATCCATAGTAGATGATATATATCCATCTTTTGGAAAGGAATTTATATGATTTTCGAAATTTGTTTTCATTTGGATAATGTAGAATTCGAACCCACACATCCCCAATCCTTGAACAAAAATGATTAATTTTCTAAAGCAACACACAACTTTGCAAGTTTCCTGGTGGCCAAACTGATAGGGCACAGGGTATTGTAGTCAAAGGGTCCTGTTACTAATCAGACCGTGGTCAACATTATACATTTTGTAATTTGGGAACATTATGTCAAACCATTATTTATCAAGTTTGGAATAGAAAATTGAAAAGATGGTAAGGAATTAACCCCCATGATATCAATGCAATATTCCAATAGTGATCTCTTTCCTCAACAAAATGAAAATGAAAATAGCTTTAAATATTTCCACCAGGTATTCCTGTGCTAACTTCTTAACATGGCAACCGAAGTAGGAGGTCTGAGTATTGCAATAGATAAGTATCCAGTAATTCTTATGAGATCCTTTACACAGGTGTTCCTCTGTGGCCTAACTGTTAGAGCAGAGGTCATCAGATTGGATGATTTACCAGCCTGGGTTTGAATCTAGTAAAGGCAGGGTTTTAAAAGAGAAACCATCTCCCTAACCCTAGAATATGCCATACAACCTACAGTAAGAACAATAGACAGAACCCCCAGGGGAAGTATAAAGCATCTAAACAACTTTCATAACACCATCAAATTCAAGGCGAAAACCTCAACAATGGATATCAGCTTTCTAGATACAAAGGTGAAACTAGACTGGCAAACAAAAAAGCTATATATATATATATATATATATATATATATATATATATATATATATATATATATATATATGTATGTATGTATGTATATGTATACAGACCTGTACAACAAACTGACTCATTTCAATACCAATCTAGATTACACATCAGCACACCCAATCTCCACAAAAATAAGCCTACCACACTCACGGATTCTGAGAATCTTCAAGATATGTCAAAAACTTGAAGACTTAAAGAAGCACACCATACAGAAAATGCAAGAATTCCCCCAAAGAAATTGCTAGAAAAGATACTATTGAAGGTAAAAACCAAAAACGGACTTGAATGTCTAAAATCAAGACCAAAGAAACAAAGACACCTCATAGTTGATCAGTAAACACAGACCCAGAAACAATATCATCAACAGAACTCAAAAGCAAAAACTGGGACAAACTACCTAGTTCCTAGGATGAGGGGTCTTGGTAAAACAACAAAAACGTCCAAAAAAATTGAAGGATCACTTTACAAGCAGCAACCAACTACCCAACCACAGCACTGTCTTACTCCCAAAACAGGTCCTTCAGTTTGGCATGTTTGGCATAGTTTTATACATGTCGTTCACGTGTTCCTACATTATCATAAGCATATCCAGTATTTTGTGTAAGCATTCAACCCCAGTGTATGCTTCTATAAATATAGGTAATATGCCTTCACCCTATAGTTTATGCCTTCATCCTCTAGTATACCGGACTGGTGCTGCCACTGCGAAGGAGTGCCTGGTGGTATCAAAGAAATTGTTTATTGTGTGCTACTGATGATGGGGATGTTGTGCCCCGTATTCTTCACATGCTGCAAAGTTTCCACATAACAGTATAGCTCTAGGGAGCTGTTGTAATGACCGCCCCTTCTTCCCCATGTACTCCAGTTGATATGTAGTCTATCCTGGACAATTGTCTCCGTAAATAACCTGTGTAACTCAATTGATATGATCCTCCTCCGAGCCATATTTGCCCAAAATGTGCCCCCCATTTTTCATTTTTTCTTGAAAAACTATAATTTGAACTTGGTAGACAAACATGCTATTTTGTATATAATTCTATGTATTATTTATTTTCCATATTAATATGTATTGTGTTATTTGCCATCCCATCATTGTACATTCCTTCATATACTCACTTACTCTACGTGTTAGCAACATGTTGCGATAATCATAATTGACTAAGGATCACCTGTTGTCATGCTACCACTTCTACTGCTTATGTTGTGATATGGCAATAAAAACTTTCAAACCTTAAAAAATCTGCGGCCTACTATCACAGAATGTCCACAAATACAGTTAGTCCACACTCAACATCACAAAATGACCACTAAATACAACCTGTGCACATTTGGCCATCACTAAATTTCAGCAAATACAGTTTGTCGACAGCCCACCACCACAAAGTGTCTGCAAACCACAATTTGTCCACAATATTCTCTGCCACAGCTTTTACTTTGTACAGCATAAGCATAGTCATTTAAATTAGATTTTCTTATGCTAGTGTAGGGGCTAGGGTTATACGAGGTGTTATATGACGGGTTCTGTTGGATGCTGTGTTGCGAGCTCAGTCCGAACCCTTCAGTCCGACGTCAGGTGGCGACACCTGCCTCGGGCTTGGGGTATGGACAGAGGTCGCTATAGGCTTCCGGTCTGCATGTGCGCGCGCAGGCTGGCTGCCTATATATACCCAGCATCCGATGGGAGTCGTCGGTTACTCTGAGCCACGCTGGTAAAGAGACCCCGTGATCACTGCGGCTGATTCGCCTACTGACCCGTTCCGAACTCTATAGGGAGTTCGCACGCATAGATATTGCCTGTCTAGGTTCTTGAATAAACCTATTGATTCGCAACCTGTAAACACTTGATCCGAACTGTGTTGACTTTGTTCTTTACTTGATACTCTACCAATATCATAGAGACACAAAGTATCGTTTATTACACTGGTGCCTTGACCAGTTCTGAGTGAAACTCAGGTTAGCCTGTGCAATAGCACAGACCTCGTGCTCTGGCCGGAGCAGCGAGGTCTCCTGATGAGGCATTAGCCTTGTCCTCGGAGGGGTTATGTGCCACAGATGAGGCAGATACCCCCACAGGGAGTGCGGATGTTCCACCCGGAGCAAGCGTGCTAATGGGATCTAAAAATCCCAAAGTAATGAGTCGGTCATTAGAAGAGATGAGTCTGTCGATGTTCAACGTCGGCGGGTCACGGGCAGCCGCTCCGACCCCTCGGAGAATGGACATTTCGGAGAAGCGTCGCTTCGACGATATGAGAGAAGCCAGGGGTTCGCTAGTAACAGTATGAACAAGGCACAGAGAAATTATTGTACTACCAAGCGAGAGCTGCTCACAGTAGTGGTGTACACAAAGAAGTTTCGGCACTTCTTGTATGGAGGGAACTTCACACTTCGGACTGATCATTCCGCCTTGAGGTGGCTCCTGAATTTTAAGGACGCGGAGGGGATGATTGGTCGGTGGTTGAATCACCTCAGTGAGTTCGGGCTGGAGGACTCTCATATCCAGCACCGAGCGGGCACGAAGCATATCAATGCTGACTGCCTAAGACGACGTCCGGTTCGCCGTTGTGTGCGTCCGGAGTGTGGGGATTGTGGTGCTCACAATGCTGTGGTAGCGAGTGTGCGTTTGCCTTATGACGGGTTGTTGCAAAACCTGTTGGATTGGTCCACCGACACTATAAGGACGTACCAGATAGCCGATCCTACCATAGCACGACTGAGGGAGCTTGTCCCTACTGGGGTCTGTCCAGTGAGACCTGAAATATCACTGGAAAACCGTGAAATGCGACGTTTCCTGGCTCAGTTCCATGAACTGGAGGTCAGGGATTCGTTGTTGTGCAGGTGGAAGTCTTGTCCCGGGAAGCAGAGGGTGTTACAAATGGTGATCCCGGCTGCTATGAGGAAAGACATCCTGTACTATTGCCACGGCCATTCTACTAGTGGGCATTTCGGAAAGAAACGCTCTTTGGAACGGCTGAGTAGAAGGTATTACTGGCCGGGAATGTCCGGCGACCTTTTAAGGTGGATCGAGACATGTTCGGCCTGTTGTTTAGGCAAACCTGGTCCTGGACTGGGAAAATTGCCATTGCAACAAGAGCTGTTGGGAGTAAGGTTTGCTCGGATAGCTGTAGACATTATCAGTGGGGTGAAACCCACTCCTAAGGGAAATACATGTATGATGGTGGTCTCCGACTACTATACAAAATACACCCGAGTGTACCCACTCGAGGATCATACTGCTGCTACTTGTGCGGAAGCACTGGTGAAGGGGTGGATCCTCCATTTGGGGGCTCCCTTGATGTTACATAGCGATCAAGGGAGAGAATTTGAGTCAAAATTATGGGCTGCTATGTGCCATCAGTTGGCTATATGCAAGACTCGGACCAATCCGTACCGGCCCCAGTCCGACGGGCAGGTGGAGCGGTTCAATCGGACCTTGATCCAGGTCTTGAAGCCATTAGTGAACTCCCATATGGATGATTGGGATGACCAGCGCGAATTTGTGGTACATGCGTATAATAATACGGTCCACAAATTGCACTCCGAACCTCTTGGTGTTCGGGGAGGACTTGATCATGCCGGTGGATTTAGTATTCGGAGTGGTAGGGATCAGTCCAGAAGCACCTTGTACGGTGTTGTTTGTGGAATCTCTACGAGAGAGGTTCAAATTCACCTACGAAACAGTTAGGGCTCATTTGCTCAAAGCTGCGAATTGGCAGAAGGTGGGTTATGACACCGGATTGAAATTGCGGCGGTTCGTGGTGGGGGATCGAGTGATCCGACTGCATGAACCGCTCTGTAACGTCAAACTGGCAAATAACTGGGATGGGCCACATACAGTGGTTAAGTGTATCAGTCAAACGACTGTATTGATCCAGTCTGCAGCGGGACGCATCCGGACGAGTCATGCGGCTCACCCCGGAAACGGAGGTGGAGAAGGAGAGTTCGGAAGCTAAATTTGTACCTTTAGAAGGGGTGTCGGCGGACCCCCCTAAGAGGGTGGTACGAAGGAAGCTCCGAAAGACCGTGAAAAAGAAAGTCTCGGCAGGCGAAGGAAGAAGGGCACGGAAAACTAAAATCAAGGCTGGAATTTTAGTTAAGAACGAGTGTCCTTCGGCCAGGTTATTAGATGCGAGCGGTAATCCCGTGCGGCGAAGCCCTAGGCTAGTGGCTAGAGGGGCGGTAACCTAGCTTGTTACACAACGAGTGTGGTGTCCTGTGTAGTACTATATGTTATGTGTGTGCTACCAACAGGAGCCCCCAGAGTCGATAGAAAAGAATGTAAGAGTGTTCCCCGAGGGTGGTGGACGGATAATCCGGTGGGGTAATCTTCGATTTCCCATATATATCGACTAATACTCCCGATGAGCTCTTTATTCGAAGTATATTCTGACTTTTGGGGAGCCGCCCGAGTGGCAGTGAGATCCCTGCAACCCGAGATGCATGCGCTTTGTTTTAAAAACAAAAGCGAGGGAACCGCCATATTGATTTTGGGCTTCCCAAAGTCGGTAGCGGCGACGGTCGGCAGCGGCGAGTTCGAGTTTTTGGGCGTCTAGAAGAGGAGAAAAGTCTGTGAAAGAGTTGTAAGCAGTGAGTACTCTTTCCTGCGTGTTCTGAGACAAAAGAGAGCGGCGGGGAACTTACGGTTTCCCCGTCAAACTCTTCGTCGTAAGACACCCCCGTACAGAGTGAGGATGGCAGAGCAGCAGCTCCGTCAGTCCGAACTTTCTGGCGACTCCGAGACGGCTTCGGCCGTTAAGGGTCTAGTGGACGCTCAGAACCCCAGTGGTGATGAGCTCAGTGAGAGTCTGGCGGAGATGTCAGTGGATCCGGCCGTCTCCCCGATTAGGAAGTCACCATCGCCGACGGGCAGTGAGGACTCCCAACTACTGCTAGGGATCGCCCACTCCGGAGTGGAGCAGGAACCTTCCGAGAGCACTGTCCGACCCTCGCGGTTGTGCAGTTTGAGTATCTCCCCCACCCTCCAGAAGGCAGTTAGTCGTAAACTGTCTATGGAGAGTGGTAGTGAGTCCGACACTGCACGTCCGAGGACGCACGGTGGAAAGAAAGCTACCCGGGATCGGTCCAAGTCGTCCGATTCCAGAGTTAGTACGAAGGCTCCCAAACACGCGAGTGCTGGGAAGAAGCCTCCGGTCAAGGTCGAGCCTAAGAAGCCCGACCCCAAGAAAGGTAGTACTCCGAGTACTAAAAAGTCGGACCCCAAGGCTGCCACTGCTACGGCGCCTAAGGATCCGAAGAAGAAGAATACATCCGTGACGGACGTAACAAAAGGGGATCCGAAGCCCGCCGCTAAGGATCTACCTAAGAAGGGCCAGACGTCTACCAGCAGTAGTGCTGTCAAGGCGCCGGGCCCCAAGAAGTCTACTATTCCGATCCCCACCAAAGTGAGGGATAGTACCACAAAGACTCCGGCTCCAAAGACTCCGGCTCTGGACAATCCGGCCCCGACCAATCTGTTGACTTTCTCTCAGGAGTTAGACAGCAGTGCGGCGGTGGCGGCTACAGCCGCTGCGCTAGCTGGGAGGTCCGGAGTAGGGGAAGCTCGTCCTAAGACGACTGTTACCCTCCAGGAGCCTCCGACGGAGGAAGATATGGACATCACGTCTGGCGCACATGTCGTTCGGACAATACAATTGGTGTTGTCCAACATAACCTTCAAGGCCCCGGCTATCCCGGAAAGAGGTACCCACTCCGGTGGACCCACCTCCCCAGACCAACGAGCCTAATCCGGAGATACCAGAAATGGACACTTCGGATGAGGCCAGCAAGCTGGACCAGGCTGGGGGTGGTGGTCCGTCGGGGTCGGGAGTACACATCCTAGCCCCACATGAACATGATGACTGGGATAAGGATGACTCCGATGTCCCAGCCATTCTCCGAGGGGCCATCATTATCCAGTTGAGCTGTGAAGAGGTTAAGTCTTTCAACTTAATCCAAATGAAGACCTTCAGGGGCCTGGACAGTTTGTCCGCTAGGTTCCCTGTATGGTTCCCGGACCGCCTAACAGTGGCCATGGAGAACGTGAGCGATATGGCCAGCAAGGCTCGTCTGCTCGCAGAGTCGGAGGGTCGTCCCAAGGCTATCGAGGATATTGACGCGGATATGGAAACATATTCGCAGTACAATGTCGTCCATAACCGAAGGGAGAAGAGACGACGCCTGAAGCCAGCTATGAAGCTGGTTCGGGGAGTTGACCAGAAGACCAAGGAGTCTATTCTGGACGCAACTCTGGAGGATGAAATCATCCAACAGACGACGACAGCAACTAGGAACGCTGATACTAGTCGCCAGGAGAAGGCCAACCGTCGGGGAGACCATAAAGTTGACATCTCTAGAAGCGGGGCAATCCCCGGAGGAGGTGGAAGCAGTACTGAAGGGGTTGGATGAAAATACCATCCCGGATGACGAGCTCGAGGTGTTGGTGAGGACAGCACTCCGAGCCAATGTCGCAAGTAGGTTCAGATACTTCAAACCTATGTGCGTCGGGGATTGTGTAAAGGACAAACGTTCTTCGCAACACCCGGATCCGAAGGGTCAGGATGGCCTCTCGGATGATGAGGAGTGGATTAAGAAGGATCCTCTCGACAAGTCGGTACAGTTGTACCACTTTGAGTTACTGGAGAAGGTCCGGACTGGTAGTACGAAGTACCATTCCTATCTCCAGAAAACTAAACTGGCCTGGGCAATGATGAGATGGACTCCGGATCGCCATTGCCCCTTCGAGACTTGTCAAAACATTGACGAGACCCTGGAGACGCCCCGAACCTGGCCTACTAAGGTAAGGTACGCGCGGCATGTCACCCGATACCATGTGCGTCATCTCATGAGATATGACTGCCTGAGTATGGGTCCGAGAGGGAGCAAGGGTTGCCCCGATGGTGGCCTGTTCTATACCAGAGCAGACATCATCAGGCACATGGCCAAGGAGCACAAATTGTCCTTGGAGACGGCGGCGGAGCGTATACAGCTCGCCCATGAGGAGGTCTACTCTCGGTTCGGGGGAGTAGGCAAGAACGAGAACCTCGAAGTGGACATGGGTACCACTGAGAAGGGGAAAGTCCGGGTCTTTTACTAAGTAAACCCGGATGACAACTGGCACCGCATTCCGGACCGCGAACTCTTTGAGGAGTTTGAGGCGTACCAGAGGCGGACCAGCACGAAGAAGGTACGGAAAGCTCCGAAGAGACAGAACCAGTCCTCGGAGCCGACCGATGCCAAGAGAGCGAAAACGGATGAGAGACAATCCGTTCTGGAGAAGGCGGATCCTGGCTATCAAGGCCCGGCATTCACTTCCACTAAGACAGACTGGAAGACGGGCCCTCAGGGCAGGCCGTCTAGGCCAGCTCCGGAGGATCCGAACACCAGTATGGAGGGAACCTTCGAGGAGAACTTCCCACCTAGTGACCTGGTTCCGGGAGGGGAAACTCAAACCCTCACCCAGACAGGGAAGACAAAGGCTTCGGTGAAACCTAAACCGAAACCTGCTAAGCCACAGGATCTCCCTCCAGAGACTCCGGATGGGGATGCTTTAGTCTTGCGACTAAGAGGTCCTCCGTCGTTCCCTCGCGCCGACTTCGCTTCTTACGAAGCCAGACAACAGGCGATGGATAAGTGGCAGGACGGCTTTCACCGGCTGCTCACCGACCTCAGTCAGGAGGTGGCGATGATGTCCCTTAACACGGTGCATCATCTCCATGAGAGGGAGGTCGCTCTTCAAAAGGCAGCGGCAGTGGATACGGTTCAGGAGGAGCGGGAAAAGGCTCGGACTGAACAAGTGGCTGCTTAATCCGAAAGGAAGAAGCAGAGGATGGCCACTAAGAACGCCGAGGAGAAACTGGACGGCAACGCCGCCGGTTCAGGGATTGCTTCGCGCATGAGATGCACCAGTGGGATGGTACCAGGGCTCAAATCGAGTCTTGGCTCCAGGAACTGACTCTGGCGGAGGCCGAGTCTGACTCCGATGAGGAGGAGGCGCCGGCTAAACCCGACGCCACAGGTGACTCGGAGTCCGGATAGGATTAACCTATCATAGGACCCGACTAGGAGGGGATGGTATTCATCTGATACGGACCCCAACAGCAGAACACCTTCTTAGAAGGTGAAGGAGTATCCGGGCAGCAGGACGAGGCAGGCTGGCTACGAGAGGATCCAGTCTGCCCGGGAACACTGACAGAAGCTGAGGAGGAGATCTGGAGAAGGAAAGCAGAACTCGGGACGGGAGCACGTTAACAACTAGGATCCGATACGTCGTGTTTTTTTTGTGACATTTTCATATCAGGACCGAGTGCTCCTTATACATAGTCTGAAGATCGCCTGGAGGCAGGACTAAATTTTTTTATTACTACCTGTACGCTCCCGAGTATGAGCGATGAACTTTCTTGTTCTGGTGATTAGGAGCTGAACGAAGTAGGTTCCGAAAGCCGGGCAGAATGCTACAACATCTACAAGAGGATCCGGATCTTCGACAAGGAACACGTATGATGTCCTTTTTGTTAATACTATAATATGTACTTATTTCTTAATTCATAAGAAAAGTGATATTGTTTATCACTTATAGTATTATTCATCACGAGTGTAAATAGCTCGGGGTCCTGGAGGGACGAAATTTTTTGTGATATTGTACTTTTCAAGTGTTTGTATACTATATGTATAGTTTACTCTATCTATCCTAGGGAATAGAGTGTAATTTTTATTACAGTCGCTATATATATAGAAATGTGTGTAAATAATACCTTATTGTGTTCATCAGAATACTTCATATTGTTTAAAGGTATAGCTTTGATAGAGCCCCTAAGGTGGTATTTATAAGATAATGCCAGTCCGAAGTGTTTTCGGACTTTAACCTTAATCATTTACCTCCCGGTTATTATCTGGTAGGGGGTAGTGTAGGGGCTAGGGTTATACGAGGTGTTAATGACGGGTTCTGTTGGATGCTGTGTTGCGAGCTCAGTCCGAACCCTTCAGTCCGACGGCAGGTGGTGACACCTGCCTCGGGCTTGGGGTATGGACAGAGGTCGCTATAGCCTTCCGGTCTGCGTGTGCGCGCGCAGGCTGGCTGCCTATATATACCCAGCATCCGATGGGACTCGTCGGTTACTCTGAGCCACGCTGGTAAAGAGACCCCGTGATCACTGCGGCTGATTCACCTACTGACCCGTTCCGAGCTCTATAGGGAGTTCGCACGCATAGATATTGCCTGTCTAGGTTCTTGAATAAACCTATTGATTCGCAACCTGTAAACACTTGATCCGAACTGTGTTGACTTTGTTCTTTACTTGATACTCTACCAATATCATAGAGACACAAAGTATCGTTTATTACACTAGTTACAATTTATGTTCTGGACATTCTGTGATGTTGAGTGCGGACAAACTATATAGCATGGACACTTTGTTATGGAACCCGGTGGACAAACACACCTTGTAATTGAAAGCTGTGGACAAACTGTATTCTGTGGACAAAGTGTGATCAAAGGCTGCGGACATGATGTGCTGTGGACACTTTGTAGCTTGTGAACAATACGAGGCCAGATGTGTAGTGTTGTTGTCACACACTGGTCACTTGGGCCTCGACAATTACAGACCACATAGCTAATCCTCCTTTGTGGCTGTGTCTCACGACCTTGGGCCAATGTTTTGTCTCTGACCGGGTGCCGTCTCTGACCAGGTGTCGTCTCTGACCAGGTGCCGTCTCTGACCGGCTTGGCTTGATAAGCTCAAAATACCAACAGCAGGAGGCTAATTATAATTATAATTATAAATATATAACAACCGCCATAACGTTTTCACAAATCCTTATATATATATATGAGTACAATTGTTTTTAAGACACCTTTTTTCTGACACCTGGTCAGAGACGGCAGCTGGTCAGAGACGGCACCTGGTCAGAGACGGCACCAGGTCGGAGACCAAAACATTGCCCCAAGGTCTTGAGACACAGCCTTGTGGATGCACTGAATGAAATGCATGAATGCCTATGCTACTGCATGCGGGACTGCTAGTTGACTCGTTAGTGATATAAAAGCCTGAAGTTCTACATGTTGACTTGTTATGAACATCACAGTCTGCCCTACTGCATGTTTGGGGAAAATATACCCAAACTGGAAGTTTAAGGCGGATGTCACTTACTTGTTGTAATTCTTGGACGTCTAAAGGTATTGTGCATCTAATCATATACATTAGAACCTATGGAACTAAGGCGTGTTGATGGTAGGACTGTATTTAGCAAACCTTACTCTGAAGAATGTGCATTAATTCCGCGACCAGCAACTGCTTGTAGGTTATGGCACTAAAACACTGCCAACTGGAGAGACGGTAAACCATTCTAGTGATGTCCTGGTGCCTAGCTGTGAAGCATTAAATTGTTGTCCTAGTACCTTGTGGTAAAGCTTTGTACTGATATCCTAGTGTCTAATGTGAAAACATTATAACCTTGGACCTAATAGTGAAGCATTATAACATTGTGTATCGCTGTGAGACATTGTACTGATATCCTTGAGCCTAGTGGTGAATCGTCATAACCAAGTGCCTAGTGGTGAAACATGAGAGTCATCTCCTTCTTCTGTCTCTAAGCCCAGAGCCAAAATTTCAGTTATGTTGATGACATTAGATGTCTAGCAAAAAACCGAAACACTGTTGTAATAAACACAAAACACAAGAAATATGTGTATGTTTATTACATGTTCCTACTGTTTAAAATCGAAGAGAATCAACAGACTTGTTGCCTATGGAATATGGCTGCACTGTATAGCATGGAGCATGGAGTACACAGCGTCCATAGGTTTAACATAGGCTCATATCCGCAATGTAACATGCATTCATGTGTCCAGTATTAGAATAATACAGGTCCTAAAGCACTAGGCCGCGTTCGGAAATTTCAATATTGACCACCGTCGACCTGCCATTTGAGACACTTAAAACTCTCACAGTGTTAAGCCACCTATACCATATTTTAGCTTATGACATGCAGAAAAATATATCATGGGTAGATTTTGCATCAATCGCCATGGTAACCGGGTAGTGGTTTTGTACAGTGAGGCCTATGTAGCGTATAGATACACTATGGGGCCGTTTCACCCCCATAAACCTACACTGTTTGTAAGGAGTAGATAAATCCTTCTTTTAGGACTATAAATAAACACTTTCTGATCACCCTTATAACAAATAACCATGTATTTAACCCTCTTTTCCCTCCCCTATAGGCTAAATTCCGCAAAGTAACAAAGTTCATAAGGGACTCTTTGGCCAGTAACCCGGAAGTGATCTGATTTGGGGTGGTGACACCATAAAACATGCATACATTTCACTCCACACCCAGTATGCACTGTTTTAATACCATCTGCTGGTCTCGCGCACTGTCCGTTCACCTCAACTGAATAGTAATGTATCATAGGTGTGTCTCAGTAATATAAATTGAATTTAAAACGTGAAAAAACATTACCAAGGACTCAATGGACTGATGGCATGAGCAGTAATCACCATTTGATGGTCAATTTAGCTTCACCCCCAGGGTAATAACCATAATCTGTGGTCGTTCCTGTTTTCATAATGTGCTGATGAGGTTACACCCAAGGGGGGGAGGCCCAAAATAATGTTTGATCTACGTCAAGAATTGAGAAAATTGGTGGACGATTAGAGCTTGGTGACAGGTGAAGTGATAGCCAGTGACAGCCACCCCACCAAGTGGTATAAACAGTAACTAATAATATAGCCTTTGGCTCCACCTGGTGGTGGACTGGGGAACTTTGGGATGTAGGTGCATTCTGGGGAATCTGCATTTATGGAGCCATATTTGAAGATGTAAACATGCCAGTCATCTCAAGAATAAATCTATCACCATCTGCCTTGCCAACTACTTTAATGGTTACATTATCATTACAACGGGGGAACGGAAAGACCAGCTAAGCCAGTTGTTAATGGAATAAGATGTAGCATTTGCACAGCCCACTGGGTTGGGCCGAACTGATCTGATGCTACATTCAATTAACACTGCGGATGCTGCACCTTTTAAGATCCCTTATAGATGCCTTCCTTTGAAGAAGAAATTTATGGCAGAGAGGGAAATCGCTGATCAGCTGAGATTAGGGGTGATTGTTCCCAGTACTAGCCCCTGGTCGAGTCCTGTTCAGATGGTGACTAAAAAGGACGGCACAATTCGCTTCTGTATCGATTATAGAAGATTGATCGTACAAAGAAAAATTCTTATCCTCTACCTCGTATAACAGGGGCGTGGCAAGCAGTTTCAAAGTAGGGGTGACTGAGGAGTATTTTGATCCTTTCTGACCCCTCTTTACTTAACCTTTTTGGTTTGACTTTTTTTGGGGTTGGTTGAAAGTGGGGGGGACATTTGCTATGCCCCTGGTATAGATCAAACAATTGAATCCCTGGGTGAAAACCAATGGTTCTGTACGTTAGATCTGCAGTCAGGGTACTGGCAGGTTGGTATGATAGAGGAAGATCAAGAAAAAACTGCCTTTTTGAGTCATGTTGGTCTTTTTCAATAAAAAGTAATGCAGTTCGGGTTATGCAATGCCCCAACAACATCCGAAGCCATGATGGAATCTCTGTTGGGTGACATGCTATGGAAAAAATGTTTGGTGTACCTGGATGACCTTATTGTATTTGGAAAGACTTTTGAAGCATGTCTAGCAAGTTTAGCCAAAATATTCAAGTGGTTGAAAATCAATGGTTTGTAGCTGAAACCAAAGAAATACAACCTATTCTGGACGTCGATTAACTATTTCGGTCAGATAATATTCACTGATACGGTTAAAGCTGATCCTCAGAAGTTGGATGTTGTGTCAGAATGGGAAAAGCCAGATGGACCTAAAGAGATACAGTCCTTTCTAGGCTTCTGTAGTTACTACAGAGACTTCCTTCCTGGGTATGCCAGGATAGCTCAGCCTCTGTAGGCTCTAGCTCACTGGACTCCTTGTAGATGGAAGGAGCCTTTCCCATGGCGATCTGAACAGGATCTAGCTTTCGAAACCATGAAGAGACTTTTTCGAACCACTCCAGTTTGGAAATATCCCACTGCTGAGGGTCATTTCATACTGGATGCAGATGCCAATAATGATAGCATTGGTGCTGCCTTGTCCCAAATGCAAGAAGGGAAAGAAGTACCGCTGGCTTTCACAAGTAATACCCTCAATAAGGCTCATTATAGTACTACTAAATGTGAGTTGTTGGCAGTAGTAGTATATACAAAAAAGTTTAAACATTTCCTATGGGGAGGTGATTTCACCTTGTGGACGAATCATTCAATCATGAAATGGTTAGTGAAATTTAAGGAAGCAGAAGGAATGGTTGGTAGATGGTTAACCCATCTGTCCGAATTCAGGCTGGAAAAAAGCCAAATCTAACACCAGGCAAGTAGTACCCAGTGGGCACATATTTCAGTTTAACATTGAATCAACCTTGAATCAACATTGAATCAACATTGTCAACTAGTCTTCAATATTGATTCAAGTTGTGTGCCCACTGGGTAAGCACATCAAAGCAGAAGCCCTCTCTAGAAGGCCTACCTTAATAGGTAATACTCTAGAATGGATTGTAATGACTGTGGTTGCTGGAGTTCAGATGCCTTTTGATGTGGGACACTCCAAAGCTATGCAGTGGTCCACAAAGTCAATAAATCAATTCCAGGAGGGTGATCCAGTCATTTCAAGACTCTGGTGGTGTACAACCACAGAGACCATCCGTTTCGATTGAAAACAGAGACATGAGACAACTGCTGGCACAGTGGGCAGAGATAACAGTCAACGAATGCCATTTTAGGTTTATATTATCAGCATCAAGGTCATTCCAGTAGGCGATTCCCCTATGCCAGGGACTCTAAGCCGTACTCACATACCTTCAGGGTTCAATTTCGAATTTAACTTTTTGATCAGTACGAGTTTTTCTCAGGCCTATGTCAATTTGGAAACCAACACACTTGGACAATTTAAACATGAGCATCAACAAGTGAAATGCACGTCTTTAATCTAGTTTCTTAATCTTAAAATGTTCATGGAGAGCTGTGACTGATGTGCGCCCGTACATGTTGCTCTATTTTGTACCTCTTGTACTTTCTCTATCAAATCATTAGTTGCACAATCTATGATGTAGCTAGCATAGTGAGTGAAAGGGACTACTTTCTGCTTGTAAATCAGGAAACACTGAATGAATTCAATGAATATGCTTGTATTGTGTGTACACGGTGGATTCAATTCCATTACCAAAGCATTTACTAGTTTGAATTTTCGCAGAAAGTATACATATAAAACTTAAGTTTTATCATTTTAGCTTACCCTTGAATATTTGAAGCCTTCAATTTATACTACCGTAAAACGTCACGTATAAGCCTAACTCGCATGTAAGCCGCACCCCAACTTTGGGCCAATCCTATAAGCCGCACCAGCAATCTGAATAGGGTGGCTTTAGTACTGTACTATAGGAGCAAAACTCGCGTATAAGCCTCACCTATTCTCTGTGCCGATCCTATAAGCCGCACCAGCAATCTGATTCGCGTACTAGGTGCGGCTTATACGTGAAGTTTTACGGTATACACTTTTCGAAAAATCACTTTTTATTGTCAGATCTTACTTTGTATTTTATCTTTTGTCACCTGGTAATGTGGTAGTGAGATTATGCATATATCTAATTTTTGCATAAATTATGCTAATTAGGGCATAATGAAAAATGTATGAAAGGATGCATTTTTGATCTTAACCTAAATCTGAAGGCATTCTACCAGTTTTAGAATATTCAGACTCATTTTATGATATTTAAGCATAGCCAACAAGCTATTTTATAATTTGCTAATTAGTTGCCTTTATATGCAAAATTCGGGATGGCCCCTGGCAGATTTGGAAAAAATTGCATAAGAATCACTTCACAAAAGTTCGTCAACCACCTGGGTCAGTACTTTGCAGAAAATGACCTGTCTATTCAAGCCTTCTTTTTAATATCTGATCATCCATATTAAAGTTGTGAGAAGGAAATATGTGGCATATATATATGTCTTTATAATGTACATAGTTCCCTGGCCCAATGTTTTACCCTCCTCATAGTTAGGCAGGCACTCAATGCCGTTTATAGGCTATGCCAACTGTATTGTATGTTAACTTGTTAGTAAAAAGCCTGACCCACCTAAAGTTCTGGAGTATAACAGTCATGTATTTCATGATATACTGTGCTTCAAATAGCTATATATATCTAAAATGAGGCATGTTTATTTGTGGACTCCCTCTTCCATCCTCTCAACACCCAACTTGCTGCACTGAGGGAATCCCCGTTGGAGGTGTGGACAAGCACCCCTTATTGCTGGATAGATAAGAGGTGGGCACGCACAAAAGGGCTGCCTTGAATAAGTACCACAATGTCTGGGCCTAATAAAGCCTGACTTACCTGAAATACTGCATGCTGACAGGTTATGGATATGAAAGTCCACACTACTGCATGTAGATCTAGATGTTGACTCGTCGTGGATAGGTTATGTCAAACGATGGAGCACAAAATGAAGATTCTAGGGTTCACTGCAGCTACTACTGAGACAGTCTTGTGTCTGAGTTGCTGCTGCAGGATGAGTGCATAACACAATGTGCTATATACAAATCTCTTAGTGACCGTGCGATGATTGGTAATTATCCCAGCTGAGTTCTGATTGGCTAGTCAAATATTATCCCTATTTCTCCAGAGTACCTTACCCAGCACCACTTCTGTCAATGATAGATGAGATAGCAGCTCTCCCTGCAGGTGTAGTACTAATTTATTCCACCTTGTTTAATGAGATGCAGTAGCTACATCACAAGCTGGCCCCAACTTGACCCTACCATCCCAAACCTTGAGATTGGAACCAGCAGACAGTGCTGCCAGCTGGAAGTCTTTTGGTCAGAACATCAAAGTGTAAGGAGGTGGCTGGTAGACAAAAATTGGTTTATCATGGGTGTGTCCCACATTAAATGTTAATGACGTTTTCAGCCAGCAATTGCTTGTAGGTTATGGCGCTAAAACATTGCAAACTGGAGACGCTGTCAACAGGGTATAAGACTGCTAGTACATAGTGTTAAACCATTTTAGTGATGTCCTCGTGCCTAGCGGTTAAGCATTATATTGCTATCCTAGTGCCTAGTGGTAAAGCATTGTACTGCTATCATAGTGCCTAATGATAAAACATTATAACCTAGTGTCAAGTGGTGAAACACTATAACCTAGTGCCTAGTGGTAAAGTATTATTATCCAGATTCCTATTATTTTCGTCTTCGAAATTTCACTAATTTGCAGGCGAGTCAGCGAGTTCACTGACTCGTCTCGCTTAAAGTCCATTTTCCACGAGTTATCATTGTTTCTCCTGCCTTAAAAGGTAACAACTTAAAGAAAACATATTATTCTTTGATAATCCGCAATAATTTACTACTTACATGGCCAAATTAAGGAGGATTGATTGATTTTCGGCCAAGTTAAGTCGCTGAAACTTGACTCGTCGGATTCTTGAGAAAAGGTTTCCCGTTTTACGCCATCAAAAATGACATCCGGTTTACTCGGGGGTCGGCACGAACATCTTTATCTTCCGAAATCGAGCAAATTGCGGACATTCAAGGTAATATTATTACTCCTACAGGTAATATAGAGGCATTTGCGGACATTTTGGACAGTATAACCGTCTTGATAAAAAAATAATTTGTTTATCGAGCGCTTTGGCAATCTCCGGTATCTAAATCCAACATGGCGGGTGGGGAACGCCGAGGGACGATGACACGCTTCAGAATTCAGTGAAATCATGGATTACAGCTCAAATATACAAGGTAAGTCTGCAATTTTTGTTGTCATTGATAGATTAGGCTTCCTCTATTTGGGGGGTGAAATTTCGGACAGCTCAGTAGCCGGATTATTCCGCAAAATGACGAAGACCAGGCTCTAAACTTGCCAAGACCAAAAAACAGAGCCAATGATCAAATGATAGACTCTGCGTTCTACTCGCCAAAATTCCCAAACAAAGTCAAATTTCACAAAAAGTAGGGGGGGTGGAGGGCTGACACACCAGGGCCTAATAGAGATGGCATTTCTGCATCTAACGAGCCTAATAAGGTGACTATTGGTTGAGATTTACCTTTGATATGAGCCATTGGCCATTGGCGAGTAGAACGCTTCGACTTAGACTCTTTCGCATAGCGCCAAACAAAGCGTCTCGGCGAGAGGATTTCAGAAATGTAAAATTTGTCTCTCTATCATGTTTAGTTCCAGAGCTAGGTGCATATAAGTAACCTTTAGTCCCCCCCCCCTTCCTTGTGAAGAATAAGCTGCTTTAGTCCCAACTAAAAATTCGGAGCCTAAATTATATAATTTGACATTCTTGGAACTGTCACTGAAATCTGACGAAATCCACAATTTTCAAAAATTGGCTGTGTGGGGGGGGGGGGGGGGGGGTATGGCCTAAATGTTAAAGCATTTTATATGGGATGGACATGAGAAAGTAGATAAACATGTTTACTATACTGTGTGCGAAGGATAGATTTTAATTTGGTTCCTAAGTATCTCACAAAAAATAAAAGCATTTTGATGTCTGGTCTAGGATAGACTCTATGAACTTTTATCTAAGGGACCCCGTGCCCCCCCCCCCCCGGGTTAACAATGTACTACACTAGTCCCAGCAAAAGGATTTTCTCAAATATCATGTCTAAGAACCTCAAAATTGAACATTTCCAAAGGGCCCATGGGGGGGGGGCGAAAAAATTTGTGCACGCCCCAGTTAACACCAAACGATTTCAGTTCATGTTTACTAAATAACTACTGCATATTATGCAATATATCCCAGAAATTCTCATTCTTTGGACATCTGTGGTAGTCCCAGCAAAAGGAAATTCTCAAATATCACGTCTAGGTACCTCAAAATTTAAAAGAGCAGAAGGAAGAATATTGTGAAAATCGAAACTAAAATATGGCTCCAAAAAAGCATCTTGGCGAGAGGATTTCAGAAATGTAAAATTTGTCTCTCTATCATGTTTAGTTCCAGAGCTAGGTGCATATAAGTAACCTTTTGCCCCCCCCCCCTTCCTTGTGAATAAGCTGCTTTAGTCACAACTAAGAATTAGGCGCCTAAATTATATAATTTGTCATTCTTGGAACTGTCACTGAAATCTGACGAAATCCACAATTTTCAAAAATTGGCTGTGTGGGGGGGGGGGGGGGGGGGTATGGCCTAAATGTTAAAGCATTTTATATGGGATGGACATGAGAAAGTAGATAAACATGTTTACTATACTGTGTGCGAAGGATAGATTTTAATTTGGTCCCTAAGTATCTCACAAAAAATTAAAGCATTTTGATGTCTGGTCTAGGATAGACTCTATGAACTTTTATCTAAGGGACCCCGTGCCCCCCCCCCGGGTTAACAATGTACTACACTAGTCCCAGCAAAAGGATTTTCTCAAATATCATGTCTAAGAACCTCAAAATTGAATATTTCCAAAGGGCCCATGGGGGGGGGGCGAAAAAATTTGCGCGCGCCCCAGTTAACATTAAACGAGTTCAGTTCATGTTTACTAAATAACTACTGCATATTATGCAATATCTCCCAGAAATTCTCATTCTTTGGACATTAGTGGTAGTCCCAGCAAAAGGAAATTCTCAAATATCACGTCTAGGTACCTCAAAATTTAAAAGAGCAGAAGGAAGAATATTGTGAAAATCGAAACTAAAATATGGCTCCAAAAAGCGTCTTGGAGAGAGGATTTCAGAAATGTAAAATTTGTCTCTCTATCATGTTTAGTTCCAGAGCTAGGTGCATATAAGTAACCTTTTGCCCCCCCCCTTCCTTGTGAATAAGCTGCTTTAGTCACAACTAAGAATTAGGCGCCTAAATTATATAATTTGTCATTCTTGGAACTGTCACTGAAATCTGACGAAATCCACAATTTTCAAAAATTGGCTGTGTGGGGGGGGGGGGGGGGGGGGTATGGCCTAAATGTTAAAGCATTTTATATGGGATGGACATGAGAAAGTAGATAAACATGTTTACTATACTGTGTGCGAAGGATAGATTTTAATTTGGTCCCTAAGTATCTCACAAAAAATTAAAGCATTTTGATGTCTGGTCTAGGATAGACTCTATGAACTTTTATCTAAGGGACCCCGTGCCCCCCCCCCCCCCCGGGTTAACAATGTACTACACTAGTCCCAGCAAAAGGATTTTCTCAAATATCATGTCTAAGAACCTCAAAATTGAATATTTCCAAAGGGCCCATGGGGGGGGGGGCGAAAAAATTTGTGCGCGCCCCAGTTAACACCAAACGAGTTCAGTTCATGTTTACTAAATAACTACTGCATATTATGCAATATCTCCCAGAAATTCTCATTCTTTGGACATCTGTGGTAGTCCCAGCAAAAGGAAATTCTCAAATATCATGTCTAGGTACCTCAAAATTTAAAAGAGCAGAAGGAAGAATATTGTGAAAATCGAAACTAAAATATGGCTCCAAAAAAACCGTCTTGGCAAGAGGATTTCAGAAATGTAAAATTTGTCTCTCTATCATGTTTAGTTCCAGAGCTATGTGCATGTTTGCATTTTATACTATACAGATCTGTGGTAGTCCTCGCAAAAAGAATTTCTCAAATATTGTGTCTAAGTACCTCAAAATTGAACATTTCCAAAGGGCCCATGGGGGGGGGGCGAAAAAATTTGCGCGCGCCCCAGTTAACATTAAACGAGTTCAGTTCATGTTTACTAAATAACTACTGCATATTATGCAATATCTCCCAGGAATTCTCATTCTTTTGACATTAGTGGTAGTCCCAGCAAAAGGAAATTCTCAGATATCATGTCTAGGTACCTCAAAATTTAGAAGAGCAGAATGAAGATACTTGTGAAAATCGAAACTAAAATATGGCTCCAAAAAAAGCGTCTCGGTGAGAGGATTTCAGAAATGTTCAATTTATCTCTCTATGATGTTTAGTCCCAGAGCTAGGTGCATATTAGTAAACTTTTGCCCCCCCCCTGGAGCTGTCTGTGGTTTAATACATGTAAATACCCGGTATTTTAACACTCAGAAAGGTTGTTAGAGTTGCCTGTGCTATAATAGATGTAAATACCGGGTATTTAACACTCAGAAAGGTTAATAGAGCTGTCTGTGGTTTAATATACATGTAAATACCCGGTAGTGACTTTAAATAAAAGGCCATGGTTCTTCAGAAGTTTAAAGTTCTTTTTCTGCCATTTATATGTACTTTCTTATATTTTCCAGTGAACGTGAGCGGTACGAGCAGGAGTCGCACAGGTGGGAGACATGGGAGCCGGAGTCGCCGGAGTCGCAGGAGCGGGAGCCTTGGCCATGTGGACACAGCACTCAGAACCTTGATCAGGGGCCCCACAACACATGTATGGGCTCCACAACACGCCTAGGGGCTCCACAACATGAGTAGGGGCTCCACAACATGTGTAAGTTTCTGTTTCGACCGTGAGTAGAACACTTCCACTTAGAGTCTTTGGCATAGCGCTCAATGAAGCGTCTCAACGAGAGGAGTTCAGAAATGTTCAATTTATTTCTCTATCATGTTTAGTTCCAGAGCTAGGTGCATATTAGTAACCTTTTGTCCCCCCCCCTGGTTTGATACATGTCGGACCTTAAACTCCACAGTACTGCCTCAGAAAGGTTGTTAGAGCTGTCTGTGGTTTAATACATGGAAATACCCGGTATTTAACACTCAGAAAGGTTAATAGAGCTGTCTGTGGTTTAATACATGTAAATACCAGGCAGTGACTTAAAATAAAAGGCCATGGTTTTTCAGAAGTTAAAGTTCTTTTTCTGCCATTTTATATGTAAATTCTTATATTTTCCAGTGAACGTGAGCGGTACAAGCGGGAGTCGCACAAACAGGAGCCACGGGAGCCGGAGTCGCAGGAGTCGCAGGAGCGGGAGTCTTGGCCATGTGGACACAGCACTCAGAACCAGAACATGTGTAGGGGCTCCACAACACGTGTAGGGGCTCCACAACATGACTAGGGGCTCCATAACACTTGTAGGGGCTCCATACCACACCTAGGGGCTCCACAACACGTGTAGGGGCTCCATACCACGCCTAGGGGCTCCACAACATGACTAGGGGCCCCACAACACTCATACTAGCCCTTTAAATATGGACTTCATGAGAGGGAATTTCGGATACAAGTCGGGCGTGAAACCCATCTAGAAACTGTTCCACATATCTAGGAAACTCATCCACATGATTAGGAACTCTTCAACATGTGTATCTAAACTCATCAATGGGTCTAGAAACTCTATATCTAGGAATTCCACTAGACATTTAGAAAGTCGAGGAACTCTTCAATATATCAATCTTCATCCAAGTCAATTGATTGCTGCCCTTTTAATTATTAATAAAATCAGTTTCCATTATAACAGAAGGAATTCCTTTGTTGTCATTTATAGCCTCTATGTCATCAAGTAAACTAATTTCCTCACCAGCTTTGAAATAAATCCCAAACGCACCTCCAAATGCCTAATGTGTTTCCAAACTCAACCCCTTCCAAAATAGTAAATCCAGTATCTTCTCAAACAAGTGAGGGCTAGCAAACAGATGGAATCTGTTTGCGCCCTCACTTATATTATATATTATTATATCTTATAACGTTGTAATTCGCTGTGAAACATTGTACTGATATCCTTGGGCCTAGTGGTGAATCGTCATAACCAAGTGCCTAGTGGTGAAACATAAGAGTCATCTTTTTCTTCGGTATCTAAGCCCAGAGCCAAAATTGTAGTTATGTTGATGATCAACAGATATATAGGCAACACTCGAAACACTGTAATAAACATGTAATAAACACAAAACACAAGAAATTTGTGTACATCATACTCCACAAGTTTAAGCTGGGGCGCATCACCCTCAGCTTTGAGTGATACGCCCCAGCTTAAACTCGTGAAGTATTATGTACACATATTTCATGTGTTTTGTGTTTATTACATGTTTATTAGATGTTCCTACTGTTGGAAATAGAAGAGAATCGACAGACTTGTTAGCCATGGAGTATGGCCGCACTGTACTCAACGGTGGCCCCTCACCATAAAGCAGTTGGGATAACCACGCAACACCAATCATAGGCTGTGCCAATAAGATAAGACATGCATACATTTCACTCCACAACCAGTATGCACTGTTTTAATACCATCTGCTGGTCTCGCGCACTGTCCGCTCCCATCAACTGAATAGTCCTGTATCATAGGTGTGTCTCAGCAATATAATTGAATTTAAAGAGTAAAAAAGCATTAACAAGGACTCAATGGAAAGGTGGCATGAGCAGTAATTACCATTTAATGGTCAATTTAGCTTCACCACCAGGGTAATAACCATAATCTGTGGTCGTTCCTGTTTTTATAGTGTGCTGATGAGGTTACGCCCAACACCTCCACCAGTACACCGATGGACAGAGCAATTGTGCCATGCAAGCTGGATCTCCCTGGACAAAGACTCCCTCACTCATCTCTGCACCAAGCTATATACTTATAACAAATCTTCTGTAATGGGAGGGACAAAGCAGAACTCTTCTGTGGAAGAAGGGCAGAATGCTTACTACTTTTCTTTTTTTTTAAATCCACATCAGGCTCATTTTCATTTAGAAAAATTGGTGCGAGCGAGCAAATGTATATATTTTTTCCCTAATCATTTTTTTGTCTTTTAGATCTTTTAGATTTTAACCTTTGATCAAGTTGAGCGGGAAAAGTTTATTTTTCCTTTTCAGGGAAACCTTTTTGCCAACTCCCAAATCTAGCTATCGATCACAAAAAGGGCCGATAACAAAATCAAAAAAAAATTCAAAATTTCTAAGAAAATGATGCGAGCGCATTTGTAGACCAACATATATTCTTTTCGGTGTGACCTCACTAGTGTCAAGTTGCAGAAAACAATTCCACAACTATTACCGCAATACACACAATTTTGACCATTAGATCATGATCAATGGGTCTGTAACTTACAACATCTCTTTTTTTTATTTAACATATTTGAATCAAATGAATCACATGAAAGGCTCAGCCTTACCACTCTGCTACAGATGCATTTCTGCTCAGCTTAAAATTTCACGTTTCTGACCCTAAAATGAAAAACATTACATATGGTATGAAAGAGTTCTACTCTATGGTCAAAAAAAGATAAAGTGTAAAAAGTTTAATACTCTACCCTACAGAGAAGGTTAAGTGCAGCCGGTCAAAAACATGGATTAGACAAATTGTAGAAATTTTCAGGGGCCCCCTAGGGGGGAGGCGACATTCTTCACACATACCACTTAGTGATAAGTGATGCTAGTGGGTAGGGGAAGAACCTTGAAAAAAAATAGGTCTTTTTCTGCATTATTCATGCGGTATACATATTGCATATTACATATTTTAATACATATTGCGAAGTGGGAGCCACAACAAAATATCTGGCGAGTGTAGATTGCATGTCAGGCATCAATGGTGAGAGGAGGAACTGAGATCTGTTTTACAACAATTAACAGGTGACAGCTTACCTGGACATCCTTGCAAGTCTGGAAGACCCAACACTATTGCCATTTGGTATACACTCACAGTCATGTTGCAGCATCGTGTTAACTCAGATGCATGAGGAATTTTATTATAACTTAACTCGAAACAATCTTGATCCTTCTCATAAATTATTGTAATTAACTTTGTTTCTGGGGTATTACATGGATATTCCTTCTATATATCTGTGAATCTATCCATTCATGGCTACTAGGCCCCAGGGGCCTGTTGCTCCAGGAGTTGTTATGTTGTTACGTACACATATATATGAATGTAGACGTAGAAGGTACAAAATGTGAAATGGGTGTTGGCTCACTCTCACCAAATCAGGGCAACTAAAAAGTGGCCGTACATGATCTGTGGCCGTACATGATCGGTGCCCTACATGATAGGTGACGTACATGATCTGTGACGTACATGATCAGTGACGTACATGATCGATGACGTACATGATTGGTGATCTATTGACTGTCTTACCCTTTCTGAACATGATAAAACATAAATAAACCTTACCAAGGTGTACATATGATGTGTGTCTTGAAATGTAATATATTGGAAATGTATAGATGCGACTATTAAGATAATTTTAGATGACATTTTATTACCGATCATGTACGTCATGTGACGTACATGATCGGTGACGTACATGATCGGTGATTTATTGGCTGCCTCACCCTATCTGAACATGATAAAACATAAATAAACCTTACCAAGGTGTACATATGATTTGTGTCTTGAAATATAATATGTTAGAAATGTATAGATGCGACCATTAAGATAATTTAAGATGACATTTCAATATGTCACATGACGTACATGATCGGTTGTACATTGAGCCACTCTCCTTTTGGCCCCTTTCTGACCATGTTTAAAACATAAAACAATCATAGCAAGGTGTACATATGATGTAGGTCTAAATATGTATAACCAGAGTCATGGGAAGCAATGGGTAATGAGTAAGTTTTACATGACATTCCAAACAGATCATGTACGCCATGTGACGTACATGATCGGTTGTACATTGGGCCCCCCCCTTTGGCCCCTATGAATATTTTGGGAGTTGTTTTTTTCTAATAAACTCCCCAAAGATACATTTAAGCCTGTAGGTACGGGTAGATGAGTTAAATATCGTAGTACAGGGGGTATTAGGTGGATTTTGTACTCTGCCAATCATGTGCGGCCACCGATCATGGACGGCCAAATAAAAGTTGCATCGATCTGGTGAGAGTGAGCCTGACATTATGATTGCTGCAGGCCTCACTTGTATCTTCACCCTTTGCAAACGTAAATATGTCTACTTATCCTTGCTGTTATAAGTGTTATACTTATGTACATGCACCTAGAGATAGGGAATAGTGCTTGAAAAAAGTAGAAAAACATCAAATAGTTTACGTGTCAGTATCTTTGTAGCATGTGAACACACATAAATGTACTAGAGTGATACATGTAATAGTGTGAGCCAACGCTTTCATATCCATCAGGAAGGTTTTTTTCTATTTTTTCAATGATGACCTCCAAGCACTTTGTTTGTGAAATGTTGTTTCTGTTTTGTCCCAGCGAGGTACTTGAAGATAAATGAGTTTGTTGTGATAAAGCAAAGTTAAATCGTTTAAAAGTAAAAATTTGTGCATTTCTATACCTGTTTTAGCCAACTCATTTTGATAATAAGGTATTTCTCATTGGCCGGAGAGAATTGCTGACAGGTAAAATAATGTTTCTGCAGGGCTACTTAGTGGGAGCTTCGGAGGTCCTACTAAGGGCTTTAATACTCAATAAATCATAAATGGGAACAATAGAATTTATTTTCTTTTACAAGAAAAAGAATAATATGATTCTTTGTGATTAGAACATTTATGCAGAATGTCGATTTTAAAAAAAGTTATATCTACATTCTAAGAAAAGTTTGTATGTTCCCTTAAATCGTTGGAAAATCGTGGAGCACAACAAATTTCATTTCAGTTTTTTTTGTGACCCAAAATTGTTATTCCACATGACCCTTCCCCAATGCACACATGGATGGGCTACATGGCTCCCTTCTCTTTACAACCGTCCAACCATGATCTGCATCAAATCCACCATGATCTGCATCATTCCTGCAGCTATTGACCTCTTTTGTATGTTACGCTATAGCCACATTGTTAATATTAGGTAGTATGTAAAGGAATACATGCATCACGAGCTACGAGGGTTTGGTCACCAACATTGTCTGTATCAGGAAGACCACTCACGTGATTTTGACAATAAAACTTACTCAAACTCAAACTTATTGGCTTTGCCAAATACAAAATCCACATAAGTTTCTAAGTCTTAAGGGCTGCCTGCACCCTGTAGGCCTATGTGTGGTAACCAGTGAGTCAGTGTGCTACTCCTGCTCCTGTGGCAGCCCTCGCCGCCACTCTCTGTGTGTACAGGGGCAAGTCCAGGTGGAGGGGGGGGGAGCACACAAACATACTACCTACATCAGACTAAGGGGGTATTGTGTGAAACTATTTTATACCGAGGAAGTCCCCCCATACTAACGGTATGGGACTTCACCTAAACGTGTGCTCTCATACTCATCTTTGCAGTGAGCTCACTGAATAATTTAGAGTTTCCTCTTTGCTGGCTCTTTTCTTTTGTCAGTGAAGAAATATACTTTAAACAAATATTCAATTAGAAACACTATTTCCTTTTTTATGTGAACTAATTTGTTTGGATATTCGTTATCAAGACAGTTTGTCAATAAAAGAGAAAAACCTTTCAGGTCCACGATCTGTGATCGTCTTGTGTCTCGCACGCTTTATTTGTAGAAGCTTGTTCTTGGCTGGGGAGCAGTGTAGTTTTTACCCCCATAACGATTTTGATGCAAAGCACGTTCCGACATGCACTTTCTTAGGTACGTATGTAATTCCACAGACTGTGTCAGTGCAGTTTTACGGGTGCCTATGTATTCAATTGGTACCTATGCAATTTAATGTTTGCCGTTGAAATTTCACTGGTGCCCATGCAATTCTTTTGGTGCCTATGCAATTCCATAGGGCACCAATGCAATTGAATGGGTATCAATGGGGCCTAAATATAAGTGATAAACACATAGGACGACTTGTGTAAGTCAGGGCAGTGCTTCATTTCACCTCTTGACGATTGGGCCATATCTCACAAGGTGAGGCGTGAATTAACCCACCTCCCTGATTTAAACTTGTTGACCTTTGTCTATGTATCTAACGTCAACAACTGCCAGACATCATTGGATGGGTGTGGCAAAATGAGCTGAATATCAAAAACATGCACCCTCTGCAGGATATAATCTTGCTCTTGATAACTATATCCCAATTAGCTTTATCATGAATGCACTTTGGAGCTCCAGAACGCTATAATTTTTTAATTGGCTTGGTTTTTCTTCTCATGAGATGATGCAATGGGCGTGTCATATGGGAAGTTCCTTTCATCTAAAATATCTACTGTACAATGTAAAGGCATAGAAAGATACTTTTCCCGTTATGCAAGCACACGGTTGACCTGGTGCAGAGAATACATTGCCATTAACACTATCTCTTTGATATCCCTCCTTATCTTATAGCGACTGTATTGGGGGGGGTCAATACATATAGGGAAGTCGGGCTGGTGATCAAACACATTTGCAGATAGTTTGTTGTCTGTTTGAATCATATATATGAACTTATCTTAGCATCTCATAACAGATTTTCTGAGTAGTCTGACTAAAGTGCACTTAGATAATATATCGCTCATGTGGTAATATCGCACATTTTCAGGTTTTTTTGGATTATTTTTTTTTAGTAGTTAGCTTCGTTATAATAAGTAGCCTTTCAATGCATTTCATTTACTTGTGCTATACATGTATATCAGGAGCCCCAGATGAACAAAAGTACCTAATAATTGGTATTTTTAATACTTGCTGAATCAGCAGTTTCTATAGTATTCCCATAGAGCTAATATCGTGCATACATGTTGATATATCGCTCACTTTTCATAGAATAAAAAATATATAAAATATGTTAATGAAACAAGTGGAAGAGTCCTACAAGGTGGCTTTAAATGTTCCCTAATACATGTATCATTTTGAAGATGCTAACCCTTACCATGCAGGTGTGACAGCATGTGAGGTGAAGCACCCTGTTTTCACACTTTTAGGTGTGAAAACAGGTGCACGGCTATAGCCAAATGGTACAATACATTGTATTCCAATGGGTGAGTGATATAACCCAATGATGTAAGCGATATAACCAAAACTATAACGATTAAAAAAAACAGACATTTAGAACCCTGCTTACCATACAAGGGGAGTGCAACTGGCATTTATTTTTTCAATTTTCTTTTAGTTTTGAATTATTTTTTTTTAGAAATACTTATAAAAATCGTTCTTAATGACAGTGGAAAAGAATGGTGAGGAATATTTGGGTATTATTTTTAAATGGTTTGACGAAATATCAAGTCGGGTAGGCTTAAGCACTGAGCCTGGTATTTTCGCAAAAGGTGAATAACCCCGTATTTCCTCAAACCTCTGTATTTCGCCAAAACTTTCCGGTATAGCGTAAGGATTCTCAAAAGGTCAAAGGTCAAAGGTCAAAGGGCACTGTTAAAATCTCCCTACTGTTGACGACATCTTAAACCTGTCCGAGATATTTAAATAGGTGGAGGGACGGAAATGCAGTCAGTGTGGCAAAGATGGTCTGGCGGTTAGCGCTTTCGCTTCGCACCGCGGCGGCCGGGGTTCGATTCCCAGACGAATCTGGCGTTTCCAAAGTCTTGACGAATTTTTTATTTATTTTTTTTTTTGCTTGCGTGCGTGCGTGCTCGATCTTTTTTTGACTCTACTATCGTTTAATCGTCTTCCTTTTTGGTAAATTAACGTATTTGAATCGTAAATCAGGTCTAATTTATACAATTAAAGATGATAGAGACGATAGGGAGGGGCGGGACTTTTTTTTGCCAACCATATCACTCACATGCAGAGACCGGAAGTGAAGTCGAGCAAGGTGTCATGGCGGCATTGGGACGTGAGGGGGGACGATGCAGGTTAATAAATTGTCTTTTTCTCCTTTAATATGTGACAAATACATTTAAAAATAAATACAGGATCAGTTTAAGTTCTGTATTTCCCCGACAGATTGAAATCGAAAGGCCCCGTATTTCGTTGAAACCCTTTAAACAAATCCTGTATACATATCGTCACTAGGTGCGAAATATTACCCATATTTACTTGTTAGCCATGGAGTATGGCCGCACTGTACTCCACGGTGGCCCCTCACCATAAAGCAGTTGGGATAAGCACGCAACACCAATCATAGGCTGTGCCAATAACATAAGACATGCATACATTTCACTCTACAACCAAATATTAGTGGATCATAGGTGTGTCTCAGTAATATAATTGAATTTAAAGAGTGAAATAGCATTAACAAGGACCCAATGGAAAGGTGGCATGAGCAGTACCGTATTCGACGTAATAAGCGCACACCCCCTAATAAGCGCACACTCCGTGTTTAGGGGCGATTTTTAAACTAGAAATAACCAAAAATATCTTAATTTCTTACCCCAATTAAACTCTTAACTACTAAAAGGTGTCTAGAATAATTTTTTAAGCGCACTGTGCGCTTATTACGTCGAATACGGTAATCACTATTTGATGGTCAATTTAGCTTCACCCCCAGGGTTATAACCATAATCTGTGGTTGTTCCTGTTTTTATAGTGTACTGATGAGGTTACGCTAAGCACCTCCACCAGTACGCGGATGGACAGAGCTATTGTGCCATGCAAGGTGGATCTCCCTGGGCAGAGACTCCCTCACTCATCTTCTGTGATGGGAGAGACAAGAGCAGAACTCTGGAAGAAGGGCAGAATGGTTGCTACTTTTCTTTTTCTAAATCTGCAACACTAGTGCCAAGTTGCAGAAAACAATTCCACACACTACACATAATTTTGACTATTAGATCATGATCGGTAACTGGTAACTAAGGGTGCATGGACACTTAGGGTGAAGACATGTAGGGTGCGTGGACATTTAGGGCACTAAGGTGCATGATGATGGACATGTAGGGTCAATCTCCCCGGCAGACACATCCGCTCCCCCGGTCGACTTCTATCTCTGTCAAAACCTAAGAACTCTTCTGTGCAAAAAGTCTAGAAAGGGGTACTGCTTCTGTGGTTTCCTAGCCATATCACATACCAGCCATATCCCTACACCAAAAATAGTCCCTAGGACTATGTCGATTTTCCACCTTTAAATCATGATTGATCTATCTGTAACTTGCAATATTTGCAGTTTGTGCCTCTATTAACATATTTGAATCGAATGGTACATTTAAAATTGCTTAATTAGCTATATTCTAACAAAAGTGTGCAATGGACAGAATCTGTCCATTTGCGAAGCATGGAGTAAGGTTTTTGCAGAGGTGAAGTCCAGGCCGCGCTCCTGAACGAAATATCTGCCCCCTGGAGATTGATGTAGGGTGTAGAGACACACAGGGTGCAGACACAGGACACATAGGGTGCAGAGACATTTAGGGTGCAGATTATAGGACACATAGGGTGTAAGGTATTTAGATACTTTAAGGAATGGAAACCAGGTAAATAGTCAGGTATTTTACTCATACTCATACTTGGGAGAAATTTATCAAAACTTGGGGTGCAATGTTTTAAATTGTAAGTATTATTGATCTCTCCCTTATACTATCCATACATATAGATGAGCAGAACAACGATACCGGCATCATTATTTCACCAGATCAATCTCTATCATTGAATTCACCCATCACAACCTCGCACTGTGCTCATCCCCTAGCATGGCTGTTACCAGTTCTTGAATGCGGTGGCTTTAAAAGTTATTGTATTGTATCGTATGCAGGGGTGTGTCGACAATTGAAATTTGTATAGATCTCTGAGATCCAAGGACACTCCTACCACCTCTTTATCTCACAAAGAGTCACAATGGGTCAGAGGTGGTTATGATGGTTGGTTTTATTGGAGTATAATCTTTAGTATGTCCCTGCCATGGCATGATGACTTTACATAAATCTTTTTGTAGACTGCACAGTGTGTACCAGTGTCAACTCAGACAGGACACTGTACACCAAAGTGATTCTCCATCACAGTAATCCTGAGGCTCCTACACAGAAAAACATGGTTACACTCTAAGAAAAGTGTGTTATGTTTACACACTTTTTTGCAGCCACTTTTGTTTTGTAGTACACTACACACTACTCAAAGCGTGTTAACCTCAAAAGTTTGTTACCCTGTTACCCAAATCAAAGTGTGTTAGTATTTAAATCTATGGTTCTGCAACACACATATTTAAGAGTGTAGCCACCATTCTACTTAGTTTACCTACAATATTTCCTCACGGTACATTACATAACACCATGGTCTGCTGGTCATCTGTTTTAAGGGATCTGCATTTGCAAGGTTCACAAGGTTTTATCATTGGACATTTTTGGATTTAACTTTAAAACATACATCTTAATAACCATACTGTCTGTTTTAAAATCTTTGTTTAGTGTTTTGGCAACACAATTCCTTTAACATTACTTGTAAAAAGAAAATACTGCCAATGCTGTGCATTCTATTTTGATGTCATGGTAAAGGTCATATTTGATACTCAGGTCACCCTGTTGTGTTCTATATTGATTATAGGCAAAGTTATACACTTTATGAGAACTTACAAATAAAACACAACTGTAATGATAGCAATATTGTAAATAGAAATGATAACAAACTAATCATCTGCATGCTGAGAGTTTATTGTGAGGAAGATAGGAACAAAGTATTAAGTATTTAAGGAGAGACTTGCTCCAATAAAGAAAAGTATGAAGTTACGAAAGAGAAATATAATATTGGTTATAAACCGAAGCTTTAAGGTGAATTGGTATAGTCAACATTGAATATATTCCACGTGGGTTGTCCAGTGTTGTCTAGAATCTGATCATGTCATTCATTGATCACTTAGAACTGCTGCTAAGTTAGGACGTGGTCATTTTCTCAAACAAGCAGGAGTGGGAGAGCTGGGTGTTCTGGATCAGGTAGTGGAAGAAAGAAGGAAGAGTTTAATCATTCCTCGGTAGTGTGAAAAAAAAGTCTTACACTGCTTGATAATTAGTTTGGCTACCTTGCATCATATTAGGATTTAAACATGTGTGTATGATGCATAACTCTGAATCTTCTGACCCTATGGGCCTGTGCTTTAACAGTTTGAAGGGAGGGAATAAGGAGAAGGTCTAACACTCTCACTGAGGTGAGTAGGTGAAATGTTAATGCATCTGCATGAAACGCCCTGCCCCACGCAACTGTTGTTAAGAAACGACCTCTTTCTGAATACTCAGCATTAGGATAACTTGGTGCATCAATGGGGGTGAGGATGAGTCTGGGACCAGCTTAGAGTTGTCTTGGTAAATCAGCAGGGCATATGGACGAGTCTGAGACGAGCTTAGAGTCGTCTGCACTTTGAGTATTCATCATCATCCAACAACATCATCCTGGACACTCCCACAAGGGTCAGCTGGAAGTCGGACAGAAAGCCAGCCATGTCCGTGAAGGCATATCTGTTCAGGATATGTAAGGGAATGGTTACTAGTATAGTATAAGTTTTCATTCTCGCATATGGCTTTACTATACAATGTTGGGTGAGAGAACTATTAATGTTCTGTTACTTCGGAAAAAAAAAGGTTTTTTCATTTTAAAACAATCCTGAGAAAACATTGAAAAGGATTTTTCAAATCAGTTTTCAATCCTCAAAAATAAATTGCTTTGAACATTATTAACCCTTTAAGGTCCCCCTTTTCTGTCTTTCAAGTTTACTAGTGTCTACACTTTTTCTTTCTTTCTTTCTTTCTCTTCACTCACACCCCCACCCCATCACTCAAGCTTAGGAAGAAAATTCTCATCGCATATGTTCATGCTCAAAATTCGGGACATTAACATCAGTCCTTGGGAAATTCCATCATCCCTACATTTTTGGAAATAACATCATCCACTAAGGAAATAACATCATCCTAGGCCAAAAACAACAGCCCTTTATTCATTTATTTATATTCTATTGTAATATAGGGAAACGATCCCTATCATCCCTATAACATCACAGGGGAAAGGTACATTGGATGCATGGGGGCCTACTCACGTAGGTTTCTATGGGTCTAATGTATTATTAAGGATAAGAAAGGTATTATGTAACTAGCCATTAAGGCAACTATTTGTATCATATTGGATAATCATCTTCCATATGTTGCAGCACGAACTGCCATTCGCTAACGGGGCCTGGCTCCACTGTCTGACAGGTTAAATAAACGAATTATCAATCAATCAATCAATCACACAAAGCGGCACAGTACTCTGCGGGGTAAGAATAGCATCATTGGGAGGCCCCTCAAAGTTAATCTTGTCAAGACGAAATTGCACTGCCACAGAGTCAAGCTAATATTTGAGTGGATTCATAGCTTACACTGGCAGCCTGCCGTTTGTACGGCGGGTATATCGAGTAACATCCAGCGAGGTTGGGATTCTGACTGCCTGTTCATAGACCAGGTAGGAGAAGAAATGATTTCTTCCGTACGGTTGTATTTCTGGCAGTGTATAGGGTACAGCATGAAACCCAGAACTGACACGACCAAACTGTGTGGTCACATTGTCTCCTTCCAAGTTAACAATCATGCCGTGCAGGTAAGACGTTTTACGGCTCATCAGCATGAGGGTGTGCAGCTTCCCTGCAAGAGGACAACAAAGACTGAGTCTTCTTGCATACCTTGGTGCTAGAGAGGCCTGAACTCTGAAGCCTTTAAGGACTGCATTGTGATTTATTATATTGTTCTCTTGGTCACCATGATGCTCACCTTCTCACCATGGCTGCATTCATAAAGCCAACCCTGTAGCATTGATATATCACTAAAAGGCCAGCCTGGTCTATGAATGCAGCCATGAGTTACTTTAGTATTTGTTTATGCATTGTGATGACCAAGCTCATATTGCATTCAACTCAGTATGTAAAGCACAATACAACTCTAAGGTTTCACACAGTTTGACTGCTTCTAACGTATACAGCAGTATAATTCCCATCATATGACATCTTAACTTTATCCCTGTTATGTATACCCTAAAAATTAGTTCAATCCCATTGAAAATTAGGCAGTTCATAGTGTTTTACACTACCATATGATAATTATTGGCAAATTTATGCATTTCTCTATGGCTAATCAAATTATTTGTGAACCAATAAATCATTTGGGTTTGCTGGCTATTTTCATCAACTACCCATTGCAGTTTTGTGGCAGAGTTCACCTAAGGCCAATATGCCTGGCTGGTGGCCAGGCATATTGGGGGTTAGTGGATGGGTACTCACCATCAAAGTCACTGGGTCGAGGATTCATTTTGTTCATTGTCATTGTGAAAGTGGTCAGCGCTCCTGGTCTGATGTCAGACGTAGTTGTAACAACAGCCGCTGGGTGAATTGGATCCACATAATAATCTCTTGGCCTATAATATGAGGATGGGTAAATCTATTGAATTGCAATTCTATTAAGTGTTTTTATGTTAAATTAATTATGTCAGATCACACAATATAATAGTTTAACTGAATATACATGCAATTCTCAGTCAATATACAAGAAGATATACTCACGGTGGAGTTATTGTGTATATCCCACAGTTATAGGGAAAAGCACCACTAGTGTGACGAACACGCAGAAAAACACTCAGGTCCACTTCATTTGGTAGATATATTGTAGCAGGAAGGAAAGGATTGAGGGCTGCAAGTTTTGAGTAAAGAGCTCATGGTTTACAACATCATATAATATACAGCCCAAAACAGCACAATACGATGCAAACAACACGCTATCTTGGTGCAGCTAGATGACAAATGTTTGTGATTGTTTATTTATACTGCAAAAATACATAGGCTAGTAGCCCGTTGTAGGAATGATTCCAGTTCCTGGCTTGTCATAATTTGTTAGTTGTGGGCTTGCTTAACCAATAAATGATCGTATCAATGTTGTTATGATCATAGTGATCCTAAAGCCTGGAGATATAATGTAGTTCTTAATGGTGAACATCTATTACATCCTAGGTCCAGGCAAATACCCGTAATGCATTGTCAGTGTAAAGAAGGTGAAATACTTTCTGGATAGTGACACAATCGTGACTAGATAGCTCTCGACAGTTATACAATATAGTCAGACATAATGACATAATGACAGGGACAGGTGCACTTCTAATAGCAGCACAAACAGTTTAATACATGACTTACCATCCTGCACCAAACTTGCACAGTTCTCTCCAAATGAATATCTTGATACAACGTATGCATCATACAAGGCTTTCACCCAGGAGAAGGCAATAGGACCTAGATGTGTCAACCATAAAGATGTAAATGATGTAATTGAACATACATGTTTCAAATAGCAAGAGCTGAACAAGTTAAGGGAGTGGTCATTTTCTAACAACAGGTGGGGGTCGGTGGATTTTCGCGTGAGCGGGTCGAAATTTTTTTGGTCCCCCCCGTGGGAGGGGTCGAACATTTTTTGGTCCCCCTTAGGCAAGTTGAAATTGAGCGCGGCCGACCCCTTTGAGCTATAGTAACGCACGGGCTTTTTCGCTAAAAAGGGGTGCAATTTTTTTGGTCCCCCCCTCAAGAGGGGTTCAAATTTTTATTGGTCCCCCCCCTTCAAGGGGTCCAAATTTTTTTGGTCCCCCCCCTAAATCCACCAACCCCCCCTGTTGTTACAAAATGACCACTCCCTAAATGATCTAACTTATATGGCATGTAAAGACACTACTTCAGGAGAAATTGACATAGTGTGTTAATATTAGTTGGTAGCCCTTTGAGGGTCGATGAGTCCTATGTATGTTTAACAAATAAAACTTAAAATGTACATAATGGTAGATCAATATATTACCCTGTAGTCGGTGCCTTTCAGCAAAGTCAGTGACATTGAAGACTGAAGGGATGCGTTCTACAAACAGTGGTCTTGTCTGTCTGAACAGCATGAACACAGCCACATTGGGAGAGTTGTGAAAGTTTCTGAGGCCATCATAGGCAAACAGGTGCTGAAACAAACATGGACACTAACCATAAATTATATATCATATATATACAAGTAGTGTAGCCATCTGGCAAACTAGGATGTGGTGTTACTCCTCAGGTTGATAATTGGTATGATCCGACAACAAGAACACCAAGAATTAGAGTCAACTGTTAGCTGTTCATTACGATTTATCATAGAAATATCATCCTAGTCACTCTAAGGGGCATATAGTAAAAATAATGGCAACTTTTATGTGAAAATTACAAAAACAAAATGGCTACTATTGTTTTTTTGAGAAAACATGTAAAACACACATAACCAATATCAATAGCTGTATCGTAACCCTACTACACTCACATAGGAATAACTACAAACTATGTCAACATTGATAATGATCACCCTCCCTTTACACATCATATCAGGCGTAGCAACTAACTCTATAAGCCATGGGCCAACCAGGCTTTATTTGAGTATAATTAATGCTCATTGAGGTGAAGATTGACTACAAAGGTTGATTCCGGAATTTCAACCTACCAGTCCATTGGCCACATCGTTACCCTGTATGTTTACAACGACATGTTTTGGGCCACCGTTTGTGCGGGAGATGAGAGTGAAGAGTTCCCCATCACTGTAGTCCCAGCGGAAGTTAGGCTGTTCTCGCAGGTCCCAGGAGGGGTATGCACGGTCAGCCAGAGGGTCAATGACGAAACGTTTCTCATTGGGATAGTTGTAAGTATGGTCACACCCAGTGTAACTGCCTTAAAATGAAAATATTTGCGGAAGAAGACTAATAAATTTAGTCGAAACGTTGATATCATTCAACTATAAACCCAACAAATTTTCTACTTCTTAACTGCTCTGTACGTATTCTCAGCATTAAAATTCCACATAAGTTGTACTTGACAGTGTCTGTTTCTTTGTGCATTCAACCAATTTTAGTATGTAAAATATAACTTTAAAGACATACAGGACAGCAAATGCTAAATCTTGAATCTACAGAATTGAATAGGGGGCATGTGTTGAAACACTTTGTAATAATTTCCATATTTTAAACTTCAATTATTCTGGTTGGTTGGGGGTGGGAAGTCGCCAGCGATATTCGCACGAGGAACTCGTGCGTATAAGGGCCGCTATTCGCACGAGGAATGGCGAGATAGGCGACGGCACGAGGAACGGCGAGATAGGCGACCCCACGAGGAAATGGCGAGATAGGCGACCGTACGTGGACATGGCGAGATAGGCGACCGTACGTGGACATGGCGAGAGAGGGGACATGCATGAGGATAACATGAACTTTTCTTATGCATCTCAGCAAGTGAAAGCATGGTGTAATGGTCAGCATGTCCGTCTCCCATGTCTCTGGCCAGGGTTCGATTCCCTGTAGGGATTTGTTTTAATGGTGTGAGGATGAGAGAGTGGACATGACGACGAGAGAGGGGACATGACGACGAGAGAGGGGACATGACGACGAGAGAGGGGACATGACGACGAGAGAGGGGACATGTACGACAGGCGACATGTACTAGGATATAAGGGGGTGATCATTTTTTAACAATGGGGGGGTGGTGGGTTTCCACGCAGAGTGTGCGAAATTTTTTACAGCCCCCGGTCGAGGGGTCAACATTTTTTACCCCCCCCCCCTTACGGCCGAAAATCGGCTCGTGCGCGGGCCCTTTGAAGCATAGTAACGCGCAGGCTTTTTGGTTCAAAACAGGTAAAATTATTTTGGAAAATAATAAGTGACATGACAAAGAGTGTATTATAAATTCTACATGGGACCCTTTGTCTAGGTCGCCTCTCTCGCCATTCCTCGTGTAGGTCGCCTCTCTCGCCATTCCTCGTGCAGGTCGCCTCTCTCATCGTCGCCTCTCTCGCCGGTTCCTCGTGCGAATAACGGCCGCTATTCGCACGAGCTCCTCGTGCGAATATCATCGGCCGTGGGAAGTATATAGGAATCCCTGTCTGAAAGATTAATCTTTAAACATGATACCCAATACTTTTGTCATAGCATTAGCAAACACTTGTGCATCATGCAATGTATGAGTGCATCAGTCCCAGAGTCAGCTTGATGCATGAATACAAAAAGTTACTCAACAGGTGGTAATGAGTTGTAAAGTGTATATTACATTTTATAAAATGATTGGCCATGCATTATAGCCTCTTTTTTTTTTTTTTAACATGGAAATTGTGTATTAGTTTTATTAAGACAATAGAACACTCTTTCTTCTCATCTTGACTCTCTGTTACTATACTGCATAATGGTCCTGAGCCTTATGAATGTTCAACACCATCATGCATTAAAGAGTAAAAAAGAGTCTTGACGTGAAAAACATCATTTTCTATTCTCTAAATAATGATGTACATGAACCTACCTGCAGGTGAGACATACTGTATACTCAAAAAACGGTCTATGGTGGACAAGTCAGGACAGTGCAATCCCAGGGCTAGCTGCGCCAGCGACTTGGGCTCAGTTATTCTGCTAAGTTCAAAACAGTTCATACTGGGTGCGTCCTGCGGGGGGCAACGTGTGAAGTAAGTTTCACCGTAAGTAGAGTTGACTGTGTCCAGTGCACGAGCACGGATCTCTGACAAACACAGGTCCAGGTTACCAGGTGTTAAACGTGTGCTACACACAGTGCGCTCCTGACTGGAAACACCTGCAATAATGTATCATAAAGTAAAGAATTGATGATTATAAGGGAATAGAAATGCTGTCCTTTACTTGTTATTGATTTAGTTAGTTTATCTGCACAAGTATATTTTCTTAAATGTTGCTCATATATTTATGGAATTCTATAGCAATAGGGTGAAGATATAAAGATCTATAACTGGTTCCAGATGAAAGAAGATTTACTGCAGAACTACAGTGGAATTATATAAAATGTATTTACCATAAAATGGCGGCACTAGAATGGCTAGAGCGAGGAGGATGAGCATAGCCATGATGCAGGATGTGGGGTGACAGTTAATGGGCTGTCTACTGCTGCTGCTGCTGTTGTTACCAGACTCTTTATATACTAACCCTTCGATAGCCACATAGTGCTTAATAGCTTCACTCTCACCACTAACATGCCATTCATCGATTAGTTAGAAAACTACTATATGAACTACATGTATATCCTTGCTGAACCCACAGGGTTGATAACTTTTTAAGCGGTCGACATGATGCATGAATGTAGCCCTGGTAAGTAGACTCACAAGAGCTGCATTCATGCATTATGGCAACAAAGGGCACAGTGCTTTAAAGCAATATGACCCCTAAAGGGTTAACAAGCACATGACGCCTAACTTTTCATCATAACTTCATTTTAATCCCATTTCTCAAAAACAGGTTACTTGATGTCATAATATCATGTTGATGCTATTGTTAAGTTGCTGCCCACTCCTGACAAGTCTCTTAATGTCCATATACTCAGTGTGCCCCCATGCATCTTTACAAATAGAGCTTTTAGTGTCTTTCATGTGTCATGCAACTCTATACAGTATGGTTTTGTATAATCTAATCAACAGCAAAGACTTATCATTTAATGAGCATAAAATGTAGCATGTCTTTGGAATAGGGGCAATTAGTCCCCCCCTTTGCAGAACGTCACAAATACCTTTCTTTGCATGCATTTTAGCATAGATTGTATTGAAGATCCTTCTCCATAAGCGGGATGGTATGTTCAGTTGTTAAGGATGCATGTTCTGCATTAACAATCATGCAATGGTGGTGTGTGGCACTATTCACCAATTTGCGCAGAACACCAATATTGACATTATGCGCTGCCCAATTTACAAATGGTGCAACATCAGAGCCGTGCGGAGCGCCATTCTGCGTGGAACATAAATACCACCGGTAGCTGCAAGCACCTTTTTCATTTGTAACTCTCTGAATCAATCAACACCTAATTAACTTAAATACCACCAGGGCACCATGGAAATTGAAAATTGCATTCATTCATATTTCAAAAGAGAAATAGGCATCCAGGATATAGTAGCAACATGCGGCACTCAAATGCGGCACTCATACGGACTTTTTTTTTAAATAATCATTTTTCCATTTCTGGACCATTGCCGTGTTGTGTCCGTACGTTTGAAGCATTTTTTAACAATTTCCGTATATGAATACGGCAGTCACCTGTCCCAATTGTAAAATTGTGCAAAAACCAGTCTACATTCCGGGGAACCCCTAGGGAATTCCCTCTGTGACGTCATAATATGTATACAGATACGGAGGTAGCCTGGGGAGGGTGTACATAGGGTCCGTATATTTGGGATTGTCAAAGAAGAGACAGGAGAGGTCGGGCAAGAGACAGGGAAGGCACTGGGAATGTACTAGAAGAGACAGGGGAGGTCGGGATGGGGACAGGGAAGGTGGGGAGGGCACTGGGAATGTTGGGGAAGAGACAGGGGAGGTCGGATTTGGGACAGGGAAGGTCGGGGAAAACACCGGAATGTAGTAGAAGAGACAGGGGAGGTCGGGTAGGACACAGGGAAGGTGAGGAGGGCACTGGGAATGTTGCGGAAGAGACAGGGGAGGTCGGATTTGGGACAGGGAAGGTCAGGGAAAACACTAGGAATGTAGTAGAAGAGATAGGGGAGGTCGGGTAGGAGACAGGGAAGGTGAGGAGGGCACTGGGAATGTTGGGGAAGAGACAGGGAGTAACACTTCTACGATGGCCTGTTGGGTCGATATCCACTGTCTGACACATTTGAGGTTTTTCTCCAGTGTGGTACTACCTGAGCTGGTGGCCTCATGTCTTGTGCACTACAACTCACATTGGTATAGTATTTTGTATTACATTCCCCTGCCCATTCCCCTGCCCATTCCCCCTGCCCATTCCCCTGCCCATTCCCCTGCCCATTTCCCGACCTCCCCTCTCCATTGCCCGACCTCCCTTCTCCATTCCCCGACCTCCCCACTCCATTCCCAACCTTCCTACTCCATTCCTCGACCTCCCCACTCCATTCTCCGACCTGTCCTCTAGACCAAAACCAACATGCGGACCCCTTTTACAACATACGGCCCTACATATGGCCCTTTTCCCTCAATTTTCTCAATATATGCCGCCCCCAGACCTGCCACATTCAAGGGGAAATATACGGACCATATACAGAATTTTTGATCTCCACATTATGTGGTGAAATGGAAAAACGCCACATTTGAATACGGACCCCTCACATTTGAATACGGATCTCCACATATTATGTGGTGAAACGGAAAAACGCCATATGTCATACAGGGGGTCCATATTATGTGGTGAAATGCCCTCCAGGCGTGAAATATCAGGGCATTTTCCAACTTCTAATAGCTGTCAAAGATTTTTTGTTAAAGATATCCTTATTCGGATTCATGCATTACATCTTTAAATATGTCTACTGTTAGGTCCACAATAGCTGTCAATTATAGGTACAATTTATCCATTTTGATGGAACACCCTGCTCATACAGCAAGATGGCCTCATACGGAGTGGACTTGTCTTGAGGTTGTCCAGAGATATGGTCCAAAATTAATGGAATGAGCCAGGATTAAGGGAAATAGCCTACTTACCTTCAGCTTCCAACCCACTAAGAAGCAGTATACTACATAATGTAAATTTCTACTGCCGTGATTACTGTCGCAGGACCCAATTTAACTGCTGACGCAGCAAACCTGAGCGACCATAGAGGAGGATCCTTTGTTCCCAGGACGCCGCCACTACCACCGAGGACTGTACACGCCTTGGGCCTGCCAACACCGCTACAGACGCTTACACGCAGTGTCACCACCATGTTTGGTGCCCATCCTACCAACCTCACCTCTACAAATGGTCGCTAAGGTAGATATTTCAGCTCACAAAGATGAAGAGGACAGGCGAATCGGAACTATTGGTGCCAAATCCATAAAGGGACCAGAAACCTCTCTACTACCCCCCCCCCCCCCTCACACAGCCAATTTTGAAAATTGTGGATTTTCGCCATCAGATTTCAGTGACAGTTCCAAGAATGCCAAATTATATTATTTAGGCTCCAAATTTTTAGTTGGGAATAAAGCAGCTTATTCACAGGGAAGGGAGGGGGGCAAAAAGTTACTAATATGCACCTAGCTCTGGAACTAAACATGATAGAGGGATAAATTGAACATATCTCAACTCCTCTCGCGGAGACGCAGTGTTTGCAACTGTCAAAATGGCTCTAGGGTGAAGCATTCTTCTAGCTATTTTGATTGACAAATGCAATCCCAGAACTCAAAAAGCATTCTACTCGTGGTAAACACACTTAGAATGTGGAATTCAATCTCAATTTAACCATTATCTTTCGTCCCCCCATACTTGAGATGTTTCTATATGACATAGCGCATGTGAATTCAATGTCAAACATGTTTAAATAAGCCTACCTTGAACTTAAACTTGACCTATATGACGGTCTGTGTTAAATCTCCAAGCACATACTACACATAGCCTACCTTAAGTGCCTACCACAGTGCTATGTGAATGTGTAACATATGCTTGCAGATTAAACACATATAGGTCAAGTTTAAGTTCAAGACAGGTGGCCCATATTTCTAATAAACCCCAGTCATAAATAACGTTAAAACCCCCTAGATTATTTGGTTGAGGCTTCAGAGTAGTTTCGCCGATCCATCAAGTTAAGAAGTTCTTATCTTGATGGATCGGCGAAACTACTGAAACCTGAAGTACCGGGTAGCGTCTCACTGAGTGAAAACCTCGCATTAAAAGATAATTTTTCTAAAAAACCACTGCATATTTTGCAATGGGAACCTGAAATCCTCTATCTTTAGAGACCTGTTGTCCCCGCAAAAGGAAATTGTCCAAAATTGGGTATGAGGGCTCCAAAAGCTAAAGCTCTCGTTCATAACCGCGCTGTCCTTTTTAAAATGACGCGACTAGACCAAAATCCTAAAGATAAGCGTCTTAATAAGTCGCCAATATCATTTTGTGGAATAGCCCGGCTACTGAGCTGTTCGCAATTTCATCCACAATACGAGAGGAGCCTAATCATTGTCCCTCGCGTCCCCTCCCGCCATTTTGGATTTACGTGCCGAAGCGCTCAGCGCCGATCAGCTGATCGTTGACCCACAATAATGAGACGATATCTTCTTTTTTCATTGACTTTGTTTGGGGTTTAAGATAATTGTTTCTAATGGAAACAAAGCCTAAGCACTACAAAACATCCTATATTTACACATACAATAGCTGAAATAGGCCCTAGCCCCCCAGAAAAATTGGTTCAGGCTTTCTAACATGATGCACCGCTACGACCGCGGCTCACTGCTGTTTTAGACCATCCCTCACTGGTACGTGCCAAGTTGGCCCCCGCTCGCCGGGAACAGGTTGCAGACCATGCGTCGGGTTTGAACCCGAGATGGCCATATTTTTTTATGTTGTTGTCGTGTCGAACAATAGTAAAAGCCTTGATTATGGCTAAATATGATTAAATATGGAAGTTATCGCTATGCTTAATGGTAAGCCATGATTTTAAATGTATTATGGTTATATTTTTGTGGCAAAATAAAAAATAAAACACTTGATTGCCACTTTTTGCGGTTGCCGTAAAAAATGGCCTCTTATTTCAAAAACCTGATGAGTCAAGTTTCGGGGAGTAAACTTCACCGCAAAACAATGAATCCTCTTTTATTTGGACATTTGAGTTGAATTTTATTGCAGATTTGCAAAGCATAATATGTTTTGTTTAAATTGTCAGTATTTTAGGCAGGAGAAACAATGAAAAGTGGTGGAAAATGGAGTTGAGCCGAGACGATTCAGTTAACTCACCTGATTAGCCCAGAAAAAGTTAGGTTTTGGGGAAGATTCGTATAGGAATCTGTTAAATGAAATAAAACTGTAATTCATAACAAGACTAGATTCTACTATGTCTGACATGCATAGATAAATACAAAAAGTTAGGTAATGATTAACTTTGGTTTAGAGGTAATTCTGATGGTGAATAAAGCACAATACGTTATATGGACTTGGGCTGGATTTAACCTGCCTATTTATTATATATGTATTGACTTCACATAAGCCAATTGAGAGAAAAAAAAAAAATTAACTAGCCACGATAAATATGACACAAAGCAAGCGAGCATTGAGATGTCCCACCTCTCTGGGCGGCGCTCTGGCGTAAACAAAGGCGGTAACCAACGTACACACTCCGCCTAGATACAAGACATAGGGGGCGCCCCTTACCGGGTAACAGAGGTTTGGCGCGCTCGAATGACCTGACCAATAGCGGAGACAAGAGACTCGTCTCCAACCATTGGTTTAGAGGTAATTCTGATGGTGAATAAAGCACAATACGTTATATGGATTTAACCTGCCAGAACCCAGAATTACAAATAACCAAACAACACTATAACATACATATCATCTTTTACACATAGCGTCAACTACCATCTGGTCTAAATTAATTCTAGAAGACAGAGGCTTAGCCAGATAAATTAAAGCAGTGAGACTAGCCCAATCACCAGTCTGTCTAATGTCCTCCAACGGAGTTCCACAACTATGTAAGAAGGCAGCACCAGAACGCCTTAAGGAATGACAACCTGCTCCTTTTACATCCATATTAATAGCCGCTAACAACCTGTTTAAATAAGTATTAAGTACCGGGTAGGTGAGTGGGACCAAAACCCCCGACACCTTTAACATAAACACAGGTGAATCCTTGGTGGTGGATGGACAATCATTGAAATGGTTAGCTAACAGAGTTGCAGCGCACAAAGGTGAGCCTATAGCATACGTGAGGGGTACTAAATGTATACGCTGACCATATTGGATCGTTTTAGAACTAGATATCCTGAGCAATACACCCCAAGGTTTGAAAACAAGAGAACTCCGGCGCAGGAAATGACCCTCCAATTTCTGATTATTTGGGACTAGGTTACACTTCCTTAATAATGAACGGAAGCTTGTGGCTATACATGCCCACATACACCTCTCATTTACACTCAGACAATCTACATGCATGAACATATTCAACAAATTATCCAATGTTAGGGTCACACGTGTAGGTAAAGGATCACCTAAAAGCCTCCAAGGCCTTTCAAAGTAGTTGAAAAAATAAAATTCAACCTAATCTCGGAGACATCATATCCGAAATACTTATTTAGACTAATAACCCCTGACACATAATTATCAATGCTAACATAACACAGTGAGTCTGAAAAGAAGACAATGAACTTGCACATAACATCCACAGTGGTTGGGACCACTGCCACCATAATAAGAGCGCAGAAAGATATGTATTTCTTCCACTGAGAAGCCTTGGTTCGCCAGGTGGACTCTGACCAACAATATGATCTAACTTTTGCTGCTTTTGTCTCCAGTCTTCGTCGCAACAGGAGTACATCTGGAACAACACAGACCGATAGGGATCTTCATATTATTTTCATACATACGGGACAGAGCATCAGCAATCACATTTAATTTTCCTGGTACATGAATACTTACAATATGACAATTAAATAATACACTCAACCAGAAAATTCTACGTAATATAGACATAGCATAATTATTAGAGCTCTTTCCAGTATTTAAACCTGTGACCACTTGAGTGTTATCAGAGAAGCAAACGACACGACAGTTCCTCCAGGCTGGACCCCATCTCCATAGAGACTCCACTACCGGGTATAGCTCTTGAACGTTTATATTGTCGGGTATGTCTTCCCCCGGGCAGTGTGAGAGGTGGTTGTGGTGATCGCTCGCAGCGTCTAAGTCCATGTCCCACATACCCGCCAACCAGTCTCCACCCCAATGAGCACCATAACCTGATCCAGAGGCGTCGGTGTAAATGTTCACAGTGTCCTGTACCCTCCTACCCACAATCTTGGCCTCTCCATTAAACCAAATGGCAAAATCCTTCCACCACTGTATGTCTAAGAAAAAGTTCTTGGTGAGGGTTATATGCGTCTCTTACCGGTATTAAAACTCGATAATAAACCAATAATTCTATGAGAAAAAGTTCTTCCACCTCTAACTACCGTAGAGCAGTGTCCTATAATGCCACATAGCCTCTGAATTTGCTTGCGTGTCGCCTGACGGCGACCAGCAAAGAACGCGAGCTCCTCCTTCAACCTTAGCATTTTATCTACCGGTAGTAACAACTTCATCTGAACGGTGTCTATAATGATACCCAGATACCTTTGAATCCTTGAGGGTGATAAGACTTTTTTGTAGGATATATTAAACCCTAGTGAACGTAGGAGAGAATGAAGAGCTAATTGAGCCTCTTTACATGCTTCAAAACTGTCTCCTATCAGAAGAAAATCATCCAAATAACTATAGCATTTGAAACCGTTAGCATTCATATACCTCGTGACAGCGTCTGTCAAATTATTAAATATGTAAGGGGAGGCTCTTGCCCCAAAGGACAGGAAATTATCTTCTATGTACACGTTCTGACCACCAACACTCCAGGCTAAACCCTGAAACTTTCTGTCCCCGGGACGAATGATACATGTACGGTATGCAGCCTCTATATCTGTTACAGCCAAAAAGCAACCTGGTGTTAGACTCTCACAGATCTCATCCATACTACAAAACTTGAAATTATTAAAAGTGCTAGACATATGGTTATTAATAGATATGCCCTCAGGCCTGCTAGCGTCAGTGATGGGACGATAACCACCAGATGACTTCTCAACAGCCCCCAGAGCATGTACAAAATGTGGTTTCCTATCGACAATACTAAGCTTACAGGTACTTATCTCCTTCAAAATAATATCGTTCATGAACCCAAAGGCTTCCCCTGTGGCGGAGGCATAATTAATACATTCATAAGAAGGGATGTCTACTAGAGGATCAACAATTTTGAAACCATGCATAACCCCGTCCAGCAAGAACAGGCTATCTGGATCCCAAGTACCGTATATATTATTATCCCCCCCTGATAACATACTCCTCCAACCACAAGGCTTAAATTGAGACTGAACATTCGACACATTATGTACACAATTAATATCCCACAGAGGCCTGTAATCCGTATAAGCTAGGATCAAATCACTAACACTGTCCATACAGATTACTCTGTCGCTGCGGATCCAACCGTAATTGTTCACATCCCAGGTGAGCCCTTCGTCGGCGTCTACCTGTACCCCCCCCCCTGCTGCTGATGGGGGTTTGAAGAGGTGTAGCCTTGATTGCCTTGGTTCTGTGGGTAGAATGGAGACTGTACGTTCCTGTTTTGATGCTGCTGACCTTGCTGAGCCGCGTTGTTGTAGTTGCAACCACCTTTTGCCCTGTGCGAGCCTCTACATACACAACATACGTGTTGTTTATGGCAAGGATTATACTGGCATGACGTAAAGTTCCAACTCGCACAGACATCGTCCGGGCACCATATCCTCGGCGTCGACTGCTTGCTGGAGCCACCTGGCTTCCCCGCTTGGGAAGGACCTTGGAGGAGACGCATGGCTTCCACATAAGCCTTGGTAGATTCGATACCAAAGTGAGTGGCGTTCGCTGTGTGCTCTGCTGCCGTGTATCTGACCTCTCCGGAAGCCACCTTGGTCGTCACATCGTGTTCATATTTTGCCACTGCCTTGGGCATGTAGGTAGGCCTAATTTCCTTAAGGGTGATGTACTTAAAATGTTCCAAATACCCCAGAACGTCGAACCTAGCGTCGTTTGCTTTTATGATGCACTCCGTCACACACACCATACCGTATACGAGCTCTCTATAGGACATCTCCTCATAACTTTTATCTAAAGGTAAATGAAAATCTGGACGGATCCAATGTCGTGAGCGCTTTCTGCGTGCAGACTCACCACTTGACCAATGGAAGCCAGACATTCCACCACCCTCACCTTGTAGAGGCAATCCTGCGTTGTTGACATCTCCAGCAGCCAACCCTAGAGCCTGAAGGCCTAAACCCACAGACTCCAAGCCAGCTTGAAGAGTTGTCGCCACTGTAGAATTACCCTCAGGGGCTGAAGCCAGTGACCCGTCTGCGTAGAACAGTTGACGTTGGAAGCCATGCTCACCCTCCAGCGTCGATCCGGTACCCGGGGTCTTAGGCTTAAACCCTGAAGGTGGCTTCTGCGTGTTTGGCTTCTTCCCCGATCCGCCATCTTGGTTTGAAGCCAGTTCCTCCTCCAGTTTAGCGTTCTGCAAGTTGATCGCTGCCAGCCGTTCTTCTAGAGCTTTCATCTCGAGTTTACGCTTCAGTATTGCTTGCTTCTCCTCCGCTAGTTTAAGCTGTAAGGACACGTTCTGATCCCTATCCATTGCTGGGGATCCCGGCTCCTCCGCCTTGCGCAACTCGAATGCTTCGTCTTCTTCCTCGTCCAACCCACCTTTAGAGTGTGTGGGTGTAGAACATTGAGGACACGCCGATTTACGATGGTCATAAACAAAAGCACAGCTCCTGCAGGGCTGCATGGTTAATAATTACCAATAAATTAACTAACCACGATAAATATGACACAAAGCAAGCGAGCATTGAGCTGTCCCACCTCTCTGGGCGGCGCTCTGGCGTAAACAAAGGCGGTAACCAACGTACACACTCCGCCTAGATACAAGACATAGGGGGCGCCCTTTACCGGGTAACAGAGGTTTGGCGCGCTCGAATGACCTGACCAATAGCGGAGACAAGAGACTCGTCTCCAACCATTAACTTAAAATTTATGACACTTGGAATATGACTTCACTGAATAGGCATTCATTTTCATAAAACATTATTATTGGTTAATCTTATAAGTACAAAAATGATTTCAAAGACGAGAGCAATATTGTAGAAAGAAATGATAACAAACTAATCATCTGCATGCTAAGAGTTTATTGTAAAGAACATAGAAAGTAATTAATACGTATTAAAGGAGAAACTTGCTCCAATAAAGAAAAGTATGAAGTAACTAAAGAGAAAGTCAACATTAAATTTATTCCATGTGGGTTGTCCAGTGTTATCTAGAAACTGATCCGGTCATTCATTGATCACTAAGAGGTCCTGCTAAGGTAGGAAGCAGTCATTTTTTCAGCAAGGGGGAGAGGGATAACTGTGCTTCTTTTGACCCAATAAGCCTGTGCTTTAACAGTTTGGAGGGAGGGCATAAAAAGGTTGAACCCTCTCAACGTGCCCCATGCAACTGCTGTTAAACATGACCTCTTCCTGAAGGCTTAGCATTACGATAACTTGGTGCATCAATAGGGCGTGAGGATGCGTCTGGAACCAGCTTAGAGTTGTCTTGGTACATCGCCAGAGCATGTGGAGGAGTCTAAGACCAGCTTAGAGTCGTCTGCACTGCGAATATTCATCATCATCCAACAACACCATCCTGGACACTCCCACCAGGGTCAGCTGGAAGTCAGACAGAAACCCAGCCATGTCCGTGAAGGAGTCCCTGTTTAGGAAAAGGTACTGATTAGGGAATGTTTGCTAATAGAGTATAAGTAGTTATTCTCACATATCACTATACTAATTATGGAATGTTGGATGTGGTAACATTTATAATATTCTGCTACTATATACATCTATACCATATTCCACCTAATAAGCACACACACCCATGTTTAAGCAGATTTTGGACTGTAAATTTCCAAAAATTTGTCAAATTTTGAGCGGAAATATACGTCTAACTGCTCGAATGCACTACATGCTAATTTATTGAATAAGGTACTACAACAGCAAAATGATTGAGACGAAATGGATGGGGGGTGTGCACTTAATAGAATGAAATTTTGTTTTCGTTTTTCTAGCTTAAAATATTTTTTTAAGCGAACTGTGCGTTTATTACGGCTAATACACTAAGCATTAAGCGACCATGGGGCATTGAGTGCACACACTGTGCCTACTGTGTTAACACAGTACTCTACTGAGCAGAAATGAAATAGGAAGAATCGAAAATTGGACTGCCACAGATTCATGCCAATACATTGGATTCATTGCTTACCTTGGTAGTCTCACTAAGACTGCACGGCGGATATATCGACTAAAGTCCAGCGAGGTAGGGATCCTGACTCCCTGTTCATAGGCTAGGACATGGAAGAAATGGTATTGTCCATCTGGTGATACTTGTGGCACTGTATAAGGTACAGCAACAAACCCAGAACTGACACGACCAAACTGTGAGGTCATGTTGTCTCCTTCCACATTGACGATCATGCCATGCAAGCTCCCAGTTGTACTGCTCATCAGCATGAGGGTGTGCAGCTTCCCTGTAGGGGGACAACAAAGACTGAGCCTGTGACATACAGTAATGCTAAAGAGATTTAATTTATCTGCATTGTGATTTATTTGAATGCGCTCTTTGTTGTAAAGATGCATGACTGCCCTGGTGCATCTACTCACCCCTTGCTGCATTCATCATGCTGACTCTATGTGGTTGATATACCACTAAAGTGCCAGCAGTTAATTGAGAGTGTTTTATCAGTACATCATGACGATTAATATAGCATTAAACTCAGTATTTAAAGCACCATGCAACTTTGTGTGGTTTTACACAGGTTGAGTGCATATAATGTATACAGCAGTATAATTCCCATTATATGACATCTTAACTTTATCCTTGTTATGTATACCCTAAAAGGTAGGTCAACCGTATTGAAAACTAGGCAGTTTATAGAATTTTATGCTTTGATATCATAATTGTGGGAAAATTCATGCATTGCCTATAAAATTACTTGTTCCTGACTAAGTTCATCTGGGGCCCATATTGTTTGCTGGCTGGGTATATTGGGCATTGTTGGATGGGTACTCACCATCAAAGTCGCTGGGTTGGGGATTGACCTTGTTCATTATCATTGTGTAAGTTGTCAGGGCTCCTGGTCTGATGTCAGACGTAGTTGTAGTAACAGCCGTTGGGTGAATTGGATCCACATAATAGTCTCTTGGCCTATGAAATGATGGTGGGTAAATCGATTGAATTACTATTCTATTCTATTCTATTCTATTCTAGGTAAATTGAGTATGTCAGACCATGCAATCTTACTATAATATAACTCAATACATATTCAACTGTCAGTATAACATATACAAGAAGACATACTCAAGGTGGAGTTATTGTGTACATCCCACAGTTATAGGGAAAAGCACCACTAGTTCGGCGAACACGCAGAAAAACGCTTAGGTCCACTTCATTTGGTAAAAAGTCTACCCTGGGAAGGACCACCTGGAGGGCTACAAATATCAAGTAAGGAGCTCCCAGTTTATGACATAAAAACATTATATAATATACACCCACCATCAAAAATCATAAAAAAATAAACACAAAGGCACACACGTGTTAGTCTGTTGAAGGGTTATTTCACTTGTTGAAGGTGAGGCTGCAAATACGGCCCCACCTTCAACTTGTGAATTAACCCTGTCAACAGACTAAAACTTGTGAAGCTTTGTCTATATATTGTTAGGGTAAGGAAGGTGAAATACTTTCTGGATAATGAGACACCTGTGACTAGATAACTATGGAACATTAAAAAGATATAGTCAGACATAATGGCAGGTACACTTGCAGTATGTAAGTAAGATGCATTCTGTAGCAGCACAAACAGTTCGTTACATGACTTACCATCCTGCACCAAACTTGCACAGTTCTGTCCATGTTCAAATAATGATATAGCATATGCATCGTACAAAGCATTCACCCATGAGAAGGCAATAGGACCTAGATGTGTCAAGATAAAGAAGTAAATGACGTAAAAGGACCTGCATGTGTCAAACAAAAGGAAGTAAGAACATAGTACATTAATAATACTAAGCAGCCTTTTAAGGGATAGTCAGTAAAACTTTTACACACTATCTATATGGTACTGAAACTATGATATTTGGCTACAATATATTCCTTAGTGAATTTCCTCTGTATAAACACCCTTAACATACTGTTTAAATGTATTGTTATCTTTCATCGTTGCTAATGCTATATGAAATGTTAACATATTGTTCTATAACTACTGTGACGACTTATATTGGTAGGTCTTTCATACCAGGCATTGGCTGAAGGCCTTCCAAGACTGTTTTTTCAACACAATATCTATGTACAAACTCGATCTATTTATGAAATGTAACAGTTACAACTACTAGTTTGATAGAGCATATAAGTGAGAAATCATGTTGTCAGCCACACACATGTGGATGGACACCTATTCTCACCATACTCTATTCATTGAAATAAACACATCGAAATCTTTTCAAAGGGAAAGAAAATGAGAAAAGAGTCCTATATGTTTAACCAATAAAACTGTAAAATGTATCTTATGGTAGATGAATATATTACCCTGTAGTTGGTGCCTCTCAGCAAAGTCAGTGACATTGAAGACTGAGGGGATGCGCTCTACAAACAGCCGTCTGGTCTGTCTGTACAGCATGAACGCAGCCGGACTGGGAGAGTTGTGGAAGTTTTTGTGGCCATTATAGACAGACAGGTGCTGAAATAGACATGGGGACTTATTTATCTTATAGTACTAGAGTAAGCTTCTGTCAGACTAGAACATAAAGAATTTAAAGTTTACTGATGTTGCTGTTTAGTACAATTTATCATAGGTTATAGGAATGCACCTTTCCTCTGGTTAAGTTATAGAATTTATAACTACCAACAAGCATATACTGTTATCACAGGTTAACCTCCTTAGCCTTTAAACTTGAGACATGGGCCTAGGCCTAATAGGCACAGTGGATGGAGCCTACACCACCTAGTCTAGCCTGGTAGATTTCTTTTATATTTCAATTCTAATATTTCAAATATGCAGGCCTAGATTCATTAAAGGACATTATGTTGCCACGCAGCGGAAGCAAGAAAAAAAAATGTGGTCAAAGCAACATTTTTCTTCCTTACATATGCCCCAAAAGCTTGAAGAATGGATTTTAGTACAACATGTAATTAACACTCATTGAGGTGAAGACTGACTACAAAGATTGATTTGGGAATTGCAACCTACCAGTCCATTGGCCACATCGTTACCCTGTATGTTTACAACAACATGTTCTGGTCTTCCATCATTTACGGCACGGGAGATGAGAGTGAAGAGTTCCCCATCGTTGTAGTCCCAGTGGTAGGTGGGCTGTTCACGCAGGTCCCAGGAGGGGTAGGCATGGTCAGACAGAGGGTCAACGAAAAAACGCTTCTCATTGGGATAGTTGTAAGTATGGTCACACCCAGTGTAACTGCCTGAAAATGTAAAACATTCTTTGAAACCATACAGGACAATAAATCTCATGCTAAATCGTAAATCCATCTACAGAATTGAATGGCAACATTTTTGTAATAATTTACAGATATCAAAATTCACTGGTTGGTTTAGGGGACGAGGGGAGTGGAGAGTAAAATGAGGAATCCTTTTCTTAAAGATTAACCTTCAAAGATGATACCCAATACTTCATTTGTCACAGTTCCAGCAAGCATTTGTGCATCATGCCAAGTGTGAGTGCATCAGTCCCAAAACTCAACACAATGCATGAATGCAGCAAGTTACTCAGCAGGTGGCAATAAAGGGTTAAGTGCATTCTACATAATAATGATGTACATCAACCTACCTGCAGGAGAGACATATTCAATGCCCAGAAAACGGTCTATGTTGGACAGGTCAGGAGACTGTACTCCCAGTGCCAGTTGTGCCCGGGACCGAGGCTCAGTTACTGTGTTATACTGAAAACAGTTGATACTGAATCTGTTCTGCGGGGGGCAACGTGTGAAGTAAGCTTCACCATATGGAGAGTTGCATGTGTCCAGTGCACGAGTACGGATCTCTGCCAAACACAGGTCCAGGTTACCAGGTATGTTACGCTGACGACACACAGTGCGCTCCTGACTGGAAACACCTGCAATAATGTATCATAAAATGTGACACAATCTGTAAAAAAGGCCCTTAGTGCAGGTTTAACTAAGGTCCCTTTTCAAAGCATGTGTTACAAATTCAAAATTGTTGACCATGAATTGGTAATTATTGTCCTTTTACACTTTTATAGACTTATTAGTTTAACTGCAGTAAGTTTCTTTTCAAAATTCTTCATAAAATGAAGGACTTCAATGTGAAGATGGTCAAGGAACAAACATAAAAACATGAAACTAATTCCAGATGAATTGAGATCTACTATTGAACTACAGTAAAATGATATAATCATGTACGCACCTTTGAATGGTGGCAGTAAAATGGCCAGGGCGAGTAGGATGAGCGTGGCCATGATGCTGCGTGTGAGGTGACTACTCTTGCTGCTGCTGCTGCTGCTGTGAACAGACTCCTTATGTACTAACCCTTCAATATACACATAGTGCTTTATAGCTTCACTCTCATGCCAATTGTTATTTGACGAGAAAAGTACGATGTAAACTACATATAGACACTTGATGAACCTACAGGGTTGATACACTCCTCAAGGGTGAATAAAGCATGAAAGAAGCCCTAGTAAATAGACTCACAAGAGCTGCATTCGTGAATCACAACAACAAAGGGCATAGTGCATTAAAGCACTATGACCCCTAGAGGGTTAGCTTGCACATGACCCCTCACATGTTATCATCAATTCATTATAATACTATTTCCCAAAATCCGGTAAACAAGTGGTTAGTTTGGATGTCATTATATCATGTTGATGCTATTGTCAACCTGCTGAAGGCTCCTCACAAGTTTCTCAACGTTGTCCACATACTCAGTGTGCCCGCATGCATCTTTACAACCAGAGGTTTTAGTGTACTCCATTAGTCATGTGACTATAAAGTGTATGGTTTTGTATAATCTAATCAACAGCAATGACTTATCATTTAGTGAGCATGAAATGTAGCATGTCCTTGGTATAGGGGCAATTAGCTCTCCCTCTCTGCAGATCATGTCATAGGTACCTTTTATGCATAGATTCTATTGAAGATAGAATCCTCTCCATAAGCGGGATGGTATTTTCAATTTTTTGGGAAAGAGGCTCCGCATTAACAATCATGCAATGGTGGCATGACACAACACAGTTCTACCATCCACAGTACTTCTACTGTACTGTAGTTACATCTCATACACACAAAGCTTCACTATCATAATCGTAGTATTTTATGTTGGTTAGAAATGTTTTATTCAGACTTTCCCCAAAATTCTGGTCCTGCTGTATTACACAAAGGAATTGTAATTGTTTTAAAACATATTTAATGCCTGAAGAATCTTAACATTATACAGTATGTTATGATTCTATATGCAAGGTCACCATCTGATGGAGAAAGATCAGATAGTCAAGTGTTAATGTACATTTTGGGATTCAATTAATGAATCTGTGAATACACTCAGAGTCAGAATCATGATTTATCAAAAGGTTCGTCAAAGGCAAACTACATATTTGTATTTTGGAGCTACTTATTTGTCAAGATAACTCATGAATACTTAGTAATCATTAAAGACTTAGAAAAAAATTAAGATGTTTCTTGTGTAGGGGCACGAATAATACCTGTACATATAAGGTCCGTGGAGTCAGAGCGGTAAGTGCCTCCAACGGACACTAGGTGGCAACACCTAAGCCATGTCCTTTCGGTTATCCGGTAGCGGAGCCAGGCAGGGCACTCCAGACGGCGCTACGGAGGAGTGCCACGTCGACACTGCTTGGTCCGCGCTCAGGGTATATAAGAGGCCGAGGTTGGCTACCTCAGGGAGTTCGTCCCAGGACGAGCTCTGACCCACACCTTTCGTACCTTCGCTTTGATAGGGGCACCTACACCCCTCCCACATTATGGCTCCTGCACCAGCCATGCTGGCTCAGGGCTTGACTGTCCGGTATTGCTAAGACTTCGAACTATCGATAGAATCCTGTGTGTCTTCGAATGGTTGAAAGACCAAGTGAACCGAGTAGAAACCTTCGTGTACTTTTGAGGCTGTGATCGAATAAAAACCTGTTGCATTCAAACCGAATTTGGAACCTGTGTTCGCGTTATACGCATATGAAACCCCTACATTGGTGCCGTGACCAGTTCGGGTGAAACACAGAATAGCACAGTCGGTTAGGGTGAACATGGCTGAACAAGCAAAGGGTGGAGCGTCCCTTCATCCTATTTTGAGTCCGGATCCGGAGGTGGTAGCAGCCCCTGAGAAACACTATGGGCCAAGCCGTTCGAGTTCGACACCAGAACCAAGGAGAGGCAATCCTGATACTATTCGAAAAGATCTGGGGTCAAACCTAGAGGATTCTTTGTTTGAAACTGGCGGTTCGAAGAGGCACATTGCTCCTATGCCAACACAGGGCATGAGCATGCTGCATGCTGAACGACACCAGCGGCAGGAAGTGACACGTCGTCATTTCGCCGAAGAGAAGAATCGATTCGAGGAAGAAAGGATTGCAGAGATGGACAGGATGAATGAAGAGTTTGAAGCTTTGAGTCATCGGTTGGTACAGCTCCGAAACAAGAATGAAGATTTAGACGGGGCGACAATGGAGAAACAGAACCGCTTAGACACAACGAAAGCGGAACTGGAACATATGGAAGACCAGTTCTCTCATCAGCAGAATGTCTTGCGGCGACGTACTGAGGCTCTTGAACAACGTCAAGATAAGACCATACAAGATTCGGACGAGCTCCATGATACGATCCGAGAGGCAACCAAGGCGATGATGGAAGAAAAGGATCGTCTGATCCGGGAAGTGAAAGATTTACAGAAGAAACGAGAAGAGGAGTCAACTCGAAGTGGCCATTCGGGGTTCGATCATGTCAGTGGTGGCATATACAACTCGGCATCTGGTGGGGGTGGTGCCGCTGCCTCAACCGGAGGGAGACCGAAACGGGTGACCATTGATACAGGTGATTCGGATGGAAGATCTTCACGGCGTGACCAACGCCCAACGTCATATGATGACGACTATTCGAATCCTCCCAGCCGTTCGAGCTCTCGAGAGAGACCAAGCCGTCCGGGTTCGAATGATGGATCTTCGAGATCCGATCCGAACGAGCGTTCGAGTGGGCCCTCAAGGAGGTCAGGGAGATCTCCTACAAATGCAGGTAGACGAGTCTCTCGACGCGAATCAATGTCCCCTGGGATGAAATTGATTTATGATTCGAACCCCTGCATTGCTGAAATGGGAGTTGACTATGTTAGCAGACAAGCTGATAATGCTGATATCGTTGACTGGAGCATTGAGCAGTCTTTTCTGTTGCAAAGAGACAACCACAACGCTGCTAGACGCACTGCAAGCACTCCGGTTCCGTTCACAGGCAGACAGCCATGGCAGGACTGGTTTGCAGACTTCATGGACGATATGAGGTATAATCGGTGGTCAGAGGAGGAATCGTTGGACGAGCTTCTTCGGGCATTGAGAAATGGCCCCGGAAAGCTAGCTGTTTCGAGATGGAGAACGATGCATGGTACCGGATCGTTTACCCAATTGGTGGAATGCGCCAGTTATCTGATCGGTAATGTGGGTAATGAGGATCCGCTTCGATTGTTTCGGAAACGGACTCAAAAACCAAACGAGTCGCACCGTGTGTTCGGTCTAGAATTGCAGGCTCTCTTGCAAAGGGCTAGACCAAGATGGCAGTTAGATGACCCACAGTTCCTAGATGATTTGTTCTCGCAATTCATTGAGGGATTAAGGGATTCTGATGAACAGACCGCAGCATGTAATAGTTGGAAGGCTGGAACTTCTCTCACTGATTTGTTCATGGCCATAGAAGACTATGACAGGAAACGGCATCTGCTATCTTCGAGAGTACTTTCGAGAACTTCCAGTATGGTACAAGACCCACCAGCCTCTGATACAGAGGAAGGTGATTCTGGAAGGGAGGAGGAGATTGGCGCAGTTGCTCAAAAGAACAGCGGCAAATCTTATTCCAATTCGAGTTCGAAGCGCTATCCGAAGGCTGACAGGAAAACACCACCTGTGACCCCAGGAGCTACAAGCGCACCTTCGACTACATCCTCAACTCCCAGTTCTATGGAAGAACTTTTGTTAAGGTTGACTGACTTGATGTCTGGAAACCAGCAATCAACAGGGAGGAATTCGAAGCCGAGAGTGGACAAGACCACTAGGAAGTGTTACAGGTGTCAGGCCCTGGGACACTTTGCTGCAGAATGCCCAGCTGAGAAGCCGGTACCAAAGCCTGAGGAGAAGAAAACGGAAAACTAGAGGGGGTTGCTCGGGATGGCAAGGTAGTGACCCCTAAGGTGAATGAAAGCCAGCTTATCGCCAGCGGTGCAAGCGAGGAAGTCCGAGGTGCAGTAGAGATTGGAAGCTTAGAGGAGGGGCCTGATCAGTCCCTTCTAAGTATGTCCAATGAACCCAGAAAAGTAGACATCCGAGGAGGAAGTACTGGGGAAGCGGCAAATTGGATACAGGAGCTGGAAGTAGTCAGCAGTGCCCGATTGTCCCCGGATCATCCCTGTTTGAAGCACTTGAAACGACGGGGAGTAGATCTTGGTGTCACTAAGGATTTCGAACGTTTCACCGTTAACCCATCACCACTGGATGGGAAGAGGTGGTATTTGACTGTAGCAGTGAATGGAAGGTCTGCGGAATTCCTAGTGGATACTGGAGCTAGTCACTCCATGATCTCTAAGAGATTCCATGACCTTGTAGCCGATGAACCAGATAACTTCACAACGAGGGTAAAAGCTCATTCGGCCGACGGTAGCTGCATGCAGACGTTTGGTAAAGCATTTTTCGAAATCAATATAGGTGGACAGGATTATCTCCTGTCACCTACTATTGCTGATCTGAGTGATGATGGCATCATCGGATTAGATTTCGCTGCGTTGTACGGGGCAATGTTGGAACCTTGTAGGGGGATGTTAAAGATAGAACATCCGTACAAGGTGGCCGTGCAATGCGTGTTGAGGAAGGTATCTTCTGTAGCCTCGGTGGTACAGACGGTTAAGATACCCCCAGGACAGACATGTGATGTGCTGTTTTCGAGTGACAGTATCTTCCGAGATCAGATGGCGGTGGTTGAACCCGATGTGGTGAGACTTGCATCAATTGGACTCGAGAGTGCAGATACTTTCGTAGGCAGTGGCAGCAGGAATTTAATTCCTATTTCGAATCCTGGTGGTGAAGTCCGTTATCTGATAAAAGGTACTCCCGTGGGGCAGGTGATCGTTGCACAGGCAAGCACCAGTATACTCTCAGAAGATACCAAACCGAACCTTGAAGGGATGTTCGATTTGCGTCCGGAACTTCAGAAGTTGGTGGACGATTCGAGCTTGGTGACGGGGGACCAGAAAGATCAGTTGAGACGGGTATTGGTGGAATATGATGCAGCCTTCGGGGAGCCCACTGGTTTGGGGCGAACTGATATGGTGCTACATTCCATCACTACAGAGGACGCTGTACCTTTCAAAATCCCTTACAGACGCCTACCTTTGAAGAAGAAATTGATGGCCGAGAAGGAAATCGCTGATCAGCTGAGATTAGGGGTGATTGTTCCCAGCACTAGCCCCTGGTCCAGTCCTGTTCAGATGGTGACTAAGAAAGACGGCACAATTCGCTTCTGCATCGATTATCGAAAATTGAATGGTTGTACTAAGAAAAACTCCTATCCTCTCCCCCGTATAGACGAGACTATTGATTCCCTGGGCGGAAACCAATGGTTCTGTACGCTGGATTTGCAATCCGGATACTGGCAGGTTGGAATGAAGGAAGAGGATCAGGAAAAGACAGCTTTTTCGAGCCATGTCGGTCTTTTCCAGTACAATGTGATGCCGTTCGGATTGTGTAACGCCCCTGCAACATTCGAAGCCATGATGGAATCTCTGTTGAGTGATCTGTTGTGGAAGGAGTGTTTGGTGTACCTGGACGACGTAATTGTCTTTGGGAAGACCTTCGAATCGTGCCTGGCTACTCTAGTCAAAATTTTAGAGAGGTTGATAACCAATGGTTTGAAATTGAAACCAAAGAAGTGTCACCTATTTAGGACTTCCATTAACTATCTCGGTCGGATAATATCCACTGAGGGAGTTAAAGCAGATCCTGAGAAACTAGATGTTGTGTCGGAATGGGAAAAGCCAGAGGGACCTAAAGACATACGGTCCTTTCTGGGCTTCTGTAGTTACTACAGGGACTTCCTACCGGGGTATGCCAGAATAGCTCAGCCTATGCAGGCTCTAGCTCACTGGACTCCGGGTAGAAGGAAGGAGCCTTTCCCATGGGGTCCGGAACAAGATCTAGCATTCGAAGCCGTGAAGAACCTATTTCGAACCACCCCAGTTTTGAAATATCCAACAGCTGATGGACATTTCATACTGGACACAGACGCCAGTAACGACAGTATAGGTGCTGCTCTGTCCCAGATGCAAGGGGGGATAGAAGTGCCACTGGCTTTCGCTAGTAATACCCTCAATAAGGCTCAGAGGAATTACTGTACCACTAAGCGCGAATTGTTGGCGGTAGTGGTGTATACGAAGAAGTTTAAGCACTTCCTTTGGGGAGGTGACTTTACTTTACGGACAGATCACTCCTCCCTAAGGTGGCTGTTGAACTTTAAGGAAGCAGAAGGAATGATCGGTCGATGGCTAACCCATTTGTCCGAGTTCGGGTTGGAAAATAGCCAAATCCAACATAGAGCAGGGAGCAAGCATATCAATGCTGACGCCCTTTCGAGAAGACCCATACGGAAATGTTCTAGAATGGATTGTGATGATTGTGGAGCCCATAACGCTGTAATAGCTGGAGTTTGAATGCCGTATGATGTAGGACATTCTAAAGCAATGGAATGGTCCACAGAAACTATCAGGCAATTCCAGAAGGGTGATGCTGTCATGTCAAGACTAATACAACAGGTCTCCAGTGGTGCCCAACCACAAAGACCAGCCATTTCGATTGAGAACCGAGAAATGAGACAGCTACTTGCTCAATGGTCTGAGCTAACTGTTGTTGACGGTATCTTATGTAGGTGGAAGATAACACCGTACAAGACCAAAATTCAGCAAATCGTGATACCCACAGCTATGCGAAGGGATATCATGTATTTCGTACACGGACACCAGACCAGTGGACATTTTGGAAAGAAGCGCTCCCTTGCGCGACTCTCCAGAAGGTATTACTGGCCTGGCATGAGTAAAGATCTGCTTAGGTGGATCTCTACTTGTCCAGATTGTTGTCTGAGCAAACCAGGTGAAGGCCTGGGGAAGTTGCCACTAACTCAAGAGCTTTGGGGAGTTAGATTTGCACGCATAGCGGTTGATATCATTAGTGGCCTTAAAACCACTCCTGATGGAAACACGTGCATGATGGTGATCTCTGACTACTATTCGAAGTACACTAGAGTGTTTCCTCTGAAAGATCATAAGGCTCATACATGTGCTCGTGCATTTGTAAAGGGTTGGGTGCTTCATCTAGGCGTACCCTTGATGTTGCATAGTGATCAAGGCAGAGAATTCGAATCCGAGTTATGGGCAGCAATGTGCCATAACCTTGCTATATGCAAAACCAGAACGAATCCGTACAGGCCTCAGTCTGATGGTCAAGTAGAAAGGTTCAACAGAACCTTGATACAAGTCCTGAAGCCTCTGGTCAACAGTCAGATGGATGATTGGGACGAGCAATGCGAGTTTGTGGTACATGCTTATAATAGTACGGTGCATGCTTCCACCGGTTGTTCCCCCAATCTGTTAGTATTCGGAGAGGACTTGATTATGCCTGCTGACTTGGTGTTTGGCGTAGCTGGGATAAACGCTGAAATACCCTGTCAGGTGATGTTCGTGGAGGCATTGAGGGATCAATTCAAGTCCGCATACGAGATGGTTCGATGTGAGCTAAGCAAATCTGCTTCATGGCAAAAAGTGGGCTATGACGTAGATTTGAAACTTAGGTCCTTTCGAGTAGGGGATGAAGTAGTTAGGCTACACGACCCCCTACAGCAGTTGAAGCTGTCACCCAACTGGGATGGTCCATTTACTGTGGTTCGGATTGTTTCAGAATCTACAGTGGTGATCAAATCCTTGTTGGGACGCTTGTATAAATCCAATGTAGCTCGTCTACGTCGGTGGCAGGGTGATGCTTCAGCGCATTCGAAGTCAGGAGAGCATTCGAAGTCAGAGGACACTGAGCGGAGAGCGACCACCCCGGAACGACGTGGTCCTGGTAGACCTAGGAAACTAGTGATACCCTCAGATGAGAAGAAACCTATGCCTCCTGGTATTGGTAAATTAAAGCGGGGCCGGGGTAGGCCTAAAAAAAATTTACCAATTCGAGCTTCTAGCAAGAAGGATAAAAAGTGCGTAAAAAAAGTCTCGGCAAATGAAGGTCTGAAGGGGAGGAGGGCTGTCCAATTGACTACTGGACATCCTGTCGAATCTTCCCGGACGACCAGGTCTAAAGAACCCAAGGTAGGGTTAAGGCGCAGTCCACGGCATAACCGGGGGATTGCTGTGACCTAATTTGTATACACAACAAGAAGTTTCGATCCCATGATGGTAGTACAGACCTAATTGCTGTCGAGTGAGCAGAACTAGGGTGGGTGTTGATCATGAACGTCCCTGAGGGTGGCAGACGGATCTATCCGGCGGGTATTCTTATGTTACCCGTAATGACATTTGCCTACACTCCTGAAGAATTCATGATTAGTGGTACCCCTGGTCCTGTGGAACTGACTCAATAAGGATTACACTCCGGTGAGCTACCCATTCGATTAGTGGCGGGAAACGCGAGCGTCTCCCGCCGCGTTATCCGTTAGAAAAGGGCTATCCGGTGAGGCGTGAATGCTGATTGGTTGACCTTCGCTCCCGCGGCGGGCGTGGCATCGCGAGACAAGAAGGGCGGTCGCCATATTGGATCAGTGCCAAGAAGACGCGCGGACGCTGCAGGGCAAAGGAGGAGGAAGAAGGGTCTTGTTATCGACCAAAAGTCTCCAAAACCACATCATAATACGCCCCAACCTGGTTAGTTCCCGCTCATAGTGTCATTTGGACACGCGGAGCTTCGTACGCCGCAAATCTTCGATTTTAAACTTCGTTTTCGTCGAAAACTTTCGACTTCGATGGAGGAGCAGTACACCCCCGGTGAGGGCCTCCAGTCCGACGAGCTAGATCTGTTCGGGATGGATGATGGCCAATTCGACAATGCTCAGGAATCGGATTATGAATCCGCCTCCGAATCCACCGGGAGTGTAGTTACCGTCCGTGTGGCGGGGATCGGCTCCTATTCGACGGCTGAGCGGGACAGCATGGCCATGCCACCCCCGGCTACAGTCAACCTGGGGCCGTTGCCGTGGCGCAATACCCCAAAACGTGTTGCTTCGAAGGACATTGACAATTCCGCATCAACCCGGCTTAACGCAGCAGGTGATGAGGAGGAAGACGAGATGCCGGAGTTAGAGGAGGTAAGTCAGAAATTGCCCATTCAAGCAGTGTCTGACGAGGAGATGGAAGACGTTGTACGAAAAATTGCTGGCCCAGCAACAACTTATCGAGGTGCTGGAATGCGATTCGCCATTCGATTCCTCGCTGAAACTACATCCCACACTGATGTCGATGATGTTGGACAGGCTGGGAGATGAGGGCTTCTATCGTTACGATCCCACCTGGTTAGACAGTTACGGAGGGGCGATTCGAGGAGCTTTCAAGAATGGAATCTTCAGTGACATTTTGTTAGAATGTGGTACGAACTTTCGAAATCTCCAACGAGCCAAACGAATGAAGGAATCAGTGCCCTCAAGTGATGGGAGCACCACAAGTATGAAGGGGAAGAAAAAGAAACTCACCAAAACCAGAGGTAGTCGTAAAACTTCCAAAACTAGTACTCCTCCATCTACTCCGTCCATGTCTGAAGTATCCGAAGCTGCCCTGGCTCAGTCCGAGTGCTCTTCGAGTACTCCCCATACCACGTCATTCGAAGAACCAACTACTACAACTGGGACTACTGAGTCTCAATCTGAATCTCTTCCGAAAGCCCCGGGACCTTCACCAGTCCCATTCGAAAAGGATCCAGCTATCGTGGAGTTGACTCCGATGGAGATCAATTCGGATACCTCAGGATCAGTTGAGCAGGAAGCTCGTTATGCTCAGGTGGTCAGAGAATCCGATGAACTCAGGGCAGCCAATGAACAGTTACGGTTAACTCTGGAAGCTATGCAAGCTGCCCCCAGAACTCCAATGACTCGAGCCCAGTCCCGGAAGAACCCCAATCCACAGCAGAAGGGACGGTCCGTGTCCGACGCTTCGGATGTGGAGGAGGTCCCATTCGAACTTCCTAAGAGCCAGAAACGGAAGGCAAAGAAGAGTGAGGCACGACAGCCCTGTGTCCCTCATCCTTTGCCTCCCCAAACTACTGCGATTAACATGTCCCCAACTGTGAGGTTGGTGGATGTGGTATCCAGTACAGCTTCCACTCCTTCGACGCCTCCTAGGGCACCCGCCAAGACGCTTTCGACCCCTCCAACAACCCCGACCAAGACTCCAGTGCAGGTTGCCATACCTGTATCCCCATCTACGTCCTCCGAATCGGGACATTCGAACACGTCACCTGTGGTTTCTTCGCCCCCTCCAGCTGCTGGGGCAAACGCCTCAGTAGACGTTCCAAGTTCTCGGGCGGAAGAAATGATCTGGCGCAATGCCACCGGGGGCTTCAAGAAATTTAGGCCCGAATGCATGGAACATTGCAAACGATCCAGGGATATGTATTCCTGTCCCAAAGCAACGGACTATGAGGGGCTGTCTGATGACGAGGAATGGATGAGGTCCAATATGACTTCACCCAGTACCTTCGCATGGACAGAAAACTGGTTCAATCGGCTGCATGATCGAAAACAGTTCCCCGAGTCCTACTACAACCATGAGGGACGCCCCAAAATTCGATGGGCTATGGCCCAGTACAAGGAAGGGGTAAGGGAGGATTGTCCATTCGATTCCTGTCGCACCTACTTTGCAAACGAGAACCGCCCCATGCCTACTCGTCTTCGATTCATGCGGCATCTGGTTGAATGCCACATGCACCATCGTGCGATGTACGTCTGCGCTGACACTGGCAAAGCAAACAAAAAGTGTTCGGGACTGTGGACCACCCGAAGAGGCAGAATGATCGAACCCCTGATACAAGGTCATGGCCAAGCCATGATGTTGGCCAGAAAGAACGTAGGAGATCTCCATGCAACCCTGGTGGCAGGCCTAGCCAAAGTAAAGTTCGACAGCATCACGATTGAGACCTTCCAATTCGGAAAGGTCCAGGTGACCAGGAATTCGAAGCAGTCAGCTGTCTTCCAGCGTACAGATCAATGTGGTCGACTGGACCTGAACAGCACCTTGTGCCAGGAGTTGTACGACTGGAGAGCGGCCAACCCCCTTACGGGGAAACGAAGTGAAACCAGGAGTCCGGCCACTTCCGAACCTGACTGTAAAAAGGTCAAATCTGAGGTTCCGGCTCCGAGGGCTCCAACTGCAGCACGAGGGCGCGCGACAACGATTGAGCACCGGTCCCCACTACAGGACTTGCGTCCTGACTATGGTCCAGACTTCTCGGCCCCCAGGGGTCGGTCCCAACTACAAACCCTTCGTCCTCTGACTCCTGGTAACCTGGCTAGCAGGGCTGAGTACCCTTCGATGAACTCCCCTGGTCCGGAAGTACAGACTGAGAGGGATCCGTACAAAAATCTCCCCACGGTTATCTCTGTAGAGGATGCCCTTCGCCAACCGGACTCCCGGAACGTGGAAATGGGGGATTCGGATCACTTTGTGCTGCCTGGGAAAAAGGACTTGGTGGTGACGACCACCATTCTCACTCCTCGGGCAGTAGACGAGGTGAAACCGAAGGCTGACAGTTCTACAAAGTCGGTGGGGCGTAAGACCCCTGCTACTAGTGCGAATTCATCATTCATGCAAACTGAGTCAGTGGTGGACCCGGTTCCAGTGACCACTTCGAACCCAGTTACCACCACACCAACGACAACTACTAGAGGAGGGAAAGCAGCAACTGTCGCTGACACCGTGCTCACCACCACTACCACCACAGCCACCGTGCCTTTTAGGCCCAACGTTCGTGAAGAACCGGCAGTTGATCCGAATAGGTGGTATGAACTGATGATAAGTGGTGAGAACATTCGTCCGAGGGTACAGTTTCCAAAGGACTACTTCGAGCCTGTGAAGGCTCCTGATGCAGTGTTGCATAAGGAGCTATATGAACGATGGCTGCATGAACACCTAGCTGGCATGCAGCGATATGCCGCCTGTGTGGCAAGGGCATCAGCCGACTATGCCATCACCATGCAGGGCAAGGAGGTTGAGAGACTGAGGCAGATCTTCGAACAACAACGGATTGACGAACAGTCTGAGCCAGATAAGGTGATCGAACTCACCAAGCAGCTGGAACAATCGAAGAGGGAACTCTCAACGGCTCGTGCCTTCCAGAAAGCTGCGGAGGACACCTTGGACGATCAGGCCAACATTTTGAAGGCGCTGAACGTTAAGTTCATTCGAGTATTCGGGATAGGACTCACCCAATGGAGTGGGTCCCTCGAAGAGCTCCAGGGCTTGGTGAAGGACTTATAAGATGATTTGAGTGTTCGGTTGTTCAGTTGTATTTTTGATGACTTGTGCATATGAGGTTTCGATGATATGTTAATAAGTGTGTTCGTAATTATAAAACGTCCATGATTGAGGTCATGATTCGGGAAAAAAAACATAAACCAGGTGTGAAATGCATAATTGTCAAGAAATGTCTTCGTTGTCTAAAAAAAAAAAAAAAAAATGAAAAATAGTGTTCATACTTTAAAGAGTATAACTTATGCTGTATACTATGTTACCATTTAAGGTGTCCCATTTCGGGTCGACCATAATTTAAATGGCCAGCGTGGGAAAAAAATAAATGTGTAGAGTCCCCGAGGTTACACCTGATGATTCCCTGAAAGGGATGAAACATTCCAATAAAATACCAAAGCAAATACTGAACATTGGCATCCATGAACCAAATCTCAGCACCATGAGACCATACCATATATGGCATTTTAGAATTTATAGAAATGAAAGAGTTTCATTTCAATAAGGACCAACTAGGGCCCAAATCAAAATTAGATGTTCCCTGAAAGGGAATAGGTGCATTAAAAGAAAAGAAAAAGAGGGAGAATTTGACCTGAATCTCCTCTCAGCCAATGAGAACACAGCATTTGGTATCACCTGACCTGTCACAAGCCTGGAGCGGCAAAACCGAACCTACCTGTGTCAGAAGGAATGTAGTGTTGGGACACCACAGTGCCTCGTCCACCTCAAATTACTACATTCCTTGGTTATAAGAGTTAATGTCACACCTATGTTCGCCCACATAAATATTTTCGAGCCATTACTTCTGTGTCATTCAGTCCTAATAAGTCACATATCGTGCACTCTTAACCTACCTTAATATGATTAATGTAGTAATCAATATTGTATCTCAACAAAAACCATACAGATCTGTGATCACTGTAGTTAGAAATAGTATAGAACATATATATTTGTATATATTCATATCTTTATTAAAGATGGATACTCACGTATCTATCTTGTCGTTATGGTGTTGGTTCTGTAAGATCCCTGTTATGTACATAGAGATGTAAGTGTTGTTTGGTGTAACAGGTCAGTCTAAATCTAAAATTGTACTTTCTACATGTATGTGTAAAACGTATGTCGTACCTTTGAATGTACCCCGGTATTGTCATCATGTACACTGATATTATTCTCCTATATTCGAGTATATTATATTATATCAGATGTATTTCGACCCTTGTTGTAATCTGGTGGGGGTGATGTAGGGGCACGAATAATACGTGTACATATAAGGTCCGTGGAGTCAGAGCGGTAAGTGCCTCCAACGGACACTAGGTGGCAACACCTAAGCCATGTCCTTTCGGTTATCCGGTAGCGGAGCCAGACAGGGCACTCCAGACGGCGCTACGGAGGAGTGCCACGTCGACACTGCTTGGTCCGCGCTCAGGGTATATAAGAGGCCGAGGTTGGCTACCTCAGGGAGTTCGTCCCAGGACGAGCTCTGACCCACACCTTTCGTACCTTCGCTTTGATAGGGGCACCTACACCCCTCCCACATTATGGCTCCTGCACCAGCCATGCTGGCTCAGGGCTTGACTGTCCGGTATTGCTAAGACTTCGAACTATCGATAGAATCCTGTGTGTCTTCGAATGGTTGAAAGACCAAGTGAACCGAGTAGAAACCTCCGTGTACTTTTGAGGCTGTGATCGAATAAAAACCTGTTGCATTCAAACCGAATTTGGAACCTGTGTTCGCGTTATACGCATATGAAACCCCTACACTTGCATTAGCAGAAAAATGAGGTATAATTTGAGGTGTAGGAGCTGAGAACGTGATTGGGGGCAGTGGGATTGACAGCCGCCCTGTCTATATCTAAGGCCACCTTTTTTCTTTTTTACTTGGATTACAGGCTTTTGCACCAAATATTTTGGGGGCGGGGCGCAAAAGAAAAAAAGTTTTTTTAAGGGAGACGTTAGGTGCCAGAGCTTCCAAGTGGTCAGGGGCAAAAATTTAAAAATGAATAAATAGAATAAAATCCCTTTTTTTGGCAACCAAATGAAGATATATTCAGAAATGTCACCAGATTGAAAGGCCATGCTGAGTTTTTGTTGGTCAGCATATACTTTTCTTTTTTACGGTCAAATTCTCAAAAAATCCTGGGGCAGGGGTAAATTGCCCAGGTTCTATGATAGATAGAAAAAAATATTCTAAAAGTTTTACATTATCTGATTACGTTTCTTATATTCTAAATAATAGAAGAAAAGAAATTGACTTTTTAATAACTCTCCATTTTTTCTGTAGTCCCTACCCATGAATCACTTCCCCACTCACTGCCTCCCTCCTTCCCTCCACCCCTCTAGTCTATGTGAAGTGTGTGTGTTTGTCAGGGGAAGTGCAAATTTACAAAGTATGCTATTAAGAACTGGGACGTAGCAAATAATATATAAAAGAAGAAAAATCTCATCTCTCATCATTTCCATGTACATGTCCATCTCTCACCAATTCCTTATACAGGTCACCTCTCTCACCGTCGCCTCTCTCTCGCCGACCAACTGTGGTCAAAGCCACATTTTTCTTGTTAAAATTCCACTTATATCCCTACACATCCATATTGTCCAGATACACTCACCCATTGGCCTGCTACACACACCCATTGTCCTGCTACACTCACCCATTGTCCTGCTACACTCACCCATTGTCCTGCTACACTCACCCATTATCCTGATACACTCACCCATAGTCCTGCTACACTCACCCATTGTCCTGATACACTCACCCATTGTCCTGCTACACTCACCCATTGTCCTGATACACTCACCCACTGTCCTGCTACACACACCCATTATCCTACTACACATGTCAATCATTCTGTACTCATAGATTTTAAAATCCTCGAAAATATGTACAGTGCAAATATTTATCCATATCATAATTATACAACCACATCTGATATATATATATATATATATATATATAATCATATCTAAGTTTTGTGTTTGGGGTCAACTTGTGACCTACTATGATTGTGAAACTGCATACCACTGGATGAATAAAGAAGATGATTGTAATCAGATAACTCCAGTATGAGCCCTTTGTTATTTTTCATAACAACATGATATACAGAGACCATGACAAATTATATATATTTCATCCAAATGTCATCCAAATCCTAGTCAGAATCAGGCTAGGCTAAAGTAAGGGAGGAAACTTATGTTGTAGTTAGCGTAATTGACACCAGATGCCGGTAGTCTATGAGAGGCAGGCCCTACCGCTGGGAATGAATGACAGGAGGCAGATACAGAGATAATCAACAATGGTCCCCCATCTGCCCACTTAGTGATATTTGACTACTATAAGACTACCATAAAACCTCTCGTATAAGCCATGAATCAGATCAGTGGTGCGGCTAATAGTATCGGCCCAGAGTCAGGGTGCGGCTTATACGTGAGTTTTTACTACTATGGTACAGCACGAAAGGCACCATAATCAGATCATCAGTGTGGCTTATAGGATCTGCCCAAACTCAAATACAAGAGTTAGGCTTATACTGGAGGTATTACGGTACCCTCATATAGCCAGCTCTATTATAAGTACTCTGGTTTTGTTTGGTTACTTATACTACACTTGGTCGGGAGACCAAAGGGAAATGACCAGGTATATAATACATACAAAGCAATCAAAGTAATTAGGAGTGGTATAAGCCAGTTTAAACACAACCAGAACCTTGTATTCATCATTGCCTAATGACTGAATACAGGACTGAATACAGTGATAAATACAGAGCTCTAACTGTGATATAACATTGCTACTTGAATGGTGAATCAATAAGTGGGTGCCCCAAGTCACAGGGTTATTTTAACGTGTTAATAATTTCTTAAATTGGATGACTTATTTATTCAAATCTCTTGGTAAGGTCGGATAAACTGAAATATACCATCTTTTCTTCATCAAGGATTATTCCATTCCAAATAGTCTAATTCAGAGCTGTGCAGCCTCCCTCTGTGCTTTGCATCATGGTGTATGAATAGCAACCCAAACAAGGCACACTGGTAATTTACTCACTAATGCTGCATTCATGTATTGTATAGCAAAGGGCATATTGTACTAAAGCACTATGAGGCCCTTAAAGACGTATATGCTGACATCCACAACTCACATGAGCTGGACTTATCTTTTATTGATGTTGTTTCTTTTATCCTCCATTTGCTGTCCCATGCTCGATATTCGCGTACTGTTAGAATAATCTATGAGGACAGCCTTATCTGTCTGAGGAGTGCTGTTTGTCACCTCAGCACCCAGCAGAGTCTCTGATACATAACATATGGCTGCTCCTTACAGGATGTGGGAGGAGAGTGTAAGAGGTTAAGGGGGCGTGAAAGGTGTAATCCATCCTCTGACACACAGGGAGACAGGACGGTAGGTAACTAGTCATATACTCTCAATTAATGGTATATGTCCATAAATAACTACATAGAAATTCAAAGTATGGGCTGAGTAATTTGTTGCCATATCGTGGCCTTGATATAAATTTCATATACTGACCTTGAACTTCTCCTACCTTAAATCATGTATGCATGTAAAGTAGTCTATGGTCACATGGAACATATTTATTTTCACCATATGGACGTTTATTAATTGTTGACATCTTTAGTGTCTCTTATACTGTTTCAGTGTTTAAGCTCTATTGTTTCAAATATCTTCAAAAGGGTCAAAGATGGATTATGAGCATCAAAATGTTTAGGCTTTGATGAGGTTCTGCAAGATGCAGACGATGAGAATTCCCAATAGGTTGCTTCTGGAGGCCTCTCCCTGGACACCCCCCTCCTTTTATTACACACATTCCAAATCCATTTTAAATATATTTCTGTGTATAAACTACTAATTAATACCCTTCCACTCAACCTAGTTTGCTAATCTAACTGATAGTTAGAATGAAGTTGTCCAATCATAATAGGCCTGATTTGGGTGTTTATTTTAATGTAATTTACTTTCGTTAGTAGTAACAGTATGATACACATTACGTAATAGGACTATTGCTAACAGTATGCATGGTATTGTTGTGTTTAGTCATGACTTCACTTGATTAACTAGTTTTGGTTGAATAATGATGTATGTGTGAGAGAGTGTGAGTGTGTGTATGGAAGGATAGATTGGTAGAAATTGGTAGATAGCGTATAATTAGTATTCTTGATATTAAGTACAGTTATGGCTTTAATGTGTTATGCCCTTCATCATAATAAATGCAGCCATATGGTGAGTTATCCTGCATTCAAGCATCATGTTGACTTCACAGGGTTGATACATTCCTTTTAAGAGCTGCATGATGCCGGTGATGGTGAGTTATAGATGATGCATCATTACAACAAATGTTTTAAAGTAGGTCGATACCATTAAAAAACGGACCACTGCGCATGCTTCTGCGCATCTAGCTTAAATATATCAGAATAACCTCATATTGGGTATGTTCATGCTGCTATGACCCCTCATTACTCATACAAATTTCTGGAAAATTAAGCATTTTATCAGACATTAAACTTTTGTATCATAATTGAAGGTTTTTTTTTTCATTTATTTTTCATTTCTGGCGTTTTTTTATTCACTGTATTTATGAACCTATAAATGACGTATGTTAGATTATTAAAGTGAATAGAGTGCTTTAAGTACATCCAAGGCCATATGATGAGGCATTTTTAGTTCACAATTATTATAGTTTTACCCAAAATGCAATACTTCCAATATTCAGTTTTTCACATTTTTGCATTACTTTTTTACTTCAAAGGCCCCTAACATCAAAATAAAGTGCAGGACCCTATGATAAAAATTACTCTTATCAGTTGGCAAATGATCCAAGGAAGCTTTGGGTGAAGTTTCAGAAAAACTTAATCTTTTTTACTATTAAATTTGATTGATTTTCTGTTTAATTAAGACAAATTAATCCAGATTTTCAACTAAACTCTTTTTTTTAACCCAGAATGCCAAGGCACAGGACCATGAAATTATTTTTTAAATAAAGAAAGACATCTAGGCATTCATCCTGTAATGTTTAATTTTTTTATGGGCGCTGATTATGACAGTATACAATCATGAAACTTGTGATATTATTTTCAGAATTTTTAGAGAAAAGTCAAAAAAGTTTATTTTTTCAAAATTCTGTTTTAAAAAAAAGTAGTTTCGGGGCCCCCCTATTTTCTTTTTCAAATATTTGTTGCAAATGATCTAAGGTATATCTGGGAAAAAAATTGGTGGAATTCTAAACTCTCTGAGTCAATGGTATCGACCTACCTTAAGGTGTTAATAAGTGACAATTTGTTTTTACTACGCAAGGTCGCAACATTTGCATATTGTATAGATATGTAGGGCAGTGCCATCTGCCTTTAATTGCAACTTCTTGAAGGGAGTGTTGTGGCATATTTGTGTATTTGGGCTCAAAGGCTTCACAATCATACTATAGACTGTAAAATATTGAAAATATTGAAATTTATAATAATAACTACCAGGCAATAAGCTGACTCAGAAAGGATGACTGACAAGTTTGAGCTGCTGGACGTAGAAAAAGGCTTACGGGCTGAAAGGCACAATGCTAAAGGGACTGAAGGAGAGCCTGGCCCAAAGGATCAGGCCGTTAAATTTCTAAGAAGATTTACAGGTGAGTCAGGTTATGGAAAAGTATAGTTGTCAATTTCTACAATCTCAAGTTTCGACTTTTGAATGCTGCATTTAGAACCATAACATAATACAAGTTATTTCGGCACATTCATGCATTTGAGCTCAAAGGCTATACAATCAGCTTTGGTTGACAGCTATTTAAAAGAATTCTCCATAATATGCTAAAAATCCAAACTGAAATTCTATAGACTATAAAAAATTGATAATATCATAGTACAATTATCAGAAACCAGATGGTGACGACAAGGGAGGGGGGGGTCGGTATTTATGTGCGAAATGATTTCTCATATTCTATGAGTAATTATGGACATTTCAATGTTAGCAGCAACGACATTGAAATGTTATGGACTGAAGTTATAAGAAATGGCAAGAAAAATGTTGTAGTAATCAATCTATATCGTCCGCCTGATGGAAATAAGGCTGCATTCATTGAGATGTTTAATGCCAAATTGTCGTTGGCCAAACTGAGAAGGAAGGACCTTGTTATATTGGGAGATTTTAATTTTGATTTTTTGAATAATACTAAGGTTTCCACCAAGTTAATGAAAATATGTATAAACCTGTTGGGACTGCGCCAGTTAATTAATGTACCTACTAGAAGCACAGATGAGTCTGCCACATGTATAGATTGGGCGATTACCAATACGTCTAAGAAATGTGTACCGGTAGTGAGACATTGGAATGTGAGCGATCATGTATTGATTGGTGTGTCCTTTATTGATCAGTATTTTTCTCAAGAAAGGGTCCAATTTGAAGGTAGGACCTACAGAAAATATGACTCTGAATTATTTATGATTTGTATAAAAAATGTAGACTGGGGTCCCTTTGATGACTGTGAAAATGTAACACAAAGATGGGACTTTATTTTGAGATTGTTATCAAAAGAGCTGGACATTATGTGCCCTGTGAAGGTATTCAAGGTCAACAAGGCCAGATCGCCTTGGGTTACAGATTATAAATTGGAGTTAATACATGATAAGGATGTTGCCTTTAAAAAGGCTATACGTACCAAATCGCTGGTTGACTGGCAAACCTCAAGCAGGCTCAGAAAGTCGACAATAAAAGTAATTAGGAAGGCAAAATCAAAGTTTATAAAGCACGCTCTGGCTGAAAACCAACAAGATTCGAAGAAATTTTGGAAAATTATAAATAATATGTTAAAAGGGGAAAAAACAAGGTCAATGATATTCCTATTGAATGCTGTGATACACCTGACTTCATCAACAACTATTTTTTGGACATAGGTCCTAAGCTGGCCAGTGGGTACAATGATGAATGGTCATTTGATGGTGATGTGATACCGATGGGTATTGGTGATATAAGTACAGATGAAGACGAGGTTGTGACATTGATAAAAGGGATTGACACGAGCAAATCCTCGGGCATTGATGGCCTATCTGCGCGATCCTTAAAAGATGGTCTGGCAGCCATACCGGGTAAAATAACCAATATGTTCAACGCATCTTTGAATGAATCGGTCATACCGCAATCATGGAAAATTGGGACAATTGTCCCCCTTCAGAAAGAGGGTGATAGGTCAGATGTGGCTAATTTAAGGCCAGTAACATTGGTAAATTATTGGAAAAAATTGTAAACAAGAGATTAATGTGGTATTTGGAAAATAATGCGCTGCTAGATGTACGTCAAGGTGGTTTTAGGGCGGGGCACTCCACAATTGAAACGATAGTCTATTTCACAAATGATATTTATAATGGATTAAACAATAGAGATTATACACTATCAACACTAATCGATCTGAAAAAAGCTTTTGATACCGTAAATCACTTTATATTACTAGAAAAATTAGAAAAAATGGGTGTGGGCGGAAAATTGCTAAATTGGTTAAAAAATTATTTATTAAACAGAAAACAAAAAACTTTCGCTAATGGACTAACTTCTAATGAAGGAGACGTCACCTGTGGAGTGCCCCAAGGGTCTATTTTAGGCCCTACCCTCTTTTTAGTTTACATAAACGACTTAAAAAATGTGCTAAAAACCTGTGATTCATATTTATATGCAGATGACGCCGTCATTACATTAACCGGACCAAACCTAGCCCTGCTTACTGTTAAAATGGAAGAGGATCTGTCTACCCTACATAGCTGGTTTAGAAAAAATAAGTTAACATTAAATGCAAAAAAAAACTAATTATATTATATTTGGCTTGAGGAGTAGACTCAAGGAAATTGTCAACCACAGGTTAATGCTAGCAGGTTCACAAATCGAACGGTGCCTGAGTGTGAAGTACCTGGGGGTGGTGTTGGACCAAATACTAAGCTTTAACATGCAGGCAGAGGTATCTTTAAAAAGATTGTATATAAATCGTATATGACTGCCAGACTAAGAGATGTTCTGGACAACAAAACTATGTTAAATATATTTAAAACAATGGTCTTACCCCATGCTGATTACGGGGACATATTCTATGATGTAGCCAGGAAAAATGTGCTCGAAAAGCTTCAGATTGTCCAAAATAAGTCATTGCGCCTATGTCTGGGCCTAGACTACAGGCATCCCACTGTGTTAACTCACCAGCAGGCAAAGATATCAAAACTGCACCCACGTAGGCTAATGCACTAATTTTATGTTCAAGCAGAAATCAAATATGGACATTGTTAATACCAGAGATGTTAGGACACGAGCTCATGACGCTGTTTTATTCACCACGGTAAAACCAAAAAATGAAACATGTAAAAAGAATGTATTATATAGAGGAGCCATGATATGGAACAGCCTGAGTGTAGCAGTCAAATCGTAGATTATGAAGCCTTCAAGTTAAACCGCAAGAAATGGTTAGGCAGCACAAATTATGTTTTTGCGGAATGAGAGATTTCTAGCGCACGGTACCACCCCCCCCCCACCCCTGATATGTTGTCGTATACGTTATTTATTCTTATGAATTTAAGCTGGACATAAGTGATCTACCAACTATATGTGTTGAGAAAGGTTATTCAATAGCATTTTATTAGTATTGCTACTCATGCAATTTTATTATATGTGGTAACAATATAGGTTACAACGATATTAAGTATTTACCGGTACATGGGGTGCCCGCCCCCTTCATCCAACCAAATACTAAGATATAAGGGAGACATAGAGGTTTAGTAAAACAAAGGTTTATAAGACTATTCATATTACATTTTCATGGTATGTTTCACAATAATTGGTTAAAGTTAGTACATCCGATGATTAGGACTCAAAAACATTCTTTCCTAAAAATGAGTCAGAATGTTCAGTTAGGCCATATTTGCTTTGCTACAGGCTTTGTTCACTCCTTTTCCACCTGGTTCTGCTAGTTTTGGGGTGTGATTTGGACATTTCAACCACTGGTGCACATTTTGGCGTGCCTGAATTAAATTGCACCCATAGGAAATGCACTATAACTGAAGTCTAGCTGGGTACAGTGATACCCTCTATCTGAGCCCGTACTGCCTATAAATAACAATTTTACAATCACCCATCATTTTAATATGATATTATAATAGTGTGTGGAACAAATAAAAATAGAATTGAGAACATTTATTTTCGGATGTACTAACTTTAATACTACAATGGTATTGATGTAAATTGCGTCGTGAAATTATCATTAATCATTAAATTATAAGATGTAAAATTATGTGTTATGACAAACTGACTGTATAGGAATATTCATCGAGCTGTATAAGTTCTTTTCCTATGCAGTATAAATAAACGGGATTGTATTTTTATACTTTCTCATACCAAAAAAAATATCACACAAAACCCAACACATGGAATTTATACTTTTTTTTCAATTTCTATTTGAAGTCTTTAAGTTGAAGACATTTTTGAAATTTTTGTAGATTTTTGTTAACTAATCTTCAAGTTTCAACATTTTGAATTATCACTTTTCTTCTGGCATGAGATGTTTAATTAGAACAAAAGTGCTTCTGGGATACCTTAAATGATCAATAAACCGGTGATTACCATGGTAACATAACAACGACAAACAGTATCCAAGCAACATGAAATATGATCACATTATATAGTAAATAGACCATTTGTGATATTTTGATCTTAATCTAACTTTGTTCCCAATGAGATATGGGAATGTTACACAAGTATGAGAATGAACTCTATTATGAATAAGGACATAGGCCTATACAGTATGTACATAGAGATTTTTACCACAAGAGAGACTAATTATTTTATGATATTAATTAGTAATATTAAAATGTTCGAAACAAAAAATGGCAGGCAATAACGTAAGTTTTATGTCAATGTAAATCTGTTCCCTCTGAAGCTGACCCAGAAAGGATGACTGACAAAGTCAAGCTGCTGGACATAGAAGAGGGCTTACGGGCTGAAAGGCACGCTGTAGAGCCTGGCCCAAAGGATCAGGCCATCAGATTTCTAGTTTCTCAAGTTTTGACTTTTGAATGCTGCATTTAGAACCATAATATATTACCATTTATTTAAAGGCGAGAGAGTTTACTGTTCCTTTTGTTTGTCTAGTAAACAAATCGCTTCCTGGCTATCTATACATATTTGTAGGGGCACGAATATTTAGTATATAGTCGAACACCTACCCAATAGTGTGTCTAGTCTGAACCAGGGGTCGCTGCGAGCAAAGGCCAACAATATAAAAGCTGCTCCCCACCCCCGGTTCAGGCAGACCTTGTCAGGTCTCCGGCATAGAGTGACTGTTTTCTGAAAGCTACCCATATACCCTGAATGATTCTGAAAGCGAACGTTACATCCGAATGTTAGCATATCTGTCCAGGTTCAGTGATTAATAAACCACCGTTATTCTTCGCATCTCACATCTGGGGTTCGTGTCTTTATTTCGAATCCTATCATAAGAACGACGAACTCCACACTGGTGCCGTGACCAGGATTTTCTTTTTGATTGATTGCGGACCGACCCTGGCAGAGGCTCGATCGGAGAATGGGGGGGAGCATGAAAGAACAAAGGATTCCCTAGAGGAGGGGGAGTTGGATCTCAGTCTGGCACACATCAATAAAGTGTAGGATCAGGCTGCGAAACTCCATCCCCCTGACAAATGGGAGAAATGACGGTGGAGCCTCATATACCGAACCCCGAGAGAGCACCCCCTCCCAAAAGGGGACCTCAGCCGGGATCCTTATGAAGGAAATCCATGGAAGAAGGTGGCTCCGGTCCAACAGACCCATGAATGGTTAGAAAAGGATCTGTCCAGACGAGGGAGACAAATCCCAGACTATGACGCATACTGCAAGAGCCTGAAAGCAGAGGAGGATGAAATGCAGGATAGGTATAATGCCATGAATGAGGATTTGATCCGACTTACAGGGGAATGAGAACAGGTCGCCCAAGAAAACGAACGGGTAATAGGACAAATCAAGGATGATAGAAATCGATTGAGTGCAGACCAAAAGTATGTTAACGAACAGTTGGCACAGGAGTCTGAACAACTTGCCACTGTAAAGAAAGAGCTCGAGAATGCCCAGAAACAATTGGATCTGGAGCAGTCTAAGCTTAAGAAAGACAAAGAAGAGGCTCGCAAGTCCTGAGATCTAAGGGACACCTATGAGATTGAGATTAGCCGTCAGTCAGACAGGATTAAACGGATCAAGGTGGATTTCTCCAAAGAGGAGCAAACCAGCTGAGACTTGAAAGAGCATTTCGAACTTGAGATGCAGGCACTGAATCAAGCCAGGCAGGACATCAGGACTGAGTTAGAAAATCTGAGTAAAAAGGAGGAGATGCACGACTCCTATGTAGCTTAAGAACTCCATTTAGAGGAGCAAAGAAAGAGCCAGACCGAAATGAACAAAAAGGGAGGAGGGGCGGTCATCTCGAGGGAGAGCACTCACCTCGCCTCCACCCGCAAACCCATTCTCAAGCAGTGCGAGCCCCAGGAAAGGGATGGGGCCCGGGGGAGCGTTTGTGACGGGAGGTATGAAAGAAATTGGAGAGAGGAGATATTCAATGAAGGGGACCGGAAAGTAACCTACGGTGGGACGGAGTCTAAAGACATTTCGTGTCAGGACGTCAGCCCCCGACCGAAACGAATGAACCACAGTTATGGATCATTTCATCCTTTCGCAGACTCTGTCTGGCCCAGCCTATGGGGTCCCTCCTCCACCGGTCTATAACATTACATATCAGTATGGGGCCTCACCGCCCGAACATGGAAGGGGGAGACAACCTCATCCCCGCACCGGAGCTGGGGATTCAAATGCAGGTGGTGGTTCTCAGCTGACAGGAGGATCCACTCCCCGACCAGTCCTTGCGCCTAGAAGGCTAGCAAAAAGAGCATCCATGGGACCCAGGATGGCCGCAATCGTTGATGCGGATCCATGCATTCAAGGGATGGGTATAGACTGCTGCAGTCAAACCATTTCGGAAATCATGGAATCATGGAAAGAAGCATCTCACACAGCTGATGCACAAGTTCTGCCTGATGCTGCCCATGAGGGTGTGTAACATGACAGAGGTGCATGGGAAAAATTATTCAACTGGAAATAGATGAAGATGAAGCTTTTCTGGTGCCTTGTCTTCTACCTCTACAAAACAGTCCAGAGATCATAACAAAACCTGGCTCTCTCCTTCAAATCCCCAACATCCTAGTTATCTTCAAAGATCGCTTCATCCCAGTTGGAATCACCGGCCACCTCATCAGTGCATTAGTCATGAACGAGGCATGGCTGCTCACTGGTAAGGTGTTCCAGAATCACGCCACCTTCCTCCCTGAAGGAGACAACACCAACCTCAGTATCACCATCCACCAGCAGGAAGACCGCCTTCACCTACAGGGACACATCCTGGATGACAAGCCTCCACGACCAAACTGCCTCAGGCACTACCTGTTTGTGCTACTTGAACAACTCGGGTTTGTCATCAGAAGCTCCTGCCCCAAAGCCACCATTGAACTGGCCGTGGAGTGTGGATGTGACAACCCAGAAAGGAGCATTGTGAAGATAGGAAGCACTGGGGAATGGATCGAGGGAAACAAGTCCATCTTCTGTCACCAACACCAGACCAAGTTCCTGACTAACAAGTACTCTCCATGGTTTGATGTCAAGCATTCCAGGGTAAGATCATCATTTCACAGGTTAACAAAGAGCATACCATAAAAGTATGCCTACCTCTATAAGGGCTATATAGTGTTTTCACATCCTTGACTGGCATGGTACATGAAAGCACTATATGGCCCTTAAAGGGTATAAACAATCTTTTTTTGTATCTATAGGTGAATTTGACATACAACATGTTACCAGAGAGGTGGGTGACTTAGGAGTGGGGCTTGTTTATACTAGACTACAATGAAAACATTTTCCAAACTTCTTTAAGCCCTGGATTTTTCTCTTAACACAGAGCTTTCCTAATAAAGGGGGATTGGAATATGAACGGTTATAGATGTTAATCTTGATTATCATTAATGAAGAAAAACATGCAAGTGAATAGTGCCACAATGTAAAAAAGACTTCTGTAAATGGCTAGAATGCGAGTTAGATCGGCAGTCCAGCTTAAAGGATCGGCCCATGGTTGGGATGCATCTTATACGCAAGTTTTTGGTGCTACGATACAGTACTACACAAGAATTTATGGTATTATCTTTTCTTAAATAACATAACTATTACTTTCATGAAGATGGTATAACTAAAAGGAAAAATTGGTTCCTAAATATTGTGAATATCATTTTCAGAACCTCACCATGCTACCAGGTACAGGTATGTTCTGACACTTGTTATTTTGATGTCTATGTCGAAGTAGCATGTTCAAATAAATTTAAACATTGAAATATAGTATATGACCAAATGTCATGGATCATCGGGATTTGAGCTGGCAGGGGGCTCAAAAGTAAATGTTTGAGTAAGGTTAAAACTTTTTTTGTACATATAGTATAGGTGTTGGGGATTAGAGGTCATATATTTGGGTAGGTTAAATATTATTATTAAATCCACAGTACAGGGTCATAGGGAGGGCTAAGTTGTGTCTACATGATAACTGGTGTATGGCAAAGCATTCTGATCTATGAGACCATAATTACCAGCAATTTTCTTTTTAAATATGCATTGTATATGCTAAGCTATGATAGAAATAACTTGAAATATACATAATATCTCCTCTTAGTATCTTTATACCAAAGGGCTCAGTCATGTCTACAGGGGCTTACTCTTGTCTACATGTAGACTACCCCTATAATAGGACTGAGATTCACTGGGCTGTACAGGAAAGGCTATCACAGCTAGACTCCAATTCTTTTCCTGTGTATAGGTACATAATCTATGCTAATTATGCCATAGTTAATTCATCTTTTTTCTTTTTTTTATATGGTTTGGGCCATGTTCTCTGTGGGATCAGTCGTGTCTACGCTAAACTACCCCAGTACTTTCAACCACACACTATATTTATCAAACATATCATATAGACCTACGTGGTGCTAAGATGTTCTCTACCATACAGTGAACCTGACAATAAAAAGATCTTGTGAATAGTTCTAATTATAGAGCAGTACATACAGTTAAATGTCAATTTTTTAAATTTTATTGTTATTAAAGGCCCATTTCGGGGTGTGTTTGACCCCCTGGCACCATGAATTAGGGTCTGATATAGCTGAAACCATGGTTCCCCAAGTAGGTCTAACCAAGCTGGATCATCCTAGACAAAAAAACAACTGTATAAGTCATATGGGATATTTTATTGAGTGGAGAAGAAAAGAACTTCAAATCAGGACGTTCTGTGGCATTTGGTCATATCATGTATTTTACAAAGGGCAAATATCATAGTTTTCTTCTTTGTTGCCAAACAGCTAACCTCAAAGACCAGACACTGCTGAAGGTTGCTCAGCAACTTGGCCCGGAATGGAGAGGACTCGGTTACTGTCTGGTTGAGAGCCATGTAGGTGAGGACCTGTCCACACCACTTCAGGGAGGACCCGGGCTGTATGGTCTCAGGGTAATCCCCAAATGCTCTCCTTTACCATATTACATCACCCTGTGGCATTTTTGAAATCTCATGATTTACGCCAAGAAAGCTTTTAGCAATTCATACAAAGAAATCTGAAATAACAATATTATCTAACTTTGAATTTGGTTTAAAGAATGAAACCTGTCCAATATCTTTTGGTCTAAGCACATTCATTTTGGTACAAAATGTTATTGTTTTGCATTGATAACATATGTGTATCCGATTTGTAGGTGATCTGTCAATTAAAATATATGACTGCAATTCATCCACTCTAGATGCTAGTCAGGTGGCACCAGAGCTTGGAGAGTGCAGACATCTCTGCTGTGAAGGTTCAGACCTCAGACAAGTCATTGCAGAATACAATGGACCAAACGGTCTGTTTGTAATCATTTATTTATACCATCTAGTACATAGACTTATAGCCTGTATTCTTATATAAAACAATTTTATTTAGCCCCATTCAACAACTTCATCTCCTATGGATGAAAGTGCTCACTAGGCACATTTTGTGATTAATAGACCCCGATTTATATTTTTAGATTGATAAGATAAATGAGAATGTCTCTACACATTACAGAGCAGCTACTCTTCCACAAGCTATCCAGGGGCCTGACAAAGATCTGGAGGGAGGTTGGTGAGAAGCTCGGGGTAGACGCTGGAGACATGGACGTCATCGAGACTCCCCAGATGCCAGACTACAACCCAGGGCTGCTGATGCTGGTCACGTGGAGGAACCAAGGAGGATGTAGGACTGAGCTGATCACACACCTGAAAGAGCTGAAACATCACACCATTGCACAGTCACTCGGTAAATGGTAGAACTTATCTTGTACCTAGCTACAGGTATGGTCTAAGTGGCATGTTTGCCGGTATGTTGTTATCAATGATGAGTTTTATGTTAGGCTTAAATATTTAGCATTTATTGGCTACTTCAAAACATAGGCATGTCATAGATTATGGCAACTATAACACCTTGGTGCATCAGTAATAATCTTTCTAGTCTTCAGAAATAATGCCTTAATTTCTTCTACAGAGCTGGGGGAGATTTAACAGAGGTGTCCTGGGCCTGGCATGTAGAAGGAGGCGTTCTGGGAGTACCGCTGTATTCAGTCTGCATGTTGTTGTTGTTGTTAATTCTTTTATTTTACTTGCAAAAACGTAGGGCCAGGCCCTGTTTGCGCTCTGCAACTCAGGTGCATATCCAATAGAGGTGGTAATCATATAGGATATACAAAAGTACCCTTAAGGGAATCATTATACTTCTTAGTAATATTATAATATTTCATATGGATTCATATAATTCTATTATAATCTGTGGTGATGCTTGCGCATCCTCACAGGGTAGTCTCTATCCAAGATGTCTATGGATGAGACCATTGTAAACTTATATTACCTTGTTGCTTTATAAAAGTTTTTACAAAAATAATAATATAAAGATGGAATTTAATAAAAGGCTGATGGTATTGCCTTTTGGCTGATCTTATGCCAAACTAAAATAAATATAATAAATTTTAGTTGGAGATGTTATTCCAACTTATGTGAACCGATGTTTGTGTTCACATGAAAGCAATAATTCGAGAAATAAAAACACATATTTTCCAAGAAGAGGAGGTATTGAGAGATTGAGTGGAGTACCTATACCTTATGTATGAAATGCCAGACACAAAAATCAGTTTTCCGGGGGATGCAATATATCCTTAAACCTTTTCTTATTCCACCTCTGGAATTTGTCCTTATCTTCAATGGCCCTTATCTCATCATCAAATGAGTTCCAGAGGATGGATACCCTATATTCATGACTTTTCCTATAATGGGGATTTTTAGGCCCTATAACTTTGACAAGTTTGTTATCATGAGCTCTTGTCCTAATATCTCTCTTATCAATGTTAGCATCAGTTGAGGCAAAGTTAAAAGCAGCTGTATTCAGGTGCATTTTCCTCCTATCCTCCAGTTTATTTACACTACACTTTTTGAGGCATGCTTCAACATGAAATTCATCCTTATTGTATGTAGTTTTTAGGCCTCTATTAAAAGCATATTGTAAATTTTCCAAAGAATTTATGGTAGATATGCAATATAGCACATCCCCATAATCAATGGCTGGGAGAATCATTGAGGTGAGCACTTTAGCACTAGTCTTCTCAACCATTTTCTTCCTTACCCGTCTGAGCATTCTAACTTTATGATTAACATTTCTAGTCACACCTTTTGTATGTGATTTAAAATCAAGGTTACTATCAATGGTAATGCCTAGGTATCTATATGTATGAGTCTTTGTTAAAGGGGCATTGTCCAGTTTTAAAGAGACCCTGGGCATTGTTTTTATATTGGCATTCGTTCCAATCTGCATGACCTTGGTTTTTTTTAGCATTTAATGACAACTTATTAGCTTTGCACCATATTCTTTTGGGTTGTTAATATTATTATCTACCTGCGCTTTATGAAAATTTTCTTCTGCTTTTTTATTTTCTTGTTTTGAAAGGTTTTGTATTGCAATCATCTTGAGATTTAGTTTCATTAAAACGTTTAATAGCTAGGTTCTTATCTTTAATGAGACTTATTAAATTGGCGTCTAGCCAGGGCTTTTTTGTCTGCTTGAAACGAAATTGTTTAACTTTACAATTAATGTCTAGTATATGGTTAATAGCTGATATAAACAGTGTCCATGCTTCATTAGGATCTTCACATAGCCAGAAATTATTCCAATCCAGATTTTTCATATTTCTCACAAATTCTATTTCATTATATAGTCTATAACTTCTTCCTATAAAACTAAGAGGCACCTTTGGAGTAGAGATGTGTTTCCTAGTAACATAAATGAGTTCATGGTCACTTAGCCCACCCATTGGCTTAACGCCCGCTCCCGTGATGTGTTCTGAGTTAGAGATTATTAAATCTATTATGGAGTCTTTTTGATCTCTATTAGGATTATATCTTGTAATATTTTTTATCAGCTGCCTGGCGCCAAGACCTGCTACCATATCTGGATTGGAATGTAAATAGTCTATGTTGAAGTCCCCCATAATGAATATTTCACTATATTTGTCTGAATCTATAAGGTTAAAGGAATTTTTTATAATATCCAGTGCTTCAACTACGTCCCCTTTAGGGGGTAGGTACACATTAGCAATCACAATTCTATGTAGCTGTACTCTAGAGATGACCGTCCATAGAATCTCTATGTCCTTATTACTAGTATTATGATGCGCCAACTCATTGCTTGACGTTAAGCCATCCTTAATGTATGTTAGTAGACCACCATGATTTATATCACCAGCATCTCTAACCTGCCTGTCCAATCTATGTATAGAATATCCCTCCATGTGAACGTGATTATCTGACACACTCTCATCCAACCAAGTTTCAGAAAAGGTAGCACAGTCAATATCTGAATCAATAATATGGTCTTCAATGGTACCAATGTCATTAAAAATACTACGAGCATTAAAATGTGTAAAATGTAGGCCTTTAACCCCATTTAGGCCAATATCACATGACATGATAAGGCTGTAAAAAGGATATATGCACCCCCAGACCCAGGCATATTAGGGTCCACTCATCTCTCTCTCCCTTCAGAAATAATTCTCTAACAATGGGACTAATGCATCTAGTGCTGCCCATATATGCAATCAATAATCTCATTTGCCTTATGGTAGATTCAGCAAAATCTGGGAGTGTGGGTAACCACTATATCAATATTTATATCATAATATACACAAAAGTGTGAGTCTGTCGGGGAAACAGCATTATATATTAGTTAGTAATAATGGTACAATGCCCACCGTACCATAGTCCGTTGTTCCAGTAGTCTTATAGGTCGGTGGGGTTAGTTAGTAGGAGGTACATACTAATTATATACCCAATTGGCATAGTGCCAGAGTTTATGGTCTACTTTAGACTGGAGCAGAGTCCGTTCTAGTACTAGCGTGTACCAGGTTATTATGCACTGTAAACACATAAGTACAGACATATTATACAATGTAGACTACATAGGTACAGACATATATATCATTATCTGAAAGTAACATACATATTATTATAGATAGGCAATTAATTTTGATGACCCTTCACTTAGGTTACGCGTCTGTGTGCCCTTACCATGAGCTAGGGGTCATATTTTCCTAAAGTGATTTTTCAGCGAATAGATGTGGTGGGGGTAGTGGCGCCCAAATAGCTGGCGCGGACGCGGGGTTGTACTTGTTTAACATAGGATTTCAAAAGTCAAGTTCAAATTTGGACGCTATTGGAAATGCACTGATGTGTAACCAAACCTTGGCAGTCGGCCGCGCGCCCGAGTCTGTGTGCCCAACGCTGGCTAACTACCTTGATATGATTACTTTAAACAGTGGGAGCATGTAGGATTTTATATCCCGTTATGGCGTTGGTGGCGAACACTCGAGCCCACTCATTCTTGGTGTAAGTGTCTGGATGTATCCCATCGGGGATCTTCTTATACTTATGCACTATTGTTCCTCTCTTATGGTCGTGTATCGTTTCATTAACCTTTGGACCGGGATAGCCCATTTGCTTATTCATATCGGTGATGATTTCATTTAGCATGGGAATAGCAGTGTTAATGGTTTGCTGCGCCTCGAGGTGGTCATGAAGAGTCGAGTTGTAGAAGGAAGGAGCATGATGCTTATTATACATAGCATAAGATAGGCCTACCAGTTTGGCAAAGACCATTGGTTGGTGTAGATTGTACACATGCCCTTTTATGCGTTCCAACCTTTCCGTCAGCACCTCAACTAGATTTCCCACCTCCATAAACACCGGGGTTACGATTGATTCATTTCCAGGAAGCCATTTTATGGTCGACAGATCACACACCCCCACGGAAATGACCAGCATGTTGTAGCTATTCGTATGGAGTAGTTCATCTATGCGTCCAATGGTCTGGCTGCATGTCAATCCACCTTGCGGTTCTACCTGCATATGTATGGTGTCTTCATAACCCTTGAAGGCAAGGTATTTATTAATGCGATCCTGCATGTTTTTACCTCTGCTATCTGTTATTAGTAGCACGTTATGCATATTTCTAAGGGTTATACGACCTGCAGGCAGAGTATCCTATAGTGAAAGGTCAGCGTTAATCCGTTGGTGGTTGGCGTGGAGGTGAGACTGGCGGTGTGTGTGTCGGCGTACCTTGTAATGGAGGTGTAGGTGGTGGTGGTTGATCGTCTCCTTCTAGGGCAGGCAGCTCTTCAGGTGGTGGAGGGTCACCCCTCAGCTCCCCCCGCACTCTCATTAGTAGTTCGCCACACTTGTTGTTACCTGGTCGATCTTGAGCCCCGTTTAATTCCCCCTCTGTTATATTTCTACCCGACGCAAAATGCAGGTTAGGGCCAGCCTCTATGAGCTGGCTGTCCAAGGTATTAAACAGCCTTTGTTGTAGGGGATGCGTCGAAAACTTGGCCTTTTGGACATTGTATAGCACATTATCCCTGTTTGCTAGCCATTTTTCAGTTTTTTCTAGGGATTTGGCAACCTCCTTCGCTTCATACCCATCAACGGCCAGCATAACCCTCTCAGCAATTCCTTTGGCCTCACACACTAGGGCTAATTGGTGGGTGAATGCCTGTTCGGCGCTGTGGTACCAAGTACCATTGTACACAAAATATACAGGAAACATATTACTGAGGTAGCTATGGTGTGATTGAAACACTATCCCGCAGTCCAGGTGGAGGGTCTTAGCATTTGCAGGCTGAATTTCGAGTGGGAGCCTATCAATGTCTTTGTGGGTATACGTCTGACCCTGCACAATAACACTTTTCCCCTTCATCTTGGCCTCATAGTTTAGAGATTTTGCTCTCGAAGTTATGATTCTGAGATCCCTTTGTTGCCCTGCTTCAAGGTCAGTTAGGTCATCTGTGACCTGCACCCATTTCCAAGCCTGCAGTTGACCCATTTTGCTAATGTTAGTGTATACTGTCCCTTTAGCATTGGCTTGAGTGAATACCACTTTGATAGGCCTGTGGAACTTCGAGCCATTTTTAGGTTTTGGTCCCAGCCGTTGTACTGTGGCAATATCACTCCCCGTTAAGCCTGTGCCCAAGTCAGAGAGAAGCTGTAATATAGCAGTTTTGGGTGCTGGGTGGTCATCTTCCTTCATATTCCTAAAAATCATGGCGCATTTTCTAGATGTTTTGTCAAGAGATTCTGTGTGTGCTGATACAGCGTTCGCCTTGACATTACATATGGCCTGACCCCTTTCTAAGTCCCACAATCTAGCTTCAAGGTCTTCTGGGACCTCCAGTCTGGCCTCCAGTTGTTTAATTCGGGCCTCCAGACTCGAGATGGTGTCAGTATGTAATTTAACAGTTCCCAAGATTCTGTTAAGATCCTCGGTATTTTTGCTGCTAATCTTTGAGTTGTTGTCAATGGTGGTCGTAATACCTTGCAATTGTGTGGCTACTGACTCCATTTTGCGCATGAAAGACAATTCTAACTCTGCTACACTTTTGCATTCAGGGGCCTCTGCTGCTTTTTCAGGTGTGCCAGAAAATAAATTAATTCTATTCAAGGCAGTTGTAATCATACCTGGTTGTTGAGGGAGGGTAAGGGTTACACTAGTAGACTCCGGTGACAGCGCCTTGCCCGCCATACCTGCAGTGTGTTTACCTGTAGTAGTAGAGGTGGGAGGAGAGGTGAGGGTGCCGGTGGTGTATACGTGATCCAATGGTGGATTTTTCCTGGTTCTACTTCTCGTAAGTCTAACACATTCCTCATCCATTGGGTTCTTAAAATATGCTCCAGTAAGGCAGAACAATAATATCCTCCTGTGGTGGTGGGTTTGGTAATGTTTTGCTGCTGTTTCCCCTTGTTATTTAGCAGTTACCCACGGAGCCCTTCCTTCACGCGTCTACCAGTCGGCCATGTTGCTCTCTCTCTCATGCTTCCACAAACAGTCTAGTGTCCCGATACTGACAGTGTGGAGCAACATGGACGCAATGTCACAATTCCTGTGATTCACGTTGATCTACACTCACTCATTGACATCCAGTACATCTTTCTAATTTGATATGACAATAATTTCAATGGTTGAACTGGACCTTTTTAATATGAGGTGAAACTTTGTGTTATACTTAAGAGAAAGCTCAGTTTCGTATCTAATTAATCCTTCATCGTTTTCTCTCTAAAATCCTTAAAATTGTCCGATCGACAAGTCGTAAAAATTGAAATGTAGACAATTATGTCCTCTTTCCACTCAGCTAGGATGGAACACTTTTCCTGCTTCAGGGAGGTGGGGTGGTTTGTTCAAAACTTTTATATGATTTGTATAAGTTGCACGGCAGGCCTAACAGTCAGTAAGTGTGAGTGATCCTCCCAGGGTGGTGGCTGTGAGCTGAGTGAAGGCTATGCACTGCAGGCAGGCAGCAGGTGAGCTACCTGTGGTCCTGTGTGCCACCACTAGGCCTGGTGTAGGCCTGCTACTAATTAGCATAAGTCAGTAGACTGGCCACAGTCTTTGGTTGTGCGCATTTATAACCAAATAATTGCCGTGTAATTATTCTGCACCTAATGTAGTGACAAGAACATGTGAGCATTTCTTAGATATAACATTACATGGAAACATTAGCTGCGTATATTGTGCATGTGTTGGCTTCCATCCTGCTATATGAGCCATTTGTACACTGGGTGTCACCAGAATTACACACCAGCACAAAAGATTGTATAGTTCTATAGCTCTTTTAACTAATGTGTTTGTCCATGTTCAACTTGTATCTCATATCTAGGAGTTTCCTCGCCTTATAAATTAATTAGTGTCAAACAGCTTCAGGAGATCCTATGGAGACTAATGTAAACCATGAATTGTCCTTTGTGTTGGACCATTCAGCCTTCAGAGAAAAGCTGTTTGATGAATACTGTTCATTGTTTAAACTGCCGCTTTTAGCATTGGCCGTACAAACTTCAAGGTGCAGAATAACATTATGTATAAATGGGATTGTCGGAATAAATAGTAATTTGGACATTTGTGGGTAGAGGATATATGAGGCAACTTAGTTAAGACATTATGAACCAAGCAGAATGGGGGAGTATATATGTTAATACGGGGTATACTGGGGTCGGCAGTTACCGCTGGAATGAGGCATTCAAAAGTTGAAGTGCCCATTTATAGTGCATAACATGTGACCTACATTGACCAATCAGAGACAGCCTTGGGCATTTCTGGTTTGTTGACATTGGAAAGGTAACCATGGTAGGGCGATTGCCGGTGCAATGTGAACTCTGACCTCAGAGGGTTAAATAGAGTAACATGCGGGTTCAGCACTGGGGAGTATAGATATAAAGGGGTAGTATATAAGGATATATACGTGTATAGGTCACAGCTGGCTTCATAGTATATAAGGATATACCTGTATAGGTCACAGCTGGCTCCATAGTATATAAGGATATACCTGTATAGGTCACAGCTGGCTCCATAGTATATAAGGATATACCTGTAGGTCACAGCTGGCTCCCACCCTGCAGGCTGCAGGGTGTATCTGACCAAGCAGGCTTTGTCTGTCGTAGACATTGTGCGTGTTTGTATATATGTATATACAGGAGGACCGGGGGAGCATGTTCCCAGTAAACACAACGACGTTGGTCAGACGTAAATCTACGTTGAATTTTGGTCTGAACTACGTAATTTTAGTAGGTTTATCAACGTCAAAACGTTAAGGTTTATTTACCAATCTCAAACCTGCAGGTCTGATTTACGTAGCTCCTGAAGACATAAATCTATGTTTAACACATTACATATAATTCTACATGGTGGGACTCAGACAAAGACTTGTAATATATTGCAGACAAATTTACATTTACAAACAATATTCATACAAAGTAACTACTATACTTTTCAATCTCATCTCATTCTACATAGCATATTCTTGTAGTTTAATTGAACAGCCTGACAGTATAGATCTGTTGAATGGTTTTGGCTGCAGAGAGGCTTTGTATTTCTTCCATTACCACCAATGTGGTGTCCTCACAGTAAAGTGCCTCAAAGCACCTATTCATGCACAATACTTTAATCACCTGTCCTTTATATATAAATATTCTATTGAATGCGGTTTATTTGCATGATAGTGAATTCACAATTAATGAGAATTTACTGCTTGAATGTGGTAGATTTGTTAAGGAGCTGTAATATACTCTCCATAATTGATAGTGCTGCCACCTAGTGTGGCACGGAAAAGTCATCTACCCAATTGAAGTTGAAAAGTTACGTCTTTTAACGTAGATCTACGTAGAATTTTTACGTCTGAGTGAGGTAGATCAACGTAAATCAGACTTCTACATCTGTTGAACGTAAATAAACCTTAACGTTTTGACGTCTACAAACCTTCCAAAATTACCAATCTCAAACCTTTTGGTTGGACATCTACCTAGAGAAACCTCTAAGCTACGTTGGAACTACGTAGGGTGTTTACTGGGTTGTTGCCTGTGTGAGCCAACAAGTCATTGTGAGAGTCATATCATTGTTCTGTCCTGAAATTATCCCTGGGTAAAGGGATTGTATTTTACAAAGAGACATGCCAGTTGTCTGCAAAGATCCTGATTCTGATATCGTATTGATATGTGCATAGAACTTGTTTGAGAAAAGTACTGTCTATAGTATTTAGACATGTATATATATGTGACCCGTTTAACTAAATGGGCTGGAAGTCGCAAATTATAATGTTATGATATCGCCATATTCATCATGAAATAATTAACATTTCAATTAGATATTATCTATATTAAACAGTACAATTATAAATCCATCATTTTGGGAATAATGGGAGTTGAAATTTGGTTTGTAACGTAGTATTCTAGATGATAACTATTCATATGTTAGAAAAATATTAAAAACTCATTTTTCAAAAATTTGAGTTTTCCCACCCTATACTACTTTGGCAGCCTATATCCAGGTTCCTTAAAGTGTGACTTCCGACCCAAAACTGTTCACATATTTGGCTGTGTCTCATGAGATTGGGCCAATGTGAACGTCTTTCACTGGGTGCTATCTTTGATTGGGTTCCATCTTTGACCTCCTGACAGAAAATGGTTTATTTAGGGCAGGTAAAGTTATATGTTGAGACTCAATCATATTGAGTTGTTTATTAGTTACACACCAGGAGGCGCCATTGTTTCAGCCTCCAGTGTGCCGGTGGCCAGCTTGGTCAGCCATTGATCAGAGCCTGGCCAGACTGGCTGCAGGGGTCAATTTATTTTCTTGGTAAAATGGTTGTCTGCACCAACAAGGACTGTGGGGAAACCTACAATGGCAACAACAAGGTGCACTGCCTGTGGTGCACCCAATGAGACCAAGATACCAAGCCCGGGGAGGAGAGCTCCGGGGAGGACCATCCCGCGGAGGTAAGACTCACAACAGATGACATATATTCTGCCACTGAACAATTTGATCCATTCCGTGGGGGCGGAGAAGCAGAAAGATATTGTATTGATGCGACAAAGGAAGGTGAGAGACCTACAGGTTCAATTGGAGCAAGCCCGTGCGACGAATGCGACTATCCAGGGGTGAGTCGCAGCAGGCGCCGCATACATTGAACAAGTCCGGAAGGAGCTCGATGTTAAGAAATCATCCTCAGTGAAGAACAATAGCATGGACGCAACACTGGTACCCACCAACGCGAGTGCAGACAGCGGGAGACAAGCGGACATGAATCCTCACCATGGTAGGGGTCGCACGCGCCCCAAAATATCAACAAAGATCGCGGAGCGTCCGGGCAGGTCGCAAACGGTGTGGAAGAGGCCTTATTCGCTGCGTTTTGGCAGTATTTAAGCTTAAAAAAGCGACATGGTTATGATTGGGGACATTCTGAAGCCTTCCCACGCCCACGAGTTAGCGCCGAGGCGGCAGGTGGTAGCGCACAGCCCGGGGGGAGAAGCGTGGAGCGTCCCAGGGAGGGAGCTTCAACCCGACCGATGATCAAGATTGTCGTCAAGCTCGGGTGAGGCATACTGGTGGCTTCATGGACACTTCTCATGTAAGTAGTATAGTATGTATCGGAACGGGACTATAGTTAAGTACTGTTTATTACTCAATCGACATGCAGCCAATCAGAGGCCTCCATTTGGTCACGTGACCCCCTCATTTGCATAATTACGTAATAGGCCACGCCCCTCATTTGCATAATTACGTAATAGGCCACACCCCCTTGATCACCAGCCAATCAGGGGCCACCATTTGGTCACGTGACCCCCACGTGACCCCCTCATTTGCATAATAGACCACGCCCCCTTGATCACGTGACCCCCTCATTTGCATAGTAGACTACGCCCCTTTGATCACCAGCCAATCAGTGGCTTCCATTTGGTCAGGTGACTCCCTCATTTGCATAATCATGGATCACGTGACTCTTTCATTTGCATAATAGGACCACACCCCTTGGTCACGTGACCGGAAGCGCTCTTTATTTAGAAAATAGGCCACACTCCCTTGGTCACGTGACCTGACCCCCTCCCTCATTTGCATAATATAGACAATAGACAGACTACGCCTCCCTTTTGGTCACATGACTTGGACTAGCTAATGGGAGGTTTCTATAAGGGGCGAGGGGAGGAGGGGAGGGGGGGAGGGGGGCACTTTAAGATGCATGGGGAGGGGAGGGGGGGAGGGGGGCACTATTTATGGGGTGGGCGGGCACTTGGGGGGGAGGGGGGGCTTTTAGGGTCTGCTCGAGAGAAAAAAAAAAAAAAAATTATCTGATCTCTAGGGAATCGCTTCCTCTCTACCCCCCTTTAGGGGGGTAGGGAGGAGGCGAGTCGGAGGTGACTGTAGAGGAGTTTTTCGGTGACTTGATGCTTTTCAAACGACTGTGCTGATAGTTGATGAATTTGACTTTTTGACTTGAATATTTCATGCGACTTTGTGACTTGTAAGCGAAAGCGAAAGCGACTTTGCGACCTGTAACCCTTTAAATAAAGAGGTGACTTTGTAACCTCAGGGGGGAGATCCTTCTACACCCCCACGGAGTAGAAAGGATCTCGGTTGATTGACTGTACTTTGACTTGTTGTTGTAAACAAAAAATAAAAAATAAAAAAATAAAAAAATAAAAAAAATCAATGAATAGAACGACCCCCTCATTGCTAACAAAGGAACGCCTTTTGAATTACACAAATGACCCTCTTTTTGTAGGGGTTAGCGGTAACTCGACTTGAATTAGAGTATTAGGGAGAGCAAAACGCGACTACACACCGTCTTAGACTGTCGTCTTACGGACCGGATAACAATAACCCTAGTTACCTCGGTTACTGTTGCTCAAGAGACGGCGATGGATCTGGTCACGTGGATACTGAAAGAAGGTCTACCTATAACCACCACGCTAGTTTGAACGCGGCGGGTATGAGTCATCATGGGGCCCTTGACGGGTGGGTCCTCCCCATGCAGCCGTATGTCGAATTTAAGAAATGTCCATGTCACACGTCACTAAGGGAGAAAACGTTTTTTGAAAATATTTAGAACCCGAATTTGAGCATTCTGGTACATTTTTAAGGACCCAGACACTGCAAAACCGAGTACCATCCAAGAGAAAAAAAAATTTGGCGAAATGTTTAGGCTTGAAATGGCACTTTTCTGATGCACTCTTTGAACATTTTTTTTTTTTTTTTTCCTCATGTCACTATGGTCCATGGCACATGTGGGACTCAAGAAATGCCACATGTCCCATGTCACTTAGATGTCCGTGCCCGTGTCGTCGTATCGAATTTTAAGAAAATGCCCATGTCACCATATCGAATTTAGGGGTCTAGTGACATCAGCATGTCCGGCTATCCTCCACAAATTTAGCTCTAAAATGTTTACTTTTTTTTGGGCTGATTTTTCATCATTTTAAAAAAACAATAGGTTGTTTGAAATGTTTGCTGTTGTAAATAGAAACAAAAACAAAACAAAGCGCATGGTAAGATTATGTCACATTTTCAAGTGGCGGGTCCGCGCGAGGCTTATTCAGCCTCTTCGTGAATCCGCGACTCCAATGTGATCATATACTAATCACCGGTGTTTACGGTATTATATACTAAGGTATGAGACGGGTCTTACAGAAAAGGTGTCTAAAGAGCCCTGTGACCTGATTGAAATGACGTCAGCGCCGTCTGCTCGTCAGTGCCCGGCTGTAGCCCGTAGGACATGTTATTCTGCTTTTCTGGATGTTTTGAAATATTTTGATTTAACTGTTAATACCTGATAACAAGCCTCTGAAGCAGATTTTTGGTCGAGCACCTGTTCTCTACTCTTCCATCGATTAGCTGCTTCAGCAAAAAAAAATCGCGCGCGCGGTCTAGTCTATATGACGGAGTCGCTAAAGCTCTGTTTAGAGAGTGGAACTTGACCTTGAGTATAGACTCAGTACTATAGACTCAGTACTAACTGAACGCCCCGCGGGGTCACCCCTCACCACGTGGGAATATGTACAAGCTCTGGTTCTTCACTTTACGGCTTGACTGAAACTGAGACGCGTCCATGATAAACTCTAGCCTTTTTTTTTCCTTTACTAGGATCGAGAGAGAGATTTTAAATGGGGCGGTTATCTAAATAGCGTGGAACTAAAATCAGGCTGCGGCAGATAGTATCTCTGCGCACCTCAAGACTCAACGTAACTTTCACTCTCCAGCAGAAGTTTAGTTGTGACTAATGATGGGCGGCGACCGTCGTGCACCGGCGGACATTGGAGAGTGTTGGAGAGCTGAACCTTACAGACATATAAATCAATCGCTTTGGTGGAAATATCTCGCCATAGATTGGAACCAAATACTTATCTAATGGAATCGTTATCAGTTTTCAGTTTTCTTGCCGTACAAAATTTATTTCCCACTCTTCACGTGGTGATAGCTGAAGGTCGCTCGTCGTAGGTACGTGTGACCGGAACACCTTTTTTGTTTTTGGCGCGGGTTGACATCAGATTTGTACCGTACTGTCGCGATTAAGAGCTCTGAGGGAGGGCTTTTCAATTCGGTGAAGTTCTTACTCAGGAGCTATATACAAGCCAGGCGCTGGCGCTTATTCAAAGTCGCGATTTTAGTGCTTGAGAAAAAACATTTGGAGGCTCTTATACTCCGGCGCTTATAAAAGACCGGCACGCTTTTCAACACTAGTTGCTTTATCGCGACCGTACGGTATGACTTCGGTGTCAAAAGATCCCAAACTCCAAATAAGGAAGTGAAACGACGTCGTCTGTCTACCTCGTGCGCGTCATAGCGTCGTCGAAAATAGTGTGACGTCAGCATCTCTCAGGCGGCTAGGAAGTCAGTTCGACAAAATGGCTCACGGAGTGAACTTCGTGGCCGTTTCTCGATCTATGATCGATGCGGCCGTGGAGAAGGAATTCGTAGCCGTGCAACAGAGAGAGGAGGCGGAGAGACAGAACTTCGTGGCCGTTTCTCGATCTATGATCGATGCGGCCGTGGAGAAGCAGTTCTTTGCCTCGCTACAGAGAGAGGAGAGACAGCGGACTGCTGCTGAAGCAGAGGGTGTGGTGGATGAGCTGATCGAGAACGTCGCTGATCAACTCATCCGCCGGTGCGTGGAGCAGGTCAAGCAGCAAGTCTGCATGGAGGAAGGACTACCGCCCGCCGTGCTGGAGGAGCTGCTGAAGGACTGCCACGCGTTATGACCACGCCCTCCGCTTCAGCAGCAAGGTCCCTGCGACCCTCTCTCTACCAAACGGTCCTTTTAAGGACCAACCACTGATCACAAAAGTTGAAAATCAATCTCAATATAATATACGCATCAGAAAAACCCCTAATACGCTATACACTGAAACCCTGTTGAGTAGGTAGATCGAGTTGGGCATTTTTTTTTTTAGGAAGAGCAATCAGGTCATCGTGTGGAGATCATCAGGTGTCCTGTGTGTGTGTGTGTGTGTGTGTGTGTGTGTGTGTGTGTGTGTGTGTGTGTGTGTGTGTGTGTGTGTGTGTGTGTGTGTGGGATGTGTGTGTGTGTGTGTGTGTGTGTGTGTGAATTTTATACAAATACAATTATTCATTCCTTTCAGCAAGAAAATTAGCTCAATGTAATCATATGATTTTAACTGCCCTACTTATCAGAGCCTTGACGACATCTGACCGCCCCCCTTTTCAGGATCTAAATGGAAATTCACCGCCACCGCTTTTCAGAGTACTGCAGCGCCATTACCTAATTCTTTTTGTATGTGAAAAAAAACCAAAAAAAAAAACAGCACTGATAAGGGGTTTAATTAGACAGATATTGGTTTCTACACTATCAAAAAAAAAAAAAAACCCTCAGCGCTTTAATGCTAAAGGTGGCAATAGTGCTTTAATGCGCTACGCCCTTTGTCGATATGCCAGTGTATGCATGCATGCAGCCCTGGTGAGGAACTCTGAGTGCCGCATTCATGACTTATGACGACAACGGGCACTGCACATTAAAGCGCTATGCGACTATTAAAGGGTTAGATCCAGTCTTGCTACAGGCATCCAGAATGCTATACCCAGAGTTGGTGGTCTGGTCCAGACTGCTGTACACAGATTGTAGACGGGATGGCGGGTTGCTGCCAGACTATCCCTCTGGTACGATATGCGGCTGGCGCGGCCGAGCCTGTCTTATATTATGCTGAGTCTAACTATGTATTAGATACCCTACGAGTAACTGAGAGTATGTCAAAATAATCACGGCAAACTGACTGGCGTCTTCATAGGATCATAGAGTGGTTATTATTACATAACTCAGTAACCTTTGGTTATGTGTTAGATAGAGTACACTTGGACACGGTTATTCCATATACCCGCTGCCCCACAGGGTCAAGACGAGGTGATTTAAATAATAAGACCCAGACGGGTAAAATAGCCAAAGTCAACAATGACCTGTTTTTTGGGGTTTTTTTTAGCCAATATGGACAAAGAGACACGGGGTGCTGTACACAGGTTGTGGACGGGCTGGTGGGTCACTGCCAGACTATCTCCCTGGTCCGATATGCAGCCGGCGTGGCCGAGCCTGTCTTATATGATGCTGAGTCTAACTATGTATTAGATACCCTACGAGTAACTGAGAGTATGTCAAAATAATCACGGCAAACTGACTGGCGCCTTCATAGGATCATAGGGTGGTTATTATTACATAACTCAGTAACCTTTGGTTATGTGTTAGATAGAGTACACTTGGACACGGTTATTCCATATACCCACTGCCCCACAGGGTCAAGACGAGGTGATTTAAATAATAAGACCCAGACGGGTAAAATAGCCAAAGTCAACAATGACCTGTTTTTTTGTGTTTTTTTTTTAGCCAATATGGACAAAGAGACATGGGGTGCTGTACACAGGTTGTGGACGGGCTGGTGGGTCACTGCCAGACTATCTCCCTGGTCCGATATGCAGCCTGCGTGGCCGAGACTGTCTTATATGAGGCTGAGTCTAATTATGTATTAGATGTGCTACGAGTAACTGAGAGTGTGTCAAAATAATCACGGCAAACTGACTGGCGACCTCATAGGTCAGTTATTATTACATAACTATTATTACATAACTCAGTAACCTTCGGTTATGTGTTAGATAGCGTGCACTTGGACACGTTTATTCCATGTACCCGCTGCCCCACAGGGTCAACACGAGGTGTTTAAATAATAAGACCCAGACGGGTAAAATAGCCAAGTCAACAATGTCCCGTTTTTTTTAGCCAATATGGACAAAGAGAAACGGAGTGCTGTACACAGCTTGTGGACGGGGTGGCGGGTCGCTGCCAGACTATCCCCTGGTCCGATATGCAGTAAATTTTCTGCACCGTGTGACAACGACCGATCAGCTACCAACCTATTTTTGGTTATTTTTCTATTCAGTTTTTGATCAGCGCACTTTATTAGCGTGGTTTTTTTTTTAAATTTTTTTAATCATAAATAATATGTAGACTTGGAAAAAAAAAGAGAACTGACATGTCGCTGTTTTGTCACTAAACCCAAAGACCCACCCACCCCGTAGGAAGGGGAGACGTTTGTGAACGTTCCCTTAGGTCTCTATTCTTTATTTATTGTGTGGCCCCTAAAGAGGGGCCAACCAACTGACACTGTCAGTTGGTTAGTAGATGCTACTCAACATGGGCGTAATTAATTACACCTAGTGTTGAGAAACAACATACCTGAGCTCAAAAGGCCCCCGTTGGGTGGGGGCCCTTGTGGCACAACGAGTTGGTTCGTTTTTCAGATTACCTACTCGGCGAGAGTTTCTGCCTATGTATCTTTTATAAAGCCTTAGATATGGTGTGGTATTTTTCATCTCGCTATAGTTTAGTTGGTATTCAAAGAAACTGCCTCATTTCTATCAGAAATACACAATATTGAATTGTTTTTATATTTTAATATATTCAGAAGCACACTTTGTTGCCTATATAGCTCATTATGCGTTGAAATGTTCGCGAGCATCGTAGGAATGTACAAATCCCCTATTGTGGCGCCATCTGACGAAAGAGCAAGGAACTATACGTGACCTGAACCCCGCCCTCAGCGCGTTCGTTATTCGCATCTTTGACAGCGACTAAGAGACGCTCAAACTGTCTCTTATTTAGTTTGAACTTATCACAAATTTGTCTTTGATAGGTCGTAGATCGACTTCTGACTTTTTAGTTAGAATAAAAAACAAGTGACGCCGCCACAGACCCGCGCATTAACGCGCTCCGCCGTCTTCAGAGGGCCGAGTCTATAGTACAGTAGATTCTACTGTGTACTTACACTAACAGTGCTACATATACATACCTGAGTCATAAGTGGTTTTTTTTTGTTGTTTTTTAGGGGAAAAAAAGTGATCTACTCACCCAAACCGCTATTAGTAGGTAACCTGTATGACCCATGCCGCAAACATCTGCCTCGTGACTGATAGTGTACCGGTGGTGAAGTGCTGTTGCAAGAACAATTGAGGCTCTTTATATAGCTGAGAGAGCGAATGGACTAATCTTGTTTTCACCTTGAGCCCCACCCTATTCCAGAGAGGGTATCAAAAATCGCATGTACGCGTATATGGGCTTATAGCTGGTGAATAGATAAGGCGGGGCACCTGTGTATACTAAGACTCCAGGGGGCGTTTTAACGACAGGTGTGACGCGCCAGCCCGTGGAGGGAGCTTTTTTGTTTTTCACTTAGAGAGCGTATACAAAGCCTACAGGGGGTGATTAACGCCAGGTGTGACGCGCCAGCCAGTGGCCGGATCACCTCATCTTCTAAGCTTTTGTTTTCACCTAGAGAGGGGATCGAGAGTGTATACAAAAAACTACAGGGGTGTTTAACGCGGCCAGCTGCCTACATGCTATAGTCTAAGCCTGTTTTCAGCTAGAGAGGGATCTACATCACCTAAGCCCTTTCCACCCTTAAATCGATCTGATAATTACCATAGAGAAGAGTAATGCGCGTTACATGTATATGGGCTTATAGCTGAGTAAGAGCTTAAGATGCTAGTCAACTGTGTATGCAAAAAAACAAACTACAGGGGGTGTCTAAAGTCGATTGTCATGCGCCAGCGGGCGGACAGAAGTCTGCCACTCTAGCTGTGACTACAAGCGCGTGCGTGTGGTAGACAGCTTAAATCAAACACGAGTTAAGCTCCTTATAGCTTCCTACTGTCTGCGGATTCGAGTCTTTTGTTTTTTCATGTATTTCCTCGGAGGGTCGAACAGGATTAAAGATGTAACGAACCCGCGCCTACACAGGTAGACAGCCGGTCGCCTTCCTAGTGAGAGTTTTCCTCCTGAGTTAAGAAGCTTATCTCGGAGCCTAGTACATAAGCGAGAGTGAAACATGAGTCCCACACACTTCTTCAACCACCTTCAGCATGGCGTCATCAGGAATCACTCTACGTTCTACCGAATGTGAGCAATCCCAACACTACTACAGAGCCGCGACAACACCACATGAGGAGACGTCCATGTTTACTGATGAGTCAACAAGTAGCAAGGTGGAGGTTAGTTTTTATCAAGATTCGTACGGGTGGCTGGAAAGTGTGAGGGCTACTTCTGCAGCTAATGCTGCTGCTCGTGCAAAACGTGAAGCTCGTAAGGTGGAAGTTGGTTTTTATCAAGATTCGTACGGGTGGCTGGAAAGTGTGAGGGCTACTTCTGCAGCTAATGCTGCTGCTCGTGCAAAACGTGAAGCTCGTATCGCTGTTCGTGCTACACATGCAGCATACGAAGTTGCCAATGCTGCTAACAACGTTGCTGTTACTCTCGCCGCTGCTGCTCGTGCTGCTAATCTTTTTGCTACTGTTTCCGCTCTTGCTACCGATGCTGCTGCTACTGATGCTGCAACGCCTGCTAAAAGTGCCGCTGTTGCGGCTGCTGCTAGGGCTAATGCTATTAATGCTTGTACAGCTGCTAAACAAATAGCCTGTTTTGCTTCTGCTAGTCGCAGTGTCGCTGTTACGGCTATAGCTGATGCCCATGATGCTAAGTTACGGGCTTTTGCTTTTGCTGAAGCTGCTGTTGATGCTCAAGATGTTGCTGCTGCTGCTGCTACTGCTGCTGATGAGGCTGCTGCTGCCGCTGCTGCTGCTGCTGAAGATGCTGCTGCTGCTGCGGCTGATGCTCTAGACACCTATGACGCTGCTGCTCTAGACACCTATGACGCTGCTGCTGCTGAAGATACTGCTGCCGCTGCTGCTACTGCTGCTGCTGCTGCTGAAGATGCTGCTGCCGCTGCTCTAGACACCTATGACGCGGCTGCTGCTGCTTTTGCTGAAGATACTGTTGATGCTGCTGCTGCTACTGCTGCTGCCGCTGCTGCTACTGCTGCTGCCACTGCTCTAGACACCTATGACGCGGCTGCTGCTGCTTTTGCTGAAGATACTGTTGATGCTGCTGCTGCTACTGCTGCTGCCGCTGCTGCTACTGCTGCTGCCACTGCTCTAGACACCTATGACGCTCCTGCTACTCCTGCTCTAGACACCTATGATGCTGCTGCTGCTGCTGCTGCCACTGCTCTAGACACCTATGACGCTCCTGCTACTCCTGCTCTAGACACCTATGATGCTGCTGCTGCTGCTGCTGCCACTGCTCTAGACACCTATGACACTCCTGCTACTCCTGCTCTAGACACCTATGATGCTGCTGCTGCTGCTGCTGCTGCTGAAGATGCTGCTGCTGCTGCTGCACTAGTCATCTATGACGTGGCTACTGCTCTAGACACTTATGACGCGGCTGCTGCTGCTGCTGCTGCTGAAGATGCTGCTGCTGCTGCTGCTCTAGACACCTATGACTGAAAACATAGTAGGCGTTATTTACAAACACTGCTGTTACCTATGCCTAAACTTAGTAGGTCTTATTTACAAACAAGAGAGCCACGTGGTGTTGTTTACAAACAAAGAGAGCCACGTGGTGTTGTTTACAAACAAAGATAGTCACGTGATGTTGTTGTGGTCTATCATGTCAATGAAGGGGTCACGTGATCAAGGGGGCGTGGTCTATTATGCAAATGAGGGGGTCGCGTGACCAAATGGCGACCTCTGATTGGCTGGTGATCAAGAGGGCGTGGCTTATTATGCAAATGAAAGGGTCACGTGATCAAGGGGGTGTGGCCTATTATGCAAATGAGGGGGTCACGTGACCAAATGGAAGCCTCTGATTGGCTGGTGATCAAGGGGGCGTGGTCTATTACGTAATTATGCAAATGAGGGGGCGTGGCCTATTACGTAATTATGCAAATGAGGGGGTCACGTGACCAAATGGAGGCCTCTGATTGGCTGCATGTCGATTGAGTAATAAACAGTAGTTAACTATAGTCCCGTTCCGATACATACTATACTACTCATGTAGGTAGAGACATTGGCAGGTCTGTGGGTACTATCAGTGGGAGTGTGGTGGAGCACTCATTTAGGACAGGCCAGGTAGAGGGACTGGCACTTGGTTTGGGTGACACTCATCCCCCTCTCACACTGCCACTGATACCTCATATGAAGCATACCTAAGGTGGTGCCAGCGCCAACAGCCTCATCAACAGCAGCCACAACAGCCTCATCAACAGCAGCCACAACAGCCTCATCAACAGCAGCCACAACAGCCTCATCAACAGCAGCCACAACAGCCTCATCAACAGCAGCCACAACAGCCTCATCAACAGCAGCCACAACAGCCTCATCAACAGCAGCCACAACAGCCTCATCAACAGCAGCCACATTAGCCCCAGCTATACTACAGGGATGGGTCCATCTACAAGCCCCAGCAGCAGCTGGGAAGTGGCCAAGTTCAACATTCTGCTCAGCACACTGTCCAGTCTGGTTTGGCTAGTGCTGGACTCACCACAGCTGCACTAGGCCTACTAGAGGGGGATGTCAATATAACAGTCGAGTCTCAACTTGTTGGTTGACCTCTTTTTCTTGCTGGTATCAGACATCAACCTAAGATTCTTGAGCCAATCTGTATCAGGCATACCGTGAGCATTGGTCTGAGTGTTGATGTTGACAAGTTACACGATGAAATGAGTTTTCAAGAGTTGATGAATGGTATGAATGGTGTCCTGGATTTTGTAATTAAAACTTGCCCAGAATCACACTTGCAGGTTACAGATCTCACATGAGGTTTATAACACTCAAAGGTCAGGGTGGGGCTTTCAGTCAGTTTATTTAGGACAGGTAAAGTTATATATCGAGATATAACCACCACCATTTTCTTTATTTTATCCCTAGCATATCAAAGAAGAAATTCATTGTTTTAAAATCTTTTTTCTTTTTAATGGTGGCTGGTCAAAGATGGCGTCCGATCAAAAATGGCACCCAGTCAAAGATGGCACCTGGTCAAAGAAATGTATATGAAAAGACATTATATTTTTACAAGATGGGTATTCCCATTCTGTTGATTTATCAATGTTGGGATTATGCAATGGACATTTACACATTTTAGAAGAAAGTGCAACTTGCTATCACTGAAATTAAAAAGTTATGAATTCATTGAATATGTTTGTTTTTTATCAACAATAACCCCAAAGCAAATATACTGGTGACTGGCCTGTTCTATACACTGGCTGCAAGCCTAGTGTACAGCAGGGCAGGCATCTCAAGTGCAGTAAGCACCCTCGAGGTTACATTCAAGTTTTGTATGTATTTCAGGGTTTATCAGGGTTTATCACGGCCTCGTGAAATGCGGCCCAAGGGTCAACAAGTGAAATAACCCAGCCCTCACACTGAAATGAGCGTTCCTTTGCATTTATATTTCATCTTTTTTTATTCAAAATTCTCAAATCTTAAAATCATGATACAGCAGAGCCTAAAATAGCATTTCCTACGCAGTTCAAATGTAAACAAAAACATGGGTTATTCAATGCCTTGGAAAAACACAGCCTTCCTTGGTTAGTCAATGGGGCTGCCGTATTCAATGGTTTACCCAGCCACGCGCTATAAGTACCATTAACTGTATAATTTAGGCGAGCATATTCCCGCTGCCGGGTATGTGGTTCTATATTGATTGAGACAGACCATAGCTAAGGTTCCCCCCACACTCACCAGGGGGACCTTCCCTCAATTTCGATAACCGCCAAATCATCAGACGCTACCCACACCCCACAGGCACACTCTTGCGTGTTTTTTTGTTTTTTTTATTATTGTTATCGTTATCATTACTTATTGGCGTTTAACCTGCTTGTTATTACCATTGCCTGTGTTCAATTTATTTTGTTACTGTTAATAAAGTGACTCATGTTTTTGTCCCCGAGGAATATTATTGTGTCCTCGTCTATTTATGATTTTAAGGTATAAACAACAGTTGGAATCCATTTGGCCATACATGTATAGTGATACATTCCATTATATCCAGCAGCTTTTATCTAGTTTTGTCCATAAACATTTCTTTCAAAATGTCCAGAAATTTAATTTTCTAATTCAACTTTTGCTTTGAAGTACCCATCAATTCTGGGCTGTCAATTAGGTTTTATTCCGGTGTCAAGCAATGTCTCATAACAAAATGGATGGTCAAAAAGAAATTACTGCATATGTCAACACTGTGACTATACATGAGTGCCAAGATTGTTGACCGTGTCGCCGTGTTGATCTCTAGCACAAGTGCTGTGTCACCGTTTCGATTTTTATCTGGTACAAACTACTCTAAATGTGTGTGTCCGTCGATTCTTTTAAATGGCTTGTTGCCCTTGTCGATTTTCAAAAGGCCTGTGTCGCTGTCTCGATCGTGTAAATTTTTAATGCATGTATAGTGACAACACTTCGGAGACAGAACGGAAAGATTTATTGGAAACAATAGCACAGATGGTCAAATCTGAATGCAGCAATTACAATTGAAGCGGTGTTGATCTCCTGCTTCTCTGTCAGTGTAGTTATGTCAGACTGTGGGAGCTGGTTATCTGCTTGTGAAGTGGACTCCACAGAGGTCACTCTGATAACACAACCAATACAGGGACAGGTCCTCATGGGGATCTACCCTAGTCATACCCAGGGTACACTACTAGGTGAGGGTCCTGGTTGTACCTGGTCCTACCAAGGGTCCACTACTAGGTAAGGGTCCTGATGGTATCTAGTCATACCCAGGGTCCACTACTAGGTGAGGGTCCTGGTGGTACCTAGTCATACCCAGGGTCCACTACTAGGTAAGGGTCCTGGTGGTACCTAGTCATACCCAGACTCCTGCCACAGCTAGGTAAGGGTCCTGGTGGTACCTAGTCCTAACCAAACTCCTGCCACAGCTAGGTAAGGGTCCTGGTGATACCTAGTCATACCCAGACTCCTGCCACAGCTAGGTAAGGGTCCTGGTGGTACCTAGTCATACCCAGACTCCTGCCACAACTAGGTAAGGGCCTGGTGGTACCTAGTCCTGCCTAGACTCCTGCCACAGCTAGGTAAGGGTCCTGGTGGTATCTAATCCTGCCTAGACTACTTCCAAAACTAGGTCAGGGTCCTGGTGGTACCTAGTCTTATCCAGGAAGCATGGACAAAACTGCCTAACATTGGTAATGAACGCTGAAGTAGGCTAATGAATGGCATTAGCTTACTAAACAAAAGGTACTGTAACAATAGGTTCAAACCTATTTTTACGTAAATATTGATTACATTGTTTTTTAAAGGCACCAGGTTCAATGAATTCATGTAACAGGTTTAAAGAATGTATAGCCTAGGAGGCGATCCTGATGGCATAGAGGACTTCCATCAAGATGGCTGCTGTGCTGCCCAGTGCTTCCACACAGGGAGGCGCCTGGTTGGTGTGTGACAGGGCTGTAGGAGGTAGGTAGGAGGCTACAGCAGAGTACCCCACACTGTACCTGGACACTCCTCACCTGGACACCCCCAGGTACACACCACACAGGTAGGCACAGGTGTTACAACCACATGAACTAATCATGTTTTATTTTGGCATTTTATATCATGACTTACCTATAAATGTAGATTTTAATTTAACTTCATCTGCTCGGAACATAATTATGTACTGTAAACGTAGATATTTTCGCGCCGTACATATTTTTCGCGATTTTTGCGATTTTGAATATCTGCGAAAATATGTACAGAGCAAATATTTACACAGGATTGAATCAAATAGCCAAATCTCAGAAATCCGCGAATTTTAGTACTATTCACGAAAACGTATACACCCGAAAATATCTACATTTACAGTATATGACACAGTAGTCCACGTTTGGCACTTTTTAACATATTTTTAATGGACGAGATGATAAAGATTTGCTCATGAATCTTAGAACTAGAAGGTAACAGGGTCGAGTCCAAATTCCTTCTTCCATTCTAAGAAAATATCTTGGTTGTTTCTTTAGTGTACTTACAGCAAAGAATCTATTCTGCAGTCACCACACATACCACCACACATATCAGTGAATTCTGAAATAATTTCAGAATTTTAGAAGTTTTGACTTACCTATATTTTCTGACCCTGTGACCAGAGAAACTTATAAATCTGGAGGTGATATATTTCTATCTGATTATAGTTATTTATATAGCAAGAGATGTTATTTACCCTTTAAGGCATTATGCCCTTGGTCGCCATGATGCATGAATGCAGCCCTGCTGAATTACTCTGAATTATAATAATTGTCTGGGCTTTATTAGTTTTAGCGACATGCCCTCCTTAACCCCTTAAGAATGCATGTCGCTAAAAGATTACATTTGTCATGATGCACCAATGCAGCCATGGCGAGTAACTCGCCGGTGCTACATAAGTGCATCATGTGGATCCTTTGGGAGTGTCTTGACCCCGGAGGGTGGGCATGAGGCTTAAATTCAGCACTACCCACCAGGGATGCATGCATGCATCATGACGACCAAGGGCATGATGCGATAATGCACTATGCTGTCCTTAAGAGGCTGTCCACACCTTTCAGCGTACCTGCACCTCCCACCATGTTGAGGCTGGGCCTCTGTCTGCTTGCGGCCTTGTCCGTGGCTGCGGCTTTTGTCGCAGGTAAGTCACCATTCACCGTGGTCTTCGCTATATCAAAGCCCATATTTTGCATAGTTCTAAGAAGGGATGTGAAATTTCAAAGGTAATTCTCTAAAAAGTGTTCCAGACCTTTTTTTTGATAATGTGCAAGAGTATAACGTACAACTCATAATGGTCTATTGAAAAGCCTGTGATATATAGAAAAATGATAGAACAGGGAGTCGTTAAAGTACCCCCACCGCCCCACCCATCACCACATTCAAACTTACAAAAATTTAGGATGGGCAGGGGGGGTTGATATGGATATGGATATTTTGAATTCTAATCCTGACTGGTTTAGTATGAGCCACTTGGTTGATGGAATTTGAATTTGAATTGTTTACTTCTGTCACGTGAATGGGTTTCTACGTTTTGGAATTCTAATCCTGAGGGGTTTAGTGTGAGCCACTTGGTCGATGGAAATTTAAAATGTTGATCTCTGGTCTCATGACTTAGTATCATGTTTCGAAATACCTTTCATACGGGGTTGAGTATGAACCCACTGGCTGATTTACATTGCCCTCATTTCTATTGTTATTTCTATATTTCTATATTTTTATAGAAGATTCCTATCTGATTGTTATGGTGTAGTATATATTGTATCATCTACTGTACTGATAACACTTCCATTATCATCTCGGTATCAGATGCCGGGATGATTGGACGTAGTATCGGACAGCCAATCTCTCTCTCGCTCATTTTTATATAATTAATTTTATTTCTTGTTAAAATAAATGATCGCACCCATAACCCGGTGACTTCATCAATTAATTTGTCACAGCGTTAGCAACTTATGGGAGGGGGGCCAAGGACAGGCTATTTAGCTCATAAGAAGCTTAGGCTTGTCCTGTTCTGTGCACTACAATGGTCATTTGTGGTGCATACTTTAGTTATAAGTAGTTTCTGTTATCTCTGCACACTTGTAAATAATTACTCACTGACTCATCTGTTACATATCCTTCTGTACTTGATAGATTTAGGGAGTCACCTGGATGGCTCTTAGCCTCCAGGACTTCAGGAATCAGAAGGGCTTGGTCTTATCGGCTATGAATTGTAGAAGTTTTGAAGGAAAGAAAGAAGAAATTTACAGAATTTTGGGTAGAAGTAATATCATGTGTCTAAATGAGACTTGGTTAAAAAGTCCTTTGAATACAGGAATGCTAAACATACCAGGACGGGTCTTATATAGACACGATAGGACTCACAAGAAAGCAGGGGGGGTGGCCATCAGTGTTACTTCGAATATGGCACAATATTGTACACCTGTTGATAATCTAACTATAATAACAAGTGACTACGAAGCCATATCAATTCTTTTATCGCTACCTGGTGAAAAACAGATGCTTATAGTTAGTATTTACAGAATACCTAAGAAAAACGCGGCCACATATAAGTGTTTTATTGACTTCCTCAAGCGAATAGCCAATTATGATAACGACATCAGTAATGGACGACATGAAACATGGATTCTGGGGGATATAAATCTAAACATGAATGATGATGAATGTAATGGTAGTGAGCAATTTAGGAACCTATGCAAAGATATTGGGTGGAAAATATTAATAACAGCAACTACTAGACCTTTTAGTGGTAGCTGTATTGATAATGTAGTAACTAATAGTACCCGAGTTACTAAGAGTGGTATATTACATGCTCTGCTGTCTGACCATGTACCAGTATTTGCTACGCGTGGCCAAGCCACAACTATAACTGAGAGTACTACGTATAAAGGCAGAGACTATAGGGGCTATAAGGAGGACTTGTTCTTAGATCATCTAAAAGCACATAACTGGGGTGATTTCATGCTTGTGAAGGATGATCCAAATTCTTTATGGGATCGCTTCTTGACCCCCATAGAGGCTTATCTGGACAAAATGTGTCCCCTCATAGAAAGGACAATCAAAGATAGGCATAAAAGCTGGATGAATGATGAAATCATGGACGTTATTTTTGAAAGAGAAACTTGGCTTAATGTGTACAGTATAGAAGGTTTACCAGAACAAAAGGAGGCCATTAAGGCCTGCAGACGCAAGATTGATAAAATGTCCAAGGCGGCAAAGAAAGGGGGTATAACAGGGGAGCTGGATGCAAGTTATGCCAATCCGAGAAAATTTTGGAAACATATTGCCGAAATATTTAACTGTGGAGGTGAGGTAATATACCCTGATCTCAAGGACCAAGAAACTGGCCTACTAATTAAAACTGATGATGCTGCCAAATATGTAAATGATTACTTTACTGGGATTGGGGAAAAACTCCATAATAATATTGTGGGGGAGGATCAGAAATTATTGGATAATGCTGATCCCGTTGATGAACGTGATTATATTGAGAAAGATATACCAAAACTTAATATATCTAAATGGTCTGTTTACTATATAATTAAAGACCTGGATAAACATAAGTCTTCAGGTATAGATGGCATTAGGTGTGACATACTGATCACTGCACTACACTATTATTTAGAAGAATTCACACATATATGTCAGGTCAGTTTAGACATGGGTATCTTTCCAACCAAATGGGGCGACGCTTTAGTCAAACCTATCCCAAAAGATGGTGATCTTAGTGATGTAAAAAACTGGAGGCCAATCTCCTTATTACCGGTCCCATCTAAAATTCTGGAGAAGGTCATCTACGGTTTCCTGAGTGAACAAATGACTTTATCAGGAAATTTCAGTAATAATCAATATGGCTACAAAAGAGGATCTGGTACTGGAGATGCGACCTTTGATCTTGTTAATGAGTTGTATGGTTATAGAAATGATGGTCTAATTGGGGGAGCCTTATTTGTGGATTTTACTAAAGCATTCGACAGTGTCATTCACTCAAAATTATTGCGTAAAATTGCCAACTTAGGCCTGGCATATGATAATTATAGATGGTTTGAAAGTTACCTTAATAATAGAAGCCAAAGAACAACCTTCTCGTGGAATGTCTCGGAAACAAATAAGGTTAGATATGGTGTGCCCCAAGGCTCGGTCCTAGGACCACTCCTGTTTGTTTTGTATATAGATGACGTTACTAAGATTTTGAAAAAGGCTGATATCAAATTGTATGCTGATGATATTGTAATTCACTACGGTCATAATAATGCACAGATTGTTGAAAATGTCATGGAATCCGAGTCAAAACTTTTTGCTCAATGGGTTTTTGATAATAGGTTAACTATAAACCCAAAGAAAACTGAATTTATGTGGTTTTGTAGCAAACATAAGCTTAAAAGGTGCACAAATACTAAAGTATCGTTTTATGGACACACTGTTAAGACCGTACAACATTTTCCGTACCTAGGAGTAACAATTGATAGCACACTGTCTTTTGACAAACAGGTAAAACTTCTTAAGAGAAATATTTGTAATAAGTTATTCAGGTTTGCTGCTATAAGGAAATGGCTAACCAGGGATTACAGTATTCTGGTCTATAAATGTACAATACGCCCTATACTTGAGTACTGTAGTTTTATTACCTCAAGCTGTAATGAAGATGGTCAAAAACAAATCCAGCGTTTACAAAACAGGGCTCTTCGTATCTGTCTGAAGTGCAATATCAGAAAATATCACATAGAAGAATTGCATAACCTGTGTAAAATTGAGACTGTACAAAGACGTATGGATAAGCTGCTTTTAAGCTTGATGTACACCAGGTCTGTAAAATTAGCAGATACACAAGATGATGTTGTACAAGTTGGTACCAATGGAGCCAACACAAGAGGTGGTTCTAAAGTTGTATTTGATCTACCGCATCTGATAGGGCATTTTTACAAGCGGTCGCCTTATTATAGAGGAATTATATTATGGAATACTCTGTCAGCTGGTGTGCAGAGAGCAACCAGCAAGGTTAAATTTAAACAAGAGATTGAAAAGATCAAGGATCTTAGAGCCAAGATCAAAAAAGGCTATAATTAATCAGAACAATACCGTGAAAAGATCTCCTGTGCATAACTACTGTTAATAATACAATGCCTGTTGACGGGTTGGGTTTAGTATGAGCCCAAACTGCCCATGCTGTATCACAATTAATATAATAACTACAAATAACTCACATGTATTGTATTGTATTGCATCATTTTTATTTCTTGTTATATATTATATTGATAGTTCAGTATATTCGTGCTGTAGAATTCACAAAACACCAGACAATTCCATATCGCCCGTACCAGACTGAGTCCGTCACATTCATCATTTTATGTACATACACCTCATATGATGTAAATACCGACAATCAATATATCACATACTTGTACATAATGTATGAACCTGTATATACCCAATAATGTATATTCAATCAAATTTTGTACTATATGTATATTATCTTGTTCTTGTTACAACAAAAATTATCAGAATTGGTTATGTTTGTAAGCAACATTTAAACCCGCGTAACTGTGGATTGCTGCAATAAACACGTCAAAAAAAAAAAAAAAAAAAAAAAAATCTGCTGTGCACTTTAACAGTTCTGTGAAGAAAATGAAATTTCAATTGTTCGCATATATTTTGCTTACTTCCATCTATCATGTTTCACAAAAATGTAATAAGGTATTTCACGTGATAACATTTAAGCTGTATATATTGAACAATACATACAAGGTGATGTTCACACTGTTGATTCTTTACAACAGATATAAATGGTGAATAATAAACTATTTAAACCCATGGTGTCCCCAGTACCCCCGCAGTACCCCGGTTTATCCACTATACGTTGTTTCAGCAAGACCCCCCAGTACCAGTTTATACATTATACGTTATGTCCCCCAGTACCAGTTTATACATTATATGTTATGTCCCCCAGTACTAAATACATTATACGTTGTTCCCCAGTACTAAATACATTATACGTTGTTCCCCAGTACTAAATACATTATACGTTGTTCCCCAGTACTAGTGTATACATTATACGTTGTTTCCCCAGTACTAAATACATTATACATTGTCCCCCAGTACTAAATACATTATACGTTATGTCCCCCAGTACTAAATACATTATACGTTGTTCCCCAAGTACTAAATACATTATACATTATAAGTTGTTCCCCCAGTACCAGTTTATACATTATACGTTGTTCCCCCAGTACTAAATACATTATACATTATAAGTTGTTCCCCCAGTACTAGTTTATACATTATACGTTGTTCCCCAGTACTAAATACATTATACGTTGTTCCCCCAGTACTAAATACATTATACGTATGTCCCCCAGTACCAGTTTATACATTATACGTTATGTCCCCCAGTACTAAATACATTATACGTTATGTCCCCCAGTACTAAATACATTATACGTTGTTCCCCCAGTACTAGTTTATACCTTATACGTTATGTCCCCCCCAGTACCAGTTTATACTCTATACATTATGTCCCCCCCAGTACCAGTTTATACTCTATACATTATGTCCCCCCCCCCCCAGTACCAGTTTATACACTATATGTTGTTCCCCCAGTACTAAATACATTATACGTTATGTCCCCCAGTACTAAATACATTATACGTTGTTCCCCCAGTACTAGTTTATACCTTATACGTTATGTCCCCCCCAGTACCAGTTTATACATTATACATTGTCCCCCAGTACCAGTTTATACATTATACGTTATGTCCCCAGTACTAAATACATTATACGTTATGTCCCCCAGTACTAAATACATTATACGTTGTTCCCCCAGTACTAAATACATTATACGTTGTTCCCCCAGGACCCCCACAGTACCGGTTCCCAGAGCCACAGGAAGACAAGACTAAGTTTGGGTTTGACGACATCTGGAACTTCAGACCAGCCAGCTACTCCGGGCAGTGGTTTGGAGGTACAGTATGATATCAGCATTAAACCTGTATGAAATCAGTAAGATATCAGTATAATACCTGTATGATATCTGTAATACATCTGTATAAAATCAGTATGATATCAGTATAAAATCTTTATGGTATTACTATAATATCAGTTTAGTATCAGTAAAACATGAGTATCACTATTTAGTGTTGCCCCAAAGTCCACTTTGCTGGTTACACGAATTTACTGATAATGAATATTGAAATGGCACCCAGAAATTTTAACATTTTCATTTTGTCAAATGCCAATTCTTTTAAATATTGTATATTGAAGCAACACTATCATAATATTTTCTTTTCAACACAAAATTCAAATATGTCACATCAGATATAACACTTATGCAATTTCTATTAAACAACCAATTTTAATATATCCCATTGAACATTCAATTTTGACCGTTTCTATTCAACACCAAATTTTGATATTTCCTATCGAACACCAAATTTTTACATTTTCTATTCAACACCAAATTTTTAACATTTTCTATTCAAAAAATAACATTTTGACATTATTGCCCCTTTCTCTGTTTGCCCCATGTTAAGACCAGCTGGTGTACACCACCCAGGACGGGGATGTGGTGTCACGTGAGAACGGCAGCATGCACGCTAACGACACCCTCATTATAGCGGGACAGACACTGGTAGGTAGACTTTATTACATGGTGGATACGGCCCTCTCTATGTTAAAGCTATGGGAGCTCCGTACTCCATGCCCCAGTACGGTATAGTCATACTCCACGCCCCCATGGAGTATGGGGTAGTCATACTACATGGCCTTCAAATTTGTTGATTTTCTTTGTTTTAAGACGGATGGGCCATGTAATAAACACAAACCCCCACTTATTGACATAATACATGTACATCATACATTACTCGTTGAAGTTGGGTCATATCACACTCAGCCTTCGGCATCGTGTGATATGACCCAGCTTCAACTTGTGAAGTATGATGTGCATGTATGTCGATGGGGTGGAGTTTTGGCTAGCTGGACCTGCTCATATCTGGGTCATGGTCCTTTATGTCCAGGGCTATAAGTGGGAGCCCAGATTGGCCGGCCCAGGAAAACTTCTTTTCATAAAAACCTATACAATTCGTAAATATTTCAAAACATGCTAACGTCTGATTTTTCTCCAGAAATCACCATTTATTGTACATTTTTATTGCTTGTGCTAAAGTGGAATAAATCTGGGCCTAATCTCGGCACTTTGAATCTGGGCTGACCCATCTGGGCTCCCTGGATATAAAAGTACCATGCCCCATTATGGGCAAATCAGCTTGCCCAAGTAAAAACACATAATGGGTCCTACTAACCAATGTTGACTGTGTAATATCTAACTCAAGACAGCTGCAAGTTACACAAAACCATACGAAATTATGGTTTACAATGGATGTATTAACAATTAACAAGTATGTGCAGCGGTGAGACAATAGATAATGTTGGGTTAGCTTGAATGATACTTGATGTTTGGAAGTATTTATAGTGTTTCATATTTAGATATTTAACCATTTAAGGACTGCATGCGGCCTTAATATTTATGTTCATTTGCTGTCATGATGCACCAACATATCACCAGTACTGAATTGGTGCATCACTCAAGTTATCACAAGAACAGCATTCATGCATATAAAAGGACAATATGTATAAGAGTTGTTCCTAAAGTATAAAGTATAAGGACACACTCAGAAAAGTGAGCGCTGTCGCGAAAAGCACTCTCACCTGAAAACAGGCACTGCCTGGCATTCAGGTGAGAGTGCTTTCGGCGACAGTGACTCACCTATCTGAGTGTGTATAGTGCCATCAAGTTCAGTGCCGAATGAGCGCAGAATAATGGCAGTCACTTTTTAGGTGGTGGAAGTTACTTTGGTACTGTTAGGTATCAGCAGTTAGATATGCCAATGTGAACATGAAACGCACTATAGAACCATAATGAGCTGAGATCTTTAGCCATACCTCCTACAGTCCCACCCTATAGTAGTACTTATAGTACACCTTGAGAGGCAACAACTTATGCCTTTGTATTTGGTGGTAATTTCTGCCCAATCCTACATTCTCAATTCTCGGGTCTACTGAGGGGCTACCGTAAGTTCTCACGTATAAGCCTAATTTGAGTATTTGCCACACACCCAATTTTTTTATAAATCATATAAGCTTAACAGGGTATGAAAATTGTTAATTTAGTACTGTAGCCTACTTATAAAAAATAATTCTCGTATAAGTCGCACCCTTTGTAGGCATGGTTGGTAGCTACAGCTTTTTCAGCCATTGGCGACCTGGGCCCGTAGCTTCAGAACTCCACGGGCCTGCAATTATTGTTTCATTTTTCCTAAAGAGAAAATCAGCAGTATCTAATGTTAAATCAAGATCTAATCATAATCGCTGGACTCTTAGTGCTGCTCTCTTTCCAATGACATATAACTGACGATGTACTTATAGATAGATTATCCTAGAATTTTCTACATCCATTTCTAGTGGCCACCTGGGCCCATGGGAATGTAATTCTTGAGAAAACTACGGGCCCACACCCAAAACTACGGGCCATTGGCCCCCAGGCCAGCGCGTTAGTGTCTACCCCTGCTTCTATGTGAGAATTTACAGTAAAATTAATTAATGCTGTCCACTTGATAAGATGAGATAAGGGTAGTATGAGCTGTGTTATAGATAAGCACTGTCTGAATGTTATCTCCCCCAATGGTCCTCCTCTCAGTTATCTTCTGCAGTAACATGTACTCAAATATATGGGACTCATCATCCGGTAGGGAAAAAGATTTGGGGAGGGGGGCTAAAATAAATAGGGAAATTTTTGCAAACATTATTCACATGTTAGTACTTGAGAGTTTATTGATTCGCGAAAGTTGTTCTAATGCAAGTTACCTTTAGCTGACTGCATTACTGACTGTATAGGGTGTAATTTGATACCAAGATATCTGGTGTACTGTCATATTGTAAGTTCTTGTGCAGAAGCCGCGGCTAATTTGCAAGTCAGATCACCAATGCGGCATATAGGATTGGCCCAAAGTAAGTTCACTGTAAAAAAAATGTTGTCAAAATGACGTTGAATCACCGGCAACTTTTGGGACATGACTTTCACCGTTTTTTTAACGGTGACGGTCACCGTTAATTTTACGCAGAATCACTGTTCATTTTACACAGAATTACTGTTCATTTTACGTTGAATCACCGTTAATTTTACGTTAAATCAGCATTAATAGATTCACAGTATTCAAATATACAGAGAATATTCGATAAGCCTAACAGGGAGTCTGATTATGGTGACTTTAGTTACTGTAGCATACATCTAAAAACTTACGGATAAGGCATATTTTGACTTTGTCCTTATCCTATACGCACCACTGACGATCTGACTTGCATACTAGCCCTGGCCTATACAAGAGGTTTTACTCTATAGGATTGATACAAGGCAGAGTTTCCAGAGGTGAGGATATATGCATAGTATATTACCACAAAATAGGTGTATAGATCCAGACAGCTACTTTCTTCTGGATATTATCAAGTGATCATGGTATTTTGTCAAACCTATCATAAGATTGAATTGTTAAATTGTCAAACATTATAGATTAATTGAAAATTACCATTATTTCAACATGTATACTCCACTTCAAGGGCTCACACTCTCCAGAAAAATCTTCTTACAAACCAGGCCACCTATCTATGGCAAGATCTACTATATGTGGCTCCCTCTGGGATTTGACATTAGAAGATGAATTTACGTTGAATCATTGTAATCCAAACCAGGTTAGCATTTAACAAGGATCCACTGTGAAATGGCTGATATTTACGGTGCTTCATTGTATTCCAAATAACGGTGAATCAGCGTCAAATTTTACAGAGTGAATCTGTCAAAAGTACATCTCTTGTTTACAGTGTTGGCTTATATGCCCTTTGTAGAGAGTATGCATGAATCCAGCCCTGGTAAGGCCCTCCCCAGTGTTGCATCCATGCATCATGAGGACCATAGGGAGTATGTGCACTCACAAAGTGTACCAACACAGCACTGTTGAGTTACATCCCATGAAATATCCACTTTGCCGAACCCAACGTGTATCAAATCATGGTTAACCCTTTAAGGACGACATGATGCAATAATGCTTCATGCCCTTGGTCATTATAATGCATGAATGCAGCCCTGGCGAGTAACTCGCCAGTGCTGCATTCAAGCATCATGCCAACCCTACGGCATTAAAACACTCCCGTAGCGTCGTCATGATGCACTTATGCAACATCGGCGAATAACTCACCTGGGTGCATCATGATGACAAATGTCATCTTTTTGCGACATCTGTCCTTAAAGGGTTAATTTGGTTATCCAATAGTGTGTCAGTCCAGACAGAGTTAGGCCATGTAGCCGGCCTGTCATGACAATCACACGTTTATAGCACGTATGTGATGGCCATCTAATCTCCCAATACCACTAGAGCTAATAACCTGTGTAGTGAAGATAACAACCAGTAATACTGTACTCCGTGTAATAACCTGTCATGTATTGAAGATAACTAACGGTAATATTGTACTCAGAATAATTCTTATCTTAGGGGGTGCTCATTTTTATAGTGACAGGGTGCGGTCGATGCAATTGTCACGTGAGCCACGTTCATCCCTTTGCCATTTAGCCCACTCAGAGGCATGGATCTGTTTGGTGGCTCATTTCTAACCCCTTTAAGGGCCACATAGTGCTTTAATGCACTACGCCCTTTGGTCGTTATGATGCATGCATTCATGTATCTTGACCCTTCAGGAATACATCAACCCTGTAGGATGCCATGAGTCATCTATAAATGCAGCACTGATGAGCTACTTACCAGGGTGTTATGTATTGACGTACTCTACTGCTCTTACCCAGTGGGCACAGAACATTGAATCAACATTGACAAATGGTTGTCAATGTTGATTCAATGTTGATTCAATGTTGATTCAATGTTGAACTGAATTTTGTGCCCACTGGGTAAAGGGTTAACATTTCAGAACATAGCAATCAGCCAAGAAGACAAGTGTTCTGCTCAGGGTCAAAGCTATAAACATGGTGACAAGATTCTGATAACATAGGAATGCTATTGTGGTAGTTCTGTATCTTATCTTATCAGATTCAATACCCCTCAACTCCTGTTAATGCTCCTTAATACATGTACAGTAAGATGGGCCTGACATGATAACTACCATAAAACCTCGCGTATAAGGCCGTTTTATTTTGATAACTTGAATTACGGATCCGCCGCCGAGATTTTTGGCATTTTACCTTTTCCTCCGAGATTTTTTGAGAATTTTACCAAAAAAAAAAAAAGTACATGTTCACCAGCAAAAGGTAGAATGAGGCCTTTCAGATTGGGGATAATATATCTTCACTAGATTGCCCAGAAATTAGATTTTTCATGCCTTTTTTTTTTTTTTTTTGCCTCTGCCCTTCGAGAAATTTTGTGATCTGGTGCCCCCCGTAGGACAGCTTTTTTTTTTTTTTTTTTGCCTCTGCCCTTCCAAAAATTTGGAGCCAAATGCCCGTAATCCAAGTTATCAAAAAAAGGTGGCCTAATGGTCTAACTGATATATTATAGACTGGTGGGCCAAGCTTCAAAAAGCCTCTAGAAATCATTTCTAAGGGCATGGAGCAGTAGAGCTAGGCAACATGAATTTTTTTCATCTCTGGAATGTGCTGAATCTGAATATCAATGTTGCCCAGCTTGAACTTTGGGTTTTCTATGTTTAATCCTCAAATTGAAAAAAATAGTTGAAAAATACCAAAAATTGAAATAAAATGTTAAGAAAATAATGAAATGCCATACAACAACTCAGACTCCTAGAATGTTCATAGCTGGGTGTCTCCTTGATAATAATTGATGATATGGTCATCTTAGTATGAAGGTCAAGGTCAAGTAAGTAAATATAAAAGATAGGAGATATCTTGTGAATCAGACTGTATATTTTTGTATCTAATCTTTCCATTTGTATTCTTGACTAATAGTGCATATTATGGAGGCCATTTGAATCAAGGTCAAAGGTCAGGGATCAAGGATATTCCTATCATAATAGTTGAGCAGAGAGCTAGTGATACCTCAAAGTGCTAGAGTTTTTTTGTTTAAGATTCTGACAGATGTTTAACCCAACAAATTATTTCAGGTGGGTGGGGTGCTCCGACCCTTGAGCAATTTTATTTATGCATGGTTGCCTAGCAACTAATTAAATTTTGGTATTCTCCTTCAACATGTCCAAATTTCTTCTAACCCCCTCCCAAATCAACCCACCTTCCACTGACTGTTAACAGTGACTTTTAGCACACCTGATGTAGCTTATGGAATGCAAACATAGCAGTACTAAAGATATGTGTGCATTAATGAGCTTTTACTAAAGGTCCCTTTTAAGAAATGACGACTCCCTTTGTAGGAATGGGGGGGGGGTTGCAAGTTATTTATGTTATTCACTGTCAGGAAAAAATTACCATGCCTCCTGTGAAACTCTCAGGTTAAATATTTGAGATGTCTACCGCTTAGATACTATTGTTCCTTATGTTATTTTCAGCTAACCATGGATCCAGTAATTTATCTGAAGAGGCCTTTATCACTCTTGTTCAAGGCGCAACTCATTTTGATAACTTTCGTCTACCCTTTCTTAATCCCTGGGTCTGCCCCTGGATTATCTATGAGACATTTCCCTCGATAATCAATGTAGAAATATATCGCATTGGGTATTGGAATACAAAAATGCATATAAATTGATACATAGACAAAACTCCACGCCATTGACATACATGTACATCATACTTCACGAGTTGAAGCTGGGTCATATCACACAATGCCGAAGGCTGAGTGTGATATGACCCAGCTTCAAGACCAGCTTCAACGAGTGAGGTACATGTATCTCAATAAGTGGGGTTTTGTGTTTATTAAATGTTCCTACTGTCTTAAAATGAACAGAATCAATAAACCTAGAGGCCATGGAGTATTGCTACACTGTACTCCATGGGACTATGGAGTATGGAGGTCCCATAAGCTTAGCATAGCAAGCCCGTACCACCATGTAATAAATAAATGCACTACACAGATAATCTATAGGTTCGAGAGGTTAGTCAGTAGTCAGGTATGGTCCACGGCAATATAAGCACACACACCATCTCAACATATAACGTAGCTGTATAACGCGACGCCCTGCATGCCCCCTGCCCCACAGCATCACGGCTGCTGAGTGTGAAAGCTGGGGGGTGGGGGTGGGGTGGGCTGGATACTCACGCACGCACCCATGGCATCTAGTAGAGAATAGGTGTGGGAGGGGGGGGGGGTCATGGGCAGAGATACACATACAAGTTCAACTCCTTTTTTCTCCTAAATGCAACACAGCATCAACCCGGTACATCCACAGGCCTTTAGAAGGGATATCTATCTATTAGGTTACATTATTAGTGTATTCCACTAATTTGTAAGAAAGATCACAAATTAGTTTTAATATAAGGTCTAAGTACATTTACTTATGCATCTCAGTTTAGCACTACGCTGTGACAAACTGTCTGTGAGTGTATGCTGAATGGTAATACGGTGCAGTGTCCCACACTGACAAGGGAGTCCTGGTTAGCTGCCACCTGGTAGTGGCTATTCCAGGTTTGTCATAGGCACATGTATTAGTACAAATGAGGAACTTATATCAAAAAATGACAAAGGCAATTCTAATGCCGAATTCAAAATGACTAACCATAAAATGCATCATTAAAATACTAAGGTGGATTAGTCATCTTGACTAACCTGACAGCATTGAATAACATAGGTATGGCCAAAATATGACCAAGGGTCTCTCATTTTCTGCCTCCCTATATGACCAATCTATGTTAGCCAATCCTGTCAAGTTAGTCAAACTGACTAACCCACCTTAGTCTTTTCTTATTTATGCCTATTAGGGTAGGTCATTTTGACTGAGGCATTTACTTTGTCCTAGACATTTGAATATAAGTTTGTCACTTTGACCAATGAAGGATGAATACCCTTAGACGAACCTGGGATATCCACTACTGACTTACCTTATAAACTTATGGATTTTCAGTGTATATATATAAACAATGTATTTAGGTCTCAAGTATGTCTGTCTCGTATTATAAGTGCTAGGGGTAAAAGCCAGTCTGAATTAATAAGTGCCTGGATGCAAATGCAAAGTGCTACCGCAAATAGTTTCTCATTTTCATTCTGTTGACCTTGACCTTCATACAAAGATAACCATATCATACATAATTGTTAAGGCAACACTAGGCTTTGTTTATTCCACAAGTTTGAGTCAATAAATGGCATTTTATTGGGTTTTTTTTACAATTTATTTCATTTTTTGGTGTTTATTACCCTTTTTTTTCATTTGAAGATTAAACATAGAAACCCCAAAATTCCAGCTGGGCAACATTGATATTCAGATTCAGCACGTTCCAGAGATGAAAAAAAGTCATGTTGCCTAGCTCTACTGCTCCATGCCCTTAGCAATTTTTCCCACTGCCCCGACCACCAGTCTATTAGCTGCACCACCAACTTTGAGATATCTTATAAGACAAACAGGGCCTGGAAATCGCTAATATAGTACTGTAGTTTACATATAAAAGAGTTCACGCCTAGGCCGCACCCCCACTTGGGGCTGATCCTATAAGCCGCACTGGCGATCTGAGTCGCGTACTACCCCGTGGGCACAAAATTCAGTCTAATGTTGAATCAACATTGAATCAGCATTGGCAACCATGTATCAATGTTGATTCAAAGCTCTGTGCCCATTGGGTAGGTGCAGCTTCTGTGCAAAACTTACAGTACTTTGGTATATGCGTAAATAAACCTAGTCCAATTGGTGGGACACAGGGTTTCTTATCTTGACAATCACAATGACACTAATAAACCATTGTTATTAGGATTGATATTTTGCTTATCTATGTATTGACATTGTGTTACAACATTGCATGTCTGCCCTCACCGATATCTTTATTTCTAAACATGTCTCATCTCTAAAAAGAGACAAATTTACCATTTCTGTGGTTTTGGGAAGTATGTATATGTCTTGATCATGATCATGATGTAGATATGAAAGGTGCGGTTTGGCTGCATTCAATCGAATTTGCTAAACAGTATAAATTCTAGTGTATTTAAATTTGCATCATGCCGACTAAATGACTCCTGGGATCGCATTCATGCATCATGCTTAAGGAAACTACATCATAAATGTTTGGCTGTGTCATGTTCGCAGATAGACTGTGCAGTGAGCTGTTATACCTGTCCCACAGTATAACATCAGTAAATCTGCCAAAATCCGCAAATCCACAATTTTTAAATACAGTAGAATTTATACTGTTTTGCAAATTCGCAAAAATGTATACATGCGAAAACATCGGTCCAACACTAGTATGACATCAGCATGACATCAGTACAACATCAGTATGACATGACTCTGACATCAGTACAACATCAGTATGACATCAGTATGATATCAGTATGATATCAGTATGATATCAGTATGAACTCAATATGATATCAGTATGATATCAGCATTACATCAGTATGATATCAGTATGATATCATTATGATATCAGTATAAACTCAGTATGACATCAGTATGATATCAGTATGATATCAGCACTACATGATATCAGTATAACTTCAGTATGATATCAATAGAACATGAGTATGACATCAACATTACATGAGTATGACATGAGTATAACATCAGTATGACATGAGTATAACATCAGTATGACATCAGTACAATATCAGTATGACATCAGTACTTCATCAGTATAACATCAGTATGACATCAGTATGACATCAGCATGACATCATTATGACATCAGTATAACATCAGTACAACATCAGCATAACATCAGTATACCATCAGTATGATATCAGTATGATATCAGTATACCATCAGTATACCATCAGTATAACATCAGTATGACATCTGTATAACATCAGTACTATGTTTGTGTTTACAGAAGGACCAATCGGTTAGCTTGTACTTCCCGTCCCCAGACCTGTCCCATGTGCTGCTCGTGTCCGGCTGGAAGCAGGTAAGGATTCATCTTGTCCATTTTGTGTCCTGTCAGATAAATGTTACATACGAGGAAACTCTAATCTAGGTTTGACGTCATATATTGGACCCAGAGCTCAGGAATCAATAGAACCTAGGCGCATACGAGTAACAATACAAATGTTAACAAGGAATTTTTGTGTGACCAAATCTCAGCACAGTCTAATCCTTGAATCTGGGAACCAATATTGCTGACCCAGCCCAGAGGTGCACCTAGGTGTGAATGGAGTGTAACTGTATTGCATGTACAGTCTCTCCTTACGTCTATGGCTCAGTCTCATGAGTTTGTAACAGTTGAAACGTCTTTGACTGGGTGTCGTCTTTGACCGGTGTCGTCTTTGACCGGTGTAGTCTTTGACCGGTGTAGTCTTTGACCGGGTAGGGATTAAAATGAAGAAAAAAGTAGTATATAGTAAAGAAATTTAAGCTTCAACTTCTTCATGTAATAAACAGTCTATGGTTGTTTTACCCAATTTCTTTTTTTTTATGCACATATTAAGGGTCACTTTTGGGCTTTTTTTCTTCAGCTGGTCAAAGATGTCACTTGGTATTTTACTTAAACTTTAAACAGCTTATTATTATTGCATAATACTTTAAACAGCTGCACTGTCCAAAGTATTATGCAATAAGAAGTGCCACCAAGTACATTACATCATATACATATAAAAAAAAAAATTTAAATGGAAAAAAAAACTTTTCTATATACCCGGTCAAAGATGACACCCGGTCAAAGACGACACCGGTCAAAGGAGACACCCGGTCAAAGAGGTTTCAACTGTTACAAACTCATGAGACTGAGCCCTATCCTCTATTATATGATGCATATAATTAGTATGTTTTTCAAGGTAGCCCTACACATACAACGTTGCCTTAATCCATTGACGCCGGCCAGAAATCTTTATTTCTTGCAACAGGGCTGAGATTTTTTCTAAGATTTTCCCTGGGGCCGGTGCTTTAATAAACCCCATACAGTTATGTACATTGTTGTCGACATCTGACCTCATGGTGTTGCAAATGGTCTACATTCGGCCTGGCATCGATGTAGACTATAATCCACATCCGTCCTTAATGAATTAATGGCATAACTTCCAAATTCTACAATATATCAATAATCCTCCATCTCCTCCCTTTTTTAGACCCTTACATCACTCCGGTTCCATCTGGAGTCCTCCCAAGTTAGATAGACTTCTCTTTCTTTTTGACCTTTTGGGATACTGGTAGCCTATAAACGACATTGTGTGCCTGCCTAACTCTTAGTTGGGTTTTAAAACACAGCTTTTGTCCACCCAGATTTTGCCAAAATATCTTTGGAAAAAAACTCAAGACTGAGGAATACTGTAAATTGTTGTGCGTAACCCACTTCTTGTGTGTAACCTGCAACCTGACTTTGTGAGACCCCTATATCCTGCACCCGCACAAAATTTACGTTACAGATTTTTAACATTATGGACGTTTTTTAACGTTATGAACTATTTTTCACACCACCTTTCCAGCTAGTGTGCAAAAAATGTGTAAATTAGCCTAAATTAATCTAAATTTGAAGACCACAGCGTAAATTTGAAAAATTCGCTAATATTAACGTAAATACTAGCACTAACGTAAATTATTAAAAAGACATTAATCATAACGCAATTATGTTCCGTAACATATTTTGTTTTGTAACAGCCCCATGGGGTTGGAAAATTACTACAGCAATTGTTACTGTAACGGGCAGCTGTGCTGCTAAAGGTTATGTGTGGTATATCTATTGTGTGTTGTTATGATGTAAAACGACACAGGTTTTATTATTGTATTCATAACATGTTTATTACTTAATGAGTACAGATGGTCCGTTTCATATACCGTCATTATCATAGTTCGGTTGTATACGGTAGTTACCCGTACTACCGACGGTAACATCTCGTTAAGGGTTTCATAACATGTTATATAACTACAACACTAGGTGGCTCTGCCGGTGTGGTCAGGTGACCCCCGCAGGCCTGTATACAAGGTGGACTGCTTCCCCAGAGAAGCCAGTCAGGTTTGGGGCAACACCACCCGGCACTCCGGATTTAACTCCATGATGTAGTGTTATTCCACTGTATTATTTAAGATCCAGTTCTGATCACTGTATGACTGAGCGTTATACCAGTAAATAATACCTGAGTATTTTCCATTAATAAAGTTGCCGTATATTAAAGTCTAATTTTACCTTGTCTGGTTTTGTTCTCATGCGTTCACACTAGTAGTACTAGACCAACTACATTACTTTGATTTTTGTAGGTGTGGCGTCACTCCTACACGGCAGTCTACCACATCTACAACGTACACACCAAGTACCCAACTTTATACATGTCCTACTGGGTCATCAGTAATCAATATTCTATAACTTAAAAATAATGGTGGGAAAAATCATAATCAAGTCCAGCTGGAATGTCAGCAGGTTTGAAGGGCACTTTTGTAGTGGTGGTTTGAGGACACATTACCTCCTGGTTCCAACACATAATTTAAAAATAAATTAAATAATATCTGTTGTTCTAGTTGTGTTGATCTCCTTGTAGCATAGTTTGAAAGGAAGTTATGGATATTTTCTTTTTCTTTTTTGGAAGGCATATTTAGGATTTTGCTACTAAAAGAAAAAATGCTGACTGAAAAATAGTTTTTTACTGAAAATGGAGAAATTCTGCCTTATCCATAAAAGAAAATAGTAAAAAAATAATTACTCGCCAACCCATTTTGGGGGGGGGCTTAATGTTATCTGAACACACCTTTTTTTTCTTCATTTAGACCTAAGCATGTCTGAATGTTAGCATCTTACCTCTTTACAGGGCCATCACACCCGTCCACGACGGAGCACGCCTCCAGTATTGCCGCTGGGCACCCGTCCACAACCACCTAGTAAGGCCACCTTCTTATCGATAACTTGGATTACGGGCTTTTGGCTCCAATTTTTTAGAAGGGCAGAGGAAAAAGAAAAAAAAAGCTGTTCTACTTGGGGAGCCGGACCACAACATTTCCCAAGGGTAGAGGAAAAATATGAGTAGTATAGTATGTATCGGAACGGGACTATAGTTAACTACTGTTTATTACTCAATCGACCTGCAGCCAATCAGAGGCCTCCATTTGGTCACGTGACCCCCTCATTTGCATAATTACGTAATAGGCCACGCCCCCTCATTTGCATAATTACGTAATAGGCCACGCCCCCTTGATCACCAGCCAATCAGGGGCCGCCATTTGGTCACGTGACCCCCTCATTTGCATAATAGGCCACGCCCCCTTGATCACGTGACCCCCTCATTTGCATAGTAGACTACGCCCCTTTGATCACCAGCCAATCAGAGGTCGCCATTTGGTCACGTGACCCCCTCATTTGCATAATAGGCCGCGCCCCCTTGATCACGTGACCCCTTCATTGGCATGATAGGCCACAACAACATCACGTGGCTATCTTTGTTTGTAAACAACACCACGTGGCTCTCTTTGTTTGTAAACAACACCACGTGGCTCTCTTGTTTGTAAATAACACCTACTAAGTTTAGTCATAGGTAGCAGTAGTGTTTGTAAATAACGCTTACTAAGTTTTCAGTCATAGGTGTCTAGAGCAGCAGCAGCAGCAGCATCTTCAGCAGCAGCAGCAGCAGCAGCCGCGTCATAAGTGTCTAGAGCAGCAGCCACGTCATAGATGACTAGTGCAGCAGCAGCAGCAGCATCTTCAGCAGCAGCAGCAGCGTCATAGGTGTCTAGAGCAGCAGCTGCAGTAGCAGCAGCGTCATAGGTGTCTAGAGCAGCGGCAGCAGCATCTTCAGCAGCAGCAGTAGCAGCAGCGGCAGCAGCAGTAGCAGCAGTAGCATCTTCAGCAGCAGCAGCGGCAGCAGCAGTAGCAGCATCAACAGCATCTTCAGCAAAAGCAGCAGCAGTCGCGTCATAGGTGTCTAGAGCAGCGGCAGCAGCATCTTCAGCAGCAGCAGTAGCAGCAGCGGCAGCAGCATCTTCAGCAGCAGCAGCAGCGTCATAGGTGTCTAGAGCAGCAGCGTCATAGGTGTCTAGAGCAGCAGCCGCAGCAGCAGCAGCATCTTCAGCAGCAGCAGCGGCAGCAGCAGTAGCATCTTCAGCAGCAGTAGCAGCAGCAGCAGCAACATCTTCAGCATCAACAGCATCTTCAGCAAAAGCAAAAGCCCGTAACTTAGCATCATGTGCATCAGCCATAGCCGTAACAGCGACACTGCGACTAGCATAAGCAAAACAGGCTATTTTTTTAGCAGCTGTACAAGCATTTATAGCATTAGCCCTAGCAGCAGCCGCAACAGCGACACTTTTAGCAGACGTTGCAGCATCAGTAGCAGCAGCATCGGTAGCAAGAGCGGATACAGTAGCAAAAACATTAGCAGCACGAGCAGCAGCGGCGAGAGTAACAGCAGCGTTGTTAGCAGCATTGGCAACTTCGTATGCAGCATGTGTAGCACGAACAGCGATACGAGCTTCACGTTTTGCACGAGCAGCAGCAATAGCTGCAGAAGTAGCCATCACACTTTCCAGCCACCCGTACGAATCTTGATAAAAACCAACCTCCACCTTGCTACTTGTTAACTCATCAGTAAACATGGACGTCTCCTCGTGTGGTGTTGTCGCGGCTCTGTAGTAGTGTTGGGATTGCTCACATTCGGTAGAACGTAGAGTGATTCCTGATGACGCCATGCTGAAGGTGGTAGAAGAAGTGTGTGGGACTCATGTTTCACTCTCGCTTATGTACTAGGCTCCGAGATAAGCTTCTTAACTCAAGAGGAAAACTCTCACTAGGAAGGCGACCAGCTGTCTACCTGTGTAGGTGCGGGTTCGTTACATCTTTAATCCTGTTCGACCCCCCGAGGAAATAGATGAAAAAAACAAAAGACCATCTTTCAAGCACTCGAATCCGCAGTCAGTAGGAAGCTATAAGGAGCTTAACTTGTGTTTGATTTAAGCTGTCTACCACACGCACGCGCTTGTAGTCACAGCTAGAGTGGCAGACTTCCGTCCGCCCGCTGGCGCATGACAATCGACTTTAGACACCCCCTGTAGTTTTTTTTTGCATACACAGTTGACTAGCATCTTAATCTCTTACCCAGCTATAAGCCCATATACATGTAACGCGCATTACTCCTCTTTATGGTAATTATCAGATCGATTTAAGGGTGGAAAAGGCTTAGGTGATTTAGGTCCCTCTCTAGCTGAAAACAGGCTTAGACCATAGCATGTAGGCAGCCGGCCGCGTTAAACACCCCCTGTAGGTTTTTTTTTGTTTTTTGTATACACTCTCGATCCCCTCTCTAGGTGAAAACAAAGCTTAGAAGATGCGGTGATCCGGCCACCGGCTGGCGCGTCACACCTGTCGTTAATCACCCCCTGTAGGCTTTGTATACACTCTCTAGGTGAAAACAAAAGCTCCCTCCACGGGCTGGCGCGTCACACCTGTCGTTAAAACGCCCCCTGTAGTGTTAGTATACACAGTTGCCCCGCCTTATCTATTCACCAGCTATAAGCCCATATACGTGTACATGTGATTTTTGATACCCTCTCTGGAATAGGGTGGGGCTCAAGGTGAAAACAAGATTAGACCATTCGCTCTCTCAGCTATATAAAGAGCCTCAATTGTTCTTGCAACAGCACTTCACCACCGGTACACTATCAGTCACGAGGCAGATGTTTGCGGTATGGGTCATACAGGTTACCTACTAATAGCGGTTTGGTGAGTAGATCACTTTTTTTCTCCTAAAAAAAACAACAAAAACGCCTCACTTATGACTCAGGTATGTATATGTAGCACTGTTAGTGTAAGTACACAGTAGAATCTACTGTACTATAGACTCAACCCTCTGAAGACGGTGGAGCGCGTTAATGCGCAGGTCTGTGTCGGCGTCACTTGTTTTTTATTCTAACTAAAAAAGAAAAAAAGTCAGAAGTCAATCTACGACCTATCAAAGACAAATTTGTGATAAGTTCAAACTAAATAAGAGACAGTTTGAGCGTCTCTTAGTCGCTGTCAAAGATGCGAATAACGAACGCGCTGAGGGCGGGGTTCAGGTCACGTATAGTTCCCCGCTCTTTCGTCAGATGGCGCCACAATAGGGGTTTTGTACATTCCTACGATGCTCGCGAACATTTCAACGCATAATGAGCTATATAGGCAACAAAGTGCGCTTCTGAATATATTAAAATATAAAAAACAATTCAATATTGTGTATTTCTGATAGAAATGAGGCAGTTTCTTTGAATACCAACTAAACTATAGCGAGATGAAAAATACCACACCATATCTAAGGCTTTATAAAAGATACATAGTCAGAAACTCTCGCCGAGTCGGCAATCTGAAAAACGGATCAACTCGTTTTGACTCGTTGTGCCACAAGGGCCCCCATCCAACGGGGGCCCTTTGAGGTCAGTCTGTCAAACCACAGTGATCCATGCTGCTTAACACTAGGCGTAATTAATTACGCCCATGTTGTGCAGCATCTAACCAACTGACAGTGTCAGTTGGTTGGCCCCTCTTTAGGGGCCACACAATAAAATAAAGAATAGAGGCCTAAGGGAACGTTCACAAGCGCCTCCCCTTCCTACGGGGTGGGTGGGTCTTTGAGTTTAGTGACAAACACTGCATGAAAATTCCTATTTAAGTATATTTAAGGGTACCAAAATATCGGGAAATGTCCTGGAAATGTCGTTTGGAGTTTGCCATGAAATATAAGAAATCTTAAATTTACCGGAAATGTCATTTGACATTTCCGGTAAATTTAAGGTGAACTTAAATTTCCCGAAATGTCAAATGACATTTCCGGTAAAATTAAGGTATACTTAAATTTTCCCGAAATGTCAAATGACATTTCCAGTGAATTTAAATTTTCCTGAAATGTCAAATGACATTTGCGGTTAATTTAAGGTAAACTTAAATTTTCCCGAAATGTCAAATGACATTTCCGGTGAACTTAAATTTTCCCGAAATGTCAAATGACATTTATGGTAAATTTAAGGTAAGCTTAAATTTCCTGGAAATCAAATTTGACATACTCTGTAAATTTAGGATCCCTTTCTATATATACTGGTAGTATTACATGGTTACATTTAACTCATATCAAAATTAGTGTACAACCCGTGATACTACCCAGGGGAGTAAGGGGACACTGATCCCGTTATTATACATTAATTTGAAGGCTTCTGGAGGGGTGCAACCTGTGATACTAATCAGGGGATTAAGGGGACATTTATCCCGTTATTATACATTATTTTGAGGGTTTCTGGAGGGCTATAACCCGTGATACTAACCAGGGGAGTTAGAGGACACTTATCCCGTTATTATACATTATTTTGAGGGTTTCTGGAGGGCTACAACCCGTGATACTAACCAGGGGAGTTAGGGGACACTGATCTCGTTATTATACATTATTTTGAGGGTTGCTGGAGGGCTACAACCCGTGATACTAACCAGGGGAGTTAGGGGGCCCTGGTCCCGTTATTATACATTATTTTGAGGGTTTCTGGAGAGCTACAACCCATGATACTAACCAGGGGAGTTAGGGGATATTTATCCCGTTATTATACGTTATTTTGAGGGTTGCTGGAGGGCTACAACCCGTGATACTAACCAGGGGAGTTAGGGGGCCCTGGTCCCGTTATTATACATTATTTTGAGGGTTTCTGGAGAGCTACAACCCATGATACTAACCAGGGGAGTTAGGGGACACTTATCCCGTTATTATACGTTATTTTGAGGGTTGCTGGAGGGCTGCAACCCGTGATACTAACCAGGGGATTAAGGGGACCATGATCCCATCATTATACATCATTCTGAGGGTTTCTGCTAGTAGTTATAGTATGAAAAGGTACATGTAGATAATGAATTATGCACTTGCATAATAGCCTAATAGCCAGCTCCATTTAATGTAATACAAAGACCGACTATAAACTTATTCTTCATGTGTGTAATGATTTCTTCTATAAAATATAATAAATTTGTATTACAATGTAATGTTAGCCTAAACATGCCCCTAGCTTCTGTGCCCGCATCTGTGAGTGAATGCTGTCACCACAGTGCAGCAGGTATAACAATAGAGGTGCGACTCAGCATTGGGCTAAGCTTATACACCTTGTCTAGCTGCATGTACTTGAACAATGGATACTGTGTGACCTAGATATATCAACCAATGAAATGCCTGCAGTAGTGGACAGTTAGCATTTTGAATCAGTACACAGTAGGACACAGATGGAAGCACATGTAGCTGCTAGTAGTAGCATGGTGGGTATATCTCCTTTCATATATATGTAGTGGCTATTAATCAGAAATATATTACGTATTATGTATTACTCATATCATTTATACACTTCCTGAAACAAATCTATATCATAAATGGTACCCACTTGATAAACTAATCGTATGTAAAACTATATATAATATATGTTTGTTTCTGATCAGAATGATACACAATAACTGATTGTTTTGCATTATGTTCTCCTTACAGAACCAAACAACCAGCCCCTGGAGGCTTTCAGGGGGCGTGTGCCGGCCCCCCAGCCCCCCTGGAGGCACCCCTGGCCGTCAGGGGGCGTGTGCCAGCCCCCCTGGAGGCGCCCCGGCCGTCAGGGGGCGGGTGCCGGCCCCCCAGCCCCCCTGGAGGCGCCCCCTGCCAGCTGGGGGGCCAGGCTGGGTGCACCTAATATGATGAAATTGATGAAAGAATGACCCCTATTGATTCCCCCTCATCCACAATAAATGTATTGCCTACCTACATTAAAATATTATAAGGAAGTTAAGATGAATTTAATGATATATGAATGATGATATGTAACAATTATAGCAATATGCATTAAAGATATTTAAATGTGATTAAATGTCCTTAAATGTCCTTAAATGTCGTTTATGGAAGTTCAGCAAATGGACCTTGATATCATGTTTAATCACCTTTAAGTGCCACCTTTCAATGTCATTTAATCAACCTAAATCTACTTAAATTCTGCTTAAATGTCGCCTTAAAGTGTTCTTTTAAGTACACCAAAAGTTACTTAAATGTCCCAGATCGACATTTAAGTTTTACCTTAAATGTACTTAAATGTGACATTTAAGTCGTAAAACGGACATTTAAGGTATACCTAAATAGGAATTCTTATGCAGTGAAAACAGCGACATGTGAGTAGGAGTTTGCGTGTCAGCTCTCTTTTTTTTCTTTTTTTTTCCAAGTCTACATATTATTTATGATTAAAAAATTTTTAAAAAAAAACCACGATAATATAGTGCGCTGATCAAAAACTGAATAGAAAAATAACCAAAAATAGGTTGGGGAAATCTCTGCTATGTAGCTGATCGGTCGTTGTCACACGGTGCAGAAAATTTACTTTTTTTTTTTTTTTTTTTTTTTTAGAAAATCTATATTAGGACCACAGACGGGGCACATGTGTCACTTGTCGAATATAAGAGATACCAATGGGCTTTGTCGAATTTAAGAACTAGGTCTTGGGCCATTGGCATTGTCTATTTTGAGAAGTAGTCTTGCCCGTCTTGCCCCTTGTCGCCAACTCCCAGCACCCCCTGTGTCTCTTTGTCCATATTGGCTAAAAACAGGACATTGTTGCCTTGGCTATTTTACCCCCCGTCTGGGTATCTTATTACTTAATCACTTCGTCTTGACCCTGTGGGGCAGTGGGTATATGGAATAACCGTGTCCAGGTGTACTCTATCTGACACATAACCGAAGGTTACTGAGTTATGTAATAATACCTGACCTATGAGGCCGCCAGTCAGTTTGCCGTGATTATTTTGACACACTCTCAGTTACTCGTAGGACATCTAATACATAATTAGACTCAGCATCATATAAGACAGTCTCGGCCACGCCGGCTGCATATCGGACCAGGGGGATAGTCTGGCAGCGACTCGCCACCCCGTCCACAAGCTGTGTACAGCACCCCGTTTCTCTTTGTCCATATTGGCTAAAAAACAGGGCATTGTTGACTTGGCTATTTTACCCGTCTGGGTCTTATCATTTAATCACCTCGTCTTGACCCTGTGGGGCAGCGGGTATATGGAATAACCGTGTCCAAGCGTACTCTATCTAACACATAACCGAAAGTTACTGAGTTATGTAATAATAACTGACCTATGAGGTCGCCAGTCAGTTTGCCGTGATTATTTTGACACACTCTCAGTTACTCGTAGGGAATCTAATACATAATTAGACTCAGCATCATATAAGACAGTCTCAGCCACGCCGGCTGCATATCGGACCAGGGAGATAGTCTGGCAGCGACCCGCCAGCCCGTCCACAACCTGTGTACAGCACCCCGTGTCTCTTTGTCCATATTGGCTAAAAAAACAGGTCATTGTTGACTTTGGCTATTTTACCCGTCTGGGTCTTATTATTTAAATCACCTCGTCTTGACCCTGTGGGGCAGTGGGTATATGGAATAACCGTGTCCAAGTGTACTCTATCTAACACATAACCAAAGGTTACTGAGTTATGTAAAAATAACCGCCCTATAATCCTATGAAGTCGCCAGTCAGTTTGCCGTGATTATTTTGACATACTCTCAGTTACTCGTAGGGTATCTAATACATAATTCGACTCAGCATCATATAAGACAGTCTCGGCCGCGCCAGCCGCATATCGTACCAGAGGGATAGTCTGGCAGCAACCCGCCATCCCGTCCACAATCTGTGTACAGCAGTCTGGACCAGACCACCAACTCTGGGTATAGCATTCGGGATGACTAGAGCAAGACTGGATCTAACCCTTTAATAGTCGCATAGCGCTTTAATGTGCAATGCCCGTTGTCGTCATAAGCCATGAATGCAGCACTCAGAGTTCCTCACCAGGGCTGCATGCATGCATACACTGGCATATCGACAAAGAGCGTAGCGCATTAAAGCACTATGCTACCTTTAGCATTAAAGCGCTGAGGGGTTATTTTTTGATAGTGTAGAACCAATATCTGTCTAATTAAACTCCTTATCAGTGCTGTTTTTTTTTTCACATACAAAAGAATTAGGTAATGGCGCTCCGCCATGTATTGGATAACCACTGCAGCGCGACTCTGAAAAGCGGCGGCGGTGAATTTCCATTTAGATCCTGAAAAGGGGGGCGGTCAGATGTCGTCAAGGCCCTGATAAGTAGGGCAGTTCAAATCATATGATTACATTGAGCTAATTTTCTTGCTGAAAGGAATGAATAATTGTATTTGTATAAAATTCACACACACACACACACACCCGCCCACCCACCCACACACACACACACACACACACACACACACACACACACACACACACACACACACACACACACACACAGGACACCTGATGATCTCCACACGATGACCTGATTGCCCTTCCTAAAAAAAATAAAAAAACACAAAAAGCCCAACTCGATCTACCTACTCAACAGGGTTTCAGTGTAGAGCGTATTAGGGGTTTTTCTGATGCGTATATTATATTGAGATTGATTTTCAACTTTTGTGATCAGTGGTTGGTCCTTAAAAGGACCGTTTGGTAGAGAGAGAGGGTCGCAGGGACCTTGCTGCTGAAGCGGAGGGCGTGGTCATAACGCGTGGTGGTCCTTCAGCAGCTCCTCCAGCACGGCGGGCGGTAGTCCTTCCTCCATGCAGACTTGCTGCTTGACTCGCTCCACGCACTGGCGGATGAGTTGATCAGCGACGTTCGCGATCAGCTCATCCACCACACCCTCTGCTTCAGCAGCAGTCCGCTGTCTCTCCTCTCTCTGTAGCGAGGCTACGAACTGCTTCTCCACGGCCGCATCGATCATAGATCGAGAAACGGCCACGAAGTTCTGTCTCTCCGCCTCCTCTCTCTGTAGCACGGCTACGAATTCCTTCTCCAAGGCCGCATCGATCATAGATCGAGAAACGGCCACGAAGTTCACTCCGTGAGCCATTTTGTCGAACTGACTTCCTAGCCGCCTGAGAGATGCTGACGTCACACTATTTTCGACGACGCTATGATGCGCACGAGGTAGACAGACGACGTCGTTTCACTTCCTTATTTGGAGTTTGGGACCTTGTGACACCGAAGTCATACCGTACGGTCGCGATAAAGCAACTAGTGTTGAAAAGCGCGCCGGTCTTGTATAAGCGCCGGAGTATAAGAGCCTCCAAATGTTTTTTCTCAAGCACTAAAATCGCGACTTTGAATAAGCGCCAGCGCCTGGCTTGTATATAGCTCCTGAGTAAGAACTTCACCGAATTGAAAAGCGCTCCCTCAGAGCCCTTAATCGCGACAGTACGGTACAAATCTGATGTCAACCCGCGCCAAAACCAAAAAGGGTGTTCCGGTCACACGTACCTACGACGAGCGACCTTCAGCTATCACCACGTGAAGAGTTGGAAATAAATTTTGTACGGCAAGAAAACTGAAAACTGATAACGATTCCATTAGATAAGTATTTGGTTCCAATCTATGGCGAGATATTTCCACCAGAGCGATTGATTTATATGTCTGTAAGGTTCAGCTCTCCAACACTCTCCAATATCCGCCGGTGCACGACGGTCGCCGCCCATCATTAGTGACAACTAAACTTCTGCTGGAGAGTGAAAGTTACGTTGAGTCTTGAGGTGCGCAGAGATACTATCTGCCGCAGCCTGATTTTAGTTCCACGCTATTTAGATAACCGCCCCATTTAAAATCTCTCTCTCGATCCTAGAAAAGGAAAAAAAGGCTAGAGTTTATCATGGACGCGTCGCAGTTTTAGTCAAGCCGTAAAGTGAAGAACCCGAGCTTGTACATATACCCACGTGAGGAGTGACATAGCGGGGCGTTCAGTTAGTACTGAGTCTATAGTCAAGGTCAAGTTCCACTCTCTAAACAGAGCTTTAGCGACTCCGTCATCTAGACTAGACCGCGCGCGCGATTTTTTTTGCTGAAGCAGCTAATCGATGGAAACGTAGAGAAGACGTACTCGATCAAAAACTGCTTCAGAGACTTGTTATCAAGTATTAACAGTTAAATCAAAATATTTCAAAACATCCAGAAAAGCAGAATGACATGTCCTACGGGCTACAGCCGGGCACTGACGAGCAGACGCCGCTGACGTCATTTCAATCAGGTCGCAGCGCTTTTTAGACACCTTTTCTGTAGGACCCGTCTCATACCTTAGTATATAATACCGTAAACGCCGGGTGATTAGTATATGATCACATTGACAGTCGCGGATCCACGAAGAGGCTGGATAAGCCACGAGCGGACCCGCGACTGCAATGTGACATAATCTTACCATGCGCTTTGTTTTGTTTTTGTTTCTATTTACAACAGCAAACATTTCAACAGCCTATTGTTTTTTTAAAATGATGAAAAATCAGCCCAAAAAAAAGTAAACATTTTAGAGCTAAATTTGTGGAGGATAGCCGGACATGCTGATGTCACTAGACCCCTAAATTCGATATGGTGACATGGTCATTTTCTTAAAAATCGATACGACGACACGGACACGGACATCTAAGTGACATGGGCCATGGGGCATTTCTTGAGTCCGACATGTGACATGGACCATAGTGACATGAGGAAAAAAAAAAATGTTCGAAGAGTGCATCAGAAAAAGTACCATTTCAAACCTAAGCATTTCGCCAAATTTTTTTTTTCTTTTTTTTCTTGGATGGTACCCGGCTTTGCGGTGTCTGGGTCCTTAAAAATGTACCAGAATGCTCAAATTCGGGTTCTAAATATTTTCAAAAAACGTTTTCTCCCTTAGTGACGTGTGACACGGGCATTTCTTAAATTCGACATACTGCTGCATGGGGAGGACCCACCCGTCAAGGGCCCCATGATGACTCATACCGCCGCGTTCAGTCAATCAACCGAGATCTTTTTCTGTGGTGGTGTAGAAGGATCTCCCCCCTGAGGTTACAAAGTCACCTCTTTATTTAAGAGGCTACGAGCCGCAAAGTCGCTTTCGCAAAGTCGCAAGAAATATTCAAGTCAAAAAGTCAAATTCATCAACTATCAGTACAGTCGTTTGAAAGTCATCAAGTCACCGAAAAAAACTCCTTTACAGTCACCTCCGACTCGCCTCCTCCCTACCCCCCTAAAAGAGGGAGGGGGTCAGGTCACGTGACCAAGGGGGTGTGGCCTATTTTCCAAATAAAGAGCGCTTCCGGTCACGTGACCAAAGGGGTGTGGTCCTATTATGCAAATGAGGGGGTCACGTGACCCATTATTATGCAAATGAGGGAGTCACGTGACCAAATGGAAGCCACTGATTGGCTGGTGATCAAAGGGGCGTAGTCTACTATGCAAATGAGGGGGTCACGTGATCAAGGGGGCGTGGCCTATTATGCAAATGAGGGGGTCACGTGACCAAATGGTGGCCCCTGATTGGCTGGTGATCAAGGGGGCGTGGCCTATTACGTAATTATGCAAATGAGGGGGCGTGGCCTATTACGTAATTATGCAAATGAGGGGGTCACGTGACCAAATGGAGGCCTCTGATTGGCTGCAGGTCGATTGAGTAATAAACAGTAGTTAACTATAGTCCCGTTCCGATACATACTATACTACTAATATGTAGCTTGGAAATCTCTGTTTTGGGCTATCAAATGAAAGGATATTGAGAAATATCCCCATGTTGAGCGGATATAGGTTTATGCTGGTCAGAATATACCTTTTTTGTTGTTGAAAACGAGTTTTCGGAGGGAAAAAAAAAATTAAAGGCCTAAGCTGTTATAGTAATACTAGTGCCTCACTCACAAGCAACCTGAGAGTCAAAGAGAAAATAAGCATATAATGTGTTATATGATAACTCAGATTACCGTATTTGACATAATAAGGGCCCTACCCCTAATAAAATGCAATAAGCACCACAAGCCCTTTTATAGGGCCTTTCTTATACTCAAAAAGCCCACATTTTCATGATCTTTCGAGACACTTGAAGTTCTAATATGACATTAAAAGGATATTATAAACACCCAGGGCACTTATTACATCGACTACTATGTTGTATTGTATTGTAGTGGTATATTGTGCTTCCCTCTATAATACCGTAAAACCCCGCTCATAAGTCGACCTCACTTATAGGTCGAATTGCAATTTTGAGGGAAAAAATCGACCTATAGTAAAATACAATGAACTTTTGGAAAACTCCACTTATAGGTCAAATTGGAGTTTGAGATTTTTTTGGGGGGCTAGACCACACCCCGACCCCCCTAAAGCACCCTTTGTCTGGCCAAATCGAGTATTATTTATGATATTCTGCTCTTATTACGATGACCCCCTACTTGTAAAGAAACAAGCAGGTCTTATTGGGGGGAAAGAATCCTCGAAAAAAGGTGTATTTTACAGTATCTAGAATTAATATTTTTAGGCTCCTAAAAACTTTATATTTATTCAAAACCTCACTTATAAGTCGAATTGGACTTTTGAGGTAAAAAATCGACTTATAGCAAAAGGAAATCGCAAATAAAAAAAGACCTATAAGCGAGGTTTTACGGTACTGTTTGTACTCCCAGATGTACGTCCTTGACAACAACATGGTGTTCCTGAACGTGACGTCCGGTAACCATGTCAACGTGACGAGTGACGGCCAGGCCGGCACCGTGTTTAACGGGATCCCAGACTGGATGTATGAGGGTGAGTCTCTAGTATGTCATATCAGGCCATCCTCATCTAGCATTTAGGGAGTGATCATTTTTTATCAACAGGGGGGGGTTGGTTTGGGGGGGGGGCAAAAAAATTTGGACCCCTTGACCAGGGGGGGTGTAAAAAATTTGGACCGCTCTTGGGGGGGTCAAAAAAATTTAACCTGTTTTGGGCCAAAAAGCCCGCGCGTTACTATGCTTCAAAGGGCCCGCCCGCGCGCCGATTTTCGACCCGTAGGGGGGGGTAAAAAATTTCGACCCTTTGACCGGGGGGGTGAAAAAAAATTTGCATGCTCCACGCGGAAAACCACCCCCCCCCCTGTTGTTAAAAAATGATCACTCCCTTAGCCACTATGATCTAGGATATGATATGCATGACAGTATGTGATAAATACAGTTGGCAATTAGGTGTGTGGTTTGGGTTTGTCCGTACATACATACAGTGTAGATGCTGATGCTACTGCAGTATGGACCCAGAGTGAGTCAGTACCTGCAGTGTGGGTTCAATATATGCACAAGCGGTAGTAAAGCACCATGCAGTGCTGGCATGTGTAATGGTCAATGATAGTCGGTGATTATGCTGGATATGTATATTTTAATTAATAGCGGTTAAGTCTTCATAATATCACAGTATAGGACTAGTAGAAGTGACTAATTATAGGGAGATTACTTGATGTATGAGGGTGAGAAAATCTATAGCTTTAGAAACATTTAAAATCCCTTAAGAATATAACAGATTATGTGTTGGTCAGTCTCAAAGCGTTATTCGACCAAGGGTCTAGGCCACTCAAAAAAATAAAATGGATTCTCATCACCACGTGCATCATAAAAATCAGCTTTTGAGGAAAACTTTTTTTTTTTTTTTGCTTATTTTTGATGAAAAATATGATAAAAAATGGACAGATATTGGGATATTTGGTATCAAATTAAAGATAATCCTGCCAGTAATGCAGTGGAATAGAAATAACTAATATTTTCCCTACTTTTAAAGATTCATAAATCCTTACTACTAAAATGTGGATTTTGGTCATGAAAAACGTCCAAATAACCAGTGGCATGCTAGCAGTTGCTCACAATTCGTTGGCGGCAATTAGTTGGCTAGTATAACATAACCTTAACCAGGTCCGGTAAATGGAGGAAAACCCTCCCCAGAGCCGTTATTTACACCAGTGTTAATTTTCACAACGCAGGTAGGTGTGAAAACACTACAGGGCTAGAATTAGCAATGGTTTTGCTTGTAGCATAAACACTGCAGGGCTAAAATTAGCAACGGTTTTCTTATAACCCATTTGCTGAATTTTCTATCAATTTGCTGTAAAATGTATATATCCCATAATATAGATTAGTGTATGCTCTTGAATCATACATTGGGAATAGTGAATCATACAGGTGATTGCCATGAAATCAAATATAAATAAGCTTTTTCTATAAACTTTCCCTCTCTGCTCCTCCATTTCACCCAGTAGGCAGTGAGCCCTGCAGTGTTTTCACACCTACCTGTGTTGTGAAAATTAACACTGGTGTAAATAACGGCTCTGGGGAGGGTTTTCCTCCATTTCCCGGACCTGTTAACAACTTGACATTATTGGCTCACACAGAGGATGTGCTGAGTGTGGCGGTGGCACATTACTGGTCTCCTGACGCCGACTACGTCGTGTTTGCTAAGTTTGATGATACGCTGGTCACCAAACAGCAGTTTAAGATGTATGGTGAGAAGACGGACGTGTACGGGCAGATTGAGGAGATAGCTTACCCCAAGGTAAGATGTTCCCAAGGAATTCAATCTCATCTCCATTCCGCTAAAAGATGACTTTTGTCGTCATGATGCACCAATGCAGGCCCGGACGAATAACTTGCCTGTGCTACATTGGTGCCTCATGCCGACCCTTTGGGAGTGTCTAAACCCCAGAGGGTCGGCATGATGCTCCCAGTGGGCACAAAACTCAGTTGAATGTTGAATCAATGTTGCATCAACATTGAATCAACATTGTCAACCAGTTTTCAATGTTGATTCAATGTTCTGTGCCCACTGGGCTTGAGTTACTTGCAAGGGCTGCATTCATGCATCATGATGGCCAAGGGCATGATGCATAATGGTATCATGCTTTCCTTAAAGGGTTAAAAAAGATAGGATTTCAAAACACACCCCTTCTTCATCGATGAATAAATCTCCATTGTTCCCAAGTCAAGTAGAAACACCCAAATATTTGACATTGCTTTACGCTTGTCGCAAGCAGCACCCCTAAGGCCACTCAAAAAAATTAAATGGTTTCTCATCACCGCGCATCATGAAAATCAGGTTTTGGGGAAAACTTTTTTCTTTTTTTTGCAAAATTTTGATGAAAAACCTCATGGAAATGGATAAATTTGGTCATATTTGGTATCAAATTAAAGCTAATAATGCCAGCAATGCAGTGGTGTAGAAATAACTTACATCTTCCCCACTTCTAACTATCAATTCATTCTTAGCCAATAAAATGTGAATTTTGGCCAAAGAAACTCGCAAATTGTCCTATACATTTTGGCCTGTGAGTAAAAAAAAGAAAAAAAAAAGGCTCCCTCGTCAGATTTCTCAGACCTTGGTGATGAGAAACCACTTCTTTTTTTTGAGTGGCCTAACTTTGACAAATCCTACAAGCCGGACAGAGGGTCTCATAACTGTTAATTTAGTGCTGTAGTAAATTTGAAGTAAACCTATAGAGTCCGGAGAATTTACCGTTCTATATTGTTTCACAATGGCATGGGGTAACAATCCATTGCCTGAGTAATCAAAAAATAAAATAGTTTCTCATCACCGCGCGCGTCATAAAAATCAGCTTTGGAGGAAACCTTTTTTTTTTTTGCAAATTTTGATGAAAAATTTTGATAGAAATGGACAAATATTGACATATTTTGTATCAAATTAAAGCTAATGCTGCCAGTAATGCAGCAAGATAGAAATAATCTCCATTACCCTCACTTTTAAAGACCAATAAACTCTTCACTACTAAAATTTGAATTTTGGTTGTGAAAAAGATATATTAGCCTATACATTTTAGCCCGTGATTAAAAAGAACAAAACAGCCTCATATATTTCAGTACTTGGTGATAATGTGCATAATGTTGCAGAATCTGGTCTAATATATTTCCATATCTCTGATCATGTACCTACCTTTCTGCGTATAAAATGTGAAAGGACAAAGATTAAAAAGAAAACTGTTAAGGCGAGGTCTTATAAAAACTATGATTTTTTATCCTATAAGGACAGCCTAAAGGATCGAGACTGGAACCCTATTGTTTCAATTGACGACCCTGACCTAATGTGGTTAGCAATTATTGATGTTATGAAATCATGCCTTGATATTAATTGTCCTATACGCACGTTAGTTCTGCCTGAATTTACACCAGAATGGCTAACCCCTGAAATTTCACGTCAAATGAATGAGAGAGATTTTCTCTACCGGGTAGCACAGAGGACAGGCTCGGAGGATGACAGGCGCATAGCTGACTTTTATAGAAATAAGGTTGAAGCAATGATATTTAATAGTAGGAAATTAAAAATAAATGAATTATTAGTTATGAAAAAAGATGACCCTAAAAAATTTTGGCTCGCTATACGTAAATTACTACCGGTTAAAACCAATGCCACCTATATTAAGTTAAGAAATAATATGACGCGTGCGCCCATCCCTCCAGCTGAGTGTGCAGACTACATAAATAACTTTTTCTCAAGTGTAGGGGAGAGACTTGCTGAAGCTCTTCCACCTATACCTGATAATACTGTGTATGACGCACCTCTTAATGTACCCAACCACACCACGAGTCTTATGTTGCCTATGTCGTACCCAGATATTATTAAAATGATAAATTCCCAAGACTGGTTTTCAAGCTATCTAACTGAAAGAACTCAATGTACCCTAGCTAATAATCATATTTCTGCCCAAAAACCCACACGTTATGGCGTTCCACAGGGTTCAGTATGTGGTCCTGTACTCTTTTCTATTTACATAAATTCTTTACCCATGTTAGGTGACTTTGATATTACTTTATATGCGGATGACGCGGTGATTTCTGTCCATGACTATGTATCCATGCAGCCTGTCCTTGATAAGCTAACTGTATGGTGTAGGCTAAACAGCCTTACCATTAATGAAAAGAAAACAAAATGGATGCTATTTAATGGTAATAATACTCTCTGTCAACCGCTAATTATGAATAATGTTCAGATTGAAAATGTAGATGTATTTGAATATCTTGGGCTAAGTCTTGACCCCGAGCTAAAATTTATCGAGCATAGGAAAAAAGCCATTGCGGGGATCAGACATAAGATTCACCAATCTGCTAAGGTTCGTGACCATATTGATACTGTAGATGCTTTGATTATGTACAAGACAATGGTGCTACCAAGCTTTGATTATGTGGATTTTATCTGGGACAGAGACTTAAGAGGTGAAACGCTTGAGCTGCAATACATACAGAACAAAGCATTAAGAACAATATATAAAGTTAAGTTAGAAAAAAATCCACTTTTTACCACTATTCAATTACATGAAAAATCTAAGTGTATGATGTTAAATAATAGAAGGGACATACACCTACTTTTCTTTGCTTTTACTTTATCGAAAAAGGAGAAATATATAGACAATAGAAACCTCCCTACCAGGAGAGGACAGGGCAAGCGTTTACTCCTACCCAGATCCCTCAAGCCAATAGTCATTAGAAGCGCACTGTATAGGGGCATTCAGAGATGGAATCAACTAAAGGCGGAATACACTGTGATTGATAATATTTCTTCTTTTAAAATTTCTATTAAGAAAAACTACCCAAAATGTTTTATGAATGTAAACTAACTCATCTTTATGTCACACCATTATCATAAGCTCATCTCATCTCATCTCATCAGACTGATAAACTGTCAGTAGTGATCGCTTTAAACAATGCATGAAAGAACGCTTGACTCAGGATATCGATTAGCTATGTCATACCTGGACAATTTGTATTATTGACTGATTGCATGTATGTATAGAGGTCCTAGCGGGAGTAGGGCAATGCGCCCGTGCTAGGTTTAGGTACATTTACATTTTATTTCGGTGTATCTGTATTTATTTAACCTAATAAAACATTTAAAAAAAAAAAAAAAACACTTTTTTTTGAGTGGCCTTGCTGGCTGATATTTGACATTTGATTATAAATTTTCTTGTAAATTTTATAATGATCTTCAATCTTCCCGTATATTTCAGGCGGGTGATGTAACAAACGGCCAGGCGGGCCCCATCACGGCGGCCAGTCTCCACCTGTGGAAGGTGTCAGAGAACCTGCCTGTCAGCCCCAACACCATCACACCCCCAGCCTCCATCAAGGACCAGTACGTACTCGTGTGTACCATGTAGTTCTGCTCAGAGGTTCACATACCGTATTCGACGTAATAAGCGCCCTGGGCGTTTAAAAAATTATTTTGAATGGAAAAACCCGCCTCAAATATTAATCGTAATAAGCGCCCCTCATGGCTGTCTAATACAAACTACTGGTCAACCTTAGTGACTTCTAAAAGGCTTTTACTCCCGCCTATGCCTTCACACTTGGCCAGGCCTTAACACCTGCACAGATGTGAAGTGTAAAGGTATTAAAACAGCAACAAATTTGGAGGAACAAATGAATAAATCGGGGGGGGGGGGGAATCTGAAAAGGGGGGGGGGGGGCGCTTATTAGGGGGAGGGCGCTTATTACGTCGAATACGGTACTCTAATTATGGGTTATTCTTTGGGGTATGGACACCTTGAAATTTTTCTCAGGTACAGAGGACAAAATAAAATAGCTTTAAAATTCTTTTTGAAATTTGTCTTTCATGTTTAACTACTTAAAGGCTTTAATACAGGTCCTATCAAGATGCCGTAAAAATTGACATATCGCAATTTATACAGAGTTTTACACATTTATTTTGTTTGTTTAGTTTGGCGGGCCCATAAGCCCAAAAAAATGTCCCGTGTGAATACTATTGTCCCATTTTAGCCATTGTAGATTACCACATTATGGTACTACTGATACCCTGTGTGAATACTATGGTCACCTTGTAGCCTTTATTTCTACTTTACCTGTCGGCAGGGATCACCACTACACGCGGGTGGCCTTTAATACATTAACTGTTCATGTCCTATTACACGGAGCTCTACTACACACGATTGGCCTTTAATACATTAACTGTACATGTCCTACCTTACAGGGACCACTACTACACATGATTGGCCTTTAATACATTAACTGTTCATGTCCTATTACAGGGAGCTCTACTACACGTGGGTGGCCTTTAATACATTAACATGTCCTACCTTACAGGGACCACTACTGCACACGGGTGGCCTTCAATACATGAACATGTCCTATTGCAGAGACCATTTATACTGGGGGGTGGCCTTTAATACATTAACATGTCTTATTACAGAGACCACTACTGCACACGGGTGGCCTTTAATACATTAACATGTCCTTTTACAGAGACCATTACTACACACGTGTGGCCTGGGTCAGTGAGCACCTCTTCACTGTGACATGGACTAACCGGGTTCAGAACGAGTCGGTAGTACAGACATGTACACTTAACACTGGCACCCCCGTCTGTAACGATGTAAGTAGGGCTTGCAGGTCTTTTCTTCTTTTTTGGACATGTTTATTTGCACTAATCCATCCACAAACAAATCAGGTTTTATAGCTATATTCCATAGATCAAGGTGGAACACAGGAATCAAATGTAGACAGATTGGTGTTGATGAATATACAGTGATGAATTTTTACTAATCAATATCTGTATGTACAAAAATGTTCATGCTAAGATAACATTTTATTATTTTAACATTATATGATTGGGGCTCAGTAATGAATCTCCCTAAAAGCAAAACGCTTGCTGGCCCTCCAATAACAGAGCCAGGGCCAGCATTCTGGGTTTAGGCGGTTGTGGGTTTAACCCTTTGAGGACAGTATAATGCTGCATTAATGCATCATGCCCTTGTCGTCATGAAGCATGAATGCAGCCCTGGCTAGTAACCTGCCATTGCTGCATTCAAGCATCATGCCGACCCTTTGGGTTCTTCGGGGCTTTTAGCGAAATGTATCCTTAAAGGGTTAAGAAAATGAACCAGAATGTTCACTAAGACCATATTGACTTTGTTAGCTGCTCCATTCATTTAAATATGGTTTATGGTTGATCTGAAGAAGTCTTTGCAGTTTATTTTCTAGTGATCAGCATCCACTGAGCTCTATTCCGCCGAGTATAAATAGGAAAGGTTCTGCTCAATCTGATGTATAAACTATAGTTTACTTCGTTTACTATTATTTAACTATACTGCCTGATGTCCATCCTGTGAAATATCTTTTGACTCATTCTCCTGAACCGTTGTCTTATACCATTTCTATTTCAGCATTTTGAACACAAAGTGTCTGGAGGTTGGATTGATTCGGTAAGTTCACAAATTTACAAACTAATGTTAGATGACCTACAATCATGGTAGCCCCCGATCTATCAATTTAGTCTATTTTCTTTATAAATTTAATGAGTATAAAATTAGACCTTTACAATTGCGATGCATTACTGTTCTCCTGCTTTGGATTAGCTTGTACCTGATACACAGGTTATTCAGACGAGACTTTCAGTTAGAACTATTTTCTATATTGTTAGGTCAAGTTCCATTCTTTGCCACACAAAAGACTGTTGTTTTATCTCCCAATGTGATTAATTTGATCTTTTAGCCGTGGCCGAGCCCCGTTGTCGTGTCATCAGACGACGCGTACATCATCCCTTTGTCTAAGGACGAGGGAGACTCCGGGTCCTGGAAACACGTCGCCATGCTAAACGCTAAGGTCTGTGGTGTGGCATTGATAAGGAATCATTCAGGATAAATCACACAAACTATAGGGATTGTCCTCAACCATCATAATGCATGAAGACAACCCTGGCAAGTCACTTGCGGGTTTTCCATTCAAACATCATACTCTTTACGGCCGACGCGATTCATGAATTAGAACGCGCAGCCTTTGCAAGTCACTCCTTATGGTTTTGTTCATATATCATGCTGACAAAGGGTATATCACTAAAACGCACTATGCAGCCCTTAAAAGTTAAAGATGGCTGAACATGATTTACTCTATTTGACTTAATAACGCTCCCAGTAACACCCATTTGCATCCTGATTTAGTCATCTATTCCTTGCCAAATCATGAAAATGTTTACTTCAATAAAATATATTCATGAAATTCAAATTCTTACAGGACAATTCAGCGAATGTCACTTTCTTGACAAAAGGCCAGTGGGAGGTGCTTTCTATCAGGGCTTATGACGCCAAGCAGGAGGACATGTGAGTGGTCAAAGTGCTGCTTGTTTCTAGCTTGTAGTTGTGCTAACACCATTTTAGCTGTATCTGGATTTGTAATAACACAGGCTACCAGCCTAGTCACCCAGTGAACACTCTACGTAATTCCAACGTAGCTTATAGGTTTCTCTAGGTAGTTTTCCTACCAATGGTTTGAAATTCGACTTTTTGCAAGGTTTATGAACGTCAAAACTTTAAGGTTTATTTACGTTCAACAAACGCCTGATTTACATTTTTCTACCTCATTCAAACGTAAATAAACGTAATAAATCTATGTAGATCTACGTTAAAATACGTAGTTTCTCTACCTCAATTGGGTTTATAGCTCCCCAGTGTCCCACTGGATGGCAGCACTATCAAGTTTGGAGAGAATCAGATGGCACCTCAGCAAATGTACCCCTTTAAGCAGTAAAATCTTAATGATTATGAATTTAATGTCATGCAAATCAGCTACAAATTAATGGACATTAATCTATAAAGATTCGGAGATAAAAGAATAGCATGTGATGTGTGTTTTAAGACTCTTTTTTGAGTGAACACCACATTAGTGGTAATGAAATAAATACAAAGCCTCAATGAGGCCAAAACTAATCTAACTTACCAGGCAAAGGATATAGTAGTAAAAGAGATTTTCTATTATAGTATAAATAAATTAAACACATTTGTGAATGTAAATGACACAGGTCTATGCTTGAATCCCCGTATTAAATCCATATAAAAGGTAGGTATCTTAGACATCAAGTTATATGTGTCATTTTGCCATATAGTTATGTCTGTAAAAAGTAGAACAACGTAGATATATTATGTTTATTTACGTCTGAATGAGGTAGATAAACGTAAAACAAACATAAACGTTTCTAAACGTAAACAAACCTTAATGTTTTGACGTTCATACACCTACTAAACTTACGTAGTTCATACCCCAAATGAACGTAAAATTACGTCTGACAAACGTAGTTGTGTTTACTGGGCATACCCAGATAATAAATGAAACTTTAATTCAATTCAGTTTAATTTAAGTCTAATATTTTTATTTCATGAAGAAATCAATCATTGCTAATTTCAGTGGGAGAAGGATATCATTACAGTTGACTGTTTATTCAACATCTGGCATTGTGGTCTCTCATTTGTTTTCAACACCTTTCCCCTATTTATCAATTGGATCAAAATTCTGAAAACCCGCAGATTGATTCAGAATTGTTTAGTGCTTCTTTTCTTAACTAAAATGAAAAGCATTTAAAGCCAAAGTCGATCCTGTGTATTTCTGTTCACTTAATATGTACGTACACACGTTTCAGTTATTACTTGGGAACTGGAGGCGACCCGACCAAACGCCATCTGTACAAGTAAGTATATTTCACATCTGTGAATATGAATCATGTATATATAGCTCTAGGTAACTTCCATGATTAAATGGCCACCAGTGCCCAGCCTCAGTATCGCTTGTTCTCTGCAATTGCCATACTGTAAACATAGATATTTTTGCACATATATATTTTCACGAATTTGCTAGAAAGTACAATTTCATGTGTATTTGATTTCACGGATTTTGGAATGTGTTAGTTATATAACTTAAATATTTGCCCATACATATTTGCATGGATTTTCATTTCTGTGAATTCGTGAAAATATGTACAGTGCAGAATAACATATATTTACAGTAATCTCCAGAGAAATACAACTATTTTTCAAGTAATGATTTTTCATGATTTACAGTGAAATGAACACACACATGTGCCAGCCCTCATAACTACAACATTAAACTCATAATGCATGTGTAAATATTCCCGCCTATAACCCAGATCTCGTGTATAACCTGCATCCCAACTTTGGGAAAATCTTATAACCTGCACCCGGGGTCTGAAAATCACTGTTTTAGTACTGTATTATACTTACAAAAACCCATGTATTACCAGCAAATAGACTTTAAGAATATTATTGCACTTAACATATAACCAGCGGGTTATCTACAGTAGTTGACCATAATGCTGACAAGTAGCATCACTCCATTCCAGGTTGGGTTTGAAGAACTCGTCAGCAGAGCCGGTGTGTGTGTCGTGTTCTATACCGGGATGTCAGTACGTGTCAGCCTCCTTCTCAAAATCAAAAGATAACTACATATTGTCGTGTTACGGACCTGACATACCCAGCTACAGCATTAGGTCTACCAGAGATGACTCGGGTAAGTGTTTTACAGCGTTAGGTCTACTAGGGACGACTCGGGTAAGTTATAAATACAGCGTTAGGTCTACCAGAGATGACTCGGGTAAGTGTTTTACAGCGTTAGGTCTACTAGGGACGACTTGGGTAAGTGTTATACAGCATTAGGTCTACTAGGGACGACTCGGGTAAGTTATAAATACAGCGTTAGGTCTACCAGAGATGACTTGGGTAAGTGTTATACAACGTTAGGTCTACTAGGGACGACTCCTGTACATGTTATACAGCGTTAGGTCTACTAGGGACGACTCCTGTACATGTTATACAGCGTTAGGTCTACTAGGGACGACTCGGGTAAGTGTTTTACAACGTAAGGTGTACTAGGGACGACTCCTGTACATGTTATACAGCGTTAGGTCTACTAGGGACGACTCCTGTACATGTTATACAGCGTTAGGTCTACTAGGGACGACTCGGGTAAGTGTTTTACAACGTAAGGTGTACTAGGGACGACTCGGGTAAGTGTTTTACAACGTAAGGTGTACTAGGGACGACTCGGGTAAGTGTTTTACAACGTTAGGTCTACTAGGGACGACTCCTGTACATGTTATACAGCGTTAGGTCTACTAGGGACGACTCCGGTAAGTGTTTTACAATATTAGGTCTACTATGGACAACTTGGATGAGTCTTACTGTCTTATACGGCATCTGCTCTACTAGGGATGCCTTGGGTAAGTTCACAGGGGATACTGTAATATTCCTGTATGTTTTTTTGCGATGGTGGAAATTAGTTTTGGACACCACAGTCTGATAGTCAGCCAGATGCAGAGCAAATATTAAAGGGAGATTTCAACATCTAACATGTATATTGATAACAGACTTTGATCTGTGACTAAGTAATTTTTGCACAAATATTTATCCAATTAGGCGTGAGATATACGAAAACTCAATTTCTTGATTTACCAAATTGAAGCACTTGGGATGAGCTTTACTAAGAGGATGTATGTTTTGTGTTACAGTGTGGGTCGTGGAGGACAACAAAAGCTTCAGAGACGAAATCGCCAAAAAACTGATGCCAACCCGGGAGTTTATGGATTTCAAGGTCGGAGAATACAGTAAGTTTTAAATTTTTTTATTCATGTTTTTCAAATAGTTTTTAAATGGATTTTGACGAGCTTCATAAGTTTTTCAGGGTTCAGTGAAACATGATTGTCATACCACTCACTTAATTATGATCATGAAAGCAGCTATGGTTCTCCACAGATAGTTAAGAAATGACTCGCATAGTTCATAGAATGTCCTGTTAATGAAAAGAAAATAGAAAATGTGTTATAAGTACATTTGTTGTACTCATTGAATGTAGAATGAGTGATCCTTTGAACAAATTGAACATTTGTTTACATTAATATATACATCATTTACATTTGTTTTTACCATTCTGATTGTGCTATTGCTGATTTGTCAGCTAATTCAACTTTTACTGCTTTTTTTACTCACAGCGACACAGGCTGAGATCATCAAACCCCCAAACTTTGACGCCAACAAGAAATACCCACTCCTCATCTTTGCGTAAGTATAATGCAGTTTCAGTCAGACCAAGTTTCAGGTTCAAGTGGAGTAAATTAAATTGGATAAACCTTATTAGAGTCCTTGACAACATCATTTGTTAATGGCACCACAGATGCCTGGTGACTATATAAATGAGTATTTGTCCACTGAGCATTCAAAGCGCCCCAGACCTTCAAAATTGACATGGCGACAGAACTATGTTTTGACCCAAAGGATAAGGGAATGCAAGGGTTGGTGACAACTGAAAATACCTATTTCTTAGAATCTCAAATTCGACATGGGACGTGGGCATTTCTTTAAATCAACAAGTGATCCAGACAATTGTGTGATCATAGAGAGATTCCACCATGATGCTACCAAGATGACTGAAATCTATAAGCATATATATCATAGTTACATTTGTCCTGTGTCTCTGTGTAGGTATGCAGGTTATGCAGACCTATGAACTCAGCAGCTGTTGTTATTATGTTGTTGTTATGTTGTTGTTTTGATGTTGTTGTTGTTGTTATTGTAGGTATGCAGGACCAGGCAGTCAGCGTGTGATGCAGACGTATGAACTCGGCAGCAGCCAGAGGAACTGGCTCAACTACCTCAGGAGTTCTCACGATGTAGTTGTGGCATCGGTAAGTTTGATCAAAGAGAAAAGAGCAATAAGAGAAGACACTGGCCAATTCCCTGTCTCTCCACGCCTATGATGCCCCCTGGTGGATGGAGTGTACACAGCCCACTGGAAAACTCCCACAGATTAAACTTCATTCTAGTTGCTTTAATAGGCTTTTTTTTTACTCAACAAATCTTTTAATGGGTTTTCTCAATATCTAGGTTAGATCTAAGCAAATCTAATCAGGAACAGTGGTTACAAAGGGCTGTTAATTAAACTGGTTTCAGATGGGCACTGTATAATGTACAATCCTTTACTACATGCTATTCAGGGTAATCAAGCTGGAAACTGCAGTAATCCCATGAAAAATAGACTTTCTCTCAATCATTACCGTAACACCTGGCTCTGAAGCCAAACTCACGTACTGTGCACTTCCCTAAGGCCACTCAAAAAAAAAGTGGATTCTCATCACCAAGGTCTGAAAAATGTGACGAGGTAGTATACTCTAAAAACTCTTCTATAAGCCACACCCTGATTCTAGGGCAATCCTATAAGCCACAGTGGCGATCTGACTTGCATACTAGCCGCAACGTCTATGCGAGGTTTTACATTCAATAATTAAACTGTACCAAATGATCAGGTTTAAACCATTTTGGAGCTACATTCAAGGCAATATTATATTCTGCTATTTCTGTAATTCTGTAATCTTCCAGATTGACAGTCGCGGGGCTGCGGCTCGGGGAGATAAGTTCAAGTATGAGATGTACCGGAGATTCAGCACTGTCGAGGTTCAGGACCACATCACATTCGCCAAGTAAGTGGTCTGTTTCTGATCATCTTAAATCATTATTTCATGAAAATTCTGTAAAGCTGTCATGTTCTAGGCAGAATTAATTGAAAACTGCCGTACTGTTGTGTATAAGCGCCCCGGTGCTTATTGATTTCGAGACCCCTGAAGCTTTTACAAAACTGACGCTCATTCAATACCTATGGCTTACACGTGACTGTATGGTAGTTGCAAAATAGGACATTACTCTCAGGCTTAGGATAGGTATGGTCACAGTTAGGGACGAAATCAGTATTTCCTGGAAATAACTTTACACATTTTAACCTTTTAACGATAGTATGATGCCTCAAGGCTTCATATTTATTTTTCAGTATTATGATATATGAACGTAAAGAAATCCATGTTACAGTGCATCATGAAAATCCTTTGGGAGATTTTCAACCCGGTTGTGTCGCCATGATGCATGAATGCAGCACGGGAGCTTTTATTGGCAGTGCTGCATTCATTTAATTATACTACAAAAGTAGTGCATTAGATTATGATGCCATACTTAAAGGGTTGATCTCCAATGGCTATTGTAAAATACCTTAAATGCTTTAGTAAACGTTTCTAGTTCTAATTTAGAGGGGGGCTACCCCAAAGGTGTGTAGTAGATGAACCACCTATATAGGAATACATTACAAAGTCTGCTGTAGCCTCTTGTCAATATTTATTACCTTTGCAAAGTAAGTGGTCTATTTCTGATACTTTGAACAATTACAGTGAAAATTCGGTACAGCTGTAAGGTTCTAGGAAGTTATTGTAAACTAGTTGTAGAAATAATGCATAACTCTCAGGTTTAGTATGGCTTTTGATCACAGTTGGCAACCAAATCAGTTTTGCTAAGGAAGAACTTTGTGTATTTAACCCTTTAACAATGTTTATGTTCATTTTTCGGTAGTATGACCCATAGCGCTGGCAAATAAATGCACTGTACCGTGATGGTGCATCATGACTCCAAGGACTATTCTAAAATACTCTAAACGTTTCAGTAAACATTTCTAATTCTATTTTAGAGTGGGGCTACCCCAAAGTTGAAGCACTGATCTAGAGATATCTTACAAAGTCTGTTGTATGCTCTTATCAGCTATGATTGTCATAATTGCTTCATCCAGGCACCTGAGAGACAACAAGGATTATCTTGATAATGACAAAGATGTCGCGATATTCGGCTGGGTACGTATATTTACTGGACATCGATTCTCTGTCTCTTTGTAGCTCTATAGTGATCGATGCCCAGTTTTATACTTCAGACCAGTGGCTCATTTTGGCTGTTTTTCGCCTCACAGATTGCTCCTAGCGCAAAATCCTGACTAGGTGTCAATATATTCTCTATGCCAATGTGTAATATGAGGGTAGAAAACACTGGAACCTCAGTTAGAAAAAATCCTACTGAACAGTTTTTGAGAAAATTAGGGTTTTGTTGCCTTTTTTTGCTGTTTTTAGTACATTTCCTACATAAACCGTGAACGTCAGCATTTCTCAATTTTCATGTATTTAGAATTAGAATTTGACATTTTTTTATTCGCAGTAGGATTCCTGAATACCGAGCCATTCCACACAGGGTGTTATTTTGAAAAAATATAAATCATTTGATAGTGTATTTGGTCTCCGAAATAGAGGGAGTTTGGTCATAGTTTAATTGATTGTTGACAATCCAGTCAAGGGCTATTAGGTTCAGTTCAGTGCAAGTTGCAAAACAAGTGACTTGCACTTTTTAACTTGACCTCATGTCCACTATGTAGGTCTTCACTATGCATGGGTCTATCCAGAGTCCATCAATGGGATCACGCATGGAGGCAGATTCCGCAGCTTTTGGCGAGAAAAATGTTCAAAATCGCAAATAAGTGAAATTCACCTAAAACCCCCCTATTTGGCGAGAAAAAAGTTCAAAATCACAAAAAAATGAAATTTGCCTAAAAACACCTGATTTGGCGAGAAAAAAGTTCAAAAACGCAAAAAAGTGAAATTTGCTTAAAAAACCCCTGTTTGGCAAGAAAAAAGTTCAAAATCGCAAAACAAGTAAATTTGCCCACAAACACCTGAATTGGCAAGAAAAAAGTTCAAAATGGCAAAAAAAGTGAAATTTGCCTAAAAACACCCAATTTGGCGAGAAAAAAGTTCAAAATCTCAAAAAAGTGAAATTTGCCTGAAAAACCCCTATTTGGCAAGAAAAAAAGATCAAAATCGCAAAAAAAGGGAAATTTCCCTAAAAACACCCTATGACTGTAGCATGAATGCAGACACTCATGGACACAGACTCATGTACAACCACACAGACATACACATAGGCATGAACATGGCCTTCTCCTTCATATAGCAACCTATGTATTTCTACTTTGATGAGACTGAATATAGCTTTCTGTTAGAAGGACTCTGATACATGGATGTCGATGTCCAGTTTTAGATATATACCCATATAGTGCATTGGAGTGCTATAATGTTGGACTGCTCTATATTCAATTTGCTATTCACATTTTTATGGGCCCAGGTGGCAGAGCGACCAGCCTAAGCTGGTGAATAAACCTGTAAATTGTACAATTCAGCACAAATTGATTCTCATGATAACTCTTCGAGTGAGCACCAAAAGTAACATCAACAGCTCCTACCTAATAAGGAGCTCTGTTCTACATTAGATTGGGCTTCAGGTAGTCCTGGTAAATATTTAAAGTATGGTAAAACCTCGCGTATAAGCCTAACTCGCATATTAGCCGCACCGCAACTTTGTGCCAATCCTATAAGCCACACCAGCGATCTGATTCGCGTACTAGCCGCGGCTTATACGCGAGGTTTTAGGGTAGTATCAAATGGCAAAAATCTTATGAAAGGAAAACTTGTTTAATGCCTCACACTTTATTTGTTTGTCTTCAGTCCTACGGGGGTCAGACGTCCAGCCATGTTCTGGCCGAGTCACCAGACACCATTAGGTGCGCTATAGCCGTCGCACCCGGCACCACTCAGACCTTCTACGGTAAGTAGTTATTTTGTAAATAGATCTATTGTTGGTCTAGACATGGCTGTGTCTCATCAAATCAATACAAGTTGAACTTTATGACCAGCTTACCTCTGAGACCGGCAGAACCGAAAGCAGCTTATTTGGAGCATATCTACATAGGAATGTTATATATAACTTTATTTTAAAATGTCCTAGAAAGTTATGAACCTTATCTTCTTAACCAATCTTTTTTCTTAATTACACTGATCTGAGCTACTATAGGTACACTTGTCATAGAGGTGTGCCGGTCATAGAGTTTCACCTTGTATTGATTTGGTGAGACACAGCCACATGTGGTGGTGATAAAGCTACAATGACTGACACAAATTGTGAGATTATATGGTAATTGCTAAGGTGATTATTAGAAACAGATCTGGAAATGTTTTGTTGTTATTTTTCAGATTCTGCGTATACAGAACGCTTTATGGGCCTCGCTACAGCCACAGACAACGAGGCAGGGTACAACGTAAGTTACTTTCTAACAACCTGGCAGTTGTTTTCAAGGTGATCTTTCGACCTGTTATGATAGTTTCGGCGACTTTCGAACAAATTTACTATTGGATAGAGGGTTTAGAAATGTAGCAAAATTTTTTATTTTGTCACCTGGGACCCTTTATTTCAATCAATCTTCGACCTGCTATAGTGCTATCTCCTTTTCTATGATAACTGGATTTATCAGTAAACAACAAAATAATGATGATAAAAACATTTTTAGTCCAGCAGCTAGGACCATCTAATTAGTTCGTTTGGTGCCCTTCAGACACAAAAAGAGATCTCGGACCATTTGTGACACTGTTGCTTTGACTTGAGTGTGGCACCCCGTGCCTTGTAATCAGTCCCCAGCGAAGGCGTGAACCTGCATCTCCAAGCACAGTCTTGGTGGTTTGGTGGGTATTAGAATAAGCGTAGGCCACTAGAAGTCCTGCATCTCCTTTGAGCATCGTATTCTGGCGAGAATATATATATTTAAATTCATTGAAACAGTGAAAGGACACTTAGTTGTTGTTAGGAATAATTAGGAATATTCCTGGTGTCCAGAAATTGCAAATAAATATATATCTAATGATACAGCTCCTTTGAGCAAAGTTCCCGGTGTGCCTTTCACCAAGATTGCTGCAGAACTGACCTACTGACCTACTTAGCCAAAGCATGGTGGGGGAGCAACATAGCACAGAGACTAGGCACAGGCCACCAGTGTAGAGCCAGGAGTGGCCTACCCTTATTCTAATACCTACCCCACCACCAAGACAGTGTTTGGAGATGTAGGTTCATGCCTTTGGTCCCCAGTCTGTACAGTAGGCTGAGGTTGCTTTGGTGTTGTGTACATCTTTCTACCTGTGGCGTAATGTGTATGTCTTGTAGGGGAGTGACGTCATGCACAAAGCCCCGATGTTTAAGGACAAGAAGTATCTGATAGCTCACGGCACCGCTGACGGTAAGTCAATCACACCGCCTTATTCAATTAAAACTTCACCAAAATTGTGCATCTTTACTTTGTAAATTCTAAAATTAGTTTATTCATATTTGTTCCAATGTTTACATAAATATTATTGTGTTATCCAAATATATTTAATATATTTCAAATGTTTTAGATGTAGATCATTTAGGTTAAACTATAAAGTATATATATCAAAAGGTGCGTGCGCGGGAGTTATTCGTTATGGCTAATAGTTGCCAGGTTAACCCCATAGTCTAGTGCTGTGCTCATAGTGTCTTTTTGATGTTTACACAGATTTTCACATCTACAACTTCTAGAAATTTTACTCCATCATATATTTGATATTATTCATTTATTTTATATAATATATGTATTATTATTTCTGTTATATTTCTGTTATTTCATACATTTATTATTGGTTTTATTTTGGTTACAGACAATGTTCACTTTATGAATGCGGCCCACATGATTGACGCGCTGGTAAAGGAGGAGATCCAGTTCAAGCAGCTGGTAGGTACACTCCCACATAGACATCATATAGTAGGGCCCCACCAAATGTATAGCACCAGTCATATTGGTTCTAGTGTCCATTAAAGCTGGGCCGTCAGGGAATATGTTCAGCATTTTCCATATATGGACTAAAATTACAGTTCCACCAGAGGGCAGCAGTGTTCAGGCAGGGGACCATGAGCATTGTCCAGCTACAACATATTCTATCTTGTGCCTGTAAGAGCTGAGCTCCCAGCCCTTAAGAGCCCTCTTGTAAATCAAAACTGAACTATATCCAAAATTGCTTTTGGCCTCACTTTAACCATGACGGCCCAGCTTTAACAAAGAACTCCCAGGTACCAACCCCAGACAGTACTTTGGGCACCACATGGAACACCTGGCTCCTACACCAGCCTCTGGTGCAATGACCAGGGTGTAGGGTCTCCATAAAACTATGGTTTCACAATTGGTGAATTAGTGCATCCTTTGGATAGCTATAGGCCGACATAAAAAAAGGGAATTGCTCCCTCAGAATCTCTCTCTCTGTCTGTTTGTCTGTCTGTCTCTCTGTCTGTCTGTCTGTCTCTCTCTCTCTCGCTCTGTCTCTCTGTCTCTCTCTATCTCTTGAACTCTTCCTGACTAACTTGTTCTGTATGTTGTAGATGTATGTAGATGAGAACCACTCTATCGGTACACGCACACACAGCCGTCACCTGTTCCGGGCCCTCACTGACTTCTTGGTAGACGAGTGCTGGGACCTCAACGCACCTGTAGTAACACCCATACCCAACACTACACCCGGGTCAGGGGCGGCCACTACAGCACCCACACTCACACTACTAGCTGCTGTTGTTACTGTGTGTATACTTAGGATCAAGGCATAGTTTATATTTCTTCACTGTTTTTGTATAATTGTATATTGTCTATCTGTGAAGGAAATGTTTGTTTGTTTCAAACTGTTATAATTTGGAAATAAAAATGTCATAATGAATATTTGGACTTATTATTGAAATGAATACCCCTTACAATAGATTAGGATTTGTGAAACACTTTAAATATCCATCTATTCCTATTCTATCTGTGCTATTCCGACCCTCATTCAGCACTCATACCCAGTAAAGAATAGTCAAGAATAACCATTCATTGTGACTAAAATGTGATTTCACAATTAAATACACTAGCCACATATACAAAAAAAAACTCAGATAAAGTTGTAAATATGTACACTTCAGCTAGGATATTTTTTCAGGGGAAATTTCAATAAATGCAGACATGCAGGAGATGGTATATAGATAGGTCCCCACGTTTAGAGCTTATGAAACACTTAAATTGCACCAGTAACTTTCCTAATAGTGGTCCTACAACTAGTAAGAACCACTAGTAAATGCTTGTGAAACACTTGCTGTACTCCCCACTTACTAGTGATGAATAGACTTATGAGTACTGTACCCACTGAACACTCATACGTCTATTCTAATAGTGATGGTGCTTTAGAAACACTTTGTTTTTAAATATTCTAATACCACCTTTGTGAAACAGCTTCCTGGTATAGTATTCACACATAGGACAGCTGGTTATAGTATGGCCCTACACCTCTAAATTTGACACGGGAACCACAGGGAACATGTACCAGGAGGAATAAATAGATAGTGACATGGCACTTGTGTCATTTCTTAAAATCGTTGTAGAGGGTTAGGCACCGCCACCATACATTTGTGATGACTTTTCATGTAATGAGGCCCCACGCTATCGATCCACCATGGGGGAGGGAGAATTTTCTCCTGAACCGATGATCCCATTGACTCATCATTTGGATGTGTAATAGATTAGCATCACCACTACAGAGAATACTAGTGGATAGTAACTTAATCTGCTCATGCACCTCCGTCTGCAGTTACTGAATTCAAGGCAAGGAATCTTTTAACTTCAAAATAATTGAAATATGTATCTTTATTTTACGTGGTACATGAGTTTCTATGAGTTTTACTTTGAAGCCCCTCCTAAATTATGGATAACATTCACGTATATCACAGGTATGAATAGTGGTGTATCAAATAATTGATATTATGACTCCATATCTCAATTCAATTCAATTTCAATTTGACTTTAGTTTATTCTGTAATCTCAAAAAATATAAAAGAACATACAATCATATTTGATTCCATCGGATCACAGAAGAGGTTGATACTTATAATGAGATCACTATATATTGTTAACATTTAGTTTACAGCACCTCCATTTCAGTTTTAGAGTATATGATGACCTATAGAAAAGTCAAACATGATGATTTTACTGAGGGGGGGGTATGAAAAATGAGATGATACCTAGTGATTTACAATTAGACACATTTCTCAAGAATAAATTGCATATAGTAAATATCATCATTAAAATTGAATTAACATCAATTTCAATATTAATTAACACATCAAGTATTAACAATAGTATCAACAGACCCGGATGCACAGTTTGACAGGTTGACAGGGTGATCATAGTATAAGTAGGACTACATTTGGATAGTTCACTATCATACATGAGATGATATATAAAAATCATATAGTGATGATATAATATGACAAAAAAGCCAGCAGTACTATTACAATACAGAGACTTAATATACTGTATTTAATTGCCCACCAAGCTGGATAAATCCAACAAAAAGTTCATCTCTTGCACTTTCTATGCAGGGCTCTCACGGTGACCTTATAATAATATCATAATACAATACAATTGATATATTCATTTGCAAATTGAATCATCAATCATTACTAAAAGTTTAAAACCATATTGAATGTAAATCTAAAGATCCATTCTGCCTCAAAATATTTTACAATGCTTGCCTTCAATTTACTTTTGAATGGTGTGCTTGAGTCAGCATTTCTTATTGCAGACTTAATTCTATTCCAAGAATTATATGCATCAACAGGGGGTGACTTTTGTACCCTTACAGTATGAGGAATGTACATTTTTATAAGGGGAGCGTCTGCAGCGCGTGTAACCCTATCATTTAGCATTCTGGATAAATTTTACTTAATTAATCTATAACATGATGTACATTGTAAATATTGTCTCCTTAAATCTGGTGGTAAAATGTTCACTTTTCTTTGTATATCCTTTACAAAAATAGACATTGGATCTTTAATTTTCAAGCAAACTCTAATACCAACATTTTGCAATATTTGCAACTTTTTCTGGTCGTAAAAATTTATACCTGATTGAAACACACTGCCATTATAATACCTAGATACTTATAACTACTCACATTATCAAGTTCAATACCTTTTACAAAAACTGGTGGCAATAAAGAATTTTCCTCGGAAGTATATAACATTGTTTGGTTTTCTTTGCATTTATCGTGAGCTGATTTTCATCACACCAAGTGACCAATTTATTTAAATCATTTTGAAGTGATCTAGAGATATCATTCAAGTTATAACCTGAGCAAAAAAGTACTGTATCATCAGCATATAGTAAACAATTACAAGCTAAATTTATTTTAGAAAGGTTATTTACATACAAAATAAATAGAATAGGGCCTAAAACTGAACCTTGAGGGACACCAAAGGAGACACTTTCCCAATCTGAATAAATCCCATTCGCAAATGTTTTTGGTTGTCTATCCTTAAGAAAGCTCTTATACCATTCAATAACACTGGTACTGAAACCATATTTAGGCAATTTTGCAAGTAGCTTAGAGTGACTGATAGTATCAAAGGCTTTTTTTAAATCTATATATACTGCTCCTGTATACTTCCCCTCATTTAAGGATTCAAAGATTGTATTATTCAAGTCCAATACTGCATCTTGAGTGCTTCTATTTTTCCTAAAGCCACTTTGCTTGGGATTCAATAGCAGATTATCTTCAAGAAAACAACTAGTTTGCTTGTGGATAAATTTTTCCAAAATCTTACCAGGATTCTTAACCTTAGGTATTGGTAACATTTTAGCCTCTTTCCATTTTTTTGGGAAGATTCCTCCAGCAATTGACAAATTTAGAATGAAGAGAAATTCATCCTTACGTCCTAACAAGAACTGACAAATGCTCTATCCCAGAAGATTTTTTATCATTAATTAATAACAACTCTTTCTCAAGTTCCCCTAAAGAAATATCACTAAAAGTTAATTCATTACCCGGTAACTCAATAACAGGTGCCTGGTAATCAATTTTAGAAATCTGGGATACTAATTGCTTACTATGTTGTAATACACTGTCTTTGGTCAAAATTGTTAGATTTGTATGTTGGAGGTCGAAGCGGAGGGCGGTCTTGATAAATAATTTATATTTTAATGCCATATCTTGCATTCTAACTGGTATCTACATTGGAATAAATGTCATTGGGTAAAAATTGTTTGATTGGGGTGGGAGCGGGGGTCGGTCTTATTATCTTGGAGACCAGATCTGGACATTCAATATAGGTATGAAAAGTGATATAACAAAGCATTGATATTATGACTCCATATCTTAAAATTGAGATATCGTGTTAAAATCGTGGTATAACAAATAATTGATATTTTGACGCCTTATCTTGGATTCTAACTGGTATCTATGCTGGAATAACATTCTCAGGTCGAAAAGCTCTCAGCCCCTGACCTCCCCTTGCATTTCCCCATTCTCGTGTACCCCAGGGTCAAATAGTTTTTTAAAAAAAAGTGTTTCGGGTAACATGGGAAGAAACTTTAGGGCCGGTGTGTCGGATTTTTTTTTTTTACTTTTTTGCTTTTTACTTCCCCTCTAAAATTTTGTAAACCTAAAATTGACCCCAAAAAACTATAAGAATATAAGCATTTCTTCAAAATTGCATGAAAAACGTAGGGTCGACCCTGTGTAGATAGGGTCGATCGGATGACCTGAAACAAACCTTTTTTTTGTTGGCCCAAACTCCAAAGGTGACTGTTACAGGAGGCCGATCCCTCTATTTAACCCAGTAGACGTAACAATCACTCTCCAGAGCTGCATTCATGCGTTCTTTTCTGGGACCGGCAGAATCATTTGATCTTGAGTATATGTAACCATATCTACAAGAATTGTAATTAAATATTTGGATATTAAATGGCAGATTTGCAATCAACTTCCGATATAGCGCGTGACATAATTATATAATCTGTTAGTTTATGCAGCCATTGGGTGTATGGCAATCCTGGGGTTCAGTCCAAGGAGTTTACGGAAACAACCTCTGAATGCCTCACTCTTCCAGGCATAAATGATTGGATTTAGCCAGGTGTTAGCCCAGTAAATCAATACTGTGATTTTCTCAATCTGTAGCAAGGAGATCGTCCTTAAATTTCTGCTCAAGACAAAGTTGAGAGCAATCTGTGGTAGGTTGCAGGCAAAATATGTACCCAAAACCATGAACATCATCTTTGCTACCTTTTTCTGTTGTCGGTGGAGTGCTGCCTCGTAAGTGTCATAGGGCTGGTTCAATGCTGCAATAGCCTGTCCCTGTTTGTATGCAACACAGGCAATCGCTACATTAAAGACCACTGTCAGACTAGCAATTATAGAGAAAAAAGGCACCATTATTCCAATGATTACCCACTGAACGAGATACACAGAAAACTTACAAGTCATGCCCTCCTCTAGCTTGTTAAATAAAACAAAGATTACAATAACCTTGATGATAGCAAGTAGCCAAGTCAGACCAATAACCATGAATGTCTTCCTTCGAGTGACCCACATTGGATAATGCAGGCCATGAGCTATGTACAAGTATTTGTCTATGGCAATCCACAAGATGCTGTACAGATTGGTGGCCAGTGATATTAAAGAGAACATCTTATCAATGAGACAGAGTGGAATGAAGATTGGCTGGTCAGACAAAACATAATGACTTATATTGAATGGAGTCATACAACCCCCCAATACATCAGCAAAAGCCAGACTACAGATTAGATAATTGGTGTTGTTTTGCAATATTTCAAAGCGAACAATTGCAATAATGGTAAGAGAGTTACCAAAGATAGCAAGACCAGAGAATAAAAGTCTAACACAAAAATAGACTGCCATGTAGGTTGGTGGTAGTTGAGGATCGCTCATGTCGGTGTGGATGCTGGTGGTGTTGTCTCCATGTAGTGTTGTGTTGACGTACCCGGGTGTTGTGGTTGATATTACATTGGTAGAGTTGTCTGTCCACATCAGACTGTCTGTAGACAGGGCTGTAACAACCTCCATGTTATGTGCCTTCTGTAAAATATAAATCAGTGGTACCTCACAAAAATGTTTACTGTAAAACCTCGCGTATACGCCGCAGCCATAGCTGTGTTAAAGATCTTTCAGATAAAAACTATATCAAGCACTTTGAGCAGGGGCATGGCAACTGAGGACATTTTTGACCAACCCCAGAAAAGGTCAAACCAAAAAGGTCAGGTAAAAAGGAGCCAAAAAGGGTCAAACTACCCCTCAGTCCCCCCTATTTTGAAACCCTTGCCACGCCCCTGTTGAGGTGTCACTAGCTCTCTGCCTGACTATTATGATAGGAATTTCCTTGATCCCTGACCTTTGCCCCTTTGACCTGACCTTTGCCCCTTTGACCTTGATTCAGATATCACCCATAATGTGCACTTTTAGTCAAGAATACAATGGAAAGATTAGATACAAAAGGGGCTGGTAATAGAAGGGGGCGAAACAAGGAGTCTATAGGCAGATTTTCAGCCTCGTAGGGCCATTATTTACCGAGTTACAGAAGAAAAGACATTTTTTGGTATAATTTCTTTGAAATTCAGTATTTTTTCATAATTTTTTTTTATTACAAAGGTAGAAGGTGGACCTTACTTACTTGTTTGTTAAAATAACTCTAGGGACGTTTTGTCACATATATATAGGCCCTTTAAAAATGGTAAGTTTCGACCCAGATTCGATCCGGGGACCTCTGGTGTGTGAGGTGAACGTGCTAGCGGCCAAGCATTTCTGGCCATGGTACACGGGGAGGGAAAAGCTGCCTATATTGAAGTATACAGGGGAGCAGTTAGTAACCAAAATGGCAGGTGGAGACGCAGGAGTACAGTCGTATTCTTTAACATGGCGGAAGCAGCATAAGAAAATAATGACCGCTCCCAGCACCTAGCTCCTTGTTCCTTACCTCCCCTACTGAAGATTTCCACAACATGGCGACTGCACCCTCTATACAAGACGACTTAAATATCATTCAAAATGGCGAAATTAGGACGATTATAAGGTAGATAATAACATTTGAGTTGAAATATTGTATAATAAACCTAATAATGAATGGTTATCAGGCACTCGGGATGTATATCGTATGGATATAGGCATTCGTGCTACGCACTCATGCCTATATTTAACCAATAATATATGGATATGGCCGAACGAGGGTTGTGTATCGGTTAATAACGACCGAGGTGCGTAGCACCGAGGTTGTTATTGACCTATACACAGCCCGAGTGCGGCCATATCCATATATTATTAGGTTTATTATACAATATTTCGACTCAAATGCAATTATCTACCTTAAAATCGTCCTAATTTCGCCATTTTGAAGGATATTTACAAAGACTATATCGTACACAGGCAGCCCCATGTTGTTTTGACATCCCACAAACCCTGCTCGCTGATTGGTGGAGCCTGGCCACGTCATGCTTTCAATCTCCAACACTGAGTCCAACATAGAATTTGTAAGGGGGCCAGCTTGGGGCGCGGTTAACCTAAGTTGTAACCAGCGTTTCCCTCCACATTCACCACGGCCAGATAGGCATGGGCACTAGCGTCTTCGCCTCACACACCAGGGGTCCCCGGATCGAAACTGGGTGGAAGCGAACCATTTTTAAAGGGCCTATATGTATGTGAAAAAAAATCCCTAGAATTATTTTAATGAATGGGTAAGTAAAGTCCAACTTCTACCTTTATAGTAAAAAAGAAATTAGAAAAAAATATTGATTTTCAAAGAAATTGTACCAAAAAATGTCTTTTCTTCTGTAACTCGGTAAATAATGGTCCTACAGGGCTGGAAATCCGCCTGTAGACTCCTTGTTTCGCCACCTTCCTCTACCAGCGCCTCCACGGCATAGTGCGTAGAGCATCGGACTTCAAGTCTTGGGGTTCCATGTTAGAATCACCATGAAACCTCGGATTTTATGGCTGTTGAGAGTTCCCCCAGAATCGTTCTGATATCCGGTAACTCATTCCAAATCGTTCTGATATCCAGAATATCAGCACGATTTCACCTTGCCAAGTGTGCGGTATGCAGGAATATCAGAACGGGAATATCACCTAAAAAGCACGATCAGAGCCCAGATCGTATAATAACCTACAATATACAACCCCTTGTGCCTGATAACCATACATTATTGGTTAAGTATACCTGTCATTGCAGGTGCATAAGCCAAACACACCTGTCACTAACACCCCACGGTCTATCACTGTCGGCTGTCAATAACAATCGCCTATATTACTTCTGACTGTCTGTGTCTAGTTGTGTAATTGTAGAAAATAATAAGAAGGTACAACCAAGGTTTTACGTGAGTCCCACACCATTACACAGGTGACCATGACGGATACAAACATGGAGGCCATAGTGGAGCCTGGGGGAGGGGGGGGGGGGGTTACTACCCTGTTTAAACCCGCAGATCTTACTGCACATCCAGTAACAGTCAGAGTGCAGTCGGAACAGGTACTCAGCCCTATTTATAGGGGCGCTGCCAGTAAACAAAAAACGTTATACAACATTTTATAGCGTTATATAACGTTAAATAACGTTTCTCTAAGGCTCCTTACTATGGCATAACGTTATATAAAATTTTATCACATTATTTTGACGTAAAAGAACGTTTCTTTGTTGTAGCTGTAGTTGATTATTTTATTTGGCATAAGAATTCACAAGCATGGGGCGTTTTTCAACTAATGCCAAAAGAGAGTCAATCGAGCGATTTTATCTCATGACAAGCTTAATCTATAAAGTTATCTATCAATAATCTAGCAAATCTTATATTCTAGCCTAAGATATAGCCTTCATAAAGTCTGCACGCGAGTGAGTTCTCTGGGTGTACGGGGCGAGGTCGTTCCAGAGTCTGACTCCCCTGAACAGGGGGCCTTTGGTGAAGATGTCTTTCTTAGTGCAGGGCAGTTTTAGCTTGACGCTGGCATGTCCTCTGAAGACACGGGCTGGCACAAGGACTTGTAGTGGATCCTTGGATAGGCGGTGGAGTTGGGACAGCAGTTGTCGTCTTCTCATCACATCTAGGTAAGACACTCTGTTTCTGACGTGCAGGTCTAGAACGTGCATGTCTTGGGCAATCCTGATTCGTTCACAAGCCCTTAGACAGTCGTTCTGTAATGTTTGCAGTCGTCTTGATGCCCAGACTGGGCCACCTTCAGCAAGGAACGCACAGTAGTCTGGTATCGGTCGTATCATGTGTTTGTATACTTGGACACTAGTCTCTTTGTCCGTTTTTGTTCTGATCCGTCTTAGCTGGGGCAGGCGGAGTCTCATCAGTCTTATCTGTTTTTTCAGCTGGCTGGACAGGGTCAGATAGGTGTCGAAGGTTACTCCCAGGTAATTGAACTCGCTGACCAGCTTCAGATCTGAGCTATTCAGAGTGAAGGTCAGGCCCTGAAGGTCCGGGATCGAGCCAGGTGAGTATCCCCAGAGAATCTTGGCCTTTTCCGAGTTGATGGTGAGCTTATTTGAAGCACACCACTCACCAATGTTGTTAAGGTCGGATTGTAGTAGTGACTTCACACGGGCTGGGTCCCGTCCCGACACCACCACCGCCAGGTCATCAGCATATAGGAAGCTGCTCCCATGGTGGATTGATGACTCGACATTGTTGATGTAGACCAGAAACAACAGGGGGCCCAACACCGACCCCTGTGGTACTCCCATTTTGACTGCATTGGTAGACGAGAGGCTACCATTCGCTCGTGTTTGTTGTAGTCTGTGTGCAAGGTAGTCTTTGAACCAGAGGCAGGATTCTTCGTCAACGCCGTATTGGTGAAGCTTGTGTAGAAGGAGGGAGTGGTCGACCGTGTCAAAACCCTTCCTCAGATCGAGGAAGACCACGGCCAACCGCTCCTGCTTGTTCCTGGCATGATACAGATGGTTGAGCAGGTTGAAGATGGCATCACCCGTCGAGCGTCCTGGTATGAACCCGGCTTGGTTGGGACTGATGATGTGATTGTCAACCGTAAGCTGCCGGTGGACCGCTTTCTCAGCCAGTTTAGAGAAGCAGTTCAACAGGCAGATCGGTCTCCAGTTGCTCACGTTCTGGAGATTTCCAGATTTCGGCAGAGGAATCACAGTGCCTATCTTCCAGGAGGGTGGGACCTGACTCGAGGCGAGGGAGGAATTGATCACTCCTTTTATCAGCTGTGGGTTGTGCTTCATGGCATCTTTGATGACGCTCGTCCTGATGTATGGGATGGCAGAGCTCTTGCTACCATCTATACTCTTAATCAGTTTGACGGCAGAGTCCAGAGTGATTGGCTCCAGTGAGCAGGTGGTCTTGGCCTCAGGTGGGTCCAGGTATGTTCTGTTTGGAGGTGGTAGTCCATTGAAGGCCGCAGCGAGGTGGCCCCCTATCCTGCAGTAGTAGTCATTCACAAAGTCACCTCGGGGACGGGGATTCCATGGTCATTGATCAAGTTTAGTTTTACTGATTGTTCAGTACCTTTCCATAGATTGTTCACAATTCCCCAGAAACGTTTTGGGTTGTTTCTGAACCTCAGTAGGTTGTGGAGTACAGCTTTTCGATGGTTGTCGGCAAGTTTGTGTTCCATCTTTTTCATCAGATTTCTGGCCAGGGCCAGTTCACGATTGAAGACCCGGCGCCGGGCACGACGAGATCTCCTGAGAGCTAGTTTCTTCTTGCGGATCATTCGTCAGACCTCTGGTGTGAATTCAGGGTAGTTGGCGCTGTATACACTCCTGGTGCTGATTGGACACATTTTGTCTAGGTAGGTTGCGATATGCTCGACAATTGACTGATAGATGATAACTGGGTCACTGGTAACTAGGACGGGGTCCCAGTTGATACTATCTAGTCTTCAGGTCAACAGCATTGTAGTTCTTGTACGAGCGCCCAGTGATTTCTTTTCGCAGTGCTTTCACAGTGGACTGCTTTTTGATGACAAAAACACCTAGGTGATCGCTGATGGTGTCTGTCAGAATCCCGCAGGCATTGACGAATCTAGAGTTGGTGTAGATGTGATCAATGGTAGTGGCGCCATGTATGGGATGGTAGTGGGTCGGTGCTGTTTCTTGGTACTCTAGATGGGCTTTCTCTAGGAACCTGGTAAGGTGTCTATATTTGGCACTGCCCTGGGCCTGGGTGTTTACATTGAGGTCACCCAGGACCCATACCTCACTGTTGCCAACTATGGGACTGTTCAATAAGGTGTTCAGTGCTTTGTAGGCTTCCTTAGTGTTTGCTCTCGGTCGTTTGTAGGCCGAGATCACAATCCTCTGGGTGTGACCCGGGTACTTAGTGATAACACCTACGGCTTCTAGGTGAGTATTGGCAACACATAGTGTTGGGCAAAGTGTTGTATGGCAGGCAAACTTGTAGCGGACGTAGCAGGCAACGCCGCCGCCGCGTCTCCGTATACTGTTCGGCCTGTCACATCTAAACAATGCCATGCGCGGTACATTAACAGTACTGGAGGGGATTGTCTCATTAAACCAGATTTCTGTGACACAGATATAGTCTAGCCCATACGCCATATCCCCAAGAGTGCCGATTTTCTTCTCCAGACTGCTCGTTTATAGTCATCAACTTTGGCCCTTTGGCTTGTCAGAACTGGTCGAATGATCTGTACATCTCAAACTTTTGACACAATAGTTGTGGTTGGCAAGTCAATATTAAGGCTAGATATAGGACAGTGCAGGAAAGTTGGTGCAAAAATATTTGCCTGGCAACAAGATACAGTGTGGTAAGCACAGCTGTTGGGGTATCCCTGTTGCTGTACTAGTTGAGTGTAGATTACCCGTAGGGTGGGTTTTCATCACTAGGTGGGGCAGTTTGGCAGCTGGTGCAGTAGGCGACTCAGACGGGCAGCCATCCATCAGAGTCACAAAGAGTTTGTCAAATAACACAACACAATACGGTGGGTCCTTAAATAGCTACGGAATTGGCACTCATGGCATCCAGGTGCTCTCAGGTTGCATGAGTTTGGCACTCCTTGATTTAAAGGTGCTCATAAAGTTCTATTTTTTCTTTTTTTTCTCACTTCTCACTTTCTAAGGCACAAAAGGCAGTTCAACAATCTGCAAATCACAGGTATGCGACAATACAGAAGGCCTGCGCCACTTAGTAGTTCCTTAAGTAGTTCCTTAAGTAGCTGGCCTTAGAGTATATAATGGCCTAATAATGGCCTATTACTGCTGGGCTTGATGATCAGGCCAGACTCAAGTTCAATCAATAACCAGATGCTGAATAATAATGTCTGTAATGGACGCTCCCTCCTTTGGTTCTCACCAGGCACTAAAACACTCTGGGTGATAGAATAATCAACCTACAAGTGCGGCCAGGGAAAAAACAACTGCTCATGTTCTTGTTGTATCTTGCTTGTAGTTTCCTTGTCGTTGCAACCAGCCTGGTAAGGACAGTCATCATAATTCACTAGTAACTTTGGTAGTCGTGTTTGAAATAATTGCCCACTAACCAGGATAATGGATAGTGAGACAGTAACTTTTATAGTCGATTCACTGTGGGTATGGCTTTAACAGGATAGCTGCTTTCATGCCTCACGCCCAGAAGTGACAAAACCCTTCCCACGTCCCCCTGACATAGATGGAACCCTGGTCCCATCCCCAGGTGCCAAAACCATTAAGGAATTAGAAGGCGTTTTCTACTCCTTAAACTCGGCCATGACCGACACATTAAACATGTTGATCATCAATACAAACAAGGTCCTAGGTGTCTATCAGGAGGCAGGGGTGCATGTGGCAGCTATGGTGAATAAGGCCAAAAAAAAAAGTTTGTCTCAGGTCACCCGACCGACCCTATCAAGACAGGGCCGACCCTACCTTTTCTCTGTGAAATTTTGAAGAAATTTTCGTATTTTGACCCTTTTTTGGCCAATTTTAGGGTCTACGGAGAAGCGGGCTAGTACTTTCATGTTAACAAAAAAAGTAAAAAATTCGACCTACCAACCCTACATTATCTCGCCATGCCTCCTGAAACAAATCTTTTTTTGGGCCTAATATCAATGCACATAGCGGTATAATTGAGCAGAACTGTTATGACATTGATATGAAATGTTGTCAATAAAACTATTTAGAAGAAGAAAAAAGGCATCCAAGAGAGGGTCACTCACCTTAAGACGCTCAAAGGAAGGGTTGACAAACTAGAGAGCTTGTGTGACGACCTAATATGTGAAAATAACACAGAGTTATCATCAAACAACTCAAGAAGGACAAGGCCCCCATCCCACATACATGCCTATTGCACTGTGGAACAAAGACAGCATTAATCAAAATCAATTGATAGTCCACGAGTCATCGCCATTGTAGGCGAGTCAACACTGAAATTTACGAGTCAATTATTTGGGTAAATAGCATTAATAGTTTGAGGTATTATGTACGCGTAGTGAATATAGTGGGTGGAATAGTTCAAAGAATATGCAATACCACCCATCCCCCACCCCACCCCCATTGACCCAATACCATGATAATTATATCTGAACATTTTCATTTCTTGCAGTTTCTACCCTGACTAAACATTGATAGCTCGCCTGTTGACTCACCAAGCTGCATGTGGATGCCAATAGTGTGCTGGGGTCCTTGTAGAGGAGGAGGATGCTGATCTCTGCAAACATTGAACATTATCAAGATGTCAATGATAGCTGTAAAACCTTCTGATAAATTAACATAATTGAAGTTCAACACTGTCCACCAGCAAAATTAAAAGGTCAAACAGTTGCTATATCCTTTTTTTCGTACTGTGAAAGTACTTATTTTCACGGGTGTAAATTTTCGTGGAAGAGTGATAATTGGCAATTTCACGGGTACTTATTCCATACTTAAGCATATAAAAATTTTGCGGATTTTTCATTTCCGCGAAAATCGCGAAAATATATACCAAGCAAAATAAAGTACTTTCACAGTATTCTAAATCTTACTTAAATGGGTTTTAGATACTGTAATGGTACAATGTAAATTTAGGGTTCGTGGAACAATCAAACATTATCCATCGGTGGTAAGCGGTCAGATAGAGGCTCCCAGTGGGCCAAGCCATAGGCTCTTACGGCGTATTGTCAATGGGGGAATGAAATTGTGCACAATTTTACTCCCAATTGACTCCACAGTGAGCAGTGAGATCCGATTTAGGGCAGAAATGTGCACATTGTAGCCCACTTTTTTTGGAAAAATAGCTTTGAGCCCCAATTATCTGATTTACCATAAATTTACGCATATAATTCACAATTTGCTTACATAAATAACCCGCACCTCCCAACTTAGAAAATTCTTGTTTCTGGATCTGAAAATTTGTATTTTAGTACTGTTCTATAGAAACCCTTGTATAACCCGCAAATGAAAACTGAGTGCTAGATTGAGTAAGGACCTGCTGGGTATTTAGAGTGAGACTAGAAAGGTGTGGTGTTTTTTTTTATTAAGTTAACCATAAAACAGCCCACCACTCTACTCCACGGTGCTGTAACGTCATCACCAGATTGGTACACACCGTACCATGACGACAATGCGCCTGTTTTGGTGGTATAGTATAGGCACTGGTGGTAAAGCACTGAACAAATAAACTCGTCTCCAGACTCGTCGAAATGACAATCATAAAATAAACGAGTCAAAAACTTGTCTAAGTGACAAGGAAGCGGGTCTTCTAGCTGAAGATAGAAGACCCACTTGGTATGTCCCAGCCCAAAACCCGACATTTGCCAGCTCCAGATTCTATTTTGTGGGATGGTAACCTGATAGGTTAGAAAAATTTTGACTCGTTTATTTTAAGATTGTCACTATGACGAGTCTGGAGACGAATTTATTTTTTCAGTGAGGGATCTACAGAGTTTCCTTAAGCACTAAACAGGATCTCAGATTGGTGAGAATAGCACCGACTTGTAAATAACATGGGTTAGTGGAGCCTCACCTTAAGGCTGCCACACCATGGTTAGTCATATGGGCCGATGATTAATGCTCAAAAAGCAATTTCGTTAAAAATGAACCAGAATGTTACCTATGGCCATACTTCATTTGCTAACTACTTTTTGTAAGCTCATTCCTTAGAATTCAGCTTAGAATTCGACAAATTATGAGACTATGGCTAAATTTAGTAATTTTGGAGTGCACGCTATAATTCGGCCAATGAAAATACATTGTAAAATGCTATACTTGGGCCACATATCAACCTTTAATTAGGCTCTTATTGCCCGTAGATGACATTGAATTGGGCCCTTTCCTCGAAACATGATATTGTACTAACATTTGAAACACATTTAAGCAGTATCTAAAATATAAGACCATGTGACTTTTACTCACATTAGTCTCCAAATATGATATTGTACTTACATTTGAAACACATTTAAGCAAGATCTTTTTTAATCAGACCATGTGACTTTTACTCACCTTAGTCTCCAAATATGATATTGTACTAACATTTGAAACACATTTGAGCAGGATTTGAAATATGGAATAAATCAGACCATGTGACTTTTACTCACCTTAGTCTCCAAATATGATATTGTACTAACATTTGAAACACATTTGAGCAGGATTTAAAAATTCAGACCATGTGACTTTTACTCACCTTAGTCTCCAAATATGATATTGTACTTACATTTGAAACACATTTAAGCAAGATTTTTTTTAATCAGACCATGTGACTTTTACTCACATTAGTCTCCAAATATGATATTGTACTAACATGATATGTATGTGTTCAAGTATTGATACGAGTGGCTGAGTGAGCCAACTCTACTAAGGTTGATGAATATAATAGGTAAGGCTGCCGAAATTAAAACTACTTGAACAGAGTAAGAAGCAGCCGTTCTTTAATTGTTCATCATCGCATTAACAGTGAACTGTCTAACATGGATAGACTATCAATGTACTTTTCACCCTTCTGTATTTCATTTATACAATATTGTAACTGTTTCTATTGATGAACAAGAAATAAAGATAAACCAAATCAAAAAACATTTGAAACACATTTAAGCAGGATTTAGAATATCAGACCATGTCCCTTTGACTCACCTTAGTGTGTGGTGGGGGTGTGGCTGCGGCAGGCTGTGTGGTGGTGGGGGTGTGGCTGCGGCAGGCTGTGTGGTGGTGGGGGTGTGGCTGCGGCAGGCTGTGTGGTGGTGGGGGTGTGGCTGCGGCAGGCTGTGTGGTGGTGGGGGTGTGGCTGCGGCAGGCTGTGTGGTGGTGGGGGTGTGGCTGCGGCAGGTTGTGTGGTGGTGGGGGTGTGGCTGCGGCAGGTTGTGTGGTGGTGGGGGTGTGGCTGCGGCAGGTTGTGTGGTGGTGGGGGTGTGGCTGCGGCAGGCTGTGTGGTGGTGGGGGTGTGGCTGCGGCAGGCTGTGTGGTGGTGGGGGTGTGGCTGCGGCAGGCTGTGTGGTGGTGGGGGTGTGGCTGCGGCAGGTTGTGTGGTGGTGGGGGTGTGGCTGCGGCAGGCTGTGTGGTGGTGGGGGTGTGGCTGCGGCAGGTTGTGTGGTGAGAGTGAACCTCTCAGCACTATGGGCCAGGTAACCATGCCACCACGACAAGCGTCATAGGGGAACTCAGTCATTAACACACTATGAATTAACACACTACTTGTCACCTGTGTGTTTGGCATGTTACAATTAACACGCCAGTGTGGCTCCAGGGGGGTCAAAAGTGACCTGGCGACCTGGGCTGTTTTCCAGGCGACCTGGCGACCTGGTACAATAATAAAAGCGACCTGGCGACTTTTGGAAAAATCTGCCTATAGCATAAATAGCATAAAAAGCGACTTTGTGACCTGGAGCTTTTAATTTCGGCGACTTTGCGACCTGATGGGGGGAGCCCTCTGGACCCCCACTAGTAGTCACGTGTGTGTCTGTCAGACAACTCTCTAGTTACCGGGTGATAATTACCCTTCGTCGGAACTCATGGGGAATTTCTTTTTTTTGGTTTGTTTGTTTTTCTTAGCTGTAACCCTTTTTTCCCCAGATTGGCTTTTTTCACCTTTTTGTGTTTTGAACTTAATTTTCTCATAAAATTGTTCAGAATATTGGAGAACACCTGAGTTCTCAGGTTTAGTTGACAAGATATGTTATTATTCATTACGTAGTTCAAAGCCAATCGTGTGTGACTCAAAGTGTGTGTCCGGCTCAGGGTGCCTTTACCCTAGTTATAGTTTAATGATAAATTTGAGGCAGATTCCCATTCTTGTTTCCTCCAATGTCTAGGGGTATATGCAGTAAACACTGGCATGACGACATACAAGCGCCATATAACCGGACACCATTAAGTCACTTTTTTCAGAATTTATCACAAATATAGGCGACTTCTATTTGTAGGAACCTGTTCCCCATTTTGACAAATCATGGTTATAAGGGGGGAATAGACATGCTGGGAGAGCATACCCCCCCCCCCCCCCCACTCCCACAGCAGCCACTAAAAAGCCTCAGCTATGTACCATGTCACCTGGAACAAGTATATAGATATAGATATATAGATATATAGATATAGATGTATAGATATATAGATATATAGATATATAGATATAGATATATGTATATATACACATATATATACATATATATATAGAGAAAAAATGAACCGTTCCTGGTGACCTGTGAGGGTGAAGTGGACACCCCCCCCCTAGTGGTTGGTCAATGAACTAGTCCCCTACTGCTGTACCATCTGGTGTGCACGTGGGGACGAACTTACCAAGTCACTGGACGCCGCACATTCAGTGCGTAATCTTAAATCCCCACTTTTTGCGTAATCTTATTCAGTTTTCAGGCCTATCATCTAGATGGCAGCACTGTAAGTTAGTAAAATTGTTGTTTATATCGGGGGCTCTGCCCCCGCCCCCCCCCCTTTCTTTTTCTCTTCTTCTTCTTTATGAAACTGTAACAGAACTAAAACCGAATCCATCCACCACTAAAGGATTGGGCGATACAATGGGGCCATCTTGAGGAATTGGAGGGAATCATTAAGATTACCAGAAAAGTGGTATTTTTTAAATATTACACACTTAATTAATGTGCGGCATCTAGTGACTCGGTAAGTTTGTTCCTACTTGCATCTGGTGTGTACAACATACACTGACTGTATGACGTCTTTGACCAGGTGACATCTTCAACGGGGTGACGTCTTTGACCGAAAAGCTTCGAAACCACTGAAATGGGGCCTATATAGAAAGAAATAGGGGGGGGGGGGTTAAAGTATGTTTTAGCACTATGTACACTATAAAAAGTTACTGTATTTAAACAGCACAATGTGCTGTACATTTACAGCACTTTTTGCTGTAGTTGGTATTACAGCACTATTTGCTGTATAATTACAGCATTATGTACTGTCAATTGGGTCTCCAGCAATGTTGTTGTACATTTACAGTATATTGTGTTGTAGATTTCTGTCGCTAGGTGGCAGCAGTATACCATTTTTGTAGTAATTATTCCACCCAACCCTTTCCAGAGTCAAATAAAGCCTCACAAACTGTCAAGACATTGCAGAATAAGAATGGATGAGAGAGACTGAATGCAGTTATCATAAAGTTATTGATATTTGCATAATTGTGTTGAATAATTCAAAACAAAACAGCAAAAGTATAGAATAGACACCACAATGGTGGGAAAAGTTAAATGCTTAAGTGCCTGGACTGGGAAAATGCTGGTATCACATACAGTTCAGCTGCATTAAAGCAGGATTAAACCATTACATTGTGTAGTGTGTATTATCCTAGCTGAAATTGAACTATCATGCAGGAAAGTACTCTCCATGCATGCGTATTAATTGATATAAATTGATGACAACAACAATATGAAACCTACAATAGAAGTTGCTGTAACTTTACAGCACCCAGTTGCTGTACATGTACAGCAAAATCTACTGGAACAAAAGTTGCCAGCAACTTTTCCTGTAGATGTACAGTAGAAGTTGCTATACATTTACAGTAGAAGTTGCTGTAAATTTACAGCAGAAGTTGCTGTAGATGTACAGCAAGTCAGTTGCTGTACACCTACATCAAAATCTACTGGAACAAAAGTTGCCAGCAACTTTTGCTGTAGGTGTACAGTACTTACTTCTTACAGTGTATTACAAATTTTATTCAAATTGAATTTTGAAAAATTTCATTTTGAAGCTTGCCGGTGAAAGAGGGCATCCAGTCAAAGAGGTCACTTGTATCGATCTCATGAGACACAGCCACATGCAGGTGAGTAGGTGCTTGTGCTTTGCCTACCGATGAGTGGTACAAGGTGCTCATCTTGGTGTAGGTCTGCTATGGGAGCTCTCGATACCAAGTTACCTATTATCCTATAGCAAGTATGTAAGGCCAAATAAAGAAATCGTTTCAGGTAACATGGGAAAAATATTTAGGGTTGGTAGGTCGGAATTTCTTTTTTCACTTTTTTTTTGACAGCCCTCTTCATAAATCGACCAAAAATATGTAAAAGAACTGAAGAAAATAGTAGCCAGCCTCTTTTTAACCCTAAAATTGACAAAAAAAAAAAGTGTAAAAGTATAAAAAAAAGTCTTCAAAATTGCATAAAAAACGTAAGGTCAGCCCTCTTTTGATAGGGTCGGTCGGGTGACCTGAAACAAACCTCTCTTTTTTTGGCCTAGGCAGTCGTTCTGCTTAGGCTCAGCTAAAACAACTTCTCCCTGTCAACGATATCATTAGTCTAGCAAATGAAGAAGCAGTACTAAATCTTCAGGCATCACACCAGTACTCATCTAGTTTTGCTAAGTCATCGAGATTGCTTTTTATACATATATTTTTCATTTCTGTTTATTATCAAACATAAATTCACAAACAAGATATGTCACCATGCTTTGTTTCCGGGAGTTAAGATAATGGCTTTTATTTACAGTGTCTATACGGGTCACGTGGAAGTAAATGGCACCATCTGTCGAGTCATATGGTGTTCTGGTCTGTATTGAAGGGAGTTCTGCCTGCTGATTGGGTTATATTTCAGATGAAACAAAAATGGCTAAAATTGTGGGGAAAAATCACAGGTGTTCCCTAAATACCCTTTCGCTAGAATAGCACATGTAGTTTTATGCTATGTAAAGGGTTGGGGAATTTCTGAGGCATGCAAAAACTGATGTGACCAAAAGTCAATTTTAGGCCCAAAATAGGGCAAAATGGGACTACCTGTGGACTTTCTTGAGATTTTTATGGTCATGCTCATTATTGAGGTTGAAACATTGTGTGTGAGGGATTGTTTAATAGACTAGGGCTAAGACTATGGTAAAAAGAATAAACTTGTAGATGGCTGATTTTGCATATACATAATAGATGTACGGCTAAGGACTGTACCATTAGGGTTGTTGTTATTGTAGTTTAATGGATCTTGAAGGATACAGTGTTGGTTGTAGCTGTTTGCATGGTTTATATAGTTATGAACAGCTGGAGCCGCCAGGTCCGATGGCCAGTAGCCTCATGCAGACATAGTACTTTTAGAGGGTCCAGCTGTCAGTAACAGTGGTACCTGTACACTCAAAAAATAAACTTGTCTCCAGACTCTTCAAAGTGACGGTCATAAAATAAACGAGTCAAAAACTTGTCTAAGTGACAAGGAAGCGGGTCTTCTAGCTGGAGATAGAAGACCCACTTGGTATGTGCCAGCCCAAAACCCGACATTTGCCAGCTCCAGATTCTATTTGTGGGATGGTAACCTGATACGTTAGACAACTTTTGACTCGTTTATTTTATGACCGTCACTTCGACGAGTCTGGAGACGAGTTTACTTTTTCAGTGTAGGGAGCGGTCATTTATTATGTACAGGGGGCAAAAGAAAGTCAAACCACTCTGAGGGGTCAGAGTGCAATAGGTTGCCCCTCTCAGCGATGAAAGGCTGTGCATTATGGTACACTGTAGGTAGGCGAAAAATGTTCGGCAAGTGGATGCAAAATATTCCATATCCTCTATAGGGGGGTGGGAGTGTACTAATTGTCCTGCCGTCACGCGAATTTCACCAAGTACCCCTTATTTTCAATTAATGACACCTCTTTTTTCCCTATGTTGAACTCTACATTCATGGGTCCAGGGGGAATGTTTTAATAGAATTTTTTTCCTACACTTTACCAAAAGCAATAGAGAGAACTATCAATTATTATTTCAAATTGAATAATTGCTAATCACACAAAACCAGACGAGTTGACTTGATTTTTTTTTTATTGGGGTAGAAGTAACATCGAGATCTGGGGGATGAGTTGTAGATGCAACGTTTCGTGAACTTTTAGAACATTTCTTCAGGCAGGTATGATTATTATTATTTCACAAGTTCCTCAGGTGTTCCAGTTGATCTGTGCGTACTCCACGCGGTTGTCGGCCCCGTGTACGGCGGTACCCTTAGCCTTCAGTACCCTGAGGTCCTGGTACAGCACCGTGCCCGTACCCTGCAACAATATGGTACACTGTGAGCGTCTATTGCACCTGTAAGTGTAATTAAGTCTATGTGAGGGAGCTTTGGTGTGAGGGAGCTTTGGTGCTTCATTAGGCCACACTTGTTTTTATTATTTGGGTTACAGGCCCGCGGCACTAGTAAAGCCTAAAATCAGAATGAAAATAAAATTTGGAAATTTTACACTTTTTTTATTCCCTTTTTTCAATATTTCTGTTCACCTAGAAAATATTGTATTCCTATTATTGGATCGTCCATTCGTTTGTGGATCTTCCTTTTATTTTTCCCTCCGTTATTGGGATATCGGAGCTTTCCAAATTTCTGGGAGAGGGCAAATAAATAAAACACTGTGGGCCAACTTTACTTTATTTTATTTTCTTTTATTTCGTCCTCCGTGCTTTGGTAAATTTTTGAGGAGTACGTAACCCAAATAAAAAAAGGTGTGGCCTTAGAGAGAGTTGTAGACCCTCTACAGTGCCATTTATAAGTCATTACATTTTATTCTTTTGTTATCATGAGAAAGGGAAATTTCAGTACATGTATATTGCATATTGAAAGCTGCAGTGTGTTGCTGGGAGAGAAAGCATACCATTGAAGCATTTTTCCATTCCTATAATACCTCTTCAAACAATTGTGTACTCGCGTAAATTTAACATCTACCTCCCATGAACCCTGCAACAAGGTACACTGTAAGTTAGTGTAAGGGCAAATCCGGGTCTTAATCTAAGGCAGTCCTGTTTTGAATTGAGACTTGTATCTGCCACCTAGTATCATATACCCACACTATGCTAGCTGGGGTTTGCCTTCATAGTTTATACCCTACACCCAGATGAGACAACATAAACATCTAAAAGGGAAAAAAAACGGGGGTTGAGGGGCAGAGCCCCCCATTACACACTACAATGGACTGTGTAGTCCTACCACTACTAGTGGCGCCATCCTCATTTGCTTAGTAACACTTTTAAGATAGTCTAAGATAGGTTAAGATAAGATTAAGATGGGTTAAGATAAGATTTTATTGAATGCAGAAAAGTTGCGTTTTTTTGTACAGGATAGATAGACAGGATTTTAACTGAGAGAATTCTGAAAGAATTGTGAATCTACCACCGCTAGAACATAGTTAAATTGGGTTTTCTTTGCAAAAGGTAAGGTGTTTTGGGAGGACAAGAGAGCCCTGTCTAACCATGCAGTGGATTGGTCCTGAAATAGCACTCCCCTGATACAGTGTGTAGGGTGTTCAGAGCGGCCTGCCATGGCACAGACACCCAGCAGTTTTGCCCTCTATTTACACTCATGTCTCATTTATGGCTAATTGACACCAAAAAACACAGTTATGTTCACACTATCTGAAAGCTATGGTTTCATTCTACACAATGTGTGGTTTCTGCAAAGATTTGTACATTTCCACTTGTGGTTTTATATGAGTGAGTAAGTAGAAAGTGGGGAGTGTGTGCTCCCTGTGCAGGCCCATATTTTGGCACTAGTAATTGATAGCTGCCCATCAACTGCCCTGTACTAGAATAGATTTCTGGGAGAGGGTATTTGTGCAGTCAATTCCTAAATGATTGGATTGTAATGCTAAGATATAGCCCTACATTTACATATATCCCACATGTTATATGGACTACCAGATCCAGATCTACAGCAAAATAATTCCTAAAAGTCATGGAATCACCTTTAAAATAGAGGGGCATAAAAATGTGGGACCATACATTTAATTCCAATATTTGTTTACTATCTCCTGTCTGAAGAACACAGTGATTGGAAAGGAAATGGCCCCCATATTTACACATATGTGGATCTACCTTTTCTTAGGAGTAGTACATTCCCTATGTAAGTCACCCTCCACTGCACCTGGATCCCTGGGCTATTTTCAGGCGACCTGGCGACCTAGTTCAATAATATAATCGACCTGGCGACTTCTGGGCAAATTTGGCTACAGTAGAAATGGACTTTGTGACCTGAAGTCGTTAATTTCGGCGACTTTCCGACCTGAGGGGGGGGGGCCTCTGTACCCCCAATTAGGGTTCACTGAATATAGAATAATGGAGTAGATCAATGTGAGGGAGCTTCGGTGCTTTACTACAAAGCCATTTGCAGATATATAGATATTCTTTTGTTCTCATGGGAAAAACAAATTTATACATGTACATGTATATTGCATATTGAAAACTGTGTGTTGCCGAGAACAAAACCATTTGTGACTAAGGGGCTAGGGGTGGTGAGCTCTATTATTCGACAAATTAATTTTCCATTTAGGCAGCGTTTTCTCATGTCAGGATGGTTGCTATGTACCTCTGCACATAGTTGTGTACCCACGGTGTATTTAACATTTACCTCCCATGAAATTGTACTCTTTCAGAGATTCTGGAGGAACTGGCTGGTAATTGCCAAATACAACCCCCATCAGAAATTTGCAGGGAAATATGAGATGTGGATACCTGTGCGAAGGGTTCAGCGTAGATCAGCTCGTGCGGCGGATTCTTTCCTGTGTTCTTCCCTGAAAATAAACATGTCCAATTTAATAAATCATGCAGTATGATTACAGTTTATTCATGAAGTATCTAATTACAGAAGGTTTTCTTCTTATGCACGTGACTGACTACACTGCATGAAAATGAACCAGGTTAAAGCCGCAGACCTCTCTCCACCGTACAGCCATTCTTAGTCACCGACCGCTTATGTACTAGTCAAACACTAAGACTTTCCTGGGATAATACTACCATATTAATGTCTCATCACAATGGGATATGAGCAATATGATTATAGTTTCATAATTTGCCACCAGATGGCTCATAATTGCCTTTTATATATGGTTATGTCTATCGGTAATCTGGTGAAACATTTACTATGACAAGGTCATAAACAATATGATATCCTTCAAGATCCATTATAACTATAAAAACAACAACCCTAAGGATACTGTCCTCAGCCATAGAACTATGAAAGGTGAAAAAAAGAGTTAATTTTTAAGAAATTATTTATCTTTAATGACAAAAGCGTCCTCCATTTAGTCAGATTACAGATAGTGATGACTCATTTGATAATCATGGTGCACCTAATGGTTAATTTTACCCATAATAGTGATTGATTTGACTCGTTCAATGGTTGATTCAGCTAATTTAATGATTGATTTGACTTGTTTAATGATTGATTTGACTTATTTAATGATTTATTTGACTCATTTAATGGCTTATTTGACTCATTTAATGATTAGTTTGACTCATTTATTGATTATTTGACTCATTTAATGATTGGTTTGACTCATTTAATAATCGATTTGAGCCATTTAATGATAAGCTTGACTCAATTAATGATCGAATTGACTCATTTAATAGTTGATTTGACTTTGACACATTTAATGATTGATCTGACGAGAATTATGCCACCCTTAGAGGGTTAAATTCATGTATACTACAATTAATGTACCAACCTTTCTCTTTCCTTCTCCTTAACACGACGACCACCACCACGAGGGGTATCAGCAGCAGCAGGAGGCTACCAACCCCAGCACCCACATACACATAGACAGATACCTCCTGTCCATCTCCTCCTGTCCCCGACCGCCATCTGTCCCCTCCTCCTGTCCCCGTGCCGTTAGTGGGTTGTACCGGGGTGCCGTCTCTGTCTGTAAGAGTGGACAGGGTGCTAGAGGAGGCATGGTCTGGGAGAGGAGTGGGGGATTCACCTGGGGCCTTACTTGGAGAGGTGTTAGTAGCAGCAGTAGCAGGCTCAGTCTCATGAGTTTGTAACATTTCAAACGTCTTTGACCGGTGCTGTCTTTGACCGGTGCCGTCTTTGACCGGTGCCGTCTTTGACCGGGTATGTGATTAAAATGAAGAAAAAAGTAGTATATAGTAAAGAAATTTAAGCTTAAACTTCTTCATGTAATAAACAGTCTATGGTTGTCTTACCCAATTAAAAAAATAAATTTTAATGCACATATTAAGGGTTTCTTTTGGGCTTTTTTTCTTCAGCCGGTCAAAGACGTCACCGGTCAAAGACGACGCCGGTCAAAGACGTTTCAACTGTTACAAACTCATGAGACTGAGCCAGTAACATAAATATATGAAATATATCAATTTTAAATAATGCCTCGAAATGATGTATTATAACATATTACACAAAAAATTTACCCATTTCTTTACTATACACTACTTTTATCTTCATTTTAATCACATACCCGGTCAAAGACGGCACCGGTCAAAGACGCCACCGGTCAAAGACGGCACCGGTCAAAGACGTTTGAAATGTTACAAACTCATGAGACTGAGCCAGCAGTAGGAGGAGGCCTGTCTATAGGAAAGATATGAGTAGTGATATCACTGATGAGATAACTTCGAGTCGTGCAACTTAGATATTAACTTAAATCTGAAGATCTTCGAAAATACAGATCTTGACAAAATTATAACTGAGGGTAGTTACCCTGAGTCTAAGTTGGAGGAGGCAAGTATTGACGATCGCACGGCAGTGCCTCGACATTTGTCTCCTGCATAATCTTGGAATATCTGTATTTTTGTATTGTAACTATGTGCGAACATAGTCTCAAATTCAGTACCCTTGTGACTATACATGGGTAATAATCAGGTTCATGTGACACAGCCCTTTCCAAGATCTATTCATCCAACACGACCCTTTTAAAGATTGAGCAGAATATATTAAACAAAAATCAACACGGCAACATGGCACTGTTCTAAAAATTGACACAGCAACACAGTAAAAAAAATCGGGTGCCCATGTGTAGTCACACCCTTATCATAAAAGACCAATCAACAAAATGACCCATTTTTCGATGGAAATTGAGCAAGGGAGATCAATATCGAAAAGTCGAGACCGAAATAGAAATAAACGAAATCCAAATAAATTTGATATAAGTGCATGACATCCCTAATACTGATATCTGGAATTGCAGTCATATTTTAAGACTACCCGGTACCTTAAATTCCCGCGTAGAAGAAGAGGGTCGGAACCCAGTGCGGCTTGTAGGATCCTCACAAGGTAGGGGTGAGGCTTATTCAAGGTGGGTTTTTTCTAGAATAGAACATTACAAAATTTGCATCTTTCAGACCATCTGTGCGGCTTATATGACTCTCCCAAGTTAGTGGTGCGGCTTTTACGGGGGTTAGGCTTCTATGCTACAATTTATGGTATAGGAGATAAGCAACACCTCTCATCTCAGGGTGCAGAATAGAGTCACACGGCAGGGGGAAATGGGTAGATTAACCTAAAGTCAACGACGTGCCTTGACATGTCCACCCCTATTATTCCTGCATGATCAGCCCTCCCTTTGTGTATCACAGTACATTTTAAGTGTCACTCTTGACTGCAAAGGACATATAGAGGCAATAACGTACATGAATAAAGTTCTACATAATTAAGGTAGACATCTCAGGGCACATGGTTGACTATGGGTTGATACATGGGCATGGACGAGTTGGAAACGGCGTAATACACCGATGAGGAAGTGGGAGAGGATGAGACATGCAGGTCAATGATGTTAATTTTAATGTGTATAATGTACTTGCATCCTGGGATGAATGGAAAATCGACAAAATGAGTTATAATGTAACGTTATATAATTGGATATAGGCCTGGGGAAAGAAATATTGATTACACTGCTCTACAAATTTTCAAAAGTTGAAAAAAACGGGACCAGACACATTTATTCTTATGTATTTTGACCTGAGGAATTCAAAAATAGCACTTAAAATTGTGTGGTAAGTCACAGTTCTAAGACATTCACATGGTCTCTTTATGTATCACCAGCTATTTCTTATATATACACTATCTGATCTAAAAGTAGAAAAATGCCTTTTTTCACCTGAAACCTATTTTAATCCAGTTACCTGATTCATATGTTACTAAATTTATTGCAGAATTAAGTACTCTTGGTGAATGATTGAGTATGAAATATCACGTTGCAACATACACATGTATAACTAGTTATAAATAAGGGCCATTTTGCCCTTCGATTGTATTCCCTATCAGGATCATCTCCAACCACATTCCAGCAATATGCTTAGCAATTGTGTTAAGTATAAATAGATTTTATTGATGGGTGTCCTAATAAATGGATAGCTTTTAGTAGAAATTTGGTTCTGATGGAATTTGAAATGCTTATTATAAGATTTGCGATATTGATGCAGTGGCGTAGGAAAAGGGTGGGCCAGGGGGGCCTGGGCCCCACCCAACCACTGAGGAGGGGGGCCTGAATATGTTTGCCCCCCCCCCCCTAAAAAAAATAATAATAATAATAATTTGTAAAGACCTGTAATATAATACACACAATTTTCAATCCTTAACTGTCCCGTATAGGGGAAAGTGGGGGCAGAGGGGGCTGGGCCCCTAAATCAGACCTAAAGGGGGCTCAAATACTACTTTTCCATACAATCAAATATAAGCATGTATATAATACATCATGCATGAAAACCGATACTTTAAGTTGGTTGGAGTGGGCCCCCCTTGCCCCCCCCCCCCCCCCCAATGAAGGTTTGCTTCCTACGCCTCTGTGGTGACATTTCAAATACCACAAATTTAGCTCCATGATAGTGTAGAATTCTGTTTCTAATGATTTCTTATCCTTGAATGGGATTCAGGGTGGTGTTATCTCTGCCAGGGAGACAATATGGAATTTTTTTCATTTCTATAAGACCGACAAATAATCATAGTTGAAATATCTTGAAACTGAGACTTATGGTGCACTTTTTACCATCATTTGTGGATTCAGTGACCTCAAATTAGTATAATAAGGCAGGTCTGCCCCCTTTTTTTTGTCGTAGAACAGTGTTATAGATACTAGACCAAAGATGTATACCATAAGCAATGATCAGTGCCCAACAAGTTATACAATCAGTCTATAAAACATGAAACAGGTAACCGTGCCTACCAAGGACCACCAGGGTATAAACAGCCTCTACGTTGTGTGCAGGTATCATTTCAGCTTCATGACGACACGTGTAGTTTCCTGCACTTCTTGCTGTAGTTTTTATAGGGAAACTGGCACTGACTGTCCATTTAAATCCTCCTTCATCTATTTTCCCCCACGTTATCTCACCGAGTTCCCACCACGCTATTTGTGCCTCATAAGGATCATCACAAAAGACATTGTTTGCAATGTTCTGTCGTTTAGTTCGTAACGTCCACGTTAGTGTGACTCTGGAACCAATGTAGGTTTTCCCTGTTGGCCCCTGGAGTGTGAGCTTGACATCTCCTATTAGGATGAAACAGAAGAGCAGAAATCATAAATGGTAAATATGAATGAATAAAAAAACCAAGGACGTTCAGTTTCAATAGATAAAAAGGTGGACCAACTAAATTTTACCTCACCCCCAAACCATTTTACTAACATAGCTCTATATGTTTGCTGGCACACTCACTGTCCGGTTCTACTTGACAAGTATATGCCTTGGAAGTATAAGTCTGAACCTAATTCGAGATGGTAAACTGGCATTTTTCAGAAAATTGACAGGGGCCTTCGAGACATGGGACACACGTATTTATCAAAAACGCAAGGTATCTTTAAGTAAAACAAAAAAAAAGTAATTATTGGGTAGTGCTCATTTTTTAAGAATGGGGGGGGGGGGCTGGCGACATTTTCGCAGAAAATATTTCACCTCCCCCTAGAGGGGTCGAAATTCCGCAGGTGAAATGAACGGGAGGTACGGGATCCTTCAGACCACCCCAATGTAGTTGCAATTTTATTAAAAAGTATGTTAATCCTCAAATATTAAAGGGAGTGCTCATTTCAACAACAGGAAGGGGTGTCGAAAAATTAATATTTTACCCCTACTCCCCCTAGCAGAATTTCAGACCACCCCCCCCCCCCCCCTCCATTGCTAAAAATGATCGCTCCATAACATATTTACTTCATGCGCGTCCATAACCACACATCGGATACTGTCTGATCACTTAGACCCTGGGACTAACTGACGGTGGTTTTACACATCCTAATGTATAACATGCACATATTCTACAATATCTATGTCATCCCCTGCATTGATTCACCTAGTGTCTCTCATTAACTCATATATAAAGTATCAGTTAGCTGACAAATACTGCAGTTGTAACAATAACAGCCATGGTCAAATATATCCCAGTCAAAGGTGATCACATGGGGTAGACACATGTGGATTTCACTATGATCATTTTTTAAGCTACATGTAGCATACACTACCCCAACCCCTGATTACCCCCCCCCCCCGCCTTTGCACCTGCCTCAGAACCTATAATTGCCCAGGGATGGACACATGAATTTGGAATGGGGGAGCACCACGAAACACCAAACTATCAAAAAGTGTTGCACCACAACTAACAGCAAATCAAAATATCATTCGAAAAAATCCACAAAAGGGGGCGGTCCGGATCCCCAGGACCCACCCCCCCTGGACCCACCCCTGACTGTCCGTGATGTCCTTACCTTTCTGTGCTGCAGCCTTGTCAGTAGCTGTAGATAACAATAGGAGGCAGAAGGTACAGATACACGTCCAGTCCTCCATGGTGTGGGAGTTATCATGTTATAACACTGTGTGGTGTCTGGTGTGAGGTGCATGTAACATACTACAGGGAGGTATACATGTACACACAACACAAGGATGTGGTTAGACATCTGTGTGGGTTACACAAACTATGTCTACTTCACCCCCCCCCCCCACCCAACACACACACACCACCTCGCCTCCCACTGTCCATGCATGCTGACACTAATATCTACTTTCATTCTTCTTCCTCCCTCTGCCCATCCTCCCATCCTCCCCTCCTCCCCTCCTCCCTTCATCCCATCCTCCCATCTTCCCATCCTCCCATCCTCCCCTCCTCCCTTCCTCCCATCCTCCCCTCCTCCCATCCTCCCATCCTCCCCTCCTCCCCTCCTCCCCTCCTCCCCTCCTCCCCTCCTCCCCTCCTCCCTTCCTCCCATCCTCCCCTCCTCCCCTCCTCCTATCCTCCCACCCTCCCACCCTCCCTTCCTCCCCTCCTCCCCTCCTCCCCTCCTCCCTCCTCCCCTCCTCCCCTCCTCCCTTCATCCCATCCTCCCATCTTCCCATCCTCCCATCCTCCCCTCCTCCCTTCCTCCCATCCTCCCCTCCTCCCCTCCTCCCCTCCTCCCTCCTCCCCTCCTCCACTCCTCCCCTCCTCCCCTCCTCCCTTCCTCCCATCCTCCCCTCCTCCCATCCTCCCCTCTTCCCATCCTCCCACCCTCCCTCCCCTCCTCCCCTCCTCCTATCCTCCCACCCTCCCATCCTCCCCTCCTCCCCTCCTCCCCTCCTCCCCTCCTCCCCTCCTCCCATCCTCCCATCCTCCCATCCTCCCCTCCTCCCATCCTCCCCTCCTCCCCTCCTCCCCTCCTCCCCTTCTCCCCTCCTCCCCTCCTCCCCTCCTCCCCTCCTCCCTTCCTCCCATCCTCCCCTCCTCCCCTCCTCCCCTCATCCCCTCCTCCTATCCTCCCATCCTCCCATCCTCCCATTCTCCCATTCTCCCGTCTTCCCATCCTCCCATCCTCCCATCCTCCCATCCTCCCATCCTCCCATCCTCCCATCCTCCCATCCTCCCATCCTCCCATCCTCCCATCCTCCCATCCTCCCATCCTCCCATCCTCCCATCCTCCCATCCTCCCATCCTCCCATCCTCCCATCCTCCCATCCTCCCATCCTCCCATCCTCCCATCCTCCCATCCTCCCATCCTCCCATCCTCCCATCCTCCCATCCTCCCATCCTCCCATCCTCCCATCCTCCCATCCTCCCATCCTCCCATCCTCCCATCCTCCCATCCTCCCATCCTCCCATCCTCCCATCCTCCCATCCTCCCATCCTCCCATCCTCCCATCCTCCCATCCTCCCATCCTCCCATCCTCCCATCCTCCCATCCTCCCATCCTCCCATCCTTGGGGCCCCATATCGCATGTTGAATCCGGTAGATGCCCACAATGTAGATAGTGAAACCAAAAATACTGGTAGTTGTACCACAGTAACATGGCCAAGACTGATAACAAGTCACAGAGGAGTGTACACAGAGAGAAGAAACAGTGTCAAAAGGGAGTCCAGGTTGCCTCCAGAATGACTCCCCTGTTTTAATAGGGGAGTTCAGGTCTCCTAAGGGAGCCTAGGTGACTCTCTGGTTGACTTAAAGGAGTCGCCTGGGGAAGTCATATAGCTCTCTGGGTCATATGACTCCCCCCAGTGACTCCCTTAGGTTCAGCTAGGCTCCCTTGGGCGACCTGGCCACTCCCCTAGAGAGGGCAGTCATTCTGGAGGAAACCTGGACTCTTTACCCTGAATGAGTGTATCAACCCTGTGAGTCTACATGCTTGACTGAATCTCTGGAGTAAATTGCCAGGGCTGCATTCATGCATCATGACGACCAATGGCATAATACATTAAAGCTCTTTGAAGGGTTAAAAATATCTTTCAAGAATATAAAGACCTTAGGCCTCCTGATGTTTTTTATTCCTGCTGGGCCGCAGGAATGAGGTCACAGAAACATAAAGTTGCTGAGACCTGGCTGTTAGATGGTGGTCGATTTCCCAAAATAAGGGAGTGATCATTTTTTAACAACAGGGGGGGGGGGTGGTTATCCGCGCGAAGCGCGCGAAATTTTTTTCACCCCCCCCCCGGTCAACGGGTCAAATTTTTTTACCCCCCCCCCTACGGGTCGGAAATCGGCGCGCGCGGGCCCTTTGAAGCATAGTAACGCGCGGGCTTTTTGGCCCAAAACAGGTTAAATTTTTTTGACCCCCCCCCAAGAGGGGTCCAAATTTTTTACCCCCCCCCCGGTCAAGGGGTCCAAATTTTTTTGCCCCCCCCCCAAACCAACCCCCCCCCCCCTGTTGATAAAAAATGATCACTCCCTAAGATACCCGTGTCTTGTATATTTTTTGAAAATTGTGAGTTATCACATGGCTAGACCCCCCCCCCTCCCTCCGGTACCACATTGTAACAAACTTCATGAATACGAATGGCCTCTTATAGTGTATCGTAATGTCGCATCCAGGCACCATGTTTTGAATAGGCGCCTGCTTTGAATAGGGGACGGGGGTAACATATGGTTCTGAAATCAATAAGCGCCGGGCCTTGAATAGGGCTGTGTCTGACGACCTTGGGCCAATGTTTTCATCTCTGACTGGGTGCCAGCTCTGACTGGGTGCCAGCTCTGACCGGGTGCCAGCTCTGACCGGCCTGAATAAAAACGATTTATTTAGGGCAGATATAGATAGAATTTGGCTGAAAAGGTTATTGGATGTTATAACCCTATAAACTAGTAATTAGTTGCCCATTTTAATCGTCATCTTCCTTATATAACCCGTTTTTATTCAGGCCGGTCAGAGCTGGCACCCGGTCAGAGCTGGCACCCGGTCAGAGCTGGCACCCGGTCAGAGCTGGCACCCGGTCAGAGACAAAAACATTGGCCCAAGGTCGTGAGACACAGCCATAGGCACCAGGGCTGGCCGTTTTCTAAGTCATTTTAGTAGGGGGGGTGATAAATCTACTTTTCTTCGGGGACAGGCTCAAACTATGCATTTGGGTCCAAAAACACGGGAAATCACAAAAAAAAATTTTTCGGACCCCCGTGACCCCCCCGTACATAGGGTCCGAAGATCGGCCAAATAGTGAGAAATAGCCAAAATTCAGGCTTTCAGATTTCTTCTAAAATCAAATCATGACTTCATGAAAATGGTCAGAAACCTTCATATGGGACCCATTTAAAGTCATATTGTTGTGATTATAGAGTTGTTTCCCCCTCTGGGGAGGTGGTTCGTCCTCGGTAAAATACCGATAAATCAGCTATTTTGAAGGCATTTGCTCCCTTACAATCACATACCTATCCTGCCATAAAAGATCCTCAGGACACCTCATCAGGCAGATTAAACCCTTCTGGAGAGTCCCCTCTTTCTGTTAACTCCCCTCTATGACCCCCCCCCCCCCCCTCCCAGCATGCACCAATAGCCACCAGATAACTCTCCCCCCCCCCTTCGCTTCTATATTACGCTATACTGAAATAATGTATTAACATAAGACCTGTCTGATAGTTTGAACCTTTCTTGAGGGCTGCCTGTTCTTGTTAACCAACCCCTATGACACCCCTCCACCCCATCCCCACCCTCACCCCAAACTAATAGCCATAAAATAACCCCCTCCCCCTCGGCTCCATATTACTCAGTACAACCATCAGCCCAACCCTCCCTCCATGTGGCACAGTGCACAGCATTGCCTCTCATGGTATGTATCATGCCTGGGAGTGGGACAGTGGTGTGGTTAAAAGAGGGCCCCCAAAAAAAAAGAACGAGTGAGCTGGGTCCTTGAGATCACCCTGGTAGGTGTATCTACTACAGCTGGTAGAGGGATACTGTACTTCAAGTCAAATTTGGGTTCAATATTTGGTTTAATATCAAGATATGTATTCATCTGTTCTCAAAGTTTGATATTAGGTTCTACCAACTTACCCTTTACCCCATATAGGGGATGGCATAGATCTACCAAGCACCATGCCATTGTTATATTTTCATATATCTGAATATTATAGGAGCACCCTCAGATGTTGCATGTATGCCCGTCTTTGACAAAATCTGATCTTTAGCATTGCACATGAGGTATCAGGGTTACCTACCCCTCCCCATAATATAATTGCAGGGTTTATTGTTGGCTCCAATAATATGTAGGGTTCAGAGAATTTATTTAACACCTCAGAGAATTGAATTAAATAATTATCTCTTGTCTTCTATCTAGGATACTAACCATGCAAGGTGTAGACTAAGAGATAAGGACACCAGTCCTTATTCGGAGTCATTTGCATGCCCCCCCCCATCACCACTCTACCATCCATCATTCTATGCATTTAACCACTTGGTTAAGGAGGAGAGTCAGGGTTTTTATTTATTGTAGTATCAGGTTATTAGTAATGTTAATATTAGATCTCTGCTATAACTATTATAGAATTACTATGTATAATAAGTGTAACAACATGAAGCAGTTATCTTGACTATGAATACACATGGGGTGAGGTACTAGGCATAGAATGAGGGGGGGACTGTGATCATTGGTAGGGTAACTCAAAATGAATATAGAGACCTTTGAAAAGGGTATTATCTATCTGATCTAAACTCATTTAATATGTTGACAATTCAAATATATTGAAGCAAAGGCCCTCCAAAATGTGGGTTATATTCATGCAATCACAAGAATATAAACTTTAATAGTCTCTTTGGGTCCCTTATCAGTTTTCTGTTGAGGTGCATGGTAAAGCCATTCATGCATGTATGATAAATAAATTATAAGAGGTCTGATGGTTGGAGTTCTTAGATGGACTGAGGTAGCCCTCCTCTTAGATCTGTATAGGGTAAGGGAGGAGGTCTGGGCCCCTTCCATATCCCCCACCCCTCTTTTAAACACACCACTGTCTTACTCCCAAGACAGTCTAACGTGTCTGTGAATGACTATTGATGTTCAAAGATCCTGACATTCTGAGTACAGTGTAATACAGAGGCGAGGGCGGAGGGGGGAAGGGAGTTATCTGATGGCTATTGGTGCATGCTATGGGGTTAGGGGTCATAGAGGGGTAGTTAACAGAAACAGGGGGCCCTCCAGAATGGTTCATGATGATGTTTTATGGCAGTATAGGGATCTGATTGTATAGGAGCAAATGCCTTCAAAATAGCTGATTTATCGGTATTTTACCATGGACGCACCCCCTCCCCAGAGGGGGAAACACCCCTATAATCACAACAATATGACTTTAAATGGTCTCTTTGGGTCCCAAATGAAAGTTTCTGACCATTTTCATGAAGGCATGATGAAGTTTGAGTAGGAATCTGAAAGCCTGAATTTGGGCTGTTTTCTCACTTTTTGGCCGATCTTCGGACCCCATGTACGGGGGGGTCACAGGGGCCCGAAAAAAATATTTCTGTGATTTCCCGAGTTTTGGGTCCCAAATGCATAGTTTGAGCCTGTCCCTGAAACCGTACGTCAAAATTAGCCATTTAACACCCCCCCCCTAATTTTAGACAAATTTGGCTTGGGGGTGTGTGTGGCTGTACGGTACATGTGTTTCCCTTAGTCCTTTGAACAGAGAACGTAGTAGCCACACTAGTCCAGCCCCTGGAGCAGCTTGGTTGATGGGCACTGGTTAAGAACGTAGGAGATAAGATTTAGGTGTGAAAAGATGCTAGCCAATTAAGGTGTCTGAGGAGAGGGCAGCTTGATATAGCACCTTAATAGTTTAGCATTCACATAGCTTCCCACCGTCAACATATACACCCTTTACTCCCTACATGTCTATGAATCTACTCCCCAGTTACTTGGGGGGCCAGGGAGACAAAATGTTGATATTTAACTAGAGGTTGGTGTGGAGACCAACACGTTGTCTGAATGTTGTATTAGGGTAAATTGAGGGTGCTGTTTCCGAATCTGCCCTGTGTAAAGTGATATCTTTGTCGCAACAAGGTCAAATTTAAGGTCAAAGGTCACGATTTTGATGTAACCTGTTAAATGTGTGCGTATAAAAATAGCATATCATGTTTTTTGTTTTTTTTAATTTTGTACATGTATTACATGCTGATCCTTATCAATAACACATGGTCAACAATCATCATGGTTGCACTACAACATGAAATATATCAATTGATAAACAAATAACAGTTTAAGCAGGGTAATAGCAGTTAAATCCAATAGTTCATTTGGTTACATTTCCAAGCACTTGAAGGTCAAGTATATCCTGTCAAATTATGTCCCATACATGTGAGAATGACTACGCAAGATGAATAAGCTTCACCTCTAGTGTCCCTGTATTTGTCTCAAAATGTGTGTGCCCATTTTAGTTTAATTTTTACATCAAGTTGTGACCTTTGACCTTGAATTTGACCTTGTTGCGACAAAGATATCACTTTACACAGGGCAGATTTGGAATCAGCACCCTCAAATTACCCTAGTTAATATGTGAGACAAAATATTGGTCTCCACACCAACCCCCCTTCACATTTTTAGCCTGGCCCCCCAATTAAGTACTACAAGGCTGCGTCTCATGAGATTGGGCCATTGCGGTCGTCTTTGACCGGGTGCACTGTAAAAATATTCCGTTGAATATACAGAGAATTAATATACACTTTACCCTGGATCATCGTAAATGTGATTACTGTGAGGCGATGTAAAGTCAACCAATTTTACTGTGAATATCTGTTATCCATTACGGTGAAAGACAGTTTATTCATTTACAGTGAAGCTTTGTCTTGTAAAAATATTCCGTTAAATATACAGAGAATCAATGTAAAATTTTGCGGTGGATCATCACTATATATGTATGCTCTTTTATGAGACTAGAGTGATCAATACCTAACTATATGCAGAGGGGGGGGGGGCGGTCAGCAGATTGGTGACATACTTTTCTGGGGGGTGTCGGAAAAAGTGTGACAAAGTGTGACATGGGGGTGGGGGGGGGTGTTCAAAATGGCCCAAAAAAAGCGTGACCATGTTACTGGAAACCAACCTTGTTTTGGCCCTAGCTATGCTGACCTTTTTCTTTGTAGTTTAAATCAATTTTATTCCTTTATAATAAACTCGTCTCAAATAACTCTATGGAATACCTCAGCCATGCTGTAACTGATATGATGATGCTATGGTGAGAAGGACGGGGGTTGTGTCTCGACGCTTTTTCCCCCAATGCTGAAACATGCATTTTTGTGGATTAAAAAATTGGGAGAGATTTTCTCAGAAATCCTAAACCCATTAAAAATTCCTGCATATCTACCAAAAGTAAAGGGAAAAATCTATCTGATATGATAATGCTAGTAAAGCATTTTAATGTTTTACTCTCTTTGATTCTCTTTATTTTTCACAGTTCATCTCTTTTTTGTACAGTCCATCACTCTACTCATCTCTATGTACCTCTATACTCTGGTGATCATGGCTAGATCCCAGTAAGACACTCCTCACTACTTGTATCTACAAACTTCCTTCACCTCTATCAAGTATTATTGACCATCCGACTGTTTAGGCCAAAAAAAGAAGTTTGTTGCAGGTAACATGGATCGAAATTGTAGGGTCGGTAGGTCGGATTTTTTTTGATTTTTTTCCCACGATTTTTTCAAACATGAAAGTACCAGCCAGCCTCTCCAAAGACCCTAAAATTGACAGAAAAGGGACAAAAATACAGAAATGTCATACAGAATTGCATAAAAAAGCGTAGGGTCGGCCCTGTTTTCATAGGGTCGGTCTGGTGACCTGAAACAAACTTTTTTTTTGGCCTTATGTATAATCTATACGAGTCTCTACTCACATTGTAACTCGGGACAACTACAGCCAGGATTTAATTTGGTAATAAAGGTTCATCAGTCACTTAAAATCATAAAAGTGATGTGACCGAATTGAAACAAAAAAAAGAAGCTACAGAGCTACAATGGCGGACTGTATGTATGTATACAAGCATGTAGCAGAAGCTGTTGCTTACCAAGGTCATAACCTGACATCAAATACCCCTCTCATCTATATAATCATAGATATGTATGCCTATGATATAATCATGTGTGGGTAGGCTATATTAATTGGCGTTTTAAAAAAAATTCTATCAATGATAATGGTACATGAAGTGTGGCCTCAGAATACGGTATCAAACTATATGGAATTTAAGTCGTACCCCCACAACCCCCGCCAATCACCACAAACGCATTTAACTTTTAAGAGCAGCATAGTGTTAAAGCCTGATGCATGAATGCAGCCCTGGTGAGTAACTCGGCAGAGCTGCATTGATGCATATCGTGTTGACATTTCGGGAATTATGTATACATGCTGTAGTGCCGGCCTATCAGACCCTTGAATGCAAATAGTGAAACCAAAAATACTTCCTTTTATTAGCCTACTGTAAATGAACAGTGCGTTCCACTGTTTATGTACACTGATAACGTAACATAAACTGGAAACCAAGCACCCCTACCCTACACTACCGATAGCGTGGCTGCTATAAATATGCAATAACATTCCTTAGAGGTTAAATACCAATTTAAAAGGCTGGTTTCGATGTTAAAGTAGTCAGTCCCAGTCAGGACGCTCCCGCCTTACTTTAGTTGCCGCGCGGGAAGGGAACGCACGGCCCACACCCCACAGACGCTGCCGGAACGCTGCCGGAACGCTGGCAGAACGCCGCCCGGACGCTGGCAGAACGCTGCCGCCGTCAGGTGCTGCCGGCTGGCGGACAGCTCCCTCACTAACCTGCCTCCATTGTCTGCCTTAGTTCTCCCACACACCACCAGGTGGCGGCACCACAGGGCGGCCTTGACCTTGTCGTCCTGCCGTCTGACGGGACGCGGCAGAACCAGGAAATTGTAGCACCTCAAACTAACACCAGGCGGCGCCAAACGCGGCGTCTGTGTTTTCATTTGTCGACTTTGTAAATGGCGTTGCCGCGAGGAGGAAGGCAGCCACGCTATCGGCAAATGTGAAGTGTTGAAGCCGCCAAATTAGGATTACTGCCTATCAGCAGGTAAGGAAATATGTCTATGTGAAGGGGGTGGCCGATTTATGTGCAGGTTTTTGCTAGAAAGTCGCCGAAATTTGAATTTCGTGATGCAGTACTGAGAGCGATAATTGGGGAGTTGACTTTGGAAAATCGGCCATGATGAATATATTATATGGAGTTGACAGCTCTGAAAAATAGCTAATATATGTGGAATTGTTGGATTTGGGATGGAAATGGTGTTTAAGGGGTTTCTTATGGTAGAAATCATTTTCAGTATGCTATGACGTCATAAATTCAAAGGTAGGATGCAATATTTGATGTGTATTGTAGTTGACAGTGACAGCAGCTGCTCTGTTTGGAAGTCAATAATAACCCTTGCTGTCACAATTTTGACTAAATCATATTTGACAGACAAATTCAGAATAAATATTTGACATTGACATTATCAATTATGTGTTCAAAATCTAAATAATTTAAGTAGACATGTGCCTCAATTTTATGTTAATCAAAAAATATAGCATGAAATAAATATTTCATTTATATTTGAACTGAAGCCCAAAAAAAACACCAAGTTTTTCCAATCTCCATATTTGGAATTCATCAACATTCATATGATTTGTAAGCCTATGTGCATTTGGCCTAGGTCTGATCTTAGGGAAAGGTCATTCTGTAGCAATGCGGTGAGGTAGAATTTGGCGATTAAAACATCAATATTTTTTCAACCCTGACCCCCGCATCCCCCCTGAAATAATTTTCACGCGTGCCAATTTATGCAAATTAAAGCGTAGGCTTTTCCGTTAAAAACAAGTGATCCCTCTGTATCACCCCCCCTCCCCCCCCGTAGGCCTACCCTTCAAGTGAGGGGTTTGATATCTTTTTACACCCTCCCCCCCCCCCCCCAGACCTGAGCAAGCATATATACCACTCCATCCAGGCTGCACAGCCCCCCCCCCCCCAGACCACCTCCCACCACCATCAGACCCCCCCCCCCCCCCCCCATCACTACATCCCACACTGCCACTGCTCATGAGTAGCTGGCTGTACGATCTGACTGCACCCTCCCTCCCTCCCACACACCCACCCCCCAACAGGCTCAGTGTTGTATTCCCAACGAAGGGTCAATCAGAAATCGAAATTAGAGCTAATTAGATTAATGTGAGCAGTCCATAGGTAGATATAGAATGTATTTGTCCTGGTATTTGCTGAAGGTTAATACATTAGAGATAATTTATGTGGCATGGAGAAAGTGTAGTTCCATGGGGATCCACTAGATGGCAGCTGGTGTCTTATGCAGACTGCCCTGGGTTTGTCTATATTAGAACTGAAGGCTGGGCCTTATAACTGGCCTCATCCAAATAACACTATCACTGTACAGTAGGCCTAATCCATCTAGCCCAAATACACCAAGTGTAATTATAGGCCTACAGCATAATGGTCAAATTCAGATATTTGGCGGGAAAGGTGAACTGTCATGCATTGTCACTATGCTCCTGCCACAGGCTTTGTGTGCTACTGTTAGTGGTGGAGAATCCGTTTTTGCCAATAGGCATACCAATTATTGACATGTATATTGACATAAAATGATTAAAGTAGTAAAAGATGAGACTTGAAACATTGTTTATTGTCTTCAACAGCAGAGAGAAATAATTTACCCTAAAACGTAGCCAACCCAACATATCAAAAGGATTTAAAATCGTTTTCTCTATAATCTAATACATCAAAAGCTCAATGTCAATATGTCAATGTGAGTTTGAGGTACAATTAAAGGATTTAAATGCCAGGGAAAGGGGGCGGGGCAGGGGGATAACCAAGGTTTTGTGGTACAACATGTAATACCTAATACTACTGAAAGTTGCCAATATATTGACATACTGACGATATCATTATATACAGTGACATCCCTGCATTGACTATAGGTCTAAATGCCTTAAACCTCGGAGGTTATGAGTGGCTGATATTCATGGTAAAAGGCCATGCTGACAATCGAGGAAAATCATGAATAGGCCTACTGTAAAGCCTTGCATTAAAGCTGCAGCTTATACATGAATCAGAACCTCAGTGTGGTTTATAGCATTTGCCCAGAGTCGGGTGTGGCTTATACTGGGGTTTTGGGTTGTTTATAGTACAGCACTAAAGTAGCAACATTAAAAAAAACTGTTACAGCTCATAGGATTTGTGGCTTTAATATACGGGACTAGCACATCCTGGTACTTCAGGTAGTCGGGGGCTAAACCCAATCTCCTTATCAGGCTAATCCCCTCCCCTCACACCTAGAACAAAGGTGCTGATAAGAAATTCTCCCATGATGCACTGCTCTGGATTAGGGGGCCTAACCACAATGCATTGCTCTGAGCCAAGATGGCGGCACCCATAGCCTAATGCGCTAGTCCCGTATACTGGGGTTATGGGATGTTTATAGTACAGCGCTAAAGTAGCAACTTTAAAACCCCAGACACAGCTTATAGGGTTTCCTCAAAGTCGGGTTGCGGCTGAGACTTGAGTGCAGCTTCAATGCGAGGTTTTACAGTGGTTAACCCACGGGTAACACCTAACACAAAGGATTCGCACCTTGGTTATTTCGCATACCCGAGGGTTAAGTCAGATAGACCACACCTGTACCTTGGTATGCCTTATAACCACTGCCCACTGGTCATCGACTCGATGTATAACAGCTCGTCTTGACCTTGTCGGGCAGTGGTTATAAGGCATACCAAGGTACAGGTGTCGTCTATCTAATACTTAAACATGTCAAATATAGCAGAGTGGAATGTAACTTTAAGTTCATGTCTATAGATCTACAGTAAAATCTCGTTATAAGGAGCACCTTTTGGCAGGACAAATTTGCTCCTTATAACCAACCTTCCTTGTAACCGATTTTTGGTCATAGCCCTTAAATTACCAAAAGAATAGGGGAATAACCACCAAATACAGAATGAGCCATGCACTGGGATGGTCACATGGCAAACTATGTGGGTTGAGCAACTCCCCTAAAGTTATCCAAACACCAAGGCTATAGTGCCTACACCCTTGCCTAACCGACGGGAAGAGGGGGGGGGGGTTGCTAAGGCTCCACCCTTTTTACACTGCTGTGTTGAGGCACTCACCTGACTTGGGGAGATGTTCACTTGACTTGGTGGGCTTGACTTGGTGGTCAAGGAAGAAATGCCCCCCACCCGTCCTCCTCCACTGTGATTGATGTTCATCAAATAGAAGTCCACTACCCTTCCAAACCCACAGGAGACGGAGGGGGGGGGGGAGGGGGTGCTAAAGTCGCCCTAACACCTAGACCCGTCCTCCTATGGGGAATGCGGGGGGGGGGTCTGTTAAACTCACTCTAACATCTGGGCTAGCCCACTCACCCTCACAGGGGATGTAGGGTATGTGGATTTTTACATTTCAATAAAGAATAAATCATTATCTTGAAAAAATCTCCTCCTTATAAACGATTTTCGGCTAGAAATGCTCGTTATAACAGGGTTTTATTACTATAGAAATGTATAGAAAAGATCCTGGCAAAGCAAATCTGCTCCTTATAACAGTCTGCTCCTTATAACCGTCCTCGTTATAACGAGATTTCACTGTATATACATAGATGTATTAGACAGCATGAAAAAGGTGGCATGCTCAGAAGTGATTTTGACATTGCATATTCAAAGAGATGGGACTGGCATGAGACACTTTAAGACATCTCAATACCAATATAGCCCTTTAGATGTTCATAAATGCAGCCAAGGAGTTGTAGAAGTTAGTGAAAAATAAAAAGGTCAGACTTCGATGGAAATTATCCTGTGACAGACCTAGGATTTGGGGGGGGGGGGAATTGGGACGTTCGATAAACACCAACCAACTGATAACATAGGCACTGTGGGATCATGTCACATCGAAATTGTAATTTATTATTGAAAAGTGTTTTCCACACTGCTGGGTAGGCGGGGGTTCCAGAGATCAAGTCACCTTCCCACGTCACCCACCCATGTCACCCCCCCATGTCACCCATCCACATCACCCACCCACTCATGTCACTCACTTCACCCACCCAACCACAGACTCACGTCGAGATCAAGTCATCTTCCCACGTCACCCATCCACATCACCCACCCACGTCACCCTCCCATATCACCCACCCACGTCACCCTCCCATATCACCAACCCACTTCACCCTTCCACGTCACCCTCCCACGTCACCCATCCACGTCACCCTCCCATATCACCAACCCACTTCACCCTTCCACGTCACCCTCCCACGTCACCCATCCACATCACCCACCCACTCATGTCACTCACTTCACCCACCCAACCACAGACTCACGTCGAGATCAAGTCATCTTCCCACGTCACCCATCCACATCACCCACCCACGTCACCCTCCCACGTCACCCATCCACGTCACCCACCCACGTCACCCACTGACGTCACCCACCGACGTCACCCACCGACGTCACCCACCCACCGACATCACCCAACCACGTACCAAGCCACATCACCCTCCCACATCACCCTCCCACGTCACCCACCCACGTCACCCCTACACGTCACCCATTCACATCTCAGCATGTCACCCTCCCACGTCACCCACACACATCACCCACACACGTCACCCACACACGCACGTCCCCTTCCCACATCCCCTTCCCACGTCCCCTTCCCATGTCCCCCACCCACCCACGTCACTCATCCACGTCACCCTCTCATGTCACCCACTCATGTCACCCACTCACTTCATCCCCTTAACCGTTATGGGGCATAGTGCATAATGCATCATGCCCTTGGTCGTCATGATGCATGAATGCAGCCCTGGAGGTGACTCACCAGGGCTAAGAGGTTGAAACACTTCACCCTCCCACATCACCCACGTGCATTAATATTATCTCATAGTTTGACTTGGTTACAGACAGGCAGTAATGAGAAATAAATAAGAATGTATGTATAGCATAAACAGACTCATCCTTAGGTCAAATTACGTTGGCTCCTGTTGCTATGGAAATCTGTTGGTTAGAACTTTCAAAAGGGCACATCTTGGGCACATTGATGGGGTCTACACAGAAAACAAATAGCTTGGTCATAACATGTATATTGGTGAAATGGGGACAAACAACAGGAGGCATAATGCTTATTTTCCTGTAAATTTGGACTTTGACCATGACAAATATGACCTTAAGTATGAGCAGGAATACTGTCCAGCTGGCAAAGTGATGAACTGATACATGGTTATCACTGTATCTTGTGGCGTGTCCCCATCTGAAAGAGCCTCTGAGAAAATTAGGCAAAGGTATTATTTCTCGATCTCTATATTTGACATGGAATTTGACCTTTGACCTCAATTTGCATAATGTTGGGACACTTTAATTTTGGGTTAATGTTCTGAAAAATCAAGTTCCATATGTTAGGAATATGAATCAATCAAGAAACGTACTGTGGACAGGGTTTTAAAAAAAGTCATGTTTCTAGAGCCCTTTTGAGAATTGGATCCAGGACTATATGTCTGGACGTATCCATGGGCACCAGGAAAAACAAATCAATAAATCAAACATAGTGCTTTAATGTTCTATGCCCTTTTGTCCTCATGGTGTAAAATTCAGCCTTGGTGAGTAACTCATACTAGCTGATGTTGCATTCATGTATCATGCGAACCAAATGTTGTTGATTCAATCATGAAAGGTCCTCATGATGCAATGTTTGCACTGAATTGGCACATAAAGACAACAAATTGTCATGAAGTGTTGAGGCTCATCCTGAAAGGGTTAACACAGAGAAATTGGTTTAGACGAGGCCAGAAGCTTACCGCACACTTCTTCTTGCAGGTAACAACAGTAATATGGAGGCAGAAGAAGAATCAGCCATCCTTGATGAGATGGAAAGCCAGGACTCTGGTACCGGTGCTGTGAGTCAAGATATGGAAACAGAAGAAGAAACCGCCGTCAGGATAACAGAGGCCCTTACCAGTGCTGACCCGGCCATGAAGACGTCAGATACCAACGCTGCACTCAAGAAGAACACCAGCACCTACAGTTTTATCAACGAGAACACGGAGGAGCTGGAGAACCAAGGCATCCTGCTGGATATAAACAAGGAGGGGGACGAGGTGCCAGAACCCAGTCTGTGTCAGAGCTCGGACGATGAGGATAACGGGATGGATGTCAGCCAGCACCTAGAAGACGACCTCAGGGAGACGGGCGTGTACGAGTCTCTCAACACCGACCAAACCACAACTAATTATGCAGGGAGGAAGGCCATTAACTACAAGTTGGCCGGTTTACAAGAGCGGCTGGTGGTGTGCCTGGAGTATCCTCCTGTAATAGACGGCCGCATACAACACCCGACCAGTGCCCGGGTGAGGACCCTTACTAAACGAGGCCTTGTGGCAAAGGTGGAACTGGACGGGAACATGACTGATGCAGAGGCCCGCAAAGAGATCCATGACCTATTTACAAATTCGTTTGACTACCGCCCATTTACCTACAACTACTTAATGGTAGGTTAATCCTCTTTCTCATTAGTATTAAGATTTTTTATGTCCATATTTGATATTGAAACAAATCTTTTTTTTTGAAAAACATTCAAATTGATAGACTTGAATGTAGTATTCCAAAACAACTATATATTGATAAAACCTTGGCTTTAGATTGATTTATTGTAGGTCCACTAAAACGAGTAGGGGGTAGTGGTGTCTTTAAGACTGGGTTTTACAGTTATTAGTCAAATTTAAGATAATCATATATGAATCAATATATCACAACTGAATGGGTTAACATTTTACCAAGCTGAATCTAGAAGTAGAAGTGATTTTACTGCCCCTTACATTTGTTTAACCTATTTACCATTCATTGTTTTTTTACCATCAGGTTGATATAGATGAACACAAGGTGGAGCACCCTGACTGGCTCGTGGAGGTGAAAGAGAAGGAGTACAACGGGGCAGAAGTGCTCACCATGTGCGCGCAGACAATATTCATCACGATCAAGATGATCGGCTCAGCCGCGGTAAGTCAGAGGCTTAGGCTACCTTTGTCAAGATAGTCTGTATTGATTGGCAAGGAAAACTGGATACAGTCATACATTACAAATTCTGATCTTAATTCTAAAAATCTATACTAGTAAAAACCCTCTTATAAGCCGCACCTAGACTTTGGAACAATCCTGTAAGCTGGGGTTCTGACCCTTGCACAAGCCGCAGCTTCTACACGGGAATTTACAGAAGTAAAACTGAAACCAATGTGTTGTATGATTACTAATGAAGCCTTGCATCTCCTTTTAGAATTTGCCTGAGGAAAGTGCAGCCACAGATATAGGGATGAGTGACTTGGACACCGGACATAATGGCAAAGGTCAGAGTACAACTGAAGCCGATCCAGACATTCCTCCGCAGGTGAAGGAGGAGCCGCAGGATGAGCTAGAAGAGCCGTACGACACAAGGTCTGAAGATACTTTATCTTTTGCGGACAGAGAAGACCCTGAATACAGTCCTGATGATTATACAGAAGAGGAATCGAGCGAGGAAGCTAACCTGATGGAGTCAGTGAAGCTGGATGAGAGCGGCAACATCCAGCATGTGCAGTATATCGACAAGAAGTTGGTGAAACAACAGAAGAGGCAGCGGGCCCTGGAGGACGAAGTGGAAGACATGTTGTTCAAGGACAACTCCTCCACAAGTTCCTACTGTACCTCTCCAGTGGAGGATAATCAGGATATGCTGACGGAAGATGCCCTGATTGCAGCCAGGGAGAAGGTGGAGCAAGACATAGCTGTGCGTCATGAAGACTACGGCTCCGGGAGGAAAGGGGGGAGAACCGCTCGTGCCAGTGCAGTCAAGGCAAGAACATCCATTGCAGTGATGAATGAGCTCGCTTTGGTATCAGTAAGTAATTTTACCATGGTTGATCATCATTTATGCTGTTTGTTAAATAATTCTTATCACTACCGTAAATTCTCGCGTATAAGCCTAACTCGTGTATAAGCCGCACCCCTAACTTTGACAAATTATATAAGCCGCAGAGGGGGTCTGAATATTGTGATTTTGGTACTGTAGTATACTAATAAAAACTCTCGTATAAGCCGCACCCGATATAGGCATGTTTGGTATCAAAAGAAAGCTGAGTCTGACTCGCGTACAAGCTGCGGCTTCTACGCGAGAATTTACGGTAAGTAGAGGAAACCTTGGAGATCATATTGTGCAATACATTTATTTATTTTGTCGAGGTAAACTTGGATTGAAATACTCTGCAGGAATGAAGCAAAACATTGATTAGAATTGTTATTTTTCTTCTCCTTAGACTGACAAGCCTACAGAGGAGAAAATTGATAGACGGAGAAAATATGAAGTTGAAGATGAAGACCCTGATGTGTTTGATCCTCCAAGGAAGAGAGGCCGAGGCAGACCCAGGATTCGACCCTTTGTCACTGAGAGGAGACCTAGGGGGAGACCACGGACTAAGACAATCCGGGAATATGTTGGAGAGCCGGAGGGAATCGAAAAGCGTCATAAGAATACATCTGAGGTATGTCTGAATCTATTCAACCTGAATTAATTGTGTTCTTTTATGGGTACTTCAAATTTCTTACTGTTATCATTAGTGATTCTTCATACACAATGCTTAATTGATAGAAACAAAGTATTTGGGTTCTTAATAGTTATTCATAGGAAATGTTTAAATTGATATTGATATTGTTATTCCGTCCCCAGGTACTGAGCTATCCAAACCTCATTCAAGAGAGCCCCTTCGTGAAGCGTATCAGAAGAAGGATAGTTCTGCGTGGACCCCCGTCAGATGAAGGAGGAGACAAGCGGCATCAGCGTATCAAGTGCAAGTTCTGTGGTGACTATCAGAAGACCTTGCTACATCTCTATCAGCATCTGGCCGTCAGACACCCGTACAACCTCTCCCGCTTTGAGTGTCAGGAATGTGGCTCCCTCTTCAAGACGGCAGCAGCAATGGAGGAGCATACAGTCGTGCATACCATGAGGTATGCTGAGGTCATCTACCAGATCCCCAGGTTAGGGGAGGAAGGGCGGTACCAGTACAGCTGCCCAGTTTATTTGTGTGAAAAGAAAGCATTGACTTGGACCAAGATAGTCAACCACTTATATCATCATAAATCAAAAGATTGCCTCGTCTGTGGAGACCGCATCCACCCGTGTCCTATGAAGACGTTCTGTACTCATGTCTCTATGCATATTGAAGGAGGACCCTATGTGTGTCCAAAGTGCCCAAAGACTTTCTTTAGTCAAATAGGTCACTTCAAGGACCACCTCAAGTTGTTGCATGGTGCGGAAAACAAATCCTGGATTTGCCGTTTCTGCTTCAAGTACTTTGAGACATTTGCAGAGTTTGATCTGCACCTGCTTGGTTGGCATAGCAACAAGCCTTACTGCTGCCAATACTGTGGTCAGGAGTTCTCCAGCATGCTCACCCTGGAGTGCCACCTGGAGAACCATGATCGTGGAGAGGCTCATGACAAACTCTTCCAGGCTTGTTATGACAACTTCCGGTCCAAGTCCGGCAACAAACGCAAACCTTGCTATAGTCAAGGAATGGTTGCTGACAATGAAGCAAACAAAACCACCACAGATCCTCTAGACAAACGCCAGATCCAAGTGATCCGCAAAGATGGTTCTGTGCGTATGATGAGGAGCTTAGATGAAGTGAACAATTTTGCCAAGCCACAAGCATTAACCTCTGCTTATAGTCCGAGTAGCAAATCTCCAATGCCTCGTATCTTGAAACGTAACCCACCCATTCCCCCACCAATAGCTCCTGCTCCACTTTCACCCAATATAATCAAGATGCCACAACCCATTAACTTACCACAAGGGTCAAGACACCAGGTATACATTGTGAGGCCTGCAACTCGGACTGTAGCAGGGGGGCAGCAGCAGTACATGACTCTGGTACCCTTAGGTACTGCTGGCAAGACGGTACAAGCCCCACTCTCTCTAGCCAACAGTCTAACACCTCAAACCACCACCTTGTCGGCCTCATCAAACAAGTCCCTCCTGATGGACAAGGGATCTGGTTTGCAGATAACCAATGTCAGACAGGGGGGTCTTGGGGATCAATCAGGCGACCAATCAGGGGGAGAAGCAGCTCCTATAGTCATCGCACCAATCCAGGAAAAGGCCGGGGATGATAAAAGAAGCCAGAAGAACTCAGCATCAGGAGGCCTTAAAGTCTGTCACCATGCCCACTGCCTCACCGTCTCCACCTCAGCTATTGACCTCTGGATAAACCACTACTTCCCAACACACTTTAATCGCGATGACGACTTTGAGTTCATGTGTCGCGGCTGTGCCTCCCTCTATGCCAACTATGACTGGCCACCGATGAGTCACTCCTGCAAGAAGGCACAGTACATCTACATCTGTACCGACTGTGGCCTGTTGTTTCAGACAATGAGGGAGAAGATGCAGCACTTCACGCAGTGCAAGTACTATACCACAGAGGCGTCCATCATGCATGCAGGGCCTGTGGACCTGCTGACCTGCCAGTACTGCCTGGTCACAGTGCCTACTGTAACAGAGCTGTGCGTCCACCTGCTCAAGAAGCACGCCTCCGTGCGCTTTGGTTCCCACATCGTGTGCTGCGAGCAGTGCACCGTCATCAGACGCTTCCTTGACGTGGAACATCTCTGGGAGCACAACCGGGTAGGCTTAGCTGTAAATTTGACTGTTGTTATTCACAGCGTAAATTCCTGCATATAATCTATGGGTTAAAATACGTGAACCAAATCTCTAGTGTGGTTTATACAATATTCTCAAAGGCTAGGTGCGGGTAATACAAGGGGTTTTGGGAGTATAATACAGTACTAGAACAGCAATTCTCAGACCCTAAGTGTGGGTTACAGGGTTTTCACAAAGTGAGAGTGGTGGTTATACGCGAGATGCTGGTTATACATGGGAATTTACGGTATTATATCTAGCTATTCATTTGACTTTGGTGCATCGCAAAAGGACATTAAATGCCAGTTATGTATATTTGAAGCATAAGGAACAAATTAGTGTCCTGCAGTAGGAACTGGATGGCATTTTGCTGATTATATGAATGCTAAATGAATAACATGTCAGGTTTCTCATTGATACTTTTAAACCCATTCCTTTAGTGTACTGGTTATTTTCAACATGTCATTTCCTACATAAGTTTATGTAGCCTTTCTCTTTGCAGGTTTCCCACAGTGAGTGGTGGAAGCTGTGTGGGCGGTGGCTGTGTCCCCTCTGTGGTATTGACTCCACAACAGAGCAGGAGTTCAAGGAGCATGCCCTGTACAGCCACGCCTCCTACTCCTCCCCGCGCCACTTCTGCAGCGTCTGCCTCCAAGTGTTCCCCAACGCAGTCGAGTACAACACCCACGATAGTCTATGCACGTATCAACACAAAAAGAAGGCAGAAAATGCTTCAGTGTTCAGCTCCCCAACTAACAAAGTGGCTACAGTGATTGCACCGTTAGATGACTACGATGCTCGGCAGGCAACCGCTTCTGATCCCAAGGCAGATGCACCATTTAGAGAAGCTGTTAATCCGTTGGTTATAACCCCTGAGTGTGAAGACGAAGCTGACCGGGACGACGCTGATCATGATGATAGCTATCATGAAGATGTCGATGATGAGAGTGATCAGGAGGTGTTTATACAGGTCATAGAGCCCAAAGGTAACAACCAGACCGAGTCAGACGCCAAGAATATGGAGGAAAGGGCAGCCCAAGAATCAGATTCCTCTGAGGTACATCCGATATCGCAGGATAACCCACCGAATGAGTCTTCATTGGACAATCGGGAAACATCAAGCTTGCAAACTGATGAACCTACAATGTCATTAGCAATTACAGACGTCCGGAGCTGTGATACCGAGCCTTTTGAGAAGAAGATTCCCAAGGTTGAGACTACCGCCGAGAATAAAGTAGATAAACCGCCAGTTGAAGAGAAAGAACCCGAAAATACAGAACCAGCTGATACAAGCACAGTGTCTGAGGTACAGAAGTGTCGTCGCTGTGAACAATGGTTTGCAGACTTTGATGCGTTGCGTGACCATGCACGTCTGTCTCACAAACCGGAACCCAAGTTGTTAACTTGTCCCTGCACTCCACAGCCCCCAGCACTGACCATGAAATGGCCTCACAAGTACTGGCAGCACATCATATCTACCCACCCACAGTGGATGCTGGAGCATGAGAAGGCATGCACGGTCTGCGGAGAGCTCTTCAAGGAGGATAAACTATTCCAACACCATCTCATCTATCGACATAATCACGACGTGAAGAGCATCACGATCAAGGACTGTATTGAAATGGTTAGCAAGATTTATCGGGCAAAGAAATATAACTCACCGATTGCTGCTCTAGAAGAGAGCAACCAGCCCAGGGTATCAGTGCAGCAGCCAGATGTGCAGGTGCAGCCAATAGACATTAAGCCAGAACAGCCTGTCACGGCATCAGAACCACTTGTCATCAGACCAGATCCACTTGTTATAACACCAGAACAGCCTGAACCCTCACATGTGATTAAAGACATGCTTGAAACTAAACCAGGTCAGGTCCTGGCGAAGCTGGAACAGCCTGAAGCAAAACCAGAAACTTCAAAGCCTGAGAAGAACTCTGGTGAGGCAATGGATGGTCCTATCATGATATCAAGTTCAGATGATGAGACGGAGCCATTATCGACCAGTAATATAGGTCTATCAGGATCAGGATCTATTATTGACCAAACCCCACAAACTGTCCATGTTTGTACTCAATGTGGTAAGAACCTACCTGACCTGCCATCCCTGAGACGACATGAACGCATCGAACATCCAGCTGGGCTAGTCAAGTGTGAGAAATGTAAACAAAGAATCGAGATCGACAAAATGGCAAAACATGTCTGTGGAGATGAAGAGGTTGAAATTGCCCCAGTGTTTCCCTGTGAGTTTTGCTCAGAGAAGTTTAACTATCTAGCTGCAAAGAATCGTCACATTGCTACCAATCATAGGAATAAGTTGAAACGATGTATGACGTGTGGAAAGGCATTTGTAACCCAGGAAACACTGGACAAACACATCCAGAAAATGCACCCAGCACTTTATAGAAAAGTGACAGCCCCTGTCAAGTCAACCACTACAAACAATGTGATCAATGTGAATTCTATTAAGGCTTCTACTTCTGCTAAAGCCAAAACAACATCTGTTCCTGTGCGGAAGACAGTATCTCCACACGTGCCTACAGAAACAATGAAAAAAGCACCAGAGAAAACTGGTATAAAAAACGCTGTATTCAGTAAAAGCAAGTCTAATTCCAATTGGGTTATGAAAAATGCGACACACATGATGTATTCTAAGAAGTGTCGCTACTGTAAGAAACTCCTGGTGAACTGGTCTGAGAACATGCAGCATGAGGAGTCATGTTCAAAGAATCCAGTCAACATTGCCAAGAAAGCAAGAGAGCATCAGGAGAAGCTGGAGAAGAAGAGGCAGAGGAGTGGCCCCTATGACTTGGACTATGCCTACCCTGCGGCATCCCTCAGGGACTTGTTGTCGGGGGAGATGTATGATGACTCTGACAGTGGAGGAGCAGAGAGTGGAGACAATGCTGCTACTCAAACAAATTTGACAGGGTTTGGGGTTGGTAATGAACGCCGTGGGAAAAGTAAGGGTCGGAAAACTGATGACGACGACGACACATCATCAAAGGGAAGTGGTGGGAGGATTATCGCCCTCAGACACAATGAGTCATCGTCAGAAGACGAACGTGATGATGTCATCTATGTGTCAACTGATGAACCAACTGCACAAGGCACCACGCAACCAGGGGCCGAAAAACGGCAGCACAGTCCTGATGTGGAGAAACAGGTGGCTGATGTGTTCGGGTCTAATACTGAAGCAAAGCGTAAAGCGCTTGAGGAAGAAGTGTTTGGCCCGTCAAAAAATACTTCTGGTGAACAGGATGTTTTTGGATTTGAAAATAATAAAAGACAAAGGAAAGAACTGGAAGAAGAGGTATTTGGACCTAAGAGTTCTTATAAGGAGTTGGTGGAGGAGGTATTCGGACCTGAAGAGACGGCTAATACTTCATTAGTGGACCAGGTCTTTGGACCTCCTAAACCAACGGGGAGCTCATTTCCAGACAAAGTCTTTGAAGTCACTCCAGAAGCAACATTGTCCGGAGAGAGAATCTTTATACCTCAAAGTATGGGTGGCACTGGTGAAACGTATAAAACTGCTGAAGATGACGTGTTTGGTCCCCCAAGGACTACCGATACCTCATTGATGGATGAGATCTTTGGGGCCCCTAAAGATGTTAATAATCCACTACCACACGACACATTCATGGACAATAACTCAGTTACGCAATCTACACAGAAAGCACAACCTACATACCCTGTGGTAGAAATAACTCCTACGGTACAAGCAACCCCTCAAAAACAATTGGCCACCACAGTAATTGAAATTTCCCCCATGCCAGGCTCTGCTGCCTCAGAACATAGTGAAAAACAAAGTTCAGGTCCAACACAGGTCCTGGAGAACCCTTTCTCAGGCTTCCCAGGGGCTGAACCTGAGACTGGGTGGGATTCTCATGAGGGGGAAGACGGTGAGGAAGAGGAAGAAGCACCCGCTGAAATATATGCCTGCAATTTTTGCGATAAATCGTTTTCATTGGAATGTGACTTGGAGATTCACAGGTTGAACAGCCAGCATTTTTAGTTAGTTAACCTTTGAAAGAACCTGGCTATGCTGTGAGTTCCTGTTTACAGCAGTATTATTGAATATATTACAGCCCAATTTATTGTTATTTTCTATGGATTCATCTTGAAGTTTACAAGAGTACTGCACTGTTGAATTCAGTTACTTTGTGAGTAAATTATGAATGAGAGTTTTAATCTTGTCAAATCTGTTATGCCAACATTACACTAGCTTTATATTCAGCATGTGTTAAAGTCCCTATGATACAAACATGTTAGCCATTAACACTGTTAACTCAAACAACAAGTCATTCAGTTGTGAGAAATACTAAAAATACCCAAACAAAAAGACAAAAGTAACACGACCTTCACCTATATACTGGAATAGTTGGGTATTGACTTTGTAATGTGCCAGTGGGTTTCAGAGGACTATATAACTATTTGATTACATATGTATCTGAACATACTTATACAGGAGATTGTAGTCTCATCTAAAAAGTGAAGTAATATACAGTTAACTGTCAGTAGCTTATGGTGCTAGCAGTTTCATATCCCCTACACTTTCAGTACCCAGAATCCTGACAATTCACTGCTACAAATTATCTTTGCAGAGCAACAGAATTACTATTTAATGGTGTTAAAAGGCTTTGTACATTTCAAGAGTACTATGATGAAAACGATATACTTGCATGAGCAAAGGTATGTCCTCATGAGTAACTATATTTTTGTTGTGTTCCTTTCATGCATTTATCATACAAATACATGTAGTTTATGTACTTTCTACTGCCGGTATATAAGTTTGTCCATGAGATTATTATAGTCATGGTTTAGCGTAAGCTGTCCCAAATAATTGGTTTTTGAAATTAATCAAAAGATATGTTATATTTTGTAAATCTGGTTATTATTTCTTCGCATTGCATCACGCTACAACAAGATTCCTGGTTCCTGGTTTCTATACATGTTTTTAGGTATTTAATCATGTACATAATCAGCCATTCCATCTGACACATGTGTACTGGCATGAAGAATGGCTTTATATGGAGGGAGCATTGTTCATAAACCTGTGATACAGTATTGATCGAACGTATGTCAGTGATTGGAGATGACCGCGGCCCAGGAGTAGCCTACATCAGGGGTAGACACTAACTTTTTCAGCTGTGGGCCACCCGGGCCCGTAGCTCTAGAAAACTATGGGCCCAGACAAAGATCTGTGGGCCAATGGTCAAAATTATGTTTTCTTTAAGAGAAAAAACATGTATATTTCTGATTGTTCTATAAAAGACTGAAATCAATATGGTTGATTTGGGCACATTTCCCTCTTTTCAACGATATATTGCATGACAATAGTAGTCAGGCAAACTTTCTTTAAATGTCTTCCAAATACTCCTGTGGGCCACCTGGGCCCGTAGGAATGCTATTTTGCAGAAAACTACGGGCCCGGACCAATAACTACGGGCCATTGGCTCCCGGGCCAGCCTTAGTGTCTACCCCTGCTACATGTAACAAATGTCAAGCAATGTGCAGGTCATTGTGATCATGTTATATGTATTATATGAAAAAAGGCCCTACATGACAGCCACTAAGCTATAGGTGTCTTGAGATTTCTGTATGATTTCTGTAAATTGTAGGTCCAGAAATATGCCCCTGTTGAATTGCGAATGAGACGATCATTAGATCCAATCACTGTATCACTATTCACATTACATGTATACAGATTTCTCTCCCAACGTTTGTTTGATTTTCAGGTATATGGTAGAATATCAACATGTAAAACTTGATTCCAGTAAGACCTTGATGATCGCTATCTTTTATTCTGGCAAATATGCATACATAGTTCAAACTCTTACAGTATGCCAAGTGGTGAACTTTTTGTAATCCAGATGAGCCCATTCCCTGCTGGAGTATAATCCATATTAATAAATGCTGTTAATTTAAGGAGATATTTGAACTTTGAATATCTCACCTTCAAGAAGTTGTCCTATGGTTCTGCTTGGATTATGAAAATATTGACAAGTTGAACTAAACTGCCGAAATGCCTGACAGCAGTTGAATTATCAAACCTGTCAACCACAGGGCAAGTTTTCAAATTATCAACACAGTAAAAGAGAATTATGTGTTGGCCAATGTATATGTCTGAGTAAATGCTAAATGAATAGCAGATGATAACAGGAAAGCTGATCTCTTGTGACAATGTTAGTTCTGTTAAGGCCACACCAAAAAAAAAGTTGGTTTACAGATTTACCTTTTTTTTTAATGGTGCGAGCGAGCGAAATTCTTTTTGTTTTTTCTTCCAAAATTTCTTTTATCTGTGGATTTTAACCTTGAATCAAGTGGAGCGGTTAATTTTTCTTTTTTGGAGGAAAACCTTTTGCAAACTCCCAAATCTGGGTATCGATCAGAGAAAGGGCCACCAAAAAAAAAATTAAAGAATTCAAATTTCTCAGAAAATGATGCGGGCGCATTCATAGACACCTTGAAAAAAGAATTAAGAAATTGCATTTCCGAAAATATGGTGCGGGAAATACGTAGACCAACTTTTTTTTTTGGGTGGCCCAACAGTAATGAACATGGTAATTGTGGAATATCATTTACAATCTTCTACTTGTGGATATATGGTAATGTAGAGCACAGAGTGTTGTCAGTCTTGTTGTAAATATAGTTTTAGTGTCAGCCCAACGATTCTTTACGAAGAAGAGATAATTGAACATTGGTATTGATCAACGATATTCCCATATATCCATTGTAGTTCTTAACTGGGGGATGAGGATTCAGGATAATCCTTATGTATTATTGTTTTGTTTTTGAATATTTGTCACATTATCCCGAGAGGTGACCTCCGTCTGTGATATGTCTGCGCCTGTGTGTTCAAAAGCGACTAAATGTGTATTATTATACTGCAGCTGAATAATTGTATGAGAGGATTCTGATCATGTTATACTGGATTAACCCTTAATGATGCGTGTCACCAAATGATGACAAATGATGACAATGCAGCCCCGGCGAGTAACTCGCTGGTGCTGCATTGGTGCGTCATGCCAACCCTTTGGGAGTGTTTCAGTCTCATAAGGTCAGCATTATGCTTGAATGCAGCACTTGTGAGTACCTCACCAGGGCTGCCTACGTGCATCATGATGACCAAAGGCATGATGCATTACGGCATCATGCCTTCCTTAAAGGTTTAACCAGAGAGAAGACACCAATAAGTGGTATGTGATGTGAGAGGATGTATTCATGACATTACCATTGACAACTAAGGTTACAGCTGACCTGTACATTGTCATCACATGGATTACATCTCCTAATAAAAAGTTATCATCAACATGATACCAGTACTTTGTTATTTTAGGTAAGGGAACATTCAAAAATGATGTCACCGGCTAGAAGGTAGGGGGATTATATTTAGCGAAGAAATGTGACCCAGGGATCCCACGTGTCATGGAATGTCATGGGATTTGAAAGCTGTTTGGAAGGTCATGGGATTTTGTACAAATTTGCTGTGTGTCATAGTATGTCTTGGAAAATGCAGGGATGTGATTCCTCCTACAGTTGTAGGATTTCCTACACTTTTGAGCCAAAAAGGCCACCCTTGTGATTTGTCCAGATCCATTAAGATATTATTTCACGGGGTTGATGGGGGGGGGGTGATCTGTTACTCAAACTGTCACAGGGTGAGCAGAATATATGAGAAAATGCATCAAAATGCAGCATTTGGCTTATAGATTTTCAAAATTTACCAGGGCCATGCCCCAGACCCCTCTTAGATTTATCGCTGTGCTGCACCTGCGACTATTCGAAAGCAATATCACTCGACGGCTGCATTTAGTGTCTTTAGAGATACCTCATATTTAGACTTTAAAATTCTCCTACAGTTTTACAATTTTCAAATCACATCCCTGAAAAATGAAAATAAGAGATTAATATTACAAAATCTCCTAGAATGTACCATTTGCTTTCTGGATTTTAAACATGTTCTCAGGGGCCAAGCCCCCTGACGCCCATGAGAATGTAGAAGATTTTTGTCATGGAATGTGGCGGAAATGTCATGGAATTCCAATCTGAAATTATTGTGGGAACCCTGGTGACCCATACCATAGATGTGTATAGGAATTCACCAAATTAGTGACATGGGGTGTAGGGGGAGTCTTGAAAAAAGCCCCAAAATAGTTGACATCATTTGCGAAGCAGCCGCGCAGCAGAATAAGACTCACGTGTATTGTTAAAGTCCTTGCAATAAGTGTAATACCACCAGACCATGTATGTGTATCCCCCCACACCCTACCTCCAGATGACAATCCCCCCCCCCCCCCCCCCACAAGATGAAGGTATAACCAGTAAATAATAAAAATCCCTCCACACTCCCTGATGTATAGGCCTAACAACCTACATGTGTAATACCCCGACCCAGCAGCCCAATCATCGTACATTGTAACCTCAACCAAAATGCCCCCCCCCCCCACCTACCTGTCCTCCCCCCCCCCCCCCCCCCCCCACCTACCTGTCCTCCCCCACTGTCTGAGTGCTGCCGCGGTGCCGGCCCCGTCTGGTAGCGGCCCCTGGTGGCGCCTTGTGACACTAACCTGCCGTCTATGGGGTGCCAAATGTGACAGGGACAAGACCCTAATATTAAAATCGACAAGGGACATTGGCATTTCTTAAAGGACATATGTCAATCAAAAGCTTGGGCCAAAAAGAAAAGGTGTGTTTCAGGTTACATAATCTAGGTAGGGTAGGTCGGATTTTTTTTTTTTTTAAACTTTGGACTGAAAAGTACCCCAAAATTGACGAGCAAACTTCAGCGTCGACTTGTCGACTGAAATTGACCCTGAAATTGGCCCAAAATTATTTAAACATCAATATTTGATAACAGTTTCTCGCTGACTACGACGTTGACTCGTAGACTATCAAATTGACCCGTAAATAGCCCTAAAATCACTAAAAGAAATTAATATTTTTTCAAAATTGGATAAAAATGTCTAGGGTTGGCCCTGTTTTGCTAGGTAGGGTCGGGTAACCTCAAACACACCTTTTTTTTGTTTGGCCTTGGTGGATTCCCCACGACATCCATACAGCACATTTCACATGATATCTGGAAATGCTGGTACAATATGTATCAACATTCTAATACTTATGTCGATCTTAATAGACCTGAATGGCCATGTCGATTTTAAGAAATGTCCCATGCCATTGTCTATTTGTTCATCATGTCCCATGTCACTAAGCCAAAAAAGGCCCATGTCGCAGTGATGAATTTAGGGGTCCAGGGCCATAATTGTGCTAAAAATATATACTTTTTAAAAAGTTGAAATAAAAAACACCCTTGTCATATTTTTCACTGCTTGGTGATGAGAAACTTTTTTTTCAGCGGCCTAAGTGGGGGGCTGGGGGGGGGGGAGAAGGTTAAAAAAATCATCATCCCCCTGAAAACAGTGACATTCTTGGGAGCAGGAGGCCTCGTTGCTAAGGCCAGGCAAAGGGTCTAGCTACGTAGGCAATGTACTAGAAAAGTCACCTTTTTGCAATTTCCTCTTCAAATGTTGGTACTAGAACATAGTGCATCTCAATTATAAAGGATATTTTGAATATCTTTCAGATTTTGCAATGCATTTTGTTGTAGGTTAACTAGATCTCTTGCGATAAGGATTCTAACACCTTTTTCTCGTACATTGCCTATGTATGTATCTAGACCCCTTTAGGGAGGTGTTATCTTTGGGGAGATAAGCCTGATAAGGGCCACGCTGTACTGTGTGACATAGGTTCTGCTCCCGAGAATATATATCCTAGGTCGGTTTGGGAAATGGGGAGGGCTGTATTGGGGTGTTGAACCATTATGATTTTCATGAAAATGTAGGCCTACAGTTATTTTCTGTGAAGTGTCTAGGAATTGACACCACTATTTGTGTGGTGTCCCATATTACCCCAACCTCATTTTTCTGTGGGGTAATACGGGTCAAAGGCAGTCCCTATGGCAATTTGTATGTATTTTTTCTACAAAAATGTTAAGCTATTGATCTTATTTAAAACCTCCACATGAAAGAGTGCCTTTGCAGAAACTACTTTTTTTCAAGATATCTAAATAAACATAGTTCTTTGTGAGATTTTTTCATGTTTTAAATTTGCATTGGGTCATGCTTGTGTGGCGGCCATTTTCCAAAATGGCGGCATAAAAATACAAGAAATTTCAGGATAAATTTGAACATCACAGACAATTTACAATTTTTGCTGTTTCTAGTGTGCATCTCAGCATAAATGGTCACAAAGTAGCTTGAATTAAAGCTATAGAGGTTTTGGGTATATCATGACATCCTGGTTACCATGGAAACAATGTAAACACTCCATTTTTGCCAAATTCTGCTAATTGTTTAATATTTTGAAAAATTCTCTCGACAAGAATATGCATATAGCACTCATTGAGGTAACAACGTATCTTTATAATGTTTTGGGACAGTTTAAATCATCATATATTTTGTTAAGGTACCTCAAAGGCTTCCCATTCAAAGAATTCCACCCATGCGTGAAAGATATTTGGCCATTTTCATTGACCATTCCTATTCCGTTCCGTCTTACCCCACAATGGCGACCCGTATTACCCCACCGTGGGGTAATATGGGTCACAAAATCTTTGAAATTATTAACTCCTCGTAGAAAATTGCTAAAACCTAGGCACTTTTGTCCAAAATCCCCCTCAGCAAGGGTCACTTTTTTTTACCAAAATCCCCCTCACCAAGGGTCACTTCTGACCAAAATCCCCCTCACCGAGGTAAAGGGTTGTCAAAGGGCCAGCCGCACACCCGTGTCAAAAAAAAATTGAGTAGGGCCTACCCCCCCCCCCCCACCCCCGGGCTCGTGTTGCATCATGGCGATCCTTTTTTTTGGGGGGGGGGGGGTGTATGACTTGTAGGCCCTATCAACCCCAAAAGGTCAGCATATTAAATGTTTGAATGCACCACTCAAGTTACTCGCCAGGGCTGCATTCATGCACCATAACGACCAATGGCATGATGCATGAATGCACAACATTTTCAGATTGAAATTCCATGACATTTCCATGACATTCCATGACAAAAATCTCAATTTTCCATGACATTTATAACATTTTTATGGGGGTTGGGGGGTTTGGCTCCCAAGAAAATTTCTAAATCAAGAAAGCAAGTGCGAGATTTCTAGGAGATTTTGTGACATTATTTTCATTATTTTCATTGTCCATGACACATGGAAAATATTTACAAAATACCATGACTTTCCAGACAGCTTTCAAATTCCATGACTTTCCATGACATGTGGGAACCCTGATTATGCCGTCCTTAAAGGGTAACTGCCATTAAACCTGCACTGAGCGGCCAGTCTGTCCTTCACTCTGACTGTGAGGCAGTGAGGTGGTGGTGTGTTTGTGGCGGCTGATGACGACCAGAGACTGAGTCAACCACACTGTTGTGGTGACTCGTCCTCAGGTGACGCAGCCCTGACAGCCGTCCTGTCACGGGACGAACCTGCCACAACCCGCCGTCCGACTGTGAGAAAACCCCACCACACACACACCCAACACCCGACATCACAGCACAACCAGCCTTATAAACACCAACACAGTCCCTGCCTTCTTAGTGAGGGTGAATTTCACCGAAATCATGTGAGATAGGGGAGTTGTTGGGGGCAGAGGGATGGATGAGACAGGGGTTCACGTGTTGTTTTCAGTCAGACCCAGACGTCCTTGACCCGTTTATCGACGTGACCTGCAGTCACCGCTGTTCTGTTCGACTAACAACCTCAGTAATATGTGGATGTATGTGTGTATTAGACTGAGGCTAGAGGAAACTAGTTTGGAGGCTGATATTTAGGGAGTGATCATTTATTATCAACAGGGGGGGGGGGGCAAAAAAATTCGGACCCCTCTTGGGGGGAGGGGGCAAAAAAATTTAACCTGTTTTGAGCCAAAAAGCCCGCGCGTTACTAGGCTTCAAAGGGCCCGCTTGCGAGCCGATTTTCGACCCTAAGGGGGGGGGAAATTTTGACCCCTTGACCGGGGGGAGGTGTAAAAAATTTCGCGCGCTCCGCGCGGAAACCCACCACCCCCCCCCTGTTGTTAAAAAATGATCACTCCCTTAAAGGGGAGTGGTCATTTTATATACAGTAGGAGGTGTGGTACACAGTATTAGGAGGTTTACTTGCTAAGAATCCAACAGGAGGGGCCAAAATAACTGTTGACTCTCTTGCGGGGGGGGGGGTTCAAGTTCAACACCTCCACCCCAGTCTTATGACCACTTCTTAAATAATTTTTTATGACCCCCCCTCCACCACAAACCCACCATCCCCCCTTTAACTAATAAATGAACACTCCCTAAAATGAGGTCACAGAGGTCTGCCTTGATTTGAACTATTGCAGAGGTGCACTACAAATTGCAGAAAAGTTAGTTATTACTATTTGTTTTCTGTGAAAGCCAGTCAATGAAGAGAGTCACAGAGGTCTTTTTGATTGAGCTGTCGCAGAGGTCCACCTTAAATTTGACTGTCACAGAGATGTCTTTAATTGAACTGTCCAGAGGTCCAACTGAAATTGAGCTGTCAGAAAGTCAAACTGAAATCGAACCGCCGCAGAGAACTGCCTTAAGGGAGTGTTCATTTATTAATTATAGGGGGGTGGTGAAACTTAGTGCGAACATTTTTTACGCCCCCCCCCCTCAAGAGGGGGTCAACATTTTTTTATGGGCCCCCCTCAGGAGGGGTCGGAAATTTTACCCCCCCCCCCTGTAACTAATAAATGAACATGAACTGCCTTAAGTTAAATTAATCTGTCAGTATTACGGGCCATTCAAATATTACGTAACAGCATAGGGGGGGAAGGGGGGGGGGTCATGAAGTTTGTTACAAAGTGTTACAGGGGGAGGGGGGGGGGTCTAGCCAAGTGTTACATAACTTTTTAAATATATAAGAAAGAAGTCTCTAATTTTGAAAAATGCACCACCATCTAACAGCGAGGTCTCAGCAACATTATGTTTCTCTCATCTCATCCCTATAATATTATATACAAAATTTTGGCCCTCCCCCTCTGTCCTACCAAAAAAGGTATTGATTTTATGAAATGGACTCATCTCCCGACCCTGATCCGATCTTGGAACACTGGACCGGGTAGAGGAGGCACAACCACGGGCCTCCCCTGATACTGATAAGGATAATAACCAACCAGTAATCATAGATCACTGGATTACAACCTTTTAGGGTTATATGGTGTTGGAAGGTGGGGGGGGGGGGCAGGGGAACAAACCAATTTCACCTGGTTTCAGTGAAAAGTTTCTGTTAACAAAAAAGCATGGGAAGATGACAACTAGTTACTATAAATTTCTGTGTATAGGTAACCCATACCTTGACTTTGAGGAAAATCTAGACCTGCATCTGTGGTCTGTTTGACTGCTTTAGTACTGTAACACTCAAATTTGCTCATGACGATGGGTCACCAGACCCACAACCTCAGAAAGTTGTGGCCCCGCAGGAATAAGAAAAACGGTTGAAGTCAGACTTTTTCATATTTTTAAAAGATATTTTTAAAAGATATTTTTAAAAGATATTTTTAAAGGGCACCATTTTTGCATGTATTGTTGGTGTGAGAAAAAGAGTATACATCCCCGCTTATATTAAATTTTTTAGGCCCCGGGATTTCATAGCCTGGAAGTAGTAAATAGTAAATAGTGTTACAAGGGGGGAGGGGGGGGGGGTCAAAAAGTGGCCAAAATTGTGTTACGTAATATTTGAATGGCCCCTAACAGAGGGCAGGGCCACATTTATAAATGACTTCCACGTGCCAAGCTGTTGCAGCATTCATCCATTAAGACGCTATTTTCTTTATGCCCCCTCCCCCCTCCAGGGCCCACGGAATATTTTGTGCACCCCCCCTTCCCCCACCCCTTGCCGAAATATTCACTGCTCCCCCATTAACTTTAGTAACGCAGTGGGGTTTTTTTGCTAGAAAAAGGGGGCATACTTTTTCACGGCCCCCTCCCTTAAGAGGGGTCAGAATTGTTCACGCCCTCCCCCTCAGGAGGGGTCGACATTTTTAGGGCCGAGTCATTTTTTGCCAGCGGTCCGACGGGAGGGGGGTCGTTTTTGGAAAATCCACCAACCCCGCCTCCCTGCAATTAATAGGTGCAATAGGCCTAGATGATCCTAGATGAACACATCCAGGGGCGGATCCAGGAATTTGCTAAGGGGGGGGCCAAGATCTGGCTGCGGGTTGTTGTCAAGAGGTGGACTATCGCAAGCGCAGCGCCGCATTTCGCGAGCGCAGCGCTGCGACCAACTAGGGGGGTTTGGGGGCATGCCCTCCCAAGAAAATTTTGAAATTTAGACATCAAATGGTGCATTCTAGTGCATTTGAGAGTTGTAGATTGAGAGGTTAGTGTGTTCCTATTTATACAATAGTTTCAAGTTATCAAATTTTCCCTATTCATTTCCTTTGAAAGTAAATTACCTGGCCAAGTCTACCTTTATATTCCTCCCCTATAGTATATCCCTTTCCCTTGCCTACCCTATGCTACCCATTCTCTTGACAATTTCCTCTGCTCACCTCCATATGTGACTTTCACATTTACATGTCTCTGCCATTCCTTTCCCTTCTAAGCTTCATATCCCCCTACTTTTAATTTTAATTCATATGCCATCTGACCTCACATATCCCATCCCTTCCATATGCGTATCACTTCCTTTCCCTGCCCATCCTTCTACATGACTATCCACGCCAGTAGGATAGCACAATGACCTGTTCCTTTCCTCATGAATTCTTCCTCCTGTGTACCCATTTTCTCTCTATCAATTTCATGTCTATCACACTATATATCTAACTCATGAATATCCCTTTTCTGCCCATCACTCCCCTGCTAATTCCTTCCCTTATATTCTTGGCTGCCTACCCCACATCCTATCCCTACCACACTCTGTCTATTCTAGCTGGTAGCTAGTTTATTTAAATGGGCGGAGGGAAAGCTATGTAGAGGGATAGACACAGGGAGAGCAGAGCAGGGAACAGGCAGATACAGAGGGAGAGATAGGTAAGGGTAGAGATACATGGATAGGGGGAAAGAGAAAGGAGAGGGATTGGTGACAGAATTTAGAGGAAGGGATATTGGGCTGGCTTCTTTTCTCCTTTTCCCCCTTTCTTTTTTGGCCTGACCCAAGATCCACTATTGACTGTAGGACCTCTCCAAAATGTAGCCCTGACTCCGTACATTGGGGAAAATTGCAACTAAAGAATCGTAGAAAAGTAGCCCTGAATGGCCCCTCCCTTGCACACATTTTAGGTACATCGCTACTTGAATTCTCTGAATGGTAGCCCTAAATGGGCCCCCCTTCACATCTTGCAGGCACATTGGGGTGAAAATTATTCCAGTGTTAGCCCTAAATGGGTTCCCTGTACATATTGCAGGCACATTGAAGGAAAGGTCTAGCCTGCCCCTACACCTGTAAGGTAGATCTCAGATCTAGACCTCTGTTGGGTGGGCCTTGAGCTGGCCTGGGGAGAGCAGGAGGGACTGCATGATTCTGCATTAGGTGAGCTTAGAATGGGGGAGGGGTGGATAAAAAATCTTGGCCCCCCCCCCCTCCAAATTTTGAAGGCAAGCCTAGAAATTCTGGTATCATACAGTTCGAAATGTCTTCAAGATCTTGGCCCCTCCCCCCTTTTTTTCTTTCTCCCTCCTCCTCCTCCTCATCCCTTTTTTTTTTTTTTTTTTTTTGGAGGGGGGGGGGCCAAGGTCGCCCCGCCCCCCCCCTGGATCCGCGCCTGACATCCGTTAATAGTAAGCCTGTAACCTGTTAAGGGATAATATAAAAGGCCCATAACTTTCACCTGGTTAGACGCATTACCAGATTAAATGCCACGACAGACCCCTGTACATTGCCAACATTGCATCAGTTTACTCTAATCCCGGGGGGGGGGGCACTTGAATTTTTTTTGACACGGGTGTGCGGCTGGACCTTCGACACCCCTTACCCTTGTTATGGCAATTTTTACCTCAAAATGTTACCCTTGTTATGGCATTTTCGGCATAAAGCTCCTAGGTTTGGGGAAAAAAGTAATAAAATAGACCATGTTTGGTAAATTCTCCTCAAAAAATTAACTCTTGTGCAAATTTTCTTGTAAGAAAATGTGATGTTTTAGTGAAAAATGGGAAGTTTTGGTAAAATCTCGGACATTTTCTTGAAAAGTAGACCCTTGTCATGGGGATTTTCACAAAACTGGACCCATGTCATGGCAAATTTTCTTGAAAAGTGGACCCTTGTCATGGGGAATTTTGTAGAAAAAGTAGGGGAGGCCTGGGAGAATTGGGACAAAGGAGAACTGGGACACTGTGTATTCTGCCCATAACCAATAACTTTAATGCATAACCACCAATGCTATTTTTTGGGCCAATAATAATTAAGTTTTTTATGATAAAAAAAGTTACTGTGATGTCATTATACTTAAAACTATAACAGATTATGACATATTTAGGAAAAAAAGTTTTTTTTTCAAGTCTCAGACGATTTAATTTACTTTAATAGTGTTACCTTTGGATGATGAAATATTTTAGTGATGCATTATGTAGCATTGATAGATGGCAAAATGACCAGCTACCTACAAAAACACAGTTAAGCATTTTTTCAACTGTATCAACATTTTGCTTAAAAATCTCAACCTGGGGAGAACTGGGACACTCGATCATTGCAGGGAGAACTGGGACACTCTTGACTATCGGGGAGAACTGGGACACTCCGGGTGAAGATTTATTGTGCTTTAATTATTTTTCTCTCAGACCTATGACTGAAGCTAATATGTTACATATGGTCATATTGAATGTAAAGTAAAGCAAAATGATGTTTCATTGGTTAATAGTCACCCTATTTACACTGTCCCAGTTCTCCCTGGTATGTTCCAGTTCTCCCCAGGTAGCGTCCCAGTTCTCCTCAAAGTGTCCCAGTTCTCCCTGGAATTTCTCAAAATTTCAAAAGGCCCTAGATGGGAATCATGACAAGCTAGGATGAATCTAAATAGTCCTAATGAAAGGTTTATTGGTAGCCTTTCTTCATGAAACAAAGGCATTTGGTTATTGTTGGCATTGTAGAAATCACAAGCAAACATGTTTTGATTTAAATTTAGTGTCCCAATTGTCCCAGGCCTCCCCTACCCTTGCCTGCCGCACACATGTGTATACAAAATATACTAAGTGACGCCCCCGGGCTCTAGTCCCCCTGCCCTGGGCAGCAGCGACAGGCGGTGACTGAGGCGGGTAGTCGAACAGCCTGTGCCCAGTTTGCAAACAGCACCGCGTGGTGTTGAAGGCTTTTGTTTGGCTACCAGCACCCACAGCTGTCTGACACCTCGACTCTATGGTTTTAGGCTCCACACCGACAACAGGTACGTCTGACAGCTTCTAATTCCCACCCCACACACTGGGCATTGTCTCAGGGCACGTTTTGAGGTGTAGATCGGGCGGACTGAGGGCGGGATAGATGTGAGGGGAGCGGGAAAGGGTTGAACAGCTGGGACGCAGGAGGAGTGACCTCGTCTGGGCAGTACAAGATGGCAGCTCGGGCTGAGGGAAACCCCACAAACAACGCAGTTTTACCTACAACAGGTTAGTGTATGGTACCCCTGCTGCTGCAGGTGGTGCTGGGTAGGGCCGATGGGGCTGGTTGAGGCTGGGATTGTTGCTACATTGAGATGTGAGTGAGAAGGAGTCAGATTGAGGTGTCTGGGGGGCGGCTGTGGCTGTCTGGTCGGCGACCACTGAGACCACCGCCCGCCGCCCATGTGGGGCCCCGACCCCAGTCAACATTCAACTCGCGCTCCCAATTCTGACCCAATTCGCCCCGTTTTATCGTAAAAACGTGGCCATTTGGACGTGGTTCGTGAAGAAGAAAGTGGCCGGGGTGGTGGGTTGGGGAGACAGGGTTCGTGTCGGTGTAAAACGGGTTGATTTATCGTCGAGTTCCGTCATACCGGTGGGGAATTTGTAATCGAGATGCCGGCACAGAGAGAGGCGCTCTACAGGGGGACGCGACATAAACATGACATCAGGAAACGCCAATTTAACACTCAAAACTGTAAATTTACCGACTGTCAACGATACACAGCTCAAGGGGGGACACTTAGGTACGGGACTGTGTTAGTTTAGGTGCGTGAATTTGTTAATTAATTGATGTTTCCAGTCAAGGACTTAGTGGTAATGACCTGTTTTGACAGGTGGGATCCCCCATCAGAACCCCCCGCGTTAAGCTTGAGGCTGCGCGCGCACCCAGCTGGGGCCCCATGTGGGAGGGGCACAGAAAATGTTGACAAAAACAACTTTCACTTTACCCCAAATCCAGCTTTAAACCCAAACCTACACCTTCAAAGAACACACGAACCCAACCATAAACACCTCCCACAGAAACCCCAAGTCATGATTTCTGTTGCTGTGTGGATTTCCCATTGAAATAGGTTGACGATGGGTGCATGGCGTTGGCCGAGTTCCCCCGCGGGTGCCTCATGTTAAATGACTGCGGCTGGCAGGACTGGCAGACTGACCCGCTTTCTGTCACTGTGACTTGGGCTGACTTGAACTGTTGTCGGCAAACAGAGAGCTCCCCTCACATCTACCTGCCACACCACCTCCCCCTCACCACTCAGTCAGCTGGAGGAGGCTACACCGGGAGGGGGCAGGCGCTGAGGGGGTCCTGGAGGAGGCCGGGTGGTGGGGAGGGGTGGCCGGGGTGTGGGGCGGGGAGGGCCGGCAGGGTGAGGGGCAGGGGCCGGTGTGTTCTGACCATGGCAGACTGGGTGGTGGAGGTGGAAGGTGCCACACACACTGACCCAGTCTGTGTGTGGGTCTTGGTACAGTCTGCTGAAGGCAGCCAGGCCATCATGTCGTGGTCACAGACAGAACCCCTAGTGCCAACTGTAGAATCTCACATAGCCATCTCACAAGACCACATACCATAATAAGGCCGTTTTATTCTGATAACTTGGATTACGGATCCGCCGATGGAAATTTTGGCATTTTGTAAAAAAAAAAAAATTTTTTTTTTTTTTTTTACCCCCCCTCCGCTGAGATTTTTTGAGAATTTTAGCAAAAAAAAAAAAAAAAAGGCCATGCTGACGGGCAGACACCCAGAATTAGGCTTTCAAAATTGGGAATATTTCTCGATATACCTTCATTATCTCTCAATATACCTACATTTAATAGCCAAAACAAGACTTTTTTAATGCTTTTTTTTTTTTTTTTTTCCTCCCGCCCCTGGAAAATTTTAGTACTAAATGGCAGCTTTTTTTTTTTTTTTTTTTCCTCCCGCCCCCCAAAATATTGGCTCTGAGTGCCCGTAATCCAAGTTATCAAAAAAAGGTGGCCTAATCAATATAGTTAGACTTGTTTAGTAGGCCTACTTGTCTTGTGACACTGACAGATATTATAGTCCATTTAATACAGTGATGAACTATTATAGTAAGGAGTGATCATTTGTTATAACAACGTGGAGGGGTGGGGGTGATCACTCCTTAACCTCAAGCCTTAGGGAGTGTTCATTTATTAATTACAGGGGGGGGTGGTGAGATTTCGCGCGGAGGGGCGACATTTTTTAACGCCCCCCCCCCCCCCCACCCTCGAGAGCGTGTGGAACACTTTGTGCCCCCCCCCCCTCGCCGAAGGCATCAAAAAATGTTCGCGCCCCCCCCCCCCCTAGGGGCCCTTTGAACTATAGTAACGTGCGTGCTTTTTTGCTAAAAAGGGGCTTAAATTTTTACGCCCCCCCCCCCCCTCAAGAGGGGTCAGAATTTTGTACGCCCCCCCTCAGCAGGGGTCGGAAATTTTAACGCCCCCCCCCCCCTGTAATTAATAAATGAACACTCCCTTATGTGTAAGTCACAAGGGCAACCCCTTTGCACTCCTTCAGTTCTGAACCCCAAAAAAATCCCTTCAAAATGTTGCTGTACCCCATGTCCAATCGACCAACCCCACCAAATGAACACTCAAGACATGACATCTGACATCGAGTATGATGACATCGTTCTTTTTTCAGTCTCTCCTATTCAAGATTTTCAAAATGGTTTGAAATTAGATGTCTTTTTATGCATGTCGGTTTGAATAAGAAGGGAACGGTTTAGATTTTCAGCATGACCTGAAGGAATAATGGGTGGCGGGGGGGGGGGGGGAGGACTAGATCACTTGTTGTTGACGACCCTAAGTGGCCCTGGGGAGGTGAGGCGGGGGGGGGGGGTAGCCCGACAGGTGTTGTGGGCTGACAGAGGGGACCGACCATTAGGTACCAGGTACCACTACACGTGCCTGCAGTACTTCAGGTCAGCTGGTGGCAGAGACTATGATGGGGACAGATGAAAACAAAAGTCTGACCAGAATTTATAATACGGCTGTATAATCAGTATACCAATGAAGTTTTAGAAGGAAAAGAAAGAAAGAAAGAAAGAAGAGATAACAGTCGTGATTTCACGGATCCAGTGACTGAAGGTAGGGGCTCGCTGATGGGGTTGGATCCCATGCAAAGTGCATGGTTCTAAAAAATATGCGTTGGAGATGTGGATTTGCCTGTCTAGGAGATTCTCTCCTACCTGTACAAGTGTAACCCCCCCCCCTTGTCCCCCCTAATGACCTCCCCCCGGTGTCTGTGACCGTGACGGTGTGTCAGGTCACGGCACCACGTGTAGACTACTACTCCACTCTACTACCTGTGTGTGTGTGGGGGGGGGGGGGGGGGGGGGGGTACTGATATACATGTACATGCACACAACACAGGATGAAGCATGGTAGATAACGGGACACGATGTAAGCATGTAGGGGATATGGACCTAAGGCCTAAAATTAAAAAAAAGTTGTGTTTCGGTAACATGGCGAAAAATAAATAGGGTTGGTAGGTCGGATTTCTGTTGTATTTTTTTTAAACTTTTTTTTTCTAGTGAAAAAAGTGACTTCATGATAAAAACGCTGAAAGTGTCATAGATTCTAAATCTTTCTAAAGATTAAAACAAATATCTAAAAAAAAAATCAGGGTCGGCCCCAAAACCGGAGGGTCGGTTGGGATACCGGAACACAACCTTCTTGTCTTTTTTTGGCCTAAACATCAAGCATTTAGAGACGGTGACAAGAACAAAACATATTATAGAGGTGTAAAGGTGAAAAAATGTTAAGAGGGGAGGGGGAGGAATGGATCCAGGGGCGGGGGCGTAATGTACCATGGAGTGGGAGAGAAGAGGGAAGAGGTTAGGTAGAGTATGATGACTGGGGGATGACAGGGATGACCATCACATGTCTCGAAGGATTATGTGATCGTTGGCAGAAGAGGAAGCAAAATTAAATGATAAATATATTTCCTGAAGACCGGGTAGGCGCCGGCGGGTAGGTCAAGAGTCTGCATCAAAGAAATAAAAGAGAGGAGGAAGAAGAAATGTAACGGCATGTAGCTGTAAAACCCTTTGTATGGCCCTAAACCCCTAAATTCGACATGGCGACATGGGCATTTCTTAAATTCGACATGCGACATGAGGCCTAGTGACATGCGACATGAGGCTTAAAAAAATAGTGACATGGGACATGGACAGTTCTTAAAATCGACATGGGACATGAGCATTTTTAAGCGACATAGACATGCGACATGGCCATTTCTTAAAATCGACATGCGACATGCCCCCCCCCCCCCCCATCAAGGGCCCCCTTTGTGGTGACTGTGTGGTGCACCAGTGCAGCCCAGGGGGGTGTTAAACACATACATGCATCATTCATGTTGAGCCTGGTTTGAGCCAATATCGGGGCCAATATGCCGTCTTCAAGGGTTGAGATGAGATGATCATAATGGGAGCTTCCCAGGGGTGGTGGCCCCAGGAAGTTGAAAGAAAAAAAAGTGAGGGGGGGGGGGGGTGGTTGGGGGTCACCACACATCAAAGTATGTACATCGTGCCACAAGTCGTAGGAGATCAAACTATCATTAGAAAAGTTTATTATTTTCCCAAGGGGTATGGGGGCGGATCTTTTCTTTTTAATACAGTTTTATTCGGTCTAGGTTACAAGTTCAAAAAACCTCTCCCCCCCCCCCCCCCCCCCCCGGCCTAGATCCGCCCCTGGGAGGGTAGGAGCAGAACTCAACTTTTACATCCAGCTGAGTGAAAGTGAAGGTCAGCATGGTAGCAGGAGCAAGGGCTGTAGTCTGTGTGCACCGTGTAACCCCCCCCCCCCCACACACACACACACCCCTACATGTAACTAGGGTGACAGATGAGGGCCGTGACGTCATACCCAACACGTGGTTTCGGTTTCACACTCGGGCAGGCTCTGAGACCATCATCCTGGTACGGACTGGAATATACAGCCATCTTGTAGGCAGTTCCCTTTGGAGCTGACATATTCTGTTGAGAAATGAATGAGAAATTCGTTTGCTGGGTTTCTCTTTTATAAAAAAAAAGAAGACGGAAAGTGATCGTGGAGGAGATGCAACCCCTGCACCCAGCCAACACGTCAGTTTTCCCACGTGTCATGGAATGCCATGGAATATGAAAGTTTTCTGGAATGTCATGGGATTTTGTACAAATTTCCCTTGTGTCATGGAATGTCATGGAAAATGAAAACAATGTATTAATATTTCAAAATCTCTTAGAATGTACCATTTGCTCTCTAGATTTTAGAAATTGTCTCAGGGGCCAATCCCCTAACCCCCACAACGTTTAAAAATGTCATGGAAAACTTTTTGTGGGAACCCTGAAAGTGGTTTTTGGTTAGCTGCAGGAGTGTGGTCAGGCCGAAAAAAAAAAGTTGTGTTCAGGTAACATGGCCCAAAAAAATAGGGTAGGTAGGTCGATTTATTTATCTTTTTTTCATTGATTTTTTTTTCAGGATTTTGAGACAAAATTCCTCCATTTTCGTATAATTATCGGGGAAAAGAATTTTAGTAAAAAAAATAAAAGAGGAGTTTTTTTTTGTAAAAAACACAAAAATGCCTTTCAAAAAAAAGGAAAAAAATAATTTGGGTAGCGCCAAAAAAATTGGGTCGCTAGGGATACCTGAACACAACTTCTTCTTTTTTTTGGCCTCATGGAGCCTGCCTGTGTACACGTAGACCTGACCAGTGCTGCTGCAGTAGTAGCTTGTAGTGGTGGGGAATCCCCCTGCAGGCTGCAGGACAGCTGGGGGTGATACCAGCACCAGGATCTAGAGAGAGGACCAGGCTAACCCCGGAGGGGGGGGGGGGGGGGTCACTGAGTCTATCAGTGTAGATAGCAACTGCCGCCCTACGTTTCAGTGGATGGGAGATTTGACCGCCCTACCTTTCAAAGGTTGCAAGATTTGACCACCCTACTTTTTAGAGGTTGAAAGATTTGACCGTCCTATGTATGTGAATAATCTGTACATAGACTGGCCTAGGTCAGCTGGATAAGCTCTTACAAGTTGAGGTCTCTTAAATTTTGTACAAATTCAATTTTATTCCTCCCTTTAAGCAAGAAAACTTACTGAATTTTATGCTATGAATTTGACCGCCCTATTTATCAGGGCCTGGACGACATCTGACCACCCCCCTTTTTGGAATCTAATGGAAATTCACCGTCACCGCTTTTCAGAGTTGTGCTGCAGTGGTTATCCAACACATGGTAGAGTGCCCCCCCCCCCCCGGGAGGCTACCCCCCTCAGGGTAGGACAAGGAGGGGTGACTGGGTGTGCTGCACATCCGGGTCCTGCTCCAGGGACCAGCTACTCCTGCTCCTGCATGTTAAAAACTGGTTGGAGGGGGGGGGGCGGCTATTGGGGGAAAAAATCTTATTTTCAAATTTCACATTTTTGCAGGCATAGAAACTTAATGGCCGGAAAGGATGCCGCCCATGATGACTGGCCATGATCTCTGTTTAAACAGTGAAAGAATTTTTCAAATGCTCCAATTAGGAGCGAAGTTAGAGCCATCTGTATAGTATCTTCATATTCAAATAATTTGCAATCAATTTTACAACTTCTTATATGTGAAAACAATTACTGTAACTGCAAAGTTGACTTCATATTTAGGATCACATTTCCTATAGAATGGCAATGCCTATGTGGCCTTCGGAGGGGTAAAATTGTCTGCATAAGATCCTGAGACTCAAAAAGGGGCTCTGTATGTTGCATGTCGATTTTTTTAAATGGTCATGTCGCCTGTCAATGTCGCTTAATAATGCCCATGTCCCATGTCGATCTAGAATTTCCGATGTCCCCTATCACTAACTGACTGCTACAACACTAAAGGTGTCCTGTACCACGTGACAGTCAGCTGCAGCTGACTGTGAGCGGGGGGGGGGGGCGTAAAGGGGTACAGAGGGGGGGGGGAGTGTGAAGGGTGGGGGGGGGGGGGGGGTAGGCGATCATGGGAATGGACAGTAAATAGAGTCCTGAGGAAGGGGGATGTTTGACCTGTGCAGGAAAGGTAGGCAGCTCACCTGTTCATGGGCCTGAGCCCGGGGCTTGTGCCTGCTCCTTTTTGCCTGTAATTTATTTGGCAATTTAGCTCAATAGGACTAAAATATTAAGGTCAAGCCCCCCCCCCCTCCCCCCCTTTGGTAAATGCTGGATCCGCCACTGAACTTACAGTGGCCAGAACAGGGTCTGGGGCAGAGTACCTTTGTAGTACAAATGTACAATGAATAATAGAAGAGGATGGATGAAAAATAACAATCCCATTGAAGGTGTCCAATAACCTGCCCTACACCCACCCTAAGCTGTCCCCAGAGTGGGGTGGTGGTGGGTGTGGGTGTGGGGGGATTACATGGGGGACACTAGGGCTTTGTACAGCCTCTGTCAACTGGGGCCGCCTTTGTGGCATAGAATAAATGTACACCACCACCTGGCTATATGATCTTGGAGGTTGACATTAAAGGTGCAGATCTCGGTCCCCCTCCAGCGACACTCGGGAGTAGAGCCGGGATGGTTACTTGGCCCTATTTATAAGGGTGCAGGGGGTTTAAGGTACCGTAAAGCCGCAACTAGTCCGCAAATCAGATGGCAAGTGCGGCTTATAGGAGCAGCCCAATGTCGGGGTGTGGCTTAAATACCCGAGGTTTTACGGTAGACCATTTGTGGTGACTGGAGCAATGGCTAAGAACTAATATAATCTAAACAGGAACCATGGGGATAAGAGGTTCGTGGCCTACATAGGTACATGTGACCTGGTACAGTGCCATAGGGGGACAAGAATTCATGACTGCCTCCACGTAGGTGTTCTAATCACAGCCCCCGTGTGGTGCCCCGTTAGTACCCTATAGGTGCCCTAATGGCGGCCCCCGTGTTCTGCTCCACTAGCCCCCGTGTCCTGGCCCGCTAGCCCCCTATAGGTGCCCTAATGGCGGCCCCATGTGGTGCCCCGCTAACCCCCTATAGGTGCCCTTTGAGTGCCCTAATGGCGGCCCCGTGTGGTGCCCCGCTAGCTCCCTATAGGTGCCCTTTGAGTGCCCTAATGGCGGCCCCGTGTGGTGCCCCGCTAACCCCCTATAGGTGCCCTTTGAGTGCCCTAATGGCGGCCCCGTGTGGTGCCCCGCTAACCCCCTATAGGTGCCCTTTGAGTGCCCTAATGGCGGCCCCGTGTGGTGCCCCGCTAACCCCCTATAGGTGCCCTTTGAGTGCCCTAATGGCGGCCCCGTGTGGTGCCCCGCTAACCCCCTATAGGTGCCCTTTGAGTGCCCTAATGGCGGCCCCGTGTGGTGCCCCGCTAACCCCCTATAGGTGCCCTTTGAGTGCCCTAATGGCGGCCCCGTGTGGTGCCCTAATAGCGGACACCTCAGTCAAACTTTTACGCTTTACCATTTTATTAGCCTTACCATTTTATTAGCCTTTGGCAAACACTAATTTAAGGGAGTGGTCATTTTTTAACAAAAGCGGGGGGGGGGGGGGGGGTTGGTAGATTTGAGGGGGAACCAAAGAAATTTGGACCCCTCCTGAGGGGAGGGACCCTGTTTTAGCGGAAAAAAAGTCTGCACGTTACTATAACTCAAAGGGGTTGGCCGTGTTCAATTTCAGCCTGCCTGTTGTTAAAAAATGACCTCTCCCTAAGCCTGAACTTATGTCACGGGATGAAATAAACAAGGATATCCAAACTTTGATATCCCTGCAAAGGCACATGTACTCAGACATGCCAGAATGGGACCAATCAAGCCCTATTTCCAGATATCTCAATATGGCACCAATCAAGCCCTATTCCCAGACATCCCAAAATGACACCAATCAAGCCCTATTCTTAGACATCCCAAAATGGCATAGATGCGATCATCCACAGATGTAATCACTACCGTACTTTATTGGGCAAGCAGCATTTTAATTATAATACATGGCCAACTGTGAGGCAGACTAGCACTGATTGTGGATGACTTCCTCGCTAACTTGAGGCAGTCCCGTCAGGGTTGCCACTGTCAGGGAAAATGTCAGGGAAAATATTTTTCGTTCCAGGTCAGGGAAATGTCAGGGAATTTCAGATTTTTTTGCAAAATGTCAGGGAAAATGATATTTTCTGAAAATGTCAGGGAAAATAACATAATGTTGAAAAACAAAAAAAAGTCACCTGTTTTCTCTAAAAAAAAGCCTGTATTTTACTAAGATTTTAAGGGAGAAAAATATCTAAATCCTCAAAAAGGAGGGGGTAAAATTTTGCGCGCACGCGATACACAAGACCACTCGCTAAGTAGAAGATAACTTTAAAAAGAGAGCATATTCATAGTTCGAGGGCATTTAAAAATATTGGGTTTATATCGCGATTGTCAGGGAAATTTGATATAACGTCAGGGAAAAGTCAGGGAATTCAAAACTACCTTGTCAGTGGCAACCCTGCCCGTGAGGGATTATGTCAGGATGTTTAATTAATCAAGCAATCAATTAACCAAAATGGCACCATCAAGCCCTATTCTCAGACATCCCAAAATAAGATCAATCAAGCCCTATTCTTATACATTCCAAGATTGCAAAAATCTGAATCAAGTCCAAAACACCAAAATGACACCAATCAAGCCCCATTCTCACACACCCCAGAATGACACAAATCAAGTCCTGTCTCAGACATCGCAAAATGGCACCAATCAAGCTTAATAGATGCGATCAAGCTTAGATGTGATCATCCAAAGATGCGATCAACACTTATTGGGCAAGCTGGATTTAAATAAGTGTCCAATTGCAAAGCAGACCACCATTGATTGTGGATGGTTTCCTCGCTAACTTGAGGCAGCCCCGTAAAGGACTATGTATGTCAGGACATAAAGCAAATTAGTTCAATCATTCAGCCAAAATGGCACAAATCAAGCCCCATTCCCAGACCCTGCAGAGTGGTATGACGTTTACCGAGCCGTTACCATGGCACCGACCCCCCCTGCCCAGGTACCACCCCCCACCCCCCCCCAACCCCCCCCCCCCCCCCCCCGGTGGTTAATGAGACCCTGTGAGGACTGCCGCCCGTGTACTGCCCACCTGGATAAACCCTTTAAGGACGCATGTCGCTTAAAGATGACATTGGTCGGCATGATGCACCAATGCAGCCCCGGCGAGTGCTCGCCGGTGCTGCATTGGTGCATCATGCCGCCCCATTGGGAGTGTCTCAGTCTCATAAGGTCAGCATGATGCTTGAATGCAGCACTTGTGAGTACCTCATCAGGGCTGCATTCATGCATCATGACCACCAAGGGTATGATGCATTAAAGTATCATGTCTTCCTTAAGGAGTTGGCGTACCGGATGGTGTAAGTAGTGGATGTGTCGCGGTAAATGTCACCGGAAATGGACGCCACGTGACCCTTAGTACACCACAGGTGGAGGCAGGAGGGGCAGCTTCCGGTCTCAGATCTGTAGGTGTTAACCCTTCATGGACTGCATAAATGATGATGCAATAATGCATCACGCCCTTGGTTATCGTGATGCATCAATGCAGCCCTGGCGAGTTACTCGGCAGTGCATTCAAGCATCATGCGAATCCCAAAAGATCGGCATGATGCACCAATGCAGTGCCAGCGAGTTCATCACTAAGGCTGCATTGGTGCATCATGACGACAAATGTCATCTTTTAGCGACATCCACCATTAAAGGGTTAAGGAACATCACCAATTGCAATGACAGCATCATATTGGCAGCAACAATGGCCGACTCCACGACGTAGATTTGGGCAGCGGGGGGAATCCGTTGACATCGCCGGATTATTAAGGAGCCATGTTTAAAGAAATACAGTAGTAGGAGCATTAATCCTCAAGGAGTAATCTGCGACTTCGATTTTCTGTAAGAACTGTCACATTTAGAAGATAAATGGATTTAAGAAGCAGGATGGGCGATAATACAGCACTGCCGGGCGAAGAACAAGTCATGGCCGACAACATCAGCCAACTTGTGACGGACGTCAAACTTCTCAAAGATGGATTATCTCAATTAGGTGAGATAAAACAACTGATAACAGTGATCCTTGATACTCAAAAGACAGCGGCTGAAACAGGAAAGCAGTTGAAACTGTTGGATGGCAGGGTGGGACAACTTGAGAAGGAGAGCAAGTCCCATGGCGGGACCTTGGCGGATCTCGAGCGGTCGTCCACAACTCAGTCAGATGACCTCTTTGCGCTGCGGAAAGAAATCTCTGACGGAGAAAAGAAGCACAAAAAAGAAAAGAAGGTCAGTGACCAAAGAATCAGAGACTTGGAAACAAGAGTGGAAGGGTTGATCAAAGTAGTCAATGAGGTGACTACCCACTTGGATGACGTCGAGGATCAGATTGAATCTGACATTGACAAAAGGGTCACCGAGCGTTTGGACAGAGAGGCAAGGAAGAAGCATGTAGTTATTGACAACATCCCCGAACTGCCTAACCAGAACCTCAATAAGGAAATAATCTCCATCCTGGGCGCCATGGGCCTAATCATCACAATGAAGAACATTCAGTTCTCCCGCAGAGTTGGCAGAAGGGGCCGCGGAATTAGGCCTGTAGTTGTTGCCCTTGAGCACAGAGCCCTAAGGGACGAAATTCTCAACAGGAGGACCAGTTTGGTCAGTTGTATTTCAACCCAGACTTCACAGATGAACTAAAGGACTTCCAGATTACCCTGAGAGCCGTGTCAGACCTTGCGATCGACAAAGGGGCAAAAGTTATGGTCCTCCCTGAAGCAATTGTCATTAATGGATTGAAATATGACATGTCACAAATGAGAAGTCCCACAGGGTGTGGCCTTTATGGGAAAGAAATCAGTCCTCTCGAATTGGTATGGAACTGAATTCACCCTGGAGGACAAGACATGGAGTTCAGTAGAGCAATTCTACATGTATTCAAAGGCTATACACCACAACAAGAAGGACGTCGCCGTGCTTATTATGAACGAAACTGATCCCAGGACGATAAAAAAGATTGGTGACTCCTACCCGCAGGAGAAAGAATGGGTGCAAACCCTCAGCCTCCCTACCCTGGAGAAGGGCTGCAGGGCTAAGTTCTCTCAAAGCAAGGCTTGTGCAGAGGCGCTACTACAAACCAAGGAGGCTAATCTGTTTGAGGCAACAAGATGCAAACGTTTCTCCATTGGTCACACACTGTTTTCCAAGGACCTTAGAAGGGGGACAGCGGTGTTACATGGAAAGAACGAGATGGGGAAAATACTTGAAGGAATTAGGACAGATCTAAGGGCCGCTGTCCAAAACCCCCAACAGGAACAGAGAGAGGCGGAGGACAACTAAGGCCCTCCTCCCATTATAAGTAGGTAGCGGTGAAAATGCAGCGAAGAAAAAGACAGCGAAGAAAACACAACATTAACAAGTGACGCAGTAAGCCTTAAGCCTACGGCGTAGGCCTGTATCCCCACCCAGACTGCGCGGCGCGCTGATAATAGGTTGCCATGCAACCCGCCAGCCGGGAGGTCAATGAGTGCGCCCCGAAAACAAAGAGCCAATCACAGCCCACTTGACGTGCGTCCCGAAATCAAAGAGCCAATCACAGCCCAACTGACGTGACTGTCTTCCCGCCCCACCCCACGTGCGGTGAGATAAACTTCTCTTGACCAGCCGAGCGCGTGTCGTTGATTACATAACTGGATTAGAAAGATAAGTTAAACTACATAGAAATGGCTGGAATTGCAATCTATGCCGATAGAAGAGGGAAAGACCTATTGGCGCCCCTGGAGGCGGCTTATGGGTCCAACTACACCTTTAGTTTAACGTGCCTGGAGAAAGTAGGAGTTGCTGATATGATGAAGATCGCGGTACAAGACAGGTTGGCGCACACAACTCTAATGCCCACCCCGTCACTTACTATTATAATGGCTGGGTGGAATGATATAATCAATTGGCGAGAGATCCACCCTCACTGCCACCCCGCGGATGTTCATCTTAAATACCATGACTCCGAGGAAACTATCAGTGCCGTCACTTGTGAGCTAAAAAAGGCCTGTGCTTACCAGTGGGAGTTTGCCCCTATGGCCAAATTCATGTTCTGTCCCATAGTAGGGGCCAGACTGCAGAACCTGCCAATTGGTGGGACTGACTACCAACAGACCCTGGAGGAAGTAGTGTTGGTGTGTAATGAAAGGATACGTGCGGTGAACGACTCACAGCGCCTTCCCACCCCTCTCCTCCAATCCTTCATCCACTGGAGAGAGGGCAACAACTGGAGGCACTGCTACAAACACCTGGATGAGGGTATGGACCCAAACCCCACCTGCCTTGTAATATGGGCAGACATCCTACTGGGATCGATCGCAGAAATAGAGCTGAATTTATAGACTGGTAGGCCTATAATAACAATAACGGATGACTGCTGAATTTATAGACTGGTAGGCCACAATACAACAACAACAGCTTGCAGTGCAGTACAGTGTAGGACATAAAAAAGGACAGGTCTATAGGCCTATAATAATATAGAATATAGACTATAGTATGCAGAACAAGACGTTATAACTTTTTGCACAGATACTGAGTTATCATGCTTTTAATAATGTACCTGCCGACTCGGCTGCTGATTGATCATGGCTACTAAGCAAACCTGGGCGACAAGTAACCCGTCTTGTCTACTACACCTCACCCCATAGAGGCATCATGGTCCTTAAGACTGTGGCGTGCATAGAATAGACTGGCGGACTGCTGATAAAATATATGGTAAAAGATATGATTTAACTCGCCTGAATCAAGTGAATATTTGGTTGGCAGACAGTAATAATGCATGAAGTTGAGAACATATCCTGTCTGGCTACATGTGTAAAGCCACCAAAACAGGTGCGCTGATTAGGCTAGCCCCTGGTACAGTGTTTAAGTGAACACATTCCTAGTATATATCATTATATAATCTCTA